>CAXKVW010000594.1:0-710637 GCA_964058825.1 Carex arenaria | reverse complement strand
AGAATGTATCATTGTTGAACAAATACTTATCTACTTCTTTATCTTGGTATCTTTTGAGAATTTCTTTTTTTTTTTTTTATGTTTGATGAAAGTCAAATGATCCTCTCAAAATTTTATTATCGTCGTTTGGATGAAAGTTTGAACCAATGAGAATAGTGAAGTAACCTAATTTTTAATTGGGATAGTAAAATAGTAAGCTAACTCACCAAAAAAAAAAAAAAAAAAAAAAATAGTCTTTAGTTGTCAACTCAAACACACCCAAACACATAATGATAGATAGAAATAGTCGCTAATTCAGATTAATTAGAGTTATTCTTTCACTCATCCAAACACACCTAAGAACTTTCTGATTTTGTTCACCTCTAATTTGAAATAATTTGAAATATAAATGAGGTGAATTCACTTGCTTTCATACCCAGTTTGGGGAGCATTCCCTTAATCCCACCTACCCGTTGTTAAACCATAAAATCATTTATTGAACCCTAGCTTATATGGAGCTAATTGCTTTGTAAAGCTTAGAACGAGTTTTATTGCTATTTGTTATCTTATTTTACATTTTCATTGTTATTAACCAATAATTAACCTAGCTATATATTTAAATTGTGTAACTTCTAGTAAAAAATAATAAATTGATCAATTCTTTAATTATTGTTATTTTCTTGATAGTAATTTCTTAATTTCCCAAATATATCATTTCACCATGTTTTTAAAATCTCAACTTATGCCTAATACACGCACCTATAAAGCTATATAATTCAACCAAAACACCCGAACAGCCGAAACCCTTGTTTCATTCAAGTTCATAACATATAGTGATCATGCAGACTGGATTCATTATGTTTATACATCATGGATTCATGGTGCAAACTTATATATTATTTTGATTAAGACATTCCCGCTTGTTACTCAATTTCACTTTGATATTTTCTTACTTGGCATTGTTTATTATTTAGTGACAATAGAGTCAATTATATACTTCTAATTAAGTTCATTTTAAAAAAAATGAGTAAATCTAGGCTGTGACGTGCTCACCAAGAGGGTTTGGTAAGCACAACTCTAAAAATATATCGAATCAACTTCAAATGATAAATCAAAACCATTGAAATCCATGTACTTCATGAGTGATGCATGTACATACAAAATTTTGAAAGTTTCGAATTCATTTGCTATGAAATCAAGTGGTCAAAGAAATAAGAAAAAATACCCCTGAAAATACATACTTGATTCAGTGCACTCAGAATTAATTAGCTGTACTGGAATGTCCTTCCAATCAGATCAGAAATTTGTGCTTTGAGTGCGTATATACATACGTTCCATTAAATTAAAAGCTAGTACCATAAGACCAATATATATAATGAAGTTTATGAAGTTTATGAGTCCATGAAGAGTAAGAAATTAAGATTGGCTAACTATAATTTAATTATATAGACCTATATATAGGATACTCTTAACTAGAATATGCTTCTTCATGATCATTGGATCCGACTCTGATGCTTTTTTTAGAGAAAAGCAGCCTGCTGCTTTTCCGATTTCAACCATTCAAAATTTTCAATTTGCGTATCTCGATAAAGCAACTTTTTCATGCACAAATCTCAACAAATTTGAATGGTTGAGATCGGAAAAGCAGCAGAGTCCGATTCCATGATCATTACCTTTAGAAAACACATAATTTTTAGGCACCTAGTGATAGCGGATTTGTTAAATTAGAGGTGCTTAAGTATGCTACTAATTAAAATTTGTACCTATAAAAATATGGTAAAAAAATTGTAAAAAAATATAAAATTTGGTCGCCAAGCATATTTTTTTATGAAAATCATGTTAAGTGGTTCGGATCGACTGTCCGGACTTTGAAAATAGAGATAAATGATGTGGAGCATATTGAAGCACAAAATGATGGTATGTTTGAACCACGTTTGTTCTGGAACCGTTGAAGTAGGGGTGTTCATTCAGTCCGGTTTAATCAGTTTTGGACCAAACCAAATTAGATTGGTTCAAACAGTTCATTTTTTTCAGTTTAATGGTTCTATTTGGTTTGTTTTTTAAAATCGAATTATAACTTCAGTTTGGAAATTTTCAAAACCGAAATAACCGAACCGACCAAATTTTTAAATATTATGAATTTGGTTCGGACTGTCCTGGTTTATTTCTTAATCAATTGCTTTAAATACTTCAGTTTATTTCTTAATATCCCGGTTTATTTCTTAATATCCTGATTTATTTATTAACATACGTCGGTTTACTACAAAACAATTGCTTTAAATAAAATAATTAATATATTTCGGTTTGAACCGAACAAACCGAAATAAAACTTTGGTTCGGTTCAATTCGGTTGCAATGCTAAATCAGTTCAGTACGGTTCTATTTTTTAAACAAAATTTTAACTTTGGTTTACCTAGTTTGGTTCGGTTGAAAACGAGCCGAACCGATGAACACCCCTACGTGGAACAAACACTTTGGGTTTTACATTTTCAAAATTCAAACAGTCGATCCAAACCGTTCAATATTTAATCTATAGTAAAATATGCTTGGAGACCAAATTTTACTCTCTTTTTTTAATATTTTTTACTATTTATTAAGTCAATTTTAAATCACTGTTTTCAATAATCCAGAAAATATTCACTATTTATAAAAATAAGCAATTTTAAAACTGACTAATTAACCTCGTTATTTTTTTTTACGTTCCTTCTTTTTACATTATGCTATAAGTACAAATAATCATCATCATGCTATCTCTTTATGAATAATCTCTGTGACATAGTCAGAATTTGAGTTGGGTGGATAAAAATATTAACAATTCAAATTTCATTAAAATATTCAAGTACAAATTCGAAATCTGCAAATTATATTATACTTTGGGAAATTTAGGCTTCACTTGATAGAGAGAAAAAAAATTCAAAATAAAGTAACAATCTAATACCATATGGATTTATAAAAAAAATTCAAAATCTAAAATAGAGCATATGTCTAACTCTAAACTATAGTAGCTTTACCACTGATCTATAATCAAGTTATAAACAAATGAGAATAACACTAGTAAGCATCTGAGCAGGGGCGGATTCAGAATTTCTGTTAGAGTAGGACACTAATCGGATTCAAATCCATTAACAAATATCATTACAACTCAATCCATATAACTATGTTTATTATAAAATCTATTATAATCATAAAATTGATTGACACAATATTGAAATATTTTTAGTAAGCTAATTAAAAATTTGTTTGGCACAATTCAAAGTGCGTTCTTAGCCAATTAGCAAATTGAAGTTAAAGTTTAGATAAAAATTTAACCGAAATACAAGTGTTGAATAATAAAAGGCACAAAAAGTTCGGCCAACCTATTTTTTTGAATTTTAATAATAGATCCCACAGTAAGATCTTAATTGATCTCTTATGCTCTTTTATTCTATTTACGAAATGGAGTATTGCATATCTGGAAAAAAAAATGATATACACATAATCGACCAAAACTTAGAAGGAATCAGTTCAAGAATCAGACTAACTTGAACCAGGAATAGACACTACATCGAATAAGGGATAGATATATCGAACAATTAGTACTGGATCAAAATAAAAAATTCAAATTCAGAATTAGACACTTGTCTACCCTAATTTGTATATGGATCCGCCAATTCATCTGAGTAAATAAAATTAACAGTTTTGAAACCGAATAATTACATTAAATCAAGAATCTCTTGCACTATAATATTTACATGAAACAAAATTAATATATGTCGCCCTTAATTTGCAATATATTTTTGTGAAAGAAACGCTTTGAAATAATCATTTTACATTTTACATTTTCAAAATTCAAACAGTAAATTCAATTCAATGTTTCTTAACAGCAAAAATTACATTTTGTTGTATCAATACTTTTTCTCTGTTCTTCGTGATGCCATTTCAACAGCAGTGCGGTTTCAGTCTAAAGCTTCCCGGAAAAGTTATATTTAATTTGACTTGATATAAGTCGGTTTCGATTTGGATTTACCAGATCAAAACCGAATATTCGAAAAAAAAAATAGCATCACTAATTTTACATGATTTGGATCTTTGACCACTCATAAGTACCAATTAGTGGTGGAATGGATCGGATATTAGATATACATATTCGGATCAAATCGGATATTTATTAAAAAAATATATAAATATTATTAAAAATATCAAAGTTTATAATATTTTCTTTTATTATAATGATGAATAGCATATTTTGTTCATAATACATATTAAATTATATGATAAAGTATTCACTGTTATGATATAAAAGATTGAAATATAAAATTATATACGTATTCATATCCACACGGTTATTCAGTTATCTACGTCTAATTTTTCAAATACGGATCATATATTATCCAGTCCATTTTCACCCGAATCGAGATCCACTGATGTAACTCAATTTTTGAGTTTTAAATCGGGACCGTCTGATTCGAGATGGAGCACACATTCTGAGATAGATTATGCGAGATGGAATGTTGGATTCGAATCAGACAGTCTCGATCTAAAACCCAAAAATTGAGTTACTTTAGGGGATCCGGACCCTTGTCACCCTTGGTACTTGGTACCAATACAACACCTCAGACATGTGGAACGTGTCTATAAGGAATGTTTAATGTTATAAGTTTAAATTAATTTGTTTTAAATGCGCCAAAACAAAAAAAAGGTAGGCTGTTTTACGGGCTGTAACTTGTAAGCGTTTAATTTCCGGCCCAAAATGTTCCTTCTGAAAGAATTAACCCCTCCCGTAAGGGTGCAAACAGATTGGATAATACCCGCATCCGAAAAATTGATACGGATATCCGATATCCAAATATCCATAAAGATAAGAATACGGATATGATTTTGAATTTTAATTATCCATATACAAATAGTAGATATATATTATATAATTTAATATATACTATGTAAATATTTATATATATATAGGTTGGCTAATATTAAATCAGTTGTTCCTGAGATCTCGTGCAACCAAGTCGTTTTTCAATTTTCAAAGTCCAAAACGTCGATCCAAACCGTTAGATGTGTTCTCTATATTAAAATGTGCTTGGAGACCAAATTTTACATTTTTTGGAATTTTTTTACTATTTATTAAGCCACTTTGAAAATCGTGATCCAACGGTGGCTTCTGTTTTTACTGTTTTGTTAAGCCACCATTGGATCAGAGATTTTCAAAGTGACTTAATAAATAGTAAAAAAATTCTAAAAAATATAAAATTTGGTCTCCAAGCACATTTTAATATAGGGATCACATCTAACGGTTTGGATCGACGTTTTGGACTTAAAAAATTGAAAAACGACTTGGTTGCACGAGACCTCAGGAACAACTGATTGTATATTAGCCAACCTCTATATATATATATATATATATATATATATAGAGTTGGGCTAACTTGCTTTGGGAAGTAAAGGGGTTCTTTACTTCCCGCTCGTATCTCTATTTTCAAAGTTCAAATAACCGATCCGAACCGCTCAACATATTCTCCATATTGAAATGTGCTTGGAAACCAAATTTTATATTTTTTGAAATTTTTTTACTATTTATTAAGCCACTTTGAAAATCGCTGATCCAACGGTTTCACTGTTCAAACAGTGAAACCGTTGGATCAGCGATTTTCAAACTGGCTTAATAAATAGTAAAAAAATTCCAAAAAATGTAAAATTTGGTCTCCAAGCACATTTCAATATGGAGATCACATCTAACGGTTCGGATCGGCTATTTAAACTTTGAAAATGGAGATACGAGCGGGAAGTAAAGAACCCCCTTTACTTCCCAAAGTAAGTTAGCCCAACTCTATATATATATATATATATATATATATATATATATATATATATATATATATATATATATATATATATATATATATATATATATATCTATGGATATTCGATATCCGATCCGTATCTATATGTATCCGTCCAATATTCAATTTGTATCTGTATCCGTATTTAAAAAATAAAAACAGATACAAATATAATTTTACCACTATCTGATTCATATCTAATCCGTTTGTACCCCTACTGGCCACACGTCAAGCTTCGTTGACATGTTCAACATGTCTGAAAGATTCCAAATTCTAGTGGGACTAAAGCAAAGAACTCTTTTGACATGTTAAAACAGTGACATGTTATACGCCGGCTATCTTTGACATGTATAATGGCTGGAATATATACCGGTTATGGAATTTAATTACAATCCGTATAGCAATTCTCACTCGCCACTTAAATTAATTAGGAATGAAATTAAGCTACGTAACTAACTAATTAACCTCGTCATTTCTTTTTATTGGATTTGAGTTGGGTAGGTAAAAATATTAACAATTCAAATTTCATTAAAATATAAATTCAAAAGCTACAAATTGTATATGTCATACGTTGAGAAATTCGGACATCACATGGTAGAGCAAAAAAAAAATTAAAAAAAAAAAAGTAACAATCTTATAATATCATATGGTTTTTCAAAAAAAAAATTTCAAAATCTAAAATAGAGCATATGTCCAATTCTGAACTAAAATGAAAACAACACTAGTAAGCATCTGAGTAAATAAAATTAACAATTTTGAAACCGAATAATTACATTAAATCAAAAACCTCTTGTATTATAATGTTTACATCCAACAAAATCAATTAATATATTGCTCTTAATTTGCAATATAATTTTCTCGAAGAAAAAAAATAAAAATTAAGTTGTATCATTTACAATATAGAAAATAAATGAAATAGCAGCAAAAAAAAAAAAAAGGTAAATACAACTTGCTTGTGGCCTATAGTGTAGTCTAACCCAACTCAGTCAAAAAAAAAAAAAAAAAAAGCAATACATGCATGTTATATCGTTGACTGGTTATAATCTTTGACCGTAATTACCAAACTTGACTTTTCATCTCCTTCCACGGCAGCCGTTTTTTGCTTTTTCTCAGATTCTTCTTCATCAACCACATGATCTCTCTGTGTTGCTCCCGTGAGTTTCAACGCACGCTCTGCTTGTAATTCCCAATTTGTAGATTTTATAACCAAAAGCATCAGCAAAACACATGTGCCTTGTGCTGATAGCAACCCCAGCCACAGTCCTTTAAATTCCAGCCCTGAACAGAACGCTAGCCCGACCGCTACTGGCATTCCAACCACGTAGAAAGAACCGAGATTTACATTTGCTCCGATCTTCGGTCTAGCACTCCCTCGTAAGACACCGCAACCAGTTGTCTGTGGACAGTTTCCCAATTCACACAAACCCAAAATTGGAAGCACGGATGCCGTGAGTTTAAGGATATCGGCATCAGTGGTGAACATTCTTGCCCATGAATATCGCACCGATGTAGCAAAGCCAAATGCAATTGAGCCAAATATAAAGCTTAGTATGATGCCAACTGTTGCAGCTCTCTTGGCATAACTGGGACGATTTGCACCTAGTTCATTGCCAACACGGGTAGAGACACCGAAGCTGAGAGATGACGGAAATATGTAGATAAGAGAGGTTGTTTGAATAAGTATCCCCATTGATGCAACAGTGGCTTGAGGGTTTGATAGTAATCCACAAAGAATTATCATTATCTCATACCACCACCATTCGAGACATACACTTACGGCACTAGGAATGGATAAGGCGAGGAGAGAGCCCCAACCTCTTAGGCATTCTTTTGTAATGTCAAAGCCACCAGTGAGTTTGTGCACCCCTGAGAAGTATGTATATGTAAGGAGAAATATAACAAAGTTAAGGTTTGCGCAGACAGATGCCAATGCAACACCTTTGATTCCTAGTTGGAGAACTGAGACTAGAAGGTAGTTTATGGGGTAGTGAAGAAAAATTGCAAGCATAGCGCAAAATGTCAATGGAAAATTTACGGACTGAGTTCGGAGGTAAATTCGAAGCGGATGGATGAAAGATTGGAGAAGGAGGTCAGGAAGGGAGTATATGAGAAACACATGAGCAGCTGAAGCAATATGTTCTTCCTGACCACAGAGAATCAGAATTGGTTTCATGTAGGTCCAGAGAAGTGCAATTGGGATGGAAACACATAAAAGCAGAAGCACAGTGCGTTGAAGAGTCAGACCGAGAAGCGCATGGCGGCGTGCACCAAATGCCTGGCCACATATTGGTTCCATGCCCATGGCAAGACCACTGAGAACTGAATAACCCGTGATGTTTGCAAAGCCGATAGCGAGGGACCCACCTGCCAGAGCAAGTCCACCGAGTTGGCCGAGAAAGAGCATGGAGATCATGGAACGGAGGTACATGATTAGACCGGTAAGGATCATCGGTGTGGAGAGGCTCATAATGGACCAGGCCTCTCTTACATATGATGAAACCGGTGGTGCCGGGGTCATTTCCGGGAATGTAACGATGACAAACTGCTCTTTTATGTTTCCATCGCTGGAGATCAGGTTGGCCATGGCTATACCAATAATTCAGATTAGGTAAGAGATTTGAGGGGATGAAGAAATTAAAGACAATAAGCACAGGGCCTTCTTTTGGATTGTTTGAAAGAGGAGAATAGCTAGGTAGAATAGGATTGTGGTTGTGGAGAAGAGACGAGAAGGACGGAGCTTATATATAGACAAGTATAAGAGCAGAGAGCCCCCTCAAAGATTATTATATTATTACACTTCGTAATAATTAGTCAAAAGACTTTATTTTTTTAGAATTAGTCCTTGGCAAATGTAATGTTTTTTTGCTGAGGTTGGACCTAGGTTCGAATTAAAATTTGATAGAAAATTTTCTTCTTGACAGGTTAAATTTTGTTATTTTGTCACAATTTAGTCATTCAAATTTGATTTGTCTATTTCTAATCACTGAATTTTTAATGTGTTTCAATTCAATCAAGTCACTATATACTTTTTTCATTTAAATATTAATATAATATGTTTATTTCGTTCAAAATACTAACCGAACATGCACATTTCATTTAAAATTTTAATGAAATATGCTCATTCCGTCAATTTTACTATATTTTTCTTTTTGATGAAAAAGTTATAGGATGATTTAATTGGGACAAATTTAAAGTTCAGTGGTTATAGAAAGACAAATCGAATTTGAGTGATCAATTCATAATAAATGACAAAGTTTAGTTATCACCGACGACATTTATCCTTATAAATATTATATAGTTGCATGGGTGGCTTAACCTTTAATTTTTACTAAAAAAAAAAAAAACTTGTTTGTGTTTTGAGAAAGAAAATTGGAGTAAAGCTATCCAAAATCCTTCTTATTTATAAGGAATAATCACTCAAAAGTTGAATTTCGAAATGAGACTTCCCACGCAAAAAACATTCATTTGTTATCAGACTAAAAGCCGGTTCCTATAATTAATCAAACTTATTTGAACGATTTTAATAATATATTTTTAAATCAATTTAAGTTATATAAAAAATTAAAAATTACTTTACCGTGGGATCTATAGATAAACGTTTGAATGATATAATTAATGTCAAAAAAATATATTTCAACGACATCATTTTTTCTTGTCATTGTCAAATGAAATATTCATATAATTATATGAGTAGAACTAGGGTGCTCCTAAGTTCATCCAACCTCTTGTTAACTTGACTCTAAAATATATCGAATCAACTTTAAACAATGAATCCAAACTGTTGAAATTCTTCTACCTAATAAGTAATGCGTCTACATGTGAAAATTTTAAAGTTTCGAACTAATTTAATATAGAGTCAAGTGGTCAAAGGAGTCCAAAAAATGAATGCATTAAAATTAATTTATAAACCTAAAACTTTTGACCACTTGACTCTATATTAAATTAATTTGAAACTTTAAAATTTTCACATGTAGACGCATCACTCATTAGGTAGAAGGTTTTCAACGGTTTGGATTCATCGTTTAAAGTCCATTCGACATATTTTAGAGTCAAGTTCACAAGAAATTGCAATTTGAGCGACTACTGTAATTAGGAGCACCCTAGTTCTACTCTAATTATATATTGTGTATAATATGAAAGTTAGAAACCCAACAGAAATTGCAATTTGAGCGACATAATTATGAAATAGAATTGCGGAAAACTTGTAAACAAGTCCAATATTGTGATCATGCAACTCCGGATTTCTTTTTCACAGTTTTTGACTTTTTTTTGTTTGTTGATAATTGTTGGTTGGTTATATGGGGTCTTGTCTGAAAAACTTGAAGCAAAGATATATTTGGCTTTTCCTGTCTCTATTTTCCATTTTGAATGTTATTATGTTTTTTTATATAAAAAGCTTGTGTTCTGTAAGTCATTAATTTATAACAACCATTGACTGTGTGCTTGACAAGTTGACAACAGCAGCTATTACTCATTAACTCACCACTCTCCATTTGCAATTTTGCACAAACAAGTGGAGAAGATCATTTCTACAGTCCAATGCCCATCGGACCTAATTTGATTTGATGGATTCAATTACCGTCCAATCTATATTAAGATGCGTACATTCCACTTTAAAATATGTGAGTGTTTGCATTAATTTCCGTGTACACAGATCTTAATTCGGATTGCGGATTGCGGATTGTGGATTGGATGGTGTTGAGTAGGTTTGATGTCCACATTTTTAATTCTAGGCACTAGTATTGTGCACCACTGGCAGGCATTAAAGTACGTGTAGCTAGATTTGCAACAACAACAGTTCTGCAGTAGATTAATTAACAACGACTTTTCTGAACCCGAAAGTGAAACGAGGAGATTGATATTAATTAAGAAGATTGCACTCGTGTGTATAAACTATAAAGTCATTAGACATTAAATGATCTTCAATTTGTCGTTTCACTAAGCGTGATCTAATACTAACCAACGAATTAAGTCATCAATTAATATATATGCTACCAATTAACAAGTGAAGCCTTATGACTCTACATATATATATGAGGAGGGCTCCAATGCCCCAATAATTATGCCCCAATCCTCTCCCAAAATCTGAACAACACATCTAATTTTAGATTAGCGGTTCAGATTTAATTTGTCCGTGACTTTTCATTTCCAAATAAGGTGCGCCCTTCATCCAACGAAATCTCTCCAGTTCTCTCTTTTGACTGTCGGTCTCCAGTTCTTACCAAAAATGACTGATCGTGTCTCTTCGTCTCTTCCGACCAACACAGTCATGTGCGCTCTCTCTCCTCTCGCCAGCGAATGTGGATTCGTTAATCCTACTATGCAACAGGTCATGGATGAAGAATACGTCAAGCCTTCACCACCAGAATCTCAAATAATTGAGGTAATCTAATATTTAAATTGAGCAATAACCATCTAACTTAGAAACATTTTATTCTAGCGAAAGTCTTCATCGCCAGAATCTCAAAGAATTAAGAAAATCTGATTTTTAAATTGAGCAATAACATCTAACTTAGCAATTATTTATTCTAGCGATTAGTAACGACATCAAAAGCATGGCATGAGACAGTAAACCATTGGTGAGGCGGGGCTGAGTCACGAGAGGTATATAGGCTAACCGAGCGGCCCCGAATAGCAAGAGGTGCTCGGGTCGAGGGAGATGGCAAGAGACGAGGAAAGAGTGCGACGGAGGGTTGAGATGAGAACTACAGAAGAGAAAAGTGTTCAACACTTTTATAACTGGAGAGAATTAGACTAGAGCATTAGAGAAGAAAAGGGTGCTATGAAGCGCTCAGTTTATTTCTCAATCTGAACCGCTAATCTAAAATTAGATGTGTTGTTCATATTTTGGGAGAAAATTAGAGCATAATTATTGGGGCATTTGAGCCCTCCTCTATATATATATATTACTTCTTCTTACACTTGGGGGTTCTTTTAATTTTATTACCTTGTTCGTATTTAATTTTTATTTTCTAATTTTACTTGTAGTTATTAATTCTATTATTTAATTTAATGAAATCATGATAAACATTTTTATTGCTACTTCAGAAAGAAATTTGATTTTTTTTATTAATCGACCCATTTGTTCGATTAATCTCTCTTTTTATTTAAACAGCCCGATTAATAATCGTCTCTTTTCCTTTTATACAACTGATTAGTAGCTCGCATTTATTATTTTTTCTGCATTTATTTGTTATATGCACTATACTATGTCTTCTCTTATCTGATGTCTATCGGACCTAATTTGATTTGATGGGCTTAATCACCGTCTGATCTCCATGAGTGTTTGCATTAATTTCCGTGTGCACAGATCTTAATTCAAATTGGACAGTGTTGAAGCTCATTGTAGGTACTAGTACTGTGCACCAATGGCATTAAAGTGTAGGTAGAGTTGCAACAACTACATTTTCTGCATGAATACTATTACTAGTAGACTAATTAACAACGACCTTTCTGAACCCGAAAGTGAAACGAGATATTAATTAAGAAGGTTGCACTCGTGTGTGTATAAAGTCATTGGACATTAATAACCATCTTAAATTTGTCGCTTCACTAGGCATGACCTAGTTGCATTTTATTTATCTTAGAACTAATTTACCGATTTTTTTATTAATACCCCAAAAAAATAGCAAATATGTTCTCGGACTTAAAAAAATTATAACTATCCTAACCGCCTAAATGAGAGGAGGTCCGCTTTCCCTATCAGACCGCCCAATTGGGAGGCGGTCCAGTCCCAAGCAAACCGCCCAATGAGAGGGCGATTCACTATAAACCCCCTGCCCACTCACAATTCATTCTACCATCTCCAAACCCGAACCAACACCCCTTCAGTTCTCCAGAGGCGATTCTGAGGTATTTTTTTTTTACTTATTAATTTATTTATTTTTACATTTTAGAAAATTGTTAGAAAAACACCAAAATTGGTTAAAAATTGCTAGAAATTGTTAGAAATAGTATTAAAAAGTTAATTATGTTTTTCAAAATAATTTTTAGTCCACATTATTTTTTTTAATAAGATCACTGATAAAGACTTTTTTTTTTTAAAGTAGTGTACGTACTTGAGAAAAAAATATTAATTGTATTGTGAATTTTTGGCGGTATTAATAAAAAAATCGGCCTAATTTACAAGTGAATTTTGATTTTGATAGGGATTAAACATTTCATTTATTATTTATAATACCAACGAATTAAGTCATCAATAACTACCAATTAACAAGTGAAGCCTTATGACTCTATATATATTATTTCTTCTTACACTTGGGTTCTTTTAATTTTATTACCTTGTTCGTATTTAATTTTTATTTTCTAATTTTACTTGTAGTTATTAATCCTATTATTTAATTTAATGAAATCATGATAGACATTTTTGTTTCTACTTCAGAAAGAAATTTGATTTGTTTTTTTTATTTTTCTTGCTTCCGTACGTCAATGTGAATCAAACTAATAGCTTAAGTAAAATTAATTAATAAAAAAATCTTGAATTTAATTCTCCAACTTCGGTCATTATCATTTATTGGAAATTTTAAACCTCATTTATCTTAGTTTCATCTATGTCAATCATGTAGATTATTGCATTATATTATTTTTTTGTGAATAGCATATTATCATGTCCATTGAATAAATTAAGTATCACTTGTTATGAACAGTGTTTTGAAATTCGGTTCTTATTCGGTATTCGGAAGGCCACCGAATATCACATATACGGTATTCGGCCGAATATGCGGATTTTTATTCGGATTTATATATACGGATTTTAAAATGAGCATTTCATATTAATTTATATGCAAATTAATAAAGTATCTAATATTTTATATCAGAGGCTGAATATGCTACCGAATATGCAAATATACGGCCGAATATGCGGAACCAAATACCGAATATGCGGAACCGAATACCGAATATGCGGAACCGGATACCGAATAAATACCGAATATGCGGAACCGAATACCGCATATGCAAAACCGAATACCAAATATTCGGCCAAATATTCAAACCGAATATTGGACTGAATACTTATTTTCTATACGGATTCCAATCGAATACGAATATTCAGCCGAATGGACCGAATTTTAAAACACTGGTTATGAATCATCAATTGCATGACTTGGTCGTGGAACTATGTATTAGATGTGATCTTTATTCTAAATAGTTATAATTAGCCTTCAATCTTTAGCTATATATGACTCTAATGATCACGTAATATATTAGCAAAGATTATTGTTTTTAAAACGACCATTTAGCTTTGTTAATTGGCCAATTAGTCAACGACGGTAATCAAATTGTCACGAACAAATTTATTGGAAATAATTTTATATACAGATGAGACCGAATAATCGACCGATTTGTTCGATTAATCTCCCTTTTTTGTTTAAATGGCCCTAGTAATCATCTGTTTTCTTTTTAAAAAGCTGATTAGTAGGTCACTTTTATTATTTTTTTCTACATTTATTTGTTATATGGAATATACTTTGTCTTCTCTTATCTTATGCTTTTATAAATGACAATTTTATAAAATTTTATTAATTAACAAAAAATTAAATTAAAATAAATTTATTTAATAAGTTTGATGACTTAAATTAAATTAATAAGGTTGCACTCGAGAATATATAAGTCATTAGAAATGAAACGATCTTTAACTTTCTCGTTTCTCTAATTTACAACTGAATTTTGATTCGGATATATATATATATATATATATATATATATATATATATATATATATATATATATATATATATATATATATATATATATATATATATATATATATATATATATATATAGAGGTTGGCTAAGCTCAAAACGTTTGTTCCTAGCTTCAGGAACAAACGATTCGGTTCTCCGGTTTTCAAAGTCCAAACAGTCGATCCAAACCGATAGATGTTTAATCTATATTAAAATGTGCTTGGAAACCAAATTTTATATTTTTTGGAATTTTTTTACTATTTATTAAGATGGTTTGAAAATCGTTGTTTTTCAATAGTGCAGAATTTTAATAAAAACAGCAATTTTCAAACCATCTTAATAAATAGTAAAAAAATTCCAAAAAAATGTAAAATTTGGTCTCCAAGCACATTTTAATATAGATTAAACATCTGTCGGTTTGGATCGACCGTTTGGACTTTGAAAACCGGAGAACCGAATCATTTGTTTCTGAGGCTAGGAATAAACGTTTTGAGCTTAGCCAACTGCTATATATATATATATATATATATTAATTAAACATATGAATTAATACCCATCGAAGTCATCAATATGCTACCAACAAGTGAAGCCTTATGACTCCATCAAGATGGTGGAGTTTATATTATTTCTTCTTAATTACACTTGGGATCTTTTAATTAATTTTATATATTATCTGGTACTATGTAATTAATTATATGTGATGATGTTGTTCTAAATGGTTATAATTAACCTTTCAATCTTTAGCTAGGACACTAATAATCTAATAGATTAGCATTTGGAGTGACTGATGATCACGCGCGTTTCACAAATCAGGAATATGAGATATAAAGTTAATTAAACCACACATCTTAGATCCATTAACATGATGGACTCTTTGGGAGAAAATAAAATAACTAAGATGAAGGATAAAATTAAAACTTGTCTTTGTTTTCCCATTTGACAACGAAATAGCTTTTGTTTTTTACTAAACCAAAGAAAACAATATTTAGTGAACATGATTTTCTTCCACGACTAATCATATTATTTAAAGTTGAAATTTTGAGTAGTTGAAAACAAAATCATGAAAATCAAGAATTTTCATGATTTTTGTAGATATTACTTAGACAATAATGGATTAGAGGATCAAGAATTTGACTATTTTAATTCTCATCAAATATAAAGAAGAAATTCTCAGAAGGATGCCAAGAGGAAGGAGAAGTAGATAAGCATTGTTTAACAATAACAAATTCCTTACACAAGGAAGAACTTGAAGACCTTGTATATTTCTAATGTCGAATCAGGATTAACAAAGACAAAAATCAAGGATTAGGTCGAACTCTTCTAGTTAAAATAATAGTAATGAATATATAGTCATCTTTTACGCCGAAAGAGAGGCACTTATTATGAGACGTACAATGCATTAAAGGCGTATGATAATTCCACTTGCACTGGATTATTCAATTTCACCTCTTCTAGAGAAAAGAACTTCAAGAAAAATACTTAATAACATGGCAATTAATTTATACAAAATATCTAGTCCGAGACAGTCAAATAAAATCCATATTATTAATTTTCGGTTTTTTTCGAAAGAACGGATGAAACAAAATTCATTTTTAATAAACAAAAAAAATTATGAATTACTTTCAAATTATATATACTCAAATTGTTTGTGAAGTATTCGTAGAATTTATTTTCTTTCATAAAAATTAAGAATTTTAATAAACTTATATGCATTATAACAAAATAAATTATTATCGAATTAACATGATGGACTCTTTGGGAGAAAATAAAATAAAATAAAATAAAATAACTAAGATGAAGGATAAAATCAAAACTTGTCTTGTTTTCCCATTTGAGAACGAAGTAGCTTTTGTTTTTTACTAACCAAAGAAAACAATATTTAGTGAACATGATTTTCTCGATGACTAATCATATTGAAATTTGAAATTTTTGAGTAGTTGAAAATAAAATCATGAAAATCACGAAGACTAAATTTTTTTTTTTTCACTCTTCTTCCCGTTGATTTTTCTTTTTATAATCATTTCAATTTGAAATACTTTACAGTTTTATATACCATGTACTGAAACAGGGACAATCCAAATAAAATTCTATTTGTTTGTTTTCAAAAGTGCAACGACTAATCACTACAACATTAATGGTATAATTAAAAGAATATTTTTCAATTTTTTCTCTTCCTAAAAACAATATTTCTTTTTCTTTAAGAATTTTGACGACTTTTCGTAATAAAAAATTTAGGAAATTTGATTTTTCATAACTGAAAAATTAATTCGGAGAGGTTTTGAGTATAAAATAAGGGTCCAAATTTTGTAACTAATATTTAGTACGGACATTAAATTTAAAATTTGCGATATTTTAATTTATTGAAAGTGTTTCGTAGAAATGCATCTATCAAATGTCGTGGCATTATAATCGATGAAAAACTCAACCAAATTTGACTTTGATTATTCTGTTTATTTATCTTTATTAAGAATTTAATTATTAATTCATCATCGGTGTCAACCTATAAAATAAAACAAGATATAGTAAAATAGATATAATAGGATAAATAATGTTATTTGTTTTATTTTAAGGCAATATTTTTATGTGCTGTAGATGAGGTGGTTCAAATATCTTTATACTCACTCCAACAGTGTTGGAATTAAAAATTTAATATACAAAAAAAATAGCTGAGTCAAGCAATAATTAATTCTAATGTTTGCGTCAGACTGTACGTAAAATTATAAAAAGTATAAATATATTAACATAAATTCAAGTCAAATAATTGAATAAAAATAGTCAAATAATTTTTGTATGGAAAAACCAGGGCAGCCTCCATCCTGTTTGTTTCCAGATTGAATGATCTTCTGTGGTACATATTATTGTAGCCTTTTATGTGAAGTTTAATTTGAACAGACTCCAATCATGGATCCTGATTTATTTGTCTAAATTAACTTTTGTTATGGAATTTTCTTTAGAAACAATTCTTCTGAAAATCGTTTACATTGTTTTAATTTGTTTTTTTATATTTTCCCTGGTGAATTTTATGACTGTTTTCCAGACCATGGGCTCTGTCTCCTGGCATCCATTCATCAAAATTACAAATATGTAATTATTGTAAATCTGTTTGTTTTGTAAATATTAGTGCTAAAAGTGTACAAAAATGGAAATTGTTACAAATGGTTAGAAATATTATTATCCTTGGTGTTATAACATGGAAGTTAATACTAAAGTTAAAGAATGATTTAATTTGTAAAAGCTATTACCAGATTTTTAAGTTATGAGAGTCAAACATAAATGGAGATCAATTATATAAAAATTTTGATGTTGCGTATAAAGATCGTGCAATTTTACAGTATCCATAACATCTCACATTAAACTATACAAAAAATCATGTATAACATGCATAACTACAACAAAATTTTGAAAATAAATGTGATTAATTGGCTCCATTCATTTAATATGGATCCGCCCCTGATTACATCTCCTGAAAGTGTTAATAATAATGTTAACCTTCAAAAAAGAAAGTGTTAATAATAATGTTAAGTATGTGATCTGTTATATGATAATATCAGTGTTGTAAAATGCGGTTCATGCGGTCGCATATGCGTATGCACTCTGATTCTGCATAAAAATTTCCATGCAGTCTCAAATATGCGATTTCGCATATGCAGCCACATATTGGGCCGCATATGTCCGCATATTGGTCCGTATATGTGCGAATTTATTGTTTGAATAATTTTAATGGAAATATATTGCATGTTTTGAGTGGAAATAAATTAATATATATTTTAAAATCCGCATATATAAGTCCGCATGAAATTCCGCATATGCAGCCGCATACCACATATGCGGTATGCAGTGGCCTTCCGCATGCATGAACAAAACAGCATTGGATAATATTGGAAAAACGTATTATGTATTTTGTCCAAACATTGTGGTGATGGAAGTCAACAATTTTTTTAAATTTTAAATAATTTAAAAATTCGATAGCAAATGTCAATCATTTTCAAAAATTTAGTAGTTATGTCCGATAGAAGCCAGCAGCTCTGTACGTGTATGCACAAAGTGAATGATAAATAAAAAAAAAAATGAGTTGAAATTTATACATGTAAATATTATATTATATTTAATAATTAATCATGACGCGTAATAGTTGGCTTTTTTTATTTTGTTAATTAATGAATGATGGTTGTTAATTTAATGAATGTACTTATTACACTTATATGTAATTAGGTCTCCTTTCCGTGGGGTCACTAGCTATCTATGTGTTATGTTTCAATCGTGTGCCTTAATTAATTTGGCCCCTCACCTCATGATATCATGATATCATGATATATCTGCCCCTATGCAAATAATAAGTGTCCTTTGCTCCCCAACTTGGCCGCTTAATTAATTTCACTCCATCTTCTTTCTTTTACCAAACTATACACATGTCTCACACACACACACACACACACTTTTAATTTCCTATTAAGTGCTCTGCATTGCTAAGTCATTATGACTCAATATTAATTGGCAATTTTCATGTCATTATACCTCCACTGAGGCTACGGTAATATGCATATTATTAAGGATCAACCAGTGCAATAGATTTATATGATTATTTTCAAAGTGGAAACAGTCAATTAGAAAATATAATTTTCATATGAAAAATATACATAGAGAATTACTTGAAAAATTCTAAATCATCTAAAAACAGTTATTTTTTATTTATTTAATAATATAGTAAAAATTTCTAAAAAATATAAAATTTGATCTCCAAATATTATTCATATGAAAATCATGTTTAACAGTTCAGATCAACGATATGAACTTTAAAAATACTAATCACATATTAGTAATATGTCCCATAGTTTCACTCTAATTCCTCTACCGTAACGCTAAAGGTATCGAAGCAAAAAAATAATAATAATAACTAAAGGTATATTTATGTGGAGCCCAACCTTCATTGAGAATTGTTTCATTTATTTTAACACTTTTTAGGTACTCCTCTATGATAGCCAAACCTTCTTTGAATTTGTCTGTTGCACCTAGTTTATAGGACGATAAAATTTCAATCCGGTAGATAATTTCTTTGAATTTGACAATGTTTATAGGACGATAAAATTTCAAAATTCGTCTTTTTTGATCAAAACCAGACAGCGGCTGCCGGGTTAAAATTTCAAAATTCGTCGAGATGACTTTTAAGAATTAAAATCATTAAAAAAACGGATATACTTCAAGAAGAATGATGTGATTACATTAAATCTATAAATTTTCGACTTAATTTAGTATAAAGTCAAGTGATAAAAATAATAAAAAATAAATGCATTAAAAATTAATTTATATATTTTTTTTACCTGCTTGTGATTACATTAAATCCATAAATTTTCGACTTAATTTAGTATAAACTCAAACAGATAAATAAAAATATATAAATTAATTTTTAATATATTTATTTTTTTATTATCTTTTAACCACTTGACTTTATACGTACAAAAATATGTCACTATTCGCGAGGGTAAAAAGTAACTATTGCCGAGGATACACTAACATAATTTGTTATTTTCGAACGTATCGCTATTATTGACAGGAGTATCTGCGAAGATACCGTAGACAAAAAATACTTTTATCCTCATAGATAGTGATAGATTTATACTAGATTAGTTTTAACAGCTTGAATTCAAAGTTTGAAATCAATCCGGTAAAATTTAAAGTTAAACCCACAAAAGACTGTGAGCTAAGAACATCCTAATTCTACTCACATAATGAACATAAAATAAGAATATATTATAATCTCTCTACCGTATTTATTATCAAACATAGTTCATGAAAATAGTGATACAAATTAGTTTATCTTTACATTAATTTTTTTTAGCAAACATGCCTTAAGAGCAATACATTTTTAATCCATTGTGATGTGACGCCTGTTCAACATTGCACTGTGCCAAGAAATCACAATCAAATACTTTTGAGACCAAAAAAATAATAATAAGTATATAGAAAGTAGCCTTACAATTTGGAAACTAAAAAGGAAATACAGTATAATATTGTTTGCGGCAAACCTTCTAGAAGTTGAGCAAAAAGTTTGAAACATTTCTACCATCACAAACTCTGCTTTAAAATCATAGGTTATTTGCTTAAACTTAACAGAGTTAATCTAGATTTGTGAAAAATATCCAAAGTAAAGATTAAGTCTCAAGTTACTCAACTATTTATTATTCACAAAAAATTGCAGATTTTAAATTTGTAATCTTCCACATGGAGAGTATTGTTTTTGTCATTGAATCAAATGTTGGTTCTCATTAGGGGTGGCAACGAGCTGGGCCCAGCTTAAACTCATCACGAGTTGGTTCATCCGAGTCCCGAGCGAGCTGACTTTAAGGGTCCGAGCTAAAATCAAAGTTTGAAATTGTCACGAGCAAGACCGAACTAACTTGTGAGCTGGTGAGTTGAGTTTGGCTGGATATTGTTTTAAGAAAAAAAAAATTTACAAACTTTATGGACTGAACTGGACCAAACTGTTTTTACAAATTTTACAAAATAAGTTTTAAAAACAAATTATTAAGTTTCAATATACAATATAACATGCACACAAATTCATACAAATTCATATACAGCTTGAACTCATTAATTACGGACTGAGCTAGTGGCGAGCGAGCTAGGCCTTAGCTCGATTAAGTAATAAGCGAACTGTTAGTGAACAAGTCAGCTGCAAGTCACGATCAAGCCACAAACCACGAGCTTTTCTGACAGCTCTAGTTCTCAGTGCATCTTCTAGAGTTATTCTAGATTTTAAAAAGATAATATTGGACTAATTGAATGATCACATGTGTGATCATATGTTGCACGTAAGGATGCTAATCAGAAACGTTTTTTCATTCAATTTTTACTTTTGATTCGATTGAGCCTCTAAAGTCTAAAGACGGAGACCAAGATTTGAAATGTAAATAGATGACTAAAGACTTGGTCATTTTCTGAGCTTTTTGAAGTGTGAATCCCCCCTATCATGCGCATCTAGAAAAAGGTTAAAAGCATAATGAGGTCGTAAGCCAATCTAAAAAGAACAGGATTTCTTTGCGTTCTTACTCCTAAACCACTATAATTCTAACTAGTGTAGTGTGACAATACCGAAATTGAAAATTGCTTGCCAAATTTAGCACTAAGATTCAAAATGATTCGATCTCACATTAACAAAATAAAATAAATAATGATCTTGCCACCACGGTCTCTGAGAGACCAACATGTCGCATAAAATTTGGCACGTTTTAGTTTTGTTTGTTTTATAGGGTCCTTTTGGTTTTCATTTATTATTCTTTCAGAGTTCAGACTATGAAATGAAATTTCCAAATGTTACAACTTTTCTTGAAGAAATAAATAAAGACTTGTATTTTTGTTTGTGAATAAATGACGAAAGAATTAATGACCTATTTGAGCAGAATTGAGAGATTTTTGCTAAAAAACGAATCTTTAAAATCAGTTTTATGGGCCAATTTATATTTGGGCCAAGATATTTACAGGCTTGAGCTGCATCTCCAAAAATATTTCAAGTTTGGACCCAAACAGAAACACCAACATAATGAAGAGTGCACAGAGCTCACTGTTATAATATAACCAGTAGGTAAAAAATCCATTAACATAAAAACCTTGCATCTTATAACAATATAGAACTTAGCACTCCATTTACATAATCTCTTTTTTAAATACAGCAGCTTGCTATCTACTATCTACTGCCACTCTACCTTCTTCGCAACCAGAATGAACCGACAAATCTTCATTGGGACTTGTCCTTTGCCCGGGTAGGGAGTTGCTACATAAAATCATCAACAATTATAAGAAACAAAACCCTAAAACCATATATAATAAGAAAAGTTAAAGAATGAATGAATTACCTGATAGCAAGAAATAAGAGAAGTTGCAAAACCTAAGGCTCCTGTGACCCTTGGTGTGACCTTCTTAGGAGACAATTGAAGAAGGCCGACAGCAACCACAATATCAAGTGATGATTTTATCAAAGCAAGAAGCCTCTCGTTTGATTGTTTCACCTTGTTGCGGTATCGTTCATCCTGGTTCATTGTTATTACGGAAATCAGAGCACTAATTGAAAGGGAAAAACATACGAACTAATTAAGGAAGAGTTTGATTACAACATACTTCATATTTGTCGGCATGCTTCAATTCTTTCTCTAATTTGTTTATGGAAACAGATAACCTTCCAAGCTCACCAAGCTGACAAAAATATACAAAAGATTTAATTTCAAGTCTAAAATTAGGTACATGATAATCAAATTTAACTGTATACTTGTAGTTATGAACCAAAAGAAATCAAAGTACCTCAACCAATGTTCCACACACAGAGGAACCCATCCAACAAAACAAGGATATCCTTCCCATCAACTCGGCACGTTCTTTATTCTGTACGCCAAAGAAAAGTGTTATAAATTTGAAGAAAATCTCAGTGCTTCACTACTTATTAATTGAGATTTGGAACCAAATATTCAACCTTGTAAATCCCTGTTCTTCCCAGCCACACGATCTGATCCAGGAATAAGAATGTCGACAGCAGTGCATTTCTTGCCTGAAAAAATATCACCAGTGCACAATTTAGGCAAATTATCATAAATTTGTACTAAGAGAGTCGAGATGAAGAAAAATTAGGGAATTTCAAACATGTACCTTCCCAATCAAGGTAATTGGAAGTGGTGTCCCTTTTGGAGATGGGCTAATAAGTGCATGCAAATCATTCACAAACTGCAACACATAAGATCCAAGAAATAAATAACTTATGTACAGCAAATTATGAATCATAATGCTTTTGTATAATCATAATACATTCATCTCAGGCATGCTTGTGTTACTCACAGTAGTTAGAAGGGCAAAATTGGAATTAGTAAATCAACAATATTACACCTTTATCTAAAAAATAACATTCAATAATCCAGAGTATTTCTTTGGTTTTTTTGCAAGTACAATCCATAATCTATTAGTCATTAGATAACACGTAGATCCACACTTAAACATGATGTGGAAGGGTAGCTGATCAGATGGAGATGGAAGTACTGGTACCAGACTGGTACAGGAGAAAAAGTGCCAACTGGCATGTTTAGCAATCACCTTTGTGTAATAAAAGCTTTTAATAGATGATACAGTAGTAGTCAATGATATCTTATTTTCATAAATGCTAACAAGAGAATAAAGAAGGAAATAAGAAAAATAAAGACCTTCAAAAGGCGAAAAACTTTGCGGGCCAAGGTGGTAGTGCTATCAACAGTTTTAGCAGTACCAGGTTGGCCATTACTGATGAACTTGGATCCATACTGAATTGCTCTACATATCTTGTCTCTTGCTTCAGCCTTGTTCAGGTACAATACCACCAGACCAAGTTCTGCTCTTGCCGCATCCAATGCCGGCATCTTTCAATTGAATCAATGGAGATGGATGGAGCAAGTAGAAGCACAGGTAACCAAACCCTATCTCCTCTCTCCTTCCTCCAACCCTTTGCTTGAGTGAGTGGATAATATCTTGGAGAAAATAAATATAAGTAATTATTCTCATCCATTTTAATATTTGTGGCTACGCGGGGAGACGAGGATTGGAGGGGTAATGCGCGGGATTGATTTGTCAATTGGATATTTCTGGTACTTATAAATTTTATTCATTATGGTAACACCAAGGGATCCGTGGCGCAATGGTAGCGCGTCTGACTCCAGATCAGAAGGTTGCGTGTTCGATTCACGTCGGGTTCAAAATCCCGAACTCAAACGGCCCAATTCTTTTTCTCTTTTTTTTTTTTTCCGGTTCTTACACCCGTAGGCCTTCTTGGATGCCTTTTAGTTGCGCTTGGATTTAGTGATGAAGCCAGATAAATGGGCCTTATTTATGGTATAATTTATAGCACCGTCCCAAATTCAATTTTAAATAATTATTGATCCGTAATATTAGGCCCAACCAGAAACTACTCATACTAAAGTTATTCCTCCAGCCTCACTCTTAAATTAAATTATCGACTAAACAATAATTTTAATATGTAAATATAATACAATTTCAATGAAGAAATCTTTTTTATTTAGTAAATTTTGGACACAAATATTTTTTTTTCAAAATTCTAAAAGACGCGTCCAGAAATTCTACATATGAATACAAAAAAAAAAAGCAGTATCATTTTTAGAATTCATCTGCATTTTATGAACAATAAACGCATTTCTTTCAAATAAGAAGAGAACCAAAAGAACACACAAGTATAACTAAGAAAAAAAATGAGTAATATCATAACTAATAATTGGTGGCTTTTTACAAATTATTGATAACAATCAAAATAAGTTCAAAACATTTATAGTTTTCACGTGTGCATAAAATTTATGATGTAGATTTAAGAGCATGTTCGGTACAATCAAGATTTTCAACGATTAATTCTACTAGACAATTGAATACTCATTTCAGCACCTTCCCATGATAAATCGTGTGTACTATGATTACGAGTTTCTACTTTTTCAAAAGTAAATATTCATCCAGTCAATTATAATCCTGTGTAATTCTGTGACAAACAATTAGTACAGATAGTTTGAATATAATACTTGAGTTTCAGATTCTTTTGGTTAAACATGATTTAATTGTCCAAACATTTGAATTTTTTTTTTATTCTGCATAACATAAACATCAAAGAAAATATTTTTGTTTTTGTTTTAGTTAGTAGTTGCAAAACATTATCACCATTTATTCCCCGACAGAGACTAGTAACCAAATTCTACAGCCTGTAGCAATTTATTACACTTATAAGTTATGACGGATACTTATGGCGCTTTATAACAAAACATATTCTGTAATTAATGGTCCCATTTTACAAACCATTAATTGGTATTGTAAGCATGAAAAGAACTAAACCATACATGATACATGATACATGATACATGATACATATTTGTTATTTTTGTATGTTACCCAATTAAGTTAAGTAGGCAGTATTTTGTAAAAAAAAAATTTCATTTTTGAGAGAAGGTTAGGTATAGAGATGATATAAAGGGTCATAGCACAATGGAACTTTCCCCAAACCACTCAAGGGGCATCATAAATTATCAGAACCATAGAGTTAATACAGATCATTTGCTTATTTCAAAGTTCGAAATTATGTAGATAATTGTGCTATTTTATATTTTTATGAATAATGTTAGAGTGAGTCTATGGTACTATGCATATTACAGGTCGATCCGTAATACGGTTCAATATTTTCGTTTTCAAAATCATAATGGTCGATCAAAGCAGTTGAATATGATTCTTATATGAATATGTACTTGCAGACCGAATTTTATATATTTTTTTTACTATATTTTACGATAGATAGAAAATTACTTGATCTAAAAATTATGGACCATCCAAAAATAGTAATTTTCTACTTGTCTTAAAAAATAAAATAGTAAAAAAATTCTGAAAAATATAAAATTTGGTCTGCATGTACATACGAAAATCATTTTCAACGTTCAGATTGACCATTTAAAATTTGAAAACGAAAATATTAATCTGTATTACGGACTAAATCATGATATGCATAGTACCATACTACCATAGACTCACTCATATATAATTATTCTTTTTCAATAATATTATGAAGCTTTATATTACATGTAATGTTAGTCTAAATAGTCTCTGATTTTTTTTGTTAGTTGGAAACTAGTTATCTTATGAAACTAGCATGTGAATCGCCGGATCAAGAATGTTATACAAAGAGAAACGGGAGATAGCACACTTAGAAAAAAAAATCCAGAACAGTGATTACTCAAAAATTGAGAGTTTAATTCTATTTCACGACTTGACAGCTACTGCAAAGACTTTAAAAAAATATTAGACATAAAGCCAATTGCATAACATTTTAACATATCGATGAACATAATATTGGGCAGCCCAATATAAAACGGATTTTTTTTTATAAACAATAAATAGAAAAAAAATTAACAAACCAAATATTTACAAAAGCCATAAGTACTGAGATGGAAATTCGGTCCGAACCATTTTATTTGTTTGTGTGCCGAAATGTTATCTCGGTCTCATAATATTTTCAATTTTTTACCAAAATCTGTTTGACCTATGTGTAATTACTTTTTTAATGACTATGCTGAGATGGGGACTCAGACCAACCTTTTTCTTGTCTTTTTTTATTTGAGCCGAATTGAGTATTTGGCTCAATACATTTTCCGAATTCCCAATTCGACATAGAAGATTCTTTTTTTTTATTAAAAATAAATTTCTAATTGGTGCATTCAACATATTTTTTTTCTCAGCACAAAGGGTTCTTTCTTTTTTTTGTTAAAAAAAAATTGTAAGTTCAGTGATTTTTCTTCTGTGCCAAATTCCGAATTTGGCACAAAGGTTTTTTTTTTGTTAAATATAAATTTTCTCTCTATACCGAATTGAAGGGCCAATTTGCCATCTCGGCACAAGAAAAAATTTTGATTTTCTATGGCACTTAGTCTAACAACTTGTAAAATTAATGGGGCCAAAATTCTAATTTAGCACAAAACAAAACAAAAATAGTCCGGTTTCGAATTCTTATCTCCATACTTATGGTTTTTATAAAAAGTAAAACCATGAAGTTGGCTTGTTAATTTTTTTTTTTCTATTTATGGTTTATAAAAAAAAACATATATAAAACACTGCAATTATTGATGTAGAAGTGTCATCAATTAGTTACATATAATAATTATGTTTGATATTTTGACATGAGATATTTCGTACATAAGAAATTGATGCTATGATGTTATCAAATGTTAGTCCTAATCTGATAAAAATAATAGCACTCGATCGAATATGCTATAAACCATACGAAGAACTGCATGTGGGTGGTCCAAACAAAATTTGTTCCTCTCATATAACAAGAGAATAATATTTTATGCTTGAAAGTCAATGCAAAAAAAAATAATAATAATAATAATAATAATAAAAAGAGAATAACACATTTCGTGTCTTGGGTTCAATTAAGATATAAAGTGACAAAAAGATTAACATGAGTCCATTAATTGTAGATTAGATATTTGTCAGATTTTGACATAGATGTGTTTAAAATAGTTATAATGTTATGTTATGAACTATTTATCTGCACCCAAAGGGGATCACCATCTTAAACTGATCACATTGATTTAACTAAACACGAAAGGAAAGAAGAAGAAAAAAAAAATATCCAGCTGCCATAATTCAGCACTATTTCATAGAGAACATGAAACAGAACTTTATACTAGTTACAAACAAAACACTCCTCATAATTCAGCACTCATTTCCTACTGAACAAACTCCTTAATTTCCCCCTTTCTAATCTCTCAAGCAGTTTTTTTGCACCAGACACATCCATCTCTGACAATTTCTTAAGATACCCGATAGCACCATGCGAAATCATCAATTTCTTGCACTTCTTACTTGTCGAAAGCATTAACAAACAACCAATCGCATACTTCTTCGCAGTGTTCAATGGGCTCGGATCGAGTAATTGAACCAAATTGGGGACACTTTTCTCATCCCTTTTAATTTCTCGTGAATTTTGCGGGCAGCTCATAAGAGTTGCAATGGCCTGTGCTGCAACCTCTCTGGTACCAGTCGACTTTGCCTCAAGAAGTTTTATGAGAAAAGGAATGCAGCCAAATTCACCAACCAATTTCTTCACATCAGCCGAACTCGACACCCGACAAATAGCAGAAGCTGCAGCTTGTTGTGCACCGAGTGAACCGTCTTTCAACACATGCAGCAAACGTGGCAATAAACCAAGCGACAACAGACTATCGATTGGCACTGAATTAACCAAATTTCTCAGAGCACCTACTGCTGATTCCTGTGGTAACGGGCCATCAAGGTAGGTCAATAAACTCCTTAATCCACCTTCAGAGACAACCGATCGTCTTAAATTATCATTGGTTGATGTGAGATTCTGCAAACACTCTGCTGCATACTCCTTTGAACCAAGAACAATGCCACAATCAAGTAAACTAATCATGACCCTCACAATCCCCTCTTCGGCCAATGTCTGTCGTACCTCGGGCACTGCTGAGAGGTTCTTCAGTGTACCCGCAGCAGCTGATTGAGAAATCGAATCGCCAGTCTGGCAAATCTCAATCAATGGCCTGACACCACCATGGCCAACAATCGAACGAGCGGTATCAGCAGACATGGATAGTCTCTGGAGTGTGATCACCGCCTTCTCACGACCAACTAGACTGCCGGATTCTGCTAACCTAATCAAAGGTGGAAGCACACCTTCAGAGACAAGCAAAGTCTCACAGCTTCCTGATTCGGCCAGGAGACATATCACAGTAGCGGCTTTCTCTCTAACCTTTGGTGCAGTGGCAGTGAGAAGTTGAATCAAAGCTGAAACATTGCTACGGCCAAGAACTGAAAGCACACTCTTCTCATCTTCCCTTATCACTTCTAAGAGACTATCAACAGCCCGGTGCTTCGCCTCCGCATGCCCAATTTGCAATCTGGCTAGCATTTCCCGCACATTCAATTGCTGGGTAGGTATTGGTGCAGATGCCGGTACCGGTACAGGTTCAGGAGCAGGTACTGCAGGTACTGTTGCATCACTGAGCACTCCTGTTTTCACAAGGAGTGCACAGTCACGAAGATTGAGGTCAAGTTTTCCTATCAGTGAATCAAGATCACTCTGCATCTGAAGCTTTCCAATTTGGATTGGATCACAGGACCCACATCTCTCAGCCAGGTTAATCGTCTCGGAAAGCGTGCATGCCACTGACTGGAGAATTTCTCTGCAGAGAGTGTTTTTGGAGAAGAAGGGGTGACTGGAGAGGTCAGAAAGGCAGGTCGGAACACGCTCCAGCTTAGAAATGATCGATTTCCACCGACCCAGAAAGCCGATGGTGGCGTGGGCCCTCTCAATTGCTGTGGGGGCCAGTTGCCGAGCATGGGCCAGCCAGTAATCAGCTGATAACTCAGGTTCAGTAACGGGTTCTGGGTTATTAGCCATGGATCCAGCAATGGAGTCTTCTTGATCTGAAAAGAAACAGAAATGGAAGAAAGTGATTAAAGAGAAAAAGTGTAGAGAGGAGAAGTGAGAGAGAGAGAGGAGTAAAGCTAAGAAAGAAAGGCGGTGCGGGAATATGTTTATCTTTTTCTAAACAATTTTTTATTGCTTTATAATATGCTATACATATATGTATATAGAGAGAAATTATTATATTAATAATTAGAAGAGGAATGAATGAATGAATAGTTTTGAAAAAAGATTGGAAGGATGCTGTAAGCTGCCTCTCTACGTCTGCGAATCTTTGATACCTTTTCAGATCGCAATTTGTACGAAAACCAGGTCCGACCAACCAGCACTATATTATAATTATATTAAAAAATAAACAATGGTGGAATTTAGGATGGATGTCGAATGGTTAAAAAACAAGTTGGGATTAGCGGAAAGTTCAAGATAAAGGAAGGAAAGGGGTAAGAACAAAACTAGGATAGATCATACATGTCGAATGGTTAATCAATCCTTATGTTAAAAAACAAGTCGGTATTAGTGGGAAGTACGAGATGAAGGAAAGGAAAGGGGTAAGAACAAAACTAGGAGAGCGTGCTAGTGATAAGTTTGTTGCTCTTTTAAGTAACGGCCGACAAGTCGTTTTCAAAATGACTGTGATTGGAAGTTTGCTACTGTCTTATGTGAGAGGCAACATGAGTCCAATTATTATTGTACTACCAAAAGGAAATGAGTATCATTATTATTATTATTACAAAATTAATAACTCCAAATGGAAGACAAAAATATAAACCGTAATAAAATATCAGCTACATTTGAAGCTTGAAATATAATTAGACCTATTGAATTGTGCTAAAGGTTTTAAACTTGGTAAGTCTTGATTTAATTTTACTTGTCTTCCCAAACAAATTAAAATCCATTTGCATAATTAAATTCCATTCAAACCTTCTATGGAGGTAGCATGTGCAATCCTTATCTTATAGAGTTATTATATCATACATTTCATAACCAAAACCAAAAGTAATAAATTTGATCCATTTTCAATTAATTAGCCGTTTTGACTTCTCCACCACCCTACCCATGTTACAATAGACCGAGAACGCAAAAAAACAAAGAAAAAGAAGATGAGAACAAAGAACACATATAACACGGACAGAATAGTAGTTCGGACCAAGTGTACATGCAAACATGACATGTGGGTCCCGAGTTTTCCCTCCCTCTTCAATCTTCAGACAGTATTCTTGTACGGGCTGAGCAGTACTGAGTACTGAGTACTGACTATAGCTGAGCAAAAATCCAAAATGGCCATTCACTCGTGAATTTAATGCAGTCTGTGTGCGTTCCACCTCGGAGAGGAGGAAGTTACCATACCGACAAATTAATTATTCGCTTCATTTTGACGGCTTAAATTCCGTCAAAATTTCGTGATTCAGAAAGAACATAATTTCAAAATAATTCGGTCCCACAAATTTCGTAATTCAGAAATAATATAATTCGTAAATGATTCGGTTCCACGAAAACGAAAAAAAAAAAACCTAAAATAAAAATTAAAATATAAAATATAAAAAAATCGTATTTTATTTGCTAAGTTCAAAAACGTAAAAAAAAAAAAAAAATTAACTGGTGTGACAACTTATATATATACGATCGATATGTAAATTGCTATAAATGAACTCCACAAAAATAAGTTAGTAACTCAAAGAAAGAGACATAGTTTCTTAATCACTAATTTTATAGTAGAAGATCATGTTCCAATCACTTCCAGTAAGCGATTCAAATTTTTAAAAAATGACATTAATGCTGTTGTTAGGTTAGCACCATCGACCATGTGAAGACGTTACTAAATCACCTACTCCTCTCGTACATTAAACAACGACACTTTAGCCTATTTTCATATCAGAAACTATAACTCCACCAATACACTTTCAGATTTTTCTCTATCAAACCAGTTCTATAGTTTATTCAATACATCATAATAGATGGCGTAGCCACAGAAAATCAGAACCTGACATTTATGTCTCGCTACCCTAAAAACAAAAGGTGAGAGAGAAGTGCCGAGCATATGACTCTTTTTCAAAGCACTTGTTTAAAGAAATGTAATAATTAATAGCCTAATAATAAGCTATGTAAAATAAATTGGTGAGATAGAAAAATCATGAGGCAAATCAGCTGGGGAAAGTGTAAAAATAAAGTGGAGCGTGACCGAATCATATATAATTACATTTACACGGTCCTTATTTCTTTTTACTGAGAGTCGTCCACGTAGCCATCATTTTTTATTTTTTTTACCTCAAAAGATGCGCCGATCGCACGTGAAACGGAGTCTCCATTTACAAAGCGAAATCGTTGTTTCTTTCCTTTCCAGTTTAATTAATTTAGTTTGGAAATTTACAAGAATCGGACAGAAGCCGCTGTTTCAAATTTTTGGAAAGAAGACGTTGGAAAGTGGGGACCAGCGTGAATATCCCAAAGTGGTCCCATGAAAGGAAAGCTACACCTCTCCTACTGTCCAACATTAGTGATGATTACCTTTTTACCCTCATCCCACATTGGTAATTACTTACTAATTATCCAAAAACTGCTACAAAATGGAGGGCATAATCGTTATTTTGATCATAAATAGACGACCTCCCGTAGCCGGCGGGGAACCGCGCCTGGTTCAAACTTCAAGCCGTGTCCGTGTCCGTGTCGACAGCGATCCAGTTCGGAAAATTTTAAATCGAAAGGAAAAGTGGGGAATTTATGACGACAAAGGCAATACTTGGCTTGGAAGAGAAAATAGATTACTAATGAGTGGATTCTAAGATTCTGATATGCATTACTTGAAAAAAACACTTGTGGTAAAATTTGAAAAAGAAATGAAAAGAGAAAACGACTTATCAGATCAGAGTTTCCCAAAAGCTAAACAGTTAAAAAGAGAGAAAGAAATACAATACCTCTTTGAAAATCTTTGCTTGGAATTGAAGCGTTGTTGTCAAAAAGCAAATCTTGTAAGTTAGGTCCCGTCTCTTTTCTCTTCTTCAGGAAGCTCCAAGTAGTACAACCTAGAGCAACGAACAGAGCAGCGATCATGAAAGGATGAGGATTGAGGAGGAGAGGAGAGGAGAAAGTATGAAATTGATATAATAATGATTACCTTGTGAGGGGAGAGGATGTAGATAGATATGAATATCTATGGGGATTTCAAAAATTCTGATCGCTCATGCTTCTCGACTCCGACAGTTGCCTCTGATCTCGAGTCGAGAGAGAGAGAGAGAGAGGGAAGTACTAGTGGGGCTCTCTGCTTCTCTATTCAATTCAATTCAATTTGAATTTCTTATTCGTTACCTGTCGCTGGGTTTGATAATTTTGAATTGGGTTGTTTGCTGTGCGTTGGATGAGGGGAAGGGATAGATCGGACGGTGGTAGCTAGAAGAACAAAGATTTGGACCGTTGGGATGTATTGTTTGATAATGCCCAACAGCGCTGACAACACTCTGCAACAGTTTCATGTCTTTTTATCTTTCTTTTTTTTTAAAATTATTTATTCGATGGTGTCAGAATTCTCCACTGTTCCACAATCGACAATCGACACTTCTACTGTCTTCATGTGAAGACGATGATTTTGAAATTACAGGGACAACGGACAAAGGATCAAAGGAGCCTACAAATCTACAATGTTTTATATAACCTGAACTGAATTTACAAATTTGGGTCCTGCTCGGCTATGTTATTGTGTGCGTGAAAAAAAAAAAAATTAGTTCAATTTCATGTTGCACAGTTTTAATCAGTTCAAATTTCACTTTGTTTTTGTTTCTGCTGGTAAGCCGAACAGAACCTTAGAGTAACTTTGTGTATTTTCAATTATTGTGGTACATTTAATTTTTATAATATATATGTTTCAAAAATATTTATTTAAATTAGATAAATTATAGTAGAAATATATTCACAATTATTTAAATAGAATATATATTAAATTTAAATTTGGAATTTAATTGGTCATTCATCATAAAACTATTTAAACTTCATCGTTACAATTATTTATAATTGTTTGAAAGAAAGTTAATGTCTTTCAAACCTACCTAAATTTGATACGCGCTTTAACTAAATAATTAAGAGCACAACTATTAATTAGATATATATTTTTAAAATATATGTACCATAAAAGTTGTACTCTATTATTATCGATTACCTAAAATAAATTTACATTCAATTTTTGGTAGAGAGTTCAAATGCCTTTATTTTTTTACATCTCCATTATGCCTCCATTTTTAAGAACTTTAATTAACTCAAAATTTAAAACTTAAAAGTCAAAATAAAACCGTTGGATATTATCTATATTATTTTATCTATGCACATGTAAAAAATTGTGACATTCCAACTTTATTTTGATTGTCATCAAGAGCATATAAGAAAAATACTAATGTGGATAATTTCTAGATGTTGATTTTTCAAATGATTGATTCACATAAAAACAAAATCGAAATGTGATATTTTTTAATGAGCACATAAAAAATAGCATAGATCACATCTAACAGTTTTATTTTGATGTTTATGATTTAAATTTTGATTTATTAATGTTTTTTTAAAATGGAAGCATAGTGGAGAAACAAAAAGTGGAGACATTTGAACCCTCCTCTTTTTGGTATGTCCATTTAATTTATTATGAAATATTATTGAAATTAAAATAATGAAATTGTACATGTATTTTTAATTATTTAAATAGAGTATGTATCAAATTTGTTCGAATTTAATTGATCCTCCATCCATCAGACAAATATTAATACTCCATTTTAAAATTTTAAATTATATGATACGAGATGAGTCTAGTTTTAAACTTTTAAAACACTTTTTATTAAAAAAAAAAGAAAAAAAAAAGAAGAACATGTATACAATTTCAGTGTTTTAACTTGAATATTATTTTTAATATATGAAATAAATATACATGAAAATCGAATCTGTACTATAACTATTTATTTAACCAAAGTTGCAGTAATGATAAATAGATAACGAGAAGAGTAATGAATGAGTGTATCAATTCAAAAGTTTCATATCTGACAGCTCACAGCTTCCCTTATTTGTTCCAAAGTTATGTTCTGAATTTATCCATCCTAATAAATCACTAATAACATATCTCATCATATGATCATTATTAAGGTGAGAGATATAATTAAAGCAGATGTTTGGAGATTTAAATATCCTCTCTTTTAGACCTGGGTGCTATGCGTATTATTGACCTAGGTTCTTATATAATGATGCAGCCTAGTATTTTCCGAATTCTTTTTATCATCTTTAAAAAAACTGGTAAACAATTTAATCATTTTTTTAACTTCGTATTATACCATTTTCGTAGATTATAACAGCGAAACCAGCAGGTTGGTACCGCTGTCATATTTAATGCACCCATAATTTATGCATGTGAATGTGGTAAAATTAAAAAAATTAAAAGAAAAGTGGTTAAATAGTTTTTTTTTTTTTTAGAAGTTGCTAGTATTACAAGTATTCTGCTAAAGTTAAAAGGATTTTGTTTTACTATATAAGCATTCACATTAAGTTATATAAGAATTTTGATTAACTTAAATATGAATCAAAATAATCAGAAAATTCAATTCATTTTGTGCATTTTATAAATTCGGAATTATGAAATTTAAAATAGAGGAATAATTTAATACTTAAGATTCTGGCGATTGATTACTGCCAATAAAATATGACATTAAACAATTATGTTTGTCCTTTTAAATGAGGGTTGAAAAACCTCACTACAAGAAATAGCTTTTAGTGACATTAAAATAATTGATGGTTCCTCAGAACGTCTTAATTGTAGGTAAATATATATATACTCCAAAATTTTGGAGATATTTTTATTTGTGAAAAAAATTCTTACCATCACTCTCTATAAATTTATTTTTTTTGATAGAAAGATAAAAATTTAGCTTACTGATTTTTATTTTAGTTGTCTATCAAAAAAACTTTTGGTTTGATGGATGGGCGATCGATATCCTTTTGTTTTGATGGATGAACAGGTGTGCTACTTATCCAGTCTGACAATACTTTATAACACCCTCCAAAACCCACTATTTCTCTAAGGGGTGCCTTATCACTTTTATATGATGTTGCCCCTCCGATTTAGTTTACTGATGATAGGGATGTACTATGCTCGAGATGTTCCAAATCACAATCCTACTCAATAAATTCATTATATAAGATCCTGATTAGTGGTGGAAAACCTTCACCACATTTTGTCAAGGTAGGACACTTTATCATGTTCTGGCTCTTTTAGAGCCAACTCTAGAGTCTGAATAACACATATTATACCCACTATGCCCTGCCATATTTCTCAGATGCACAATTTTGACATCAGTGGCAACTTGTTCGACTTCAACAGCACTGTAACATCTAGTGCGACTTCAGTTTTAGTGGCAGCAACTCGTGTGACACTAGAACTGGCCTTAAAACCAGAGGAGGATGAGAACCATAAGAACTATAAGCACAAACGCTTGTGGAACTTCTGTCCTGCGTTATCCTTCCTCAAAATGATATTAATCTTGATTGTCTTTTTCTTTGACATTCAGCAAGAGACTTAGCAAGATTGCATTTCATTTAGTTTTTTGAAATATGTGTTTCTGAGTTGATTCGGTCAATTATCTCCTTTGAATATAATTCCACAACTGACTAACTGATTCTGATTTAGATTTCGATTTCAATTCTGATTTCGATTTTTGGAAACATAAATCAAACTTGTATTTTATAAAATTTCGTTTTCAAGTAGCACTTGCATACGCTGAGAGAGTAAGAGCATTTCCTAGAAGTGATCTACAGACTATACAGGCAACTGCCAAAGCTGCCCGCATTGCGTCCGAGGCTACTCATGCTTGTCTAAACTATGGTGAACAAGTAAATGCGGCTGCAAATGTTGCCACAACAGTTTACGAATATGCTGTTGTGACTACGGCCACTGCTGAGATCGTGGAAGCTGCTCTCATAGCTGAAGAAGCTGCGACCACTGTCGCTTATGTCGCATGAGCAGCGACGGCCCAATTTCAAGTTGTGTTAGCGGCTTCTTAAGCTGAACAGGCAGACAAATAGCTTGAACATGAAACTATCCCGAAACGAAATATAGTTCTTCTTGTGGGTCTGATCGATGTAATCTTGACACTGGAGCTGGCTTTAAAACCAAAGGAGAATGATGAGAACCAAAAGAACTATAGGTACAAACGCTAGTGCAACTTAGTTTTTTGAAATATGCATTTCTGAGTTGATTCGGTCAATTATCTCCTTTGAATATAATCCACAACTGACTAACTGATTCTATTTTAGATTTTGTTTTCAATTCTGATTTCGATTTTTTGAAACATGAATCAAATTTGTATTTTATAAAATTTCGATTTTAAGTTGCACTTACATACGCTAAGAGAGTAAGAGTTGTTCCTAGAAGTAATCTGCAGACTAAACAAGCAGCTGCCGAAGCTGCCCGTATTGCGTCCGAGGCTACTAATGCTTGTCTAACCTATGGTGAACAAGCAAATGCAGCTGCAAATGCTGCCACAGCGGTTCACGAATATGCTGTTGTGACTACGAACATTGTTGAGACCGTGGAAGCTGCTCTTATAGCTGGAGAAGCTACAGTCACCGCCGCTGATATCGCAAGAGCAACAGCGATCCATTCTCAAGTTGTGTTAGTGGTTTCTCAAGCTAAATAAGTGGACAAAGAGCTTGAATATGAAACTATTTCGGTGTAATCCTGACACTGGAGCTGACTTTAAAACCAAAGGAGGAGGATGAGAACCAAAAGAACTATAGGCACAAATGCTAGTGCAACTTTAGTTTTTTGAAATCTGCATTAATGAGTTGATTCGGTCAATTATCTCATTTGAATCTAATACCACAACTGACTAACTGATTCTATTTTAGATTTTGTTTTCAATTCTGATTTCGATTTTTGGAAACATGAATCAAACTTGTATTTTATAAAATTTCGATTTTAAGTTACACTTGCATATGCTTAGAGAGTAAGAGTTGTTCCTAGAAGTGATCTGCAGACTAAACAGGCAGCTGTCAAAGCTGCCCGCATTGCGTCCGAGGCTACTCATGCTTGTCTAACCTATGGTGAACAAGCAAATGTAGCTCCAAATGTTGCCATAGCGGTTCACGGATATGCTGTTGTGGGTACGACCACGCTGAAGTCGTGGAAGCTGCTCTTATAGCTGAAGAAGCTACGACCACCGTTGCTGATGTCGCATGAGCAGCGGCGGCCCAATCTCAAGTTGTGTTAGCGGTTTCTTAAGCTGAAAAGGCAGACAAAGAGCTTGAACATGAAACTATCCGGCAACGAAATATAGTTCTTCTTGTGGGTTTGATCGGTGTAATCCTGACACTGGAGCTGGCTTTAAAACCAGAGGAGGATGAGGAGAACAATAAGAACTATAGACACAAATGCTAGTGCAACTTTAGTTTTTTGAAATCTACATTTCTGAGTTGATTCGGTCAATTATCTCTTTTGAATATATTCCACAACTAACTAACTGTTTCTGTTTTAGATTTTGTTTTCAATTCTGATTTCGATATTTGGAAACATGAATCAAACTTGTATTTTATAAAATTTCGATTTCGAGTTGCATTTACATATGCTGAGAGAGTAAGAGTTGTTCCTAGAAGTGATCTGCAGACTAAACAGGCAGCTGCCAAAGCTGCCCGCATTGCATCCGAGGCTACTCATGCTTGTCTAACCTATGGTGAACAAGAAAATGCAGCTCCAAATGTTGCCACAGCGGTTTACGAATATGCTGTTGTGGCTACGACCACTGCTGAAGTCGTGGAAGCTGCTCTTATAGCAAAAGAAGTTACGACCACCGTTGCTGATGCCGCATGAGCAGCGGCGGCCCAATCTCAAGTTGTGTTAGCGGTTTCTTAAGCTGAAAAGGCAGACAAAGAGTTTGAACATAAAACTATCCAGCAACGAAATATAGTTTTTCTTGTGGGTTTGATCGGTGCAATCCTGACACTGGAGCTGGCTTTAAAACCAGAGAAGGATGAGGAGAACCATAAGAACTATAGTCACAAACGCTAGTGCAACTTTAGTTTTTTGAAATATGCATTTCTGAGTTGATTCGGTCAATTATCTCCTTTGAATATATTCCACAACTAACTAACTGTTTCTGTTTTAGATTTTGTTTTCAATTCTGATTTCGATTTTTGGAAACATGAATCAAACTTGTATTTTATAAAATTTCGATTTTAAGTTGCACTTACATATGCTAAGAGAGTAAGAGTTGTATCTAGGAGTAATCTGTAGACTAAACAAGCAGCTGCCGAAGCTGCCCGCATTGCGTCCGAGGCTACTCATGCTTGTCTAACTTATGGTGAACAAGCAAATGCAGCTGCAAATGTTGCCACAGCAGTTCACGAATATACTGTTGGAATTAGATTCAGTTTACGGCTGCAAATGTCCGAGGTTACTCAGTTTGGGCGGCAGTAACTAGTGTGACTTTAGTTTTTTGAAATCTATGTTTCTGAGTTAATTTGGTCAATTATCTCCTCTGAATCTAATTCCACAACTGACTAACTGATTATGATTTAGATTTCGATTTCAATTCTAATTTCGATTTTTGAAAACATGAATCAAACTTGTATTTTATAAAATATCAATTTCAAGTTGCACTTACATACGTTGAGAGAGTAAGAGTTGTTCCTAGAAGTAATCTGCAGACAACTCTTGTAGTATGCTAATATCAATGTAAATTTTATGAATTCCTTTGTTACCGTCGTATCTATCAAGATAGCTACAAGTAAATGGTAAATTTGTAGACTCCGTAATGTAATTTTTCTTACCGACTGGTGGAGTATATTCATACCAAATGACTTCATTGGATTTAAACACGACGAAATAAATACTATGCTTCTTAAATATTAGAAGCAACAACTCAATATTCGGCTTTGATTGATTTTCCGATATTCGAAGCAAATTATAATTTTGAATAGGGGCACAAGCTGCCCCTCTTTAGAAGCTGGTGACAATACTGTAATTCCTTTCACAATCATGTGTTTTAATCTTTCTTCTAATGCAGCAACAAATTTCTCTATGGAAGTACAGTACTTCACATCTGGACCTTGTACATCTCCAGATTCCTTAATGAAGTCCACAGTTTTGTGGTTGTCATCTATTGCCAAACCAATGTTCAGATTCAATGTCTATTTCTTTTTTTTTCCTACAACAATGTAAATGTTATATTCTATAAGCAAAGAAATGAACACAAACAAAAAAGCAAGTAAATGTTAGATTCTGTAATGTTAATAACTATTGTACCAGTATAACAATCCGAGCTAAAATGCACCTAAAGTTTCGGAATATTTGATGTACACTCTGCCATAGAATATTTAATGTATCTAAACATTTCAATTTCAAAGCTAAAAATGTAGCTCCGCTAACAAACTGTGAAATAATTTCAATTTTTGAGCAATTAAAATGTAGCTCTCCGATGATGTGAAATAATATGCAATAGAAATAATAAGAAATGTAAATACCTCGCTTAGACATCTGAAAAGGAGAAGTGAATCTGATGTGGTAACTGGTCATTGGTAAATGACTTCGTTGATGCGAAAAACCTTGTTCACTGATTTCAGTTTAGTAGTAAAACTCTTCTCCTCTTCTATTTGTATTTTTTCAGTGTTCTTTTAGTTTCATCTCAAATATGCGGTAAAGTGGAGGGCGCAATTGCTTTATCGTTTTGTGTAACAATTATGTCCTCTGAATATATTCAGTGTAGTAATATTCGGTTTATTCGGCTGAATATTTGATCGAATATTTTTATTCAGTTACAATCCGAATAAAAATCAATAATTGGTCTGAATATGCGGTTTAGAGCGAGTATATTAATAATGGTTTATACTACATATTACCGGTTTATAGTATATTAACAATGATAAAAAAAAGTCGATTTAGAGTATATTAAGAGTGGTTTATACTAGTGTTGTAAATAACGTTATGCAGTCGTCAGACGGATATGGTATTGTCAAGCGATTAATCGGGAATAATCGGCCATAATCGAAAATAATCAGCCGATTAGTTGGAAAAATCCATGATGGTTTGATCACTGCCAATGACTAATCGGCCTAAACGAACGTTTTTTACAGTACTAGTTATACCACATATTTACCGCATACTTGTTTATATATATATATATATATATATGAATTCTCATTTAAAATCCACATATGCGCCCGCATACCGCTATGGCTTTTCGCATATCGCATATAAACTAAATATTAAAACACTGCTCATATTATTATCTCTGTTTTCAAAGTCCAAACATACCGCTCAACATGATTTTTATATTACGATGTGTTTGCAGACCAAATTTTATATTTTTAAAAAATCTCAAACTATTTTTTAGATATATACAATTTTATTTTTTTTATTAATGGTCTAAAATCTTTGGAAAAACTTATGCGCACTCAATCGGTGTCAAATCTTAATGTGAATCAAACGGTTCTAATCAAATATTAGATCGAATTTAATGCAATGTCCATCAAACCGTCTCCAATTCTCTTTTTATCAATTTCCTCAATTCAGGAAATCAGACTGCCCCAGTTTCCTTCTATCAAAGATCCTAGTTGATTTCCCCATTTCACTATCAGTCAATGGGCCGGGCCAAGATCCAATTCCATCGCTTACCACTTTAAAAGTGATTAGAAGCCCTGTACCAGCGAGATGAGCGTTCAAAGTATTAAATAATTAGCTCTCCTCTCACACTTAATGAATCGAGTTTGAGCGAGTTGGAATATGCTCGTGTTTGGTTTCATTAAATTAATAAGCGAGTTAACTCCAGTTGAGAAGACTACCGAGTTGACAACTTAACTCATGCTCTACTCTAGTTGACTCATAACTCGTTAATACCTAAGACCAATTGATGTTATAATTTTAAGCAATTTGAATTTCTTAAAGCCAAAAATCCTAAATAATACATAATAGAAAGCAAATTTAACAAAAGCAAAAATACTAAATCTTTGAACTGTTTGATTAGAGGTAAATTTTATTTTCATCTAAGATCTTTAGTTTACAGTTCGGTAATTTACTAATTTTCAACTTTGATTAGGTTGTGAGATAAAGCATATAAAAGAGTTAAAAAAAAAAAATTTCTACGTTTAAGTAGATTTTGGATTTTCTTTCTAATTGATTTTGTCTGTAAAGTCCTAATAGGAGAAGGTACACAATTTTAAGTAGGGCCTAATAGGAGAAGGACCAAAATAGGAAAATTTATCAAAACATTGGCAAGTGACAAAGCAAAAAAGCATATTCCTCACGTTGTTAACATAAGAGGCTATGCTTCTCTTGATAGCCTCTATCAGCACTGTGGGGGATCTCTAAACTAATATAGATGTTAAAAATTGAACTAGTTGCATTTATCTCAGAGATGAGAATTTATCATGTGTCTACTTTGTGCAATAGTTAGTTGATATTACAAAAGGATTTGTTCTATACAATTCAAATTTGCTCTATATTATATTATATACAGGGGTGGAGCCAGACTTTTAAGATATGGGAGTCAAATTTAAATGGGAGTCAACCATATAAAATTTTCGTATTGCGAATGGAGGTCAATTTTATAATTTTGTAGCATTTTGCTCTAAACTATACATAAATTTATGTATAATCATAAAAAATTTAAAAATAAATGCGGATCAATTGACCCCCATTGCTTGTTACTGAATCGGCCTCTGATTATATATGATTTTTCTTTTGCTCTATACAATTCAAATTTACATGAGAATTTGATCTTGAGCAACAGTAAGCAATCCTCTAATAAAAATACATGATATTAATAATCACTGGATAAAAAGATGTTTCAATTATTTTCAATAATCAATAGTTTTTAAATATTAGAGTTAGTTGGGAAAAAAAACACAACAATTATTACTTTATTCATTCCTTCCAAACTCTATTTCAAAAATGCAATCCAAACGACATTTTTGCTATTCCGAATAGCGTTGAGTTACCACTATTCTTACACCATCAAGGTTAGTGCTATTCTTATTCACTATTCTGAAAACAGTAGCTATTCTCACTATTCCAAAGCGCATCCAAACGTACCCGACATGTCAAACAACCAAACTATACATAATTTAACATAAGCAAACAACCAAACAGTACATAATTTAATATAAGTAGATAGCCAAGCAGTACATCATTGAAAAAAAAAATTGTCCATAATTAAATTTAACAAAATCAAACAGATATCTTCTTGTCGGTTTTCACGGACCTACATAGTATTGGTAATAGTTGGCCATGCATTCTGATTATCGTACTTCCAACTACTCGCTATAGTGGGTCCATTTATTTATATTTATACAGTACAATCTTATTAGTTGTACCCGGGTTTAAAACTGGGTCGGTAAACAATTGGAACCTGTTTAACTATCATTTACGGTATTTTTAAGATTTGTGGCAAATTTCGTAACCAAAAAAAGAGAGAAAAAAAGATTTGTGCCAAAAAATAACGGACGGCTGGATTTAACACGGTCAGGGACCTGGATGGCTGAATCTCAACTCCGTACAAACTCTGCCGACTGTAATTGATACTCTAAGGACGTGTTCGGCTGCTTTGGTTTTCATGGGAAAAAGCTGGGTTATGGATATTTGTCCCATATGTGTTCGGCACCTCTGGTTTTACCCAATTAAGTTTCCAATCAATTCCTTTTTTCTCTTCTAATAGCACTGTTTCTATAGGAAAAATAAAATGAGGTCAGAGCTCCGTTTTTTCTTCCCAATTGACACAGTTGTTGTGAAAATCAATAAATTTGTTGCTCCTTTGCATAATTATGTTAGTTAATCATAATTAGTAATATTAAATTTAATAGTTTAAACTTTTAAATGCTTCTTGACTCGTCCGTAGCACTTTCAAAAAACATATATTATGTAAAAATTATTAATATGTTATCTTTTTATTTGCTTATAAATATTTTTCTTATTTTATTTATACCTATTTTCTTATTTTATTTAATTATAAAATATTTATATGTATTAACAAAATAATTAATAAGTAATGTTTTGTTATTATTTAATCTATTTTATTTAGTTAAATTATTAATAATTATATTAATAAAAAAATGGCATAATATCAATTATTTTAGAAAGGAAAACAAAATTTTCCACAACTAATCCCACAGTACAACTGAACACTCATTTCAGCATATTCTCAAAATCAATCCTGTATATATCTGTACTCATGGGTTCCCATTTTTCAAAAGTGGGTTTCCATCCCCTTCAAATCCCATCCCGTGTAATTCCATGACAAACGAACACGCCCTAAACTGGAAATAAATCTGCTATTATTCCAAAGGGATAAAAGGACCTGTTATTCTGATCTAACCCATTTAAATTTATCGAGATTAGCACATAAAAAAATAATTTCCTTGAGATTCGCGTGTGGAAAACTTGGAATGGTTGGGATAGGAATAACAGCAGATTCATTTCCAAACGTCAACAAAGGCGGAGCAGATTGCTCATCCTCTGAGGAGATATCTCAATTCTTGCGTGACCCACGTGTACGGTGACTATTCAGGGATAGAGCAGGGGCCAGCATTTTTTGTGATTTGAGATTCGTGTAGGTTGAGGTTTTGCAAGAAAACACTCCAAATTTGGAGATATCTCAGACGATACGAATTCGGCGGAGCATTGATCTGCGTCTTCTTATTTTAGAAAAATAAATTTCTTTTTCCTTTTCATTCATCTTTCTCTCAGGCCTAATCTTAAATCTAAATATAATTTTATTTAAGGTATAGCCATGGCTTCGAGTTCGACCTGTGGAGAAATAGAAGAATCAGAATCGGATTTTGAATCCGCAAGTGAGGAACCTTTCTACTACGGGAGAAGAGAGATTGGAGTTGTGACCGCACAAAAATCTCTCCGCAAACCAATCTTGCCGGACCATGAAGCACAGTGTTTTGAGATATTTGAGGTACGCGTCTCTTACCGAGGCAGAAAGCCATGTGGAAAAATCCATGGCAACATTATTTGCAAGTATGGGCTGGGTTCTTGCGACCTCTACAAAAGGAACAAAAGCAATGCTGAGACCGTCTCCTTCCCTGTAAGTTCTCTCTCTCTCTCTCTCTCTCTTTCCCCTATTATTTTCAATCTGAAGCATAGGCCTGACTAGGAATTCAATCGTGCTGGTATGCATAACTTTAGAGCTGGAACTGATTCAACTTCATTGGAGCGTGTATCAGAATCTATAATGGTGTTTTATTTCATCAAAAATTGAACTTGTTTGCTGGTAATTTTCTTATGAGAATTAGTGGTGCCTCCTTTGACCTAATTACAGGAACAAATAAAGTTAGTTTAAGCAGCATAGATTCTGACATCTACTTGCTTTTGGCAATTAATCGATTTGATTTATTGACAACTACTTAATTACTTTAGGCAATTTGCATTGAACATATGAAAACAAACAGGGCAACCTTAAACTGGCTGGACTGCCTATTGCCATTAGGGCAGATGATCCACTTACTATGCATCTTGATCTCTGGCATGGCACAGATCAATTAAGCCGAGGTTTTACAAGTGTTTGGAGTGTTTTTGAGTGGTGCATATCTAATAGGGTTATAACTGAAGAGGTTAAAGGTAGAAATGGTGCAGCCATGGTAACTTACGCAATTATTACAAATGCGGTGGTTGCTTCGGTCGAAATAAGTCTCATCAAGGGCAACAGAAAGGCTGGAGCAAGAATATACGGGACAATTACTGCATCCATGACCGGTTGGGATGTGCAGAGGGTGTTATTCTGCAAGAAGCGTGACAACTACATCAATGTCGACAGTGGTGCACCCATTCCCCTTTTGAGATCTGTATTGATCATCCCTCATACATCTTCCCTGCACATTAATGCAGATTTGGCCGATGTTTTCAGCTTTCCTAATGTTCCAATTGCCAGAGGAACCTTACAGTTTTCACCTGAATTCTATGGCGACTTTGCCAGGACAATTTCTGGTAAGCATGGTGAGATAAATGTGAAGGTTACATGGTGGAGTTATTATAATCACCCTGATACATATAAAGTACGTGAACCATTTTTTGGATACTAAATGTCCTAAAGAGACAGCAGATTCATTCTCTATCATGTTTTCTTTTAATCTTAAAAAAGGTGTAAATAGAAATTACTTGTTCCTCTTGGCTAATGGTATTTGTGTTATTGTTAATTTAAGTTAAATTTAATGGTTCAATGCATTTCATCCGAAACAGGATTGAAGTACATCCATTTATAATAAGAAATACTGATGAAACCAGGCGCTTCCAAGTGACAGTGATTGAATGCCGAGTTCATTTTATGTCTTATTAATTTTATTTGCCTATTTTATTGAATTCATATCCACTGCATTAACTCAAAATTTGAGTTAAGATCCGGACCGTCCGATTGAGATTCACACAAATAATGAAGGGCACCGTGCATTATAGGTGTGGAGTGGATTAGCCTGAATTCTCATCATGCTGTCCAGCAATTAACTCAAACCGAATGTTAATGTAGAGGATAACGATTCTGTTTTATCATGGTGCATATATATAAGGCTGTTTTGTGACTCCAGAGAAGAGCTGGAATAATGCAGGGGTTTTGGAATATCATCAGATCATAAAATCACACTGAATTAGAAAACTATGGCCTGCTGTCAAATACAGTGCATTTCTCTACCAACATACATGTTTTATGTTTCATTGGGCGACAGAATAACTTTATTTTAGTAGTGAAAATAATCGGCTAGGTCCAAAAATGCAAGAATAGATGCGACGAAAATGAATAGGTAAGAATAAAGAATCAGATTCTAAACTTAGCAGAGAAAACATTTTTTTTTAAACTTACCTAATATTATAGCAAATTAGCAATTAATAAATAATTTGATCTTCTGGTACCATTTGCAAACTTCAAGGGCCTACAATGGATAAACATTTTCTAATTTGTATGTGTCAAATAATAAAAAAAAAATTATATGCTAATTTCAAGGGCTTTAAAAAGATTAACATTTTCTAATTGGTATGTGTCCAATACTTAAATTACTTATATACGTACATAAGAAGACATCATATATATGTCGAAGCTTGTTATAGTTTTGGCACTGTGTCCAACTTTGTTGTCTTGATGTACCTTTCATAACAATTATTTTAGGAAATAATTGATGATGATGATGTTAGACAAAACGGCAAAATAAAATAAAATTAATGAAATAATGTATGTGAAGAGACACACGGCCTCAAGTAGCAGCTCGTTCTAACTCCAGAATAATAATTATCTAAATTAAATGACTTGTATAATTAAGGTCCTTCACCAACCAATTGCTACAAAATTTAGGTCATGAAACTAATTGGGCTGGAAATTAATTAAATGGAACGGACACTTAATTATAAGCCACTTTTTTACAATATTTGGTGTTACGAAAAAGAGGAAATTTACAAAATTAAACTCAACAAAAGCAAAAGAACTAAATGAAAGAGAACGGAGAACCTAATTCTTAGTTAAGTCTATTACTCCAAAGAGAATTGCTTGAATGCAATAAACCCAACTGAACTCGTGAAAACTTCAGAAATTATTTCCCAAGTTATTCTCTATTATAAAAAAAAAAAAGGTCTATCTTCAACCGTCAGATACAGATCCGATGGTGCAAAGATGGAGTGCTACTGTAGCACTACAATTAATAACCCTATCGGTTGTCGGTAAAGATACCTGATACGGAAGGAATATTTAAACTATGCACCTCATTGACCTCATTTACCTTTTAATTACTGTTGATGGAAATCTCTCCGGTTTCTGATTCTCTCTCTCTTCCCAATTTTCGAACTCTTATCCTCTGAGACATCTCAAACTTTGAGTGTTTTTACGGAAAATCTCATCCGTTGAAATATGTTATGCACGAATCCTAAATCAAAAATAATACAGGCCCCTGAGCTCTCCCCGAATAGACACCGGACACGTCGGTCACACAAAAGTTAAGATATCTCACAGCATTTGCACTCCCAATTTTCTCCGCTTTGTTTATATCCAAGTTTTCGTGTTTGTGCGGCAACCTATTCGTTATCAATAGTACAGCAGGTTTGATTGTAATCATTGATGGGTTAAAATGGAACGTTCTACATTTGCACAGTACGAAAACGCCATGGAAATATTAAAACAAGAAACCGGTGGGCCCCATCGCCATCGACAAAATTTAGTAGACGCCAGCGGTCCAGGGTTTAGATCTTCTGTACATAATCACGTGTAAATATTTTGTTGAAGCACTCAATTAGTGTGTAGAATACAAAAGTTGCACGGATGACGGGATGAGGCAGGCACACTTGATCCAGCTTTCCCAACCATAGACTAAGACCCGTGTTTAGAGTGTAATATTGCAGTTCCGTTTTGAGATTCGTTCCGGATTAAAACGAACGACTCCGATCTCATTCAAGACAAAATATAAGAAAATAATGGATACTCAATGCCAATAATAAATAGGTAAATCATAAAGAAATTCTGTGTCACGTGTAATAGTTGTGCTTTAGAAACTGCAGTACACCTATGATTTCATCTGATTGTATATAATACAGAGCATGTCCTCTGCTATAATTTCTATTTTACCAACAACTTGAAATAAGACATCAAAGAAGGCCTTTCTCTATCCAGCCTACTGTCAATTAGCTGACATATTCCCTATGGCATTGAACAAAAGAAACTTTCAAAATATCTTGTGAGAAATAAAGAATAAAAGCTTCGGAAGATCCTCATCGTTGGCTGATTTAAGAAAGTAATAATCTAACACACAATTAACAGCTAGCAAAGCAATTTAGTACATAGATTATTCTTTAGATGTCCTAATAACGTCTCTCTTGATTTTGTTTATATATAGGAGAAGAGATTGAAGTTCAAAGCACTGAAGACTAAGATCAAATACACTAACTTGTGATGAAAATAGCAAAGATGAGGGTTTTCCAAAAGACCATAGAGTAGCCTCATAGAGAGCTACCCAAGAGACCATGTTGTCAGGTGTAAAAATGTCACAAAACAGGCCTTTATTTTTTAGTAACCTTTTACGTGCAAGGCCTTCTCTTATGGGCCTATTCCATTAACGCATTTTACAAGAGCATTTTAAATCATAAGTAATCAAATATTGTAGCTCTGCTAATTAATTGAATTTAGATAGGTGCATGACATGTACTATCAAATTCTTGTGCCTGTATCACATGCCTCAAAATAATAACGGTATTAAATATTAATGCTAGAGGAACAATACCAGGAGCAAGAAAGGGGGGTGAAAACGGATCGGATATTATTCGTCTTTATTCAATTTTTTTTTTGTAGATTTGAATATTTGAATACTTATACATATACAGTTTTGGTTTCAAAAACAAATACGGATATGAATATTTATAAGAAATTCTCTCATATGGGTTTCGAGCCTGCGACTTTCTCCACGAAGAGATGCACAAAATTAGTATTTTTGAATGGACCAGAATCTTATAAAAACAATGATTTTGTATTTATCTTAAAAAAATAGCCAAAAAGTTTCAGAAAATATAAAATTTTATATCCAAGTACATTTTAACATGACGATAATGTTGAAATGGCAGAGAACAAAAAATCTCAAAAATTTGGATATCAACGCTAAAATGAATATTTTTGTTTATTAATTTTCAAAAATAGATAGAACAACTTATAATTTGAATGTACTAGAAAGAGCATCAAACAAAATAGATAAAAGATCTTATAATTTAGATATACTATAATGACTGAAACATTTTTCAGGCAAAATTTTTTGTTGCTGTAAAAAAAATTAAATTATTTCTTGGTGTGTTACAGGAAAAAAAAATTAAAATATTTTAGAACTGAATTATTGATTATGGTTAAAAAAATCACTTCTAGTTAAATAAAGAAATTATTGTGATCCTTCTAGTACATTCAAATTCTAATGTGCTACATCTATTTTAATATACTAAAACCACTTCTAATGGAATAGGTGGAGTATCTTAAAATTCGAATGCACTAGAAGGATCACAAATAATTTCTTTATTTACCTATAATTGACTTTTGAACCCGGTATCAATAATTCATACCCAAAGCATTTTTATTCTTTACCAGCAACACGCCAAGAAATAGTTTATTTGTTATTACAATTACAGCCCAGAAAAATCTTGCATGAAAAATATTTCGTAATGCTTCTAGTATATCTAAATTACAATATAATATATCTATTTTTTTATCATTCCTTCTAACAAATTCAAATTATAAGTTGTTATTTCTATTTTTGAAAATTATTAAACAAACCTATTAAAACTCAATAATCCAAAAAATTTTAAATTTGTCTGTCCGTGGTTTGACATTGTGGAAGTACAAAATATCAAATTTTCAGAGATAAGTAGTCTTTTCGTTTTCTTTTTTGACAGGTGTATACTTATTATTTTTGGATATTTCTGTCCATGATAGTTTGAATAACTATTTTTTTTTTAGTTTAATGAGTTTTAATTATTCAAATCAATCAATTCCAAAATAATATATTTTATATTATTAAACATGACTTGAAGATTAGAATGTATAAATCTGTGGAGTTATTACATATATAATGAAAGGAATGGAATTTTTTATCAGCATATTGTGATATATGAAATTTATCAAAATTTATCCGGTCTTAGTGAATATTGATTTGACAATTTTATTAATATTCACCATACAGTCGATTAAATTGAAGTATCTCACTTTTTTTTTTTTTGTCCATAGAAGTATTCCTCTTATTTTGTCCATAGAAGCATCCAACTTTTTTTTTGTCCATAGAAACATTTTTTTTCCATAGAAACATCTTTTTTTTTTTGTCCATACAAGCATTCATCTTCTTTTTTTTTTTCTTCTATAGAAACATCTATATTTTTTGAATGAGGGCGCAAGCTGCCATCTTTAGGAGCTAGTGACAATACTGTAAATCCATTCACAACCATATGTTTTAATCTTTATTCTAATGCAGCAACAAATTTTCCTATGGAAGTATAGTACTTCACATCTAGACCTTGTACATCTCTAGATTTCTTAATGAAGTTCACAGTTTTGTGGTTGTCATCTATTGCCAAACCAATGGTAAAAATTGGATGGGCTGGATCTTAAAGAGGGCGCTCAGCTTCAATGTCTATTTCTTTTTTTTTCTTTTTTTCTACAACAATGTAAATGTTATATTCTATAAGCAAAGAAATGAACATAAACAAAAAAACAAATAAATGTTAGATTATATAATGTTAATGATAAATTGTCTTCTTTTATTCATATTTACTATACCAGTATAACAATCCGAGCTAAAATGTACCTAAAGTTTCGGAATATTTGATGTACACTCTGCCATGGAATATTTAATGTACCTAAACATTTCAATTTCTTTTTTTCTTTTTTTTTGAAATCCGGTAGAAGCTACCAAGTGTACAAGCAATTAGATATGTTTAGTACAACAATTTATCTAACAATGTAGCTCTCCAATAATTTATACAAATATTTATCCAACAATTTACTAGGTGTAAATATTTTAATTTCAAAGCTAAAAATGTAGCTCCGCTGACAAACTGTGAAATAATTTCAACTTCTGAGCAACTAAAATGTAGCTCTTCGATGATGCGAAATAATAAGCAATAGAAATAATAAAAATGTAAATACCTCGCTTAGACATCTGAAAAGGAGAAATGAATCTGATGTGGTAACTGGTAATTGGTAAATGACTCGGATGATGTAAAAAACCTTGTTCACTGATTCCAGTTTAGTAGTAAAACCCTTCTCCTCTTCTATTTGTATTTTTTTCAGTGTTCTTTTAGTTTTATCTCAAATATGTGGTAAAGAGAAGGGCGCAATTGCTTTATCATTTTTGTGTAACAATTATGTCATCTGAATATATTCAGTGGAGTAATATTCAGTTTATTCGGACGAATATTTGGTCGAATAATTTTATTCGGCGGCAATCCGAATAAAAATCAATAATCGGTATGAATATGCGGTCTCTGAAACTTAAAAAAGGCGTAAATAGAAATTACTTGTTTCTCTTGGCTAATGGTATTTGTGTTTTGGTTAATTTAAGTTAAATTTAATGGTTCAATGCATTTCATCCGAAACAGGATTGAAGTACATCCATTTATAATAAGAAATAGTGATGAAACCAGGCGCCTCCAAGTGACTAAAAAAGAGAGATGTTCCTCCAATTTGCTTCTCAAACTAAAAAATGAAAAATTTCTTTAAATCTTTTTTAATTTTTTTCTCAGTTCAATCTTACTCATTTTCCAACAATATGTAAAAAAAAATCACAAATTTAAAACTACGAACGTCGTGTACACGATTTATTATTTCAAATAACTAAATATTTTTAGGTTATATTTGATATATCTATTTTTTTTAATATCCTCAATTAATAAAAAATTACATAAATGTTTATATATATATTTTTTTTTCAAAACTGCCCCAACCATCAGGTTATCCAGCGGTCCTCTATGAAAGCCTTTGTCGCTAAGCATAAAAAAAAAAAAATACAGACGATAAAGAGCTCAAGAATAGCTATATGTTGACTGATTCGCCTGTAGAATAAACAAAAGCACGTTGTAGCAAATCCAAATTACCAATCATCCAATCAGTGTTATAAAATGCGGTTTTCATACGGTATGCGGAAGGTCACCATATACAGCATATACGGTATACAGCCGCATATGCAGATTTTAATACGGACTTATATATGCATATTTGGTATGTAGTGGTGTCTTCATACATATAAAAAAATGAATATCTTCAAACATATAAGTCAGGAAATAAAAATGAAAAAATGGATGTCTCCAAACATATAAAAATGGAGAATAGACGAAAAAAAATTGATGCCCTAGCAGCCCAGTTGAGAGCTCACCATATTTTAAAACTATTTTGAACTCATTTTCCTAGCGTCTAGTCTAGTTGAGAGTTTCATGTATGAACTCAATTTAGCCCAATGCCCAGTCCAATTTAGCCAGCAGCTCACACCCATCCATTTTTTTTTTCTTGCACTTAGTCCCACAATTTTAAAATAGAATTTCCATAGCGCTGGAGGGTTTACAAAAGAGCTGGGGAGGCGCTGGAGAAGTTAACGGACGGATCCGGGACTCAGTTAATGGGTTTGAGATTCGGAGTTCTCTAAATTTTTTTGTTGCCGTAATGGATTTTGAATTTTTTTGAATATGTTAACTAAAATCCACATATGTAATCTGCATAGTTGGATTTGTTAGAAATGTGTGACATGTGTCCAACATGTCAGAATATTTTGGGTCTTAATTAATTAATATGAATTAAATCTTATTGGGTTGCATATATATGTAGGTCTGAAATTTCTTATCTAGATATGATTAGATCTTCTAGAGAAGGTCTTCTGAATAGATTCGATCAATAGATGCGATCATGCAAGCCTACTTAGCTTTACACTTCACTATGTTTCTCACCATAGAAAAATATGCCAACTTTAGACAGCAATTATATTGAAAATGACATAGAAGGCATGGTTTTGCAACGAATAAAGTTGACTACAATACACATACATCGCTTGAGGCTTTTATCTCCGCCTCTGATTTAAATCAAACAGAGACTCGTTAATGGGTGCGGAACTTTCCAGATTTAAACCCATTAACTGAGTCCCGAATCCAGTTTATGACTCTGATTTAAACCCGTTAACTGAATCCCGAATCCAGTTTATCTGAATTTTCTAAAGATAATTAGTTTGGAACTTTCCAGATTCATTTGACTAAAACTAGAACAAAAATACCCGAGTTGATTTTGGTGCATAATATTACTGATTAAATAGGGCCGAAAATGTAACTGGGTCTGGATGTGGAGGTAGTCGGTTAGAAGTCTACCCGGCCCAGTAATAAATAAGAAAATAGCTGGTAGAGCTATCTTTCTTATTTTATTATAATAATTATTTTTTAGTCGTTTCTTCAGGTACCCGGCGATCCGATAAGAGAATCACATGCCGCATCTCTGCAGTTTGTTTACAGTCTAAATTGAGATTCGATTTTCGCAGATATGAAAACAGAGGGATGTTTGGCATTTGTGGAACATTTTTACTACCTGAAAAAATAAATTATGAAACATTTTTTTCTAGGTCCTGGGGCTCCATTGGATAGTGGTGAAACCATATACGTATCCGCTTTTATTTTTCGGATACGGATACGAATCGGATATTAGACGGATACGGATCGGATATCGGATATCCGTAGATATATACATATATATTTTCATAATATATATTAAACTATATGGTATATATTTATTATTCGGATATGGATAATTAAAATTCAAAACCATATCCGTATCCGTATCTGCACGGATATTCGGATATCGGATATCCGTATTAAATTTTCGGATACGGATCCGGATACGGTCGGATATTATCCGATCCGTTTGCACCCCTAAGCCGAGTGGAGCAAATTAAGTTGTAAAGACTAGATGCCATATATCTCCATCACAAAAATATGTACTTATTGTTATAAGATGTTTGTCAGCTATACAGCAATATTATGCACCCAAACTAGTGTATTACAAACGGGCAGGGCCGGGCAGGGCAGGGCAAGGGCATGCGCGGGCACGGGCGGATGCGGGCACGGGCGTCACGGGCACACGGGCACACGGGCGCGGGCACCGCGGGCGTTTTTTTCAAAAAATCTGCCTTGCCCATTTAATGCCCGTGCCCGCCACGGGCGCGCGGGCAGGACGGGCCGGACACCGCGGGCAGGGCCGGGAAATTTTTTTTTTTTTTTCTGTTTTTTTTTTTTTCTGTTTTTTTGTTATAATAAAATATAAATTAAAAATTTCTTAAATCAATTACTTTAAAAATAATATGTCAAATGAATTTAAATTGGCATGAATTTGGATTTATAATTTATTGGTTTTCAAAGAAAAAAAAAACAGAAAAAAAACTGAAAAAAAAACCGAAAAAAAAACTGAAAAAAAAACTGAAAATTCAAATCTAATTACTTTAAAAAAATCTAACATATTCATTTACTTTAAAAAAATCTAACATATTCAAAACAATTACTTTAAAAATAATTAAGCTCTTATTTTAAAACAATAGATTAAAAAATAAAAGTTACCCTCCTCTTTTATTCCGGGCTTGGGACCGGCTATGTAAAATAACATAGGCAGAGTTCTAACTTTTTTTTTATTAGTAATTTTTCGTTAAAATGAATAATTTAAAAACTAATTGAAATGTTTAGAATCTTATAATTTAAAAAATAACCATAAAGATTAAAGATGTTAGAAATATATACCGACACTATTTATCTAGAAGTTCGCATTCCTATACCATTGTTCGCTCTCTTCCGCACCATCTGAATCCGAATTAGCCTCGCCCCCGTGCCGCACCTCAGTACCGCTCTCTTCAGTGTTGGCTTCGGGTGATGATTGTTGTTGAGGCAGATGTTGCGTGCGCTCTTCAGCATCAATCCAGTCTTTTAAGCACACAAGTCTCTCAAAGACATGTGCACCCAACTTACTGCGTTTATCGGAGAGGATCCTGTTCGCTGAACTAAAACAACTTTCGGAAGGGACGGTTGACACCGGCACGGCAAATACATCACGGGCCATCATCGCCAGGACTGGAAAGATCCTTGCATGCCTCCTCCACCACGCAACAACGTCAACAGTTTCAGGTTCATTGAACATCGCCATATAGCTCAACATCTCGTTTGTGGATGTGTGCGGTTGGCTCTCCGACTGGAAATCTGCTAACAATCCACCACTGCTAGTGCTCCTAGAAGTGAAACTATTAAAAAAAAAATTAGCGGACAAATAATGTAGATATTATAAATAATAAATATTAAAAATACATGTATATTTATATTTATACCTAGGGCCAGCTTGGGACGAAGACGGGTTCTGATTGCCATTCATTCTTGAGCTATATATGTGAAACATCTCATCGAACTTCGAATCCACGTATGCCTCCACCCCGGTGTTGTCTAAATGTAGATAATCTTTGTACCTTTCAATAAATTTGACCGTGTAATACTTCTTGTATGCCGGGTGGAGGCAGTTTGCGATAACGGCCAAGAGGGGTACATCTTCTCAATATTTTAGGAATTTTTGTTTCATGGCATCTACGATCGGAGTGAGAGATTTATCATTGATTTCAGCTTGTTCCAAATCATTATATACCTTGGAGATGTAATAGAGATGTTCGAGCAACTTAAACGACGTTGGTGAGTACGAGCAGGATAGTTGAACGGTTGCTGTAAAGAAGGTTTTTAGGAACTCCTTAACCCTTTCTAGTTGCTCCCATTCTCGGTTGGTGAGATCCAATGCCAATCCCTCGGGGATTGAGCCTCTCAAAGCCTCCCCTATGACAGCTCTGTAAGGAAGACATCGGTGTAACATCCTATAGGTAGAGTTCCAACGGGTATCTATATCCCAAGGTACTCTCAACTTGCTCATATTATAGTGGACACATAATCTCGCAAACCGTTGTTTTCTTTCTTGGTTCGAAACAATGTGGTTGAGAGCATCTTTAAATTTAATTATCAGTAGCTTTACGGCTTCTGTTTTAAGACCCGCCTTCACGACGAGGTTAAGTATGTGGCAAGCACACTTTTGGTGAAACATTTCACCGTTCATAATCGGGTTTAGTGACCGTTTAAAAATCTCAATGGAAGCTATGTTGTTGCTAGCATTATCGAATGAGATAGAAAAAATCTTATTATCCATATTCCTCTTAAGGTTATAATCTTCTAAAACGTCAGTAATTGATTTAAAAATTACATTTGCAGTGTGCGGGGAGTCCAACACTCGAAAACTTAATACCCTCTTTTGTAATACCCAATTATCATCCATCCAATGCCCGGTAATACAAGAGTACCCGAGTCCATGTTTACCAGCAGTCCATATATCGGAGGTAATTGAGACCTTATTGTTTTGGTATGCAAATGTAGCTTTCAGATCATCTTTTCTGTTGGTAAACTGGTTTTTTATTTCACTAGACAATTTTTTATGATGAATCCTCTTGTACAATGGTTGAGAACACCCCCGAATGACCAACCGGGCAAAACTCAGGCAACCACCCATACTTATTGGTTGTTCTTTATGGGTAATGTACCGAGCCAATTCACTAAGCATTTTTGATTCATCGAAGTTTGGGTTGGTTCTGGTACCATCCGCGTTCAATAGGGTTTGGATTTGTCTCGGTCCAACATTTTCACTTGGTTGTTGACCATTTTTTTGTGCATTTCGGCATGTCTCTTAAAGCTATTCATACCGTCCTTTCTTTTATACGCAAAAGTCTTGGGACAGTCCTTTACCTTACATTGTAGATATTGCATAGTGCCCTCCTCATCTCTTGTCCAATCATAGTATTCCAACCATTCTTTATTGTATTCGGGCCATTTTTTCGCCTTCTTTCCTGCTGGTTGTTGCGGGGGCACTTCTTCTGTCAGAGGAGGGGCATCTTCTTCTTGAATTTCACGGAGACTTGTCGGAGGAGTACCTCCTATAGGGGCAGTGTCCGTGAATTGACTCGATGCTACAGAAGAAGTGCCTCCCTGTGCATACGGTGGTATCGGTTGATGTGCAACACTCAAAGTGCCTCCCTGTGCATACGGTGGTACCGGTTGATGTGCTTCTTGTGGAATAAATATGTTTGGATCATTTGAAGTATAATACGGTGCGATCATTTGAGGGGGTTGTTGACAATTTAAATCTAGCATTTGGTCTCTTCTTTGATAAGTTAGTGGATAATTGGGTTGATAATTTTGTTGATAATTTTGTGGATTTTGTGGCATAGTGGGGGCAAAAAGTTCGGTCGAAATTCTTTGGATTTATTCTTCCACCGATTCGCGATTAGGAGTTGTCATTTTTTAACCTATTACAAAAAAATAAATCTAACTACTTAACATTCAAAATAAATTCTAAGATATTCTAAAATAAATCTAATTACTTCACATTTCAAAAAATAAATCTAACCTATTAAAAATAAATCCGAATTTCAAAATAAAATCTAAAATATTCTAAAATAAATCTAATTACTTCACATTTTCAAAAAATAAATCTAACCTATTTTTTTTAACCTATTAAAAATAAATCCGAATTTCAAAATAAAATCTAAAATATTCTAAAATAAGTCTAATTACTTCACATTTCAAAAAAATAAATCTAACCTACTTTTTTTAACCTATTAAAAATAAATCCGAATTTCAAAATAAAATCTAACATATTCTAAAATAAATCTAATTACTTCACATTTTCAAAAAATAAATCTAACCTATTTTTTTTAACCTATTAAAAATAAATCCGAATTTCAAAATAAAATCTAAAATATTCTAAAATAAATCTAATTACTTCACATTTTCAAAAAATAAATCTAACCTATTTTTTTTAACCTATTAAAAATAAATCCGAATTTCAAAATAAAATCTAAAATATTCTAAAATAAATCTAATTACTTCACATTTCAAAAAAATAAATCTAACCTACTTTTTTTAACCTATTAAAAATAAATCCGAATTTCAAAATAAAATCTAACATATTCTAAAATAAATCTAATTACTTCACATTTCAAAAAAATAAATCTAACCTACTTTTTTTAACCTATTAAAAATAAATCCGAATTTAAAAATAAAATCTAAAATATTCTAAAATAAATCTAATTACTTCACATTTTCAAAAAATAAATCTAACCTATTTTTTTTAACCTATTAAAAATAAATCCGAATTTAAAAATAAAATCTAAAATATTCTAAAATAAATCTAATTACTTCACATTTCAAAAAAATAAATCTAACCTCAAATCTAACTACTTAACAAATTTAACAAATCTAATTACTTAACATTCAATAAATCTAACATTCAATTTAAATTCTAAATTTATCTACAAAAAAAAATCTAACATCAAATTTAATTTTTAAATTACTCTACAAAAATAAATCTAACATTCAATATTTCAATCTAACAAAATTTAATCTAGCAAAATTTAATCTAACAAAATGTAATCTAACAAAAATTAATGTTACCTTTTTAATTTCGCGGAAAAATCTTCGAGAATAACTTCGTAATTCTGTTTCCGTGTTTGCGTTTGCGTATTTGTTAAACAACTATATTTTTTTTAACAATAAAATTAAAATTGGAGAATAATAAAAATATTGAGATTGAGATTGAGAGAATGAGAGATGAAAATATTGAGAGAGATGTGAAAATATTGAGAGGAATGGGTGTATATTTGTAGAATTTTTTTTGGAGGGATTAAAATATGAATTTAAAAAAAAAAAATGGAGAGCTGCTGCTTGTGGGGGTCCGGCTGGGAAGAGAAGGAGGGGGGCCCGGGTGGGGGGGGGGGGGGGGGGGGCCGGGTGGGGGGGAAAATGGGGGGGGGGGGGAATTCAAATTCAAAAAATTTGAATTTTCGGAAAAAAAAAAAAAAAAAAGGGCACGGGCGCGGGAACGGGCACGGGCGGCGCGGGCACGGGCAACGGGCACGGAGGGCCGGGCAATCACGGGCGGGGTTCCAAAAAATCGTGCCCGGCCCGTCTAACGCCCGCGCCCGCGTGCCCGCAGCTGCCCGCGGTGCGGGCACGGGCAGGACGGGAACGGGTGCGGGCAGGGCATGGGCAGGGCGCGCCCGCAGGGGCAAAATTAGAACACTAACCCAAACCATAGTGAGTATTCGCGCTCTTCTCCATTTATGTAGAACGATTAGAGATGATGGATTCCACAATTTGCGTCTCGGAAAATTCTGAAAACTGAAAAGACTTTCTAAGAAAGAAACAATTGCTTCATGATGAGCACAGTAACAAATTAGGGATTAAGAGGTAATTTCATAAATTAAGTTCATATTCAGGACTCAGGATTATATATAAAATTCATCAAACATTCGGGATTAATTGTTATTTATTTCAATGATGCTAGTTATATTCAAAAATTGAACAGTAATAATTAATCTTATTGTCGATTCTATCTCGAAGAGATCGTTTGGTAAATCAAGGTTACTATTGCATGGTTTCATTTTAATAAAATCAGTGAGTACTCCCACTTTTGTTATTTTTTTGTTTTATAGATTTTTAAATAAAATGTGTATCAAATTTGAGTTCATTTAAAAAAAAATTATTAGTCAATTATCATAAAGTCATTTAAATTCCACCTTTTAAATTTTTAAGTTGTTAATTATTAAAATTATTTGAGAATACATCTACAATTTAAATTGTTTTGAATTAGGATAACAATTTTTCAAATCTACTTACTATAAGATTTTTATGGTGTACACTATAATCATCTATTTTATTTTTATTTCTTAAGGCATACATGACAACTCATGAAACTTGCCTTTGTAGAGACTAGCGAGATAAGAAATTAATTTGCGTAAAAAATCCATGTTTTGAATGAAATGGAGAGGATACAGACATTTCCAAATTAAACTTCTATTCGTGTGTACCTTCTAAAAAAAAAATGTCATGATTTCTTCATCAGAGAGGATGAAAGCTTTAGAGATCTTCTGTGTGTGCATTTCTGGCTTTCTCCAAAAAAAGAAAAGGTGTCAGGATTCCTTCATCAGAGAGGATGAAAGCTTTACAAAGCTTCCGTGTGTATCTTTCTAGCTTTCTCCAAAAAAAAAGTGTCAGGATTCCTTCATCAGAGAGGATGAAAGCTTTACAGAGCTTCCGTGTGTATCTTTCTAGCTTTCTCCAAAAAAAAGGTGTCAGGATTCCTTCATCAGAGATGATAAAAACTTTACAGAGCTTTTTAAGTTGAGTGATTGGCACGTCAATTTTGAAATCTTTTTTTGTTTTATATCTCAGCACTCACTATAGCTTATAGATAGAGAACTGCCTCACGTTTTAGATCCGTGCAGTACATATTTGAACGGTCAAGATTTATTTCTTGTTTTTTTTGTCTATAGAAGCATTTTTTTTATATAGAAGCATCTCTATTTTTTTTATCCATAAAAACATTCATATTTTTTTTGTCCATAGAAACATTCGTTTTTTTTTTTTTCCATAAAAGCATCTCCTTTTTTTTTTGTTCATAGAAGCATACCTCTTTTTTTTTTCCATCGAAGCATCTATCTTTTTTTGTCCATAAAAGCATCCGTCTTTTTTTTTTGTCCATAGAAACATATCTTTTTTTGTCCATTATTTATTTGAATGTTACATTATTTATTTGAATGTCTCAAAGCTTTTTGAATGTCAACGAAAATAAATTACCTTATTTGAAAAAATTAATGTCCATTATTTATTTCCTTTATTTTCGCCGATTAGTATCTGCTTTTAATCATAATTTTTCAGCCTTATTAATTCCTTTTTTGAGAGAAGGCAGTGTACTGTAGACCAAAAAAAAATTTCTCTCACTGCTGCTCTGTTTGAATTAAAATTTGACCAATTGTCTTTCCATTTTTCATGTTTTTGAAAAGAAAACAGGTCAGAAGTCAGAAGTCAGAACGATATGACCAATAAATTAGCAAAGATTGGGAGGCTTAACACATGGGATCGGTCAGGATTTGCATTTCCTTGTTTTAACCTTTAAAGGATCTATGTAACAGGGCAGTACTCAGTAGACGATAGTCACGGTACAGCAAAGGCTAGTGTGATGGTTTCATTTTCTGTGATGTAACAACCTACGGTGTCTGATAACAAAAAAAAAAAAAAAAACTTTGACAGGCCTCCGGGTACGGGCTGTCAGGAAAGCAAAACTTTTATCTCTATGGTTATCAATACATCTCTCAATTGTTTTCAAGAAAATGGAGGTGTCCCTTCTTTTAACCAAATTAATGGATTTTTTTATAAACCATAAATAAAAAAAGTTAACAAACTAATTTCATGGTTTTAGTTTTTATAAAAACCATAACTATCAAGATGCTAAATCGGCATGCAAATTTTTTTTATTGCGCTGTGCCGAGATAACATCTCGATCCAAAAGTTTTCACAAAAAAACAAAAAATCCTTTTATGAGAATTCCGCACTCTAACAAGTAATATATTTATTTTTAACTAAAAAAAACAAAAAATTCTTTGTACCGATATGGGATTCGACACAGGAAAAAAATATCACAAATATCACGAAACAACAATTAATATATTTATTTTTAACCAAAAAAAAAATCCCCTGTGCTGAAATGGGGATTCAACACTGGGAAAAACGTCACAATTCATTAATTCAACCATTTTCTTGTTCTGCCGAAATTTAAAAAAAAAAAAAAACTTTGTGCCGAATAGAGAATTCAACAGAGAGAGTGAAAATTGCTAAAATCTAATTGGGCCGAGTACCCAACTCGGCGCAGCAAAAAAAAAATCACCAATGGCCATACAATTTGTTTGAAAAATGGTGAAAATACTCGCTGGATCGAGATCTAGGCACAATTGGAAAAAAAAATTGGACCAATTTAGCATTTCAGTACTTATGATTTTTGTAAAAACTGAAACCATCAAGTTGGTTTGTTAATTTTTTATTTTTATTTAATGTTTATAAAAAAAATTCCCAAATTAATCTCCATATTGTATTCTCAGTTAAATTGCATTCATTATTAATAATCCGTTTGCCGGTTCATCCGCCATCACATTTTGATCTATCTGGAAAAACACATTTTTTTCTCTATGGTTATCAATACTATCCCTCAATTTTTTTTCAAGAAAATGGAGATGTCCCTTTTTTTTGTGAGGAAGCAAATTAATCACCTTGTTTTGGGGCTTGGAACTGGAAATATTTTTCCCGGTTTTGGGGCATGGAACCGGGACAAATATTTCCGGTTCTAGGATTGGAAATTATTTTTTCGGTTCTAGAATGTCTGCGAATGGGAGTAAAATTCCCAGATATAAGGTTTGAAACCGGAATTTTTTTTTCCTTGTTTGGGCATATTTCGAATTCCCATCAAAATTGAATAGTTTGTGAAATTTCTATATTTTTTGGATATTAATAAAAATTTCGGCAAATAAATTCTCTTTAATTTACAGGATGGGTTGAATAGAAAGTTCTTTTTGTAATTTGTAATAGTAAATAAAAAAATTGACTGTATTTTGCCGACAGTGGGGAAATTTTAACCAATCAATGGATGATGCAGTAGACTATTGCATTGCACGAGAAAAAAAAAAATAAAGAAACCTTTTCTTTGTTGGCTTCTTGATTAGTTTTTCCAGTCAATGTCAATACCCCCTAAAAGCCTACATGTCAATATACACAAGTTGTTTAACATATATGTCCTTGTACCTCGACTATACGTACACATCAAATATTAAATTAGTATTATTGTCAGCCACATTTTTTAATTATTAGATAGAATATATACAATCAAACTTTACTTCCCACTTGATCATAATCTTTAAATGAATTAGAAAAAAAATTAGCAAATCAGTTTTAATGATTTCTTAAATAGATGACAAAATGAACATAAGATTGTATTAAATTTCATGATATATAGGGGAGATCACTTGACAACTTTTTATTTTGACGATTTTTAAAAATAAAACTATAATTTTCATCTGAAACAGTTTTGAAGTACATCCATTTATAATAAGAAATAGTGATGAAACCAGTCCAGGTGCCTCCATGTGATTGAATGTGGAGTTAATTTTATGTCTTACTTCATGTCTGTTTTATTGAATTTGTATTCTCTGCGTTAACTCAAATTTTTAGTTAAGATCTTCGCTGTCTGATTGAGATCGGCACAAATATTAAAGAGCACCGTGCGTTATACACATGGAGTGCATTGGCCCAAATTCTCGTCATGCTGTTCAGAAATTAACTCAAACGGTACGTTAATTTGAACCTGTCCATATGTAGATAATGGCCCGAATTTGGATAGCCCAAAATATGCAGAGATATTTAGAACAAAAAATTAAACTAAAAGCATTCACAGTTTCACACAGAGTCACAGACAGAAGTAATTGTAAAACCCTTTGATTGATACAAGCAGAAAGTTATCCACTGATCATTTGTCCAAAAGAAAAAAAGGTCCAGCGAACATATATAATTCAATGCTTATCCAAATTTTATTAAAATGGAGTTGGACCATGGTAAACACGGGCCTACATTGGGCTTAACATCCTCCCGCTAGGAAAATTATTTTTTACTGGACTTAATGACAAGGTAAACGGAGTAGGTTCGATGGGCCAGTGGTCATATGTGCGCACGGAAATTAAAGCAGATGTGCACGAATTTTAAAGTAGAATGTACATATCTTAATACAAATCGGACGGTGGTAGAGCCGATCGAACTAAAGTAGGTACGATGGACATCGTCGGAGAGTGAACTCAATGACAAGATCTAAGTTTCTGACATGACTTGAAACTACTGAGGAAATTTTTTATGTAATCAATGTATCAAGAAGAGGATTCATTCAAAATTTCAAATATCTCTTTCATATTTTTACTTTTTTACTTTTTAAATAATAAAAATTAAAATTTATATGATGAAATAAAATCTAACGATATGATCAACATTATTTGCTCAATATGCACATAAAATATTATTACTTTTTAATTTTGATTTTAAATGGATAAATAAGCTGAAATATTGATATTCATAATTTATTTTTATCTATGTATTTTTTTAAGCTTTTGATACTAATTAAAACAAAATCAAAATGTTATGATCATTAGCATCAAAAGAAATTATATAGGTCAAATTGAATAAATAAGTATGTGCTAACCATGTACCTTAATGCGGGACACGAGTCACCTGGTCACATCACCATGTGGGCAACTGTGTTTTTACAAGAAACGAGACATTTTCAAAACAGCCGAGATATACAAATTGTTTATGAATAAATTTTATTTTCTGGATATATATTTCCTATTCCGGATAAAATGACATTTAATGTTAAATAATAGGACGAGCGAGAGAATATAAGGAAAACAGTGCCACTAATACAAAAGGGATTGACACTATCTTTGAGGTGGGAGCAGCTTGGGTCCGATGTCCATCAGACTCAAACTAAATCTGATAGTTTTCATAACCGTCCGATGTGCTTTAAGATCCGTTCACACGTATATTAAATTGAATTCACATGTATATTAAAGTGACGCACACGGATCTTATTGATTCATATAAAAACAAAATCAAGAAATGATAATTTTAATGTACAAGTATAGAAAATAATATATATGACATTTAATGATTTTATTTTTAACATATAAAGTTTTGAATTTTTGTTATTAAAAAATAGGAAATAAAGGTATTGGAACCCTTCTCATTCTCAAGATTATCAAATAACTATATTACAATGTGATTTCTACTTGTCATTGTCAAAATTATCAAATTAACTTCAATTTTTTTAGAGGATACTAATTAATAAGAAACTCTACACAGAGAAGCAACTTTTACAATGAATTAAGATGTTACTTGTTCCTTGCATCTTGATTTTACTTGTTGCCAACAGTTAATAATCTTCAATTAATAAACATATTTGTATTCAATGGTTGGTATTTTTTTTTGTCTATGACGTTATTTTTGTTTCTTCTACGTTATTATATTATTTAATTCACATAATGAATGCTCTTATTAGGGCAGTTGGGAGTTGGTAGTTTCAATTTAGAAGAGGCCCTAATTAAAATGATTAATTTGACAAATTAGAATTGCAATTTGCAAATGTGTAAATTAGGGTTCTAATATTTTATTATTTTGTTTTTTTATGAAATCAACATATGTGGTGGTTACTGCTAGTAAAAAAAAACAAATAGGTAACCGGTTATAATATCCGGTTACCAATAATAAGTTTAAAAAAAAATAACTGGTTATAATATCCGGTTATATCAAAGTTAAAACAAAAATTGAGTTGAATAGCCGGTTATAATCATCGATCCTAATCACAACTACTATCACAACTTAGCAGAACATAGTACTACATAACAATATATCATACTAAAAAAAAATTTCAGTGATCATGTGAACATTTGTATTTCTCACGAGTATAGATGTTTTTTGAATTTAAGCTATATATGGTGTATATGAAATACGTTTAGTTCATACTTCATACCAGCATTTTAATATTAAAGTTTTTTTTAACTTTATGAATTATAGTGCTATTTGTGAATTGTGAATTAACTTGTTTGATCCAATTTATACATTGAAGATAACTATCTACCGCCATAGAAGATCTAATCAAATAAATATGTAACATATGAGTAGTGACCTCAATTAATGTTAACAAATAATATCATGAATTGCACAGCTTTCCGTTTAATTTTAGCTGCTATTAGAACATTCATTTCAATTATCAATTTATCGTATAGTGTTATTTATTTGATCATTGATACTCATTGAATTCCTTTTGAGTCATATAATAGCTATTCGTTTTAATTGCTATTTTAATGTTTATATTTTAATATAACAAAACAGTAATATAATGAATAACATTTTAATTGTCATAAATATACAAACTTTATTGGTGCTTATGTAATTTGTCTATAAATAGCACATGATATTGCATATATATTGACTTGAATCTTTCTAAATAAAATTATAAATTAAAACTACTAAAAATTGAAATAACGACAAATTAAAATATCAAAAACTTCACCCGAGCTAAAAAAAAAAAAAAAAGATGAGGGATCGGTCTGCAAGTTTTCTCTCACCTTCTGACACACCCTTTCCATTTACCAGCATACCTCGGAAAAAAAACTCATGCTGAGGGGTTGGTTAGTGTTTCCTTGTTCGTGTGCAATGGATTATGCGTCCTAGGATGTGACTAGAAAGTTGTTTTTACAGTCCTTACAGTCGATTATATTGAAACAATCTATCTTGTTCTTTTGTCTTTTTTTTTTCCCATAGAAGCATCCCGTTTTTTATTGTCCATAGAAGCATTCCTCTTATTTTGTCCATAGAAACATTCATTTTTTTGTCCATAGAAGTATCTCTTTTTTTGTCCATAGAAGTATATCTTTTTTGTCCATAGAAACATCCATTTTTTTTGTCCATAGAAATATCTCTAAGTTTTTGTCTATAGAAGCATTCATCTTTTTTTGTCCATAGGAACACCTTTTTTTTTTTTCATAGAAACATCTCTTTTTTTTTTGTCCATAAAAATATACCTATTTTTTTTATAGAAGCATCTATTTATTTTTGTCCACACAAGAATCTATTTTTTTTGTCCAAAGAAGTATCTCTCTTTTTTGTCCATAGAATCATATTTTTTTGTCTATAGAAGCAACTATTATTTTTTTTATCTATAAAAGAATTGTTTTGTTTTAGTCCATAGAAGAATACCTTTATTTTTCAATAGAAACATCTCTATTTTTTCTCCATAGAAGCATCTATCTTTATTTTTGTCCATAGAAACATCTCTTTTTTTTTCGTCCATAGAAGCATCCCACTTATCAGTTTTGTCCATAGAAGCAACCCTCTTTTCTTGGCTCATATCTTTGCTCAGTTAGAGAGAAACATAAAGGTGCGTAAGATATGATGGATAGGGAGGGCTCTTCATTTATGGCGGATTTATTTTATGGTGCTACTTCGTCTGTTTTTTTTTGTTGGCTACTTCGTCTGTTGGTTTGAGAGAACACTCCAAGACTTTTCTTTTTTGCTCCTCACTAGTTTCACACGCCATGTTCTTTCCTTGAATGCCAATTAATTTCGTGTCAGCTATATCCCTACCTTTGCCAGGTTTTTTTTTTGTTTGCCAATTGGGAAAAAACTGATAGGTATACACTGCGGTCCACGGATGCACAGGAGCTGATGGCTGATGAGAGAGAGGGTGGCTGGGAAGTGTTTTGCTGAGTGGCAGTGTGGTAAATTAAAAATTAGAAGTGTAGTTTTTTTCTCGGAGACTCTTTAAATTGAAAGTGGCAATAGAGATACAATAACTTTCCTTTCCCTATCTGATGTAATTTCTGAATTCTCCGTCTATTCCTATCTGATGTCTAGTTGACCTAACTTTTTTTCTTTTTCTTTTTTTGAGAAAAACTTTTAATCATAATTTTTCAGCCTTATTAATTCCTTTTTTGAGAGAAGGCAGTGTACTGTAGACCAAAAAAAAAATTCTCTAACTGCTGCTATGTTTGAACATTTGTATTTCTCACGAGTATAGATGTTTTTTGAATTTAAGCTATATATGGTGTATATGAAATACGTTTAGTTCATACTTCATACCAGCATTTTAATATTAAAGTTTTTTTTTAACTTTATGAATTATAGAGCTATTTGTGAACTGTGAATTAACTTTTTTGATCCAATTTCTACATTGAAGATAACTATCCACCGCCATAGAAGATCTAATCAAATAAATATGTAACATATGAGTAGTGACCTCAATTAATGCTAGCAAATAATATCATGAATTGCACAGCTTTCCGTTTGATTTTAGCTGCTATTAGAACATTCGTTTCAATTATCAATTTATCATATAGTGTTATTTATTTGATCATTGATACACATTAATTCCTTTTGAGCCACATAATAGCTATTCGTTTTAATTGCTATTTTAATGTTTTAATTGCTATTTTAATGTTTATCTTTTAATATAACAAAACAGTAATATAATGGATAGCATTTTAATTGTTATAAATGGACAAACTTTATTGCTGCTTATGTAATTTGTCTATAAATAACACATGATATTGCATATATATTGACTTGAATCTTTCTAAATAAAATTATAAATTAAAACTACTAAAAATTGAAATAACGACAAATTAAAATATCAAAAACTTCACCCGAGCTAAAAAAAAAAAGATGAGGGATCGGTCTGCAAGTTTTCTCTCACCTTCTGACACGCCCTTTCCATTTACCAGCATTCCTCGGAAAAAAAAAAACTCATGCTGATGGGTCGGTCAGTGTTTCCTTGTTCGTGTGTAATGGATTATGCGTCCTAGGATGTGATTAGGAAGTTGTATTTACAGTGCTTACAGTCGATTATATTGAAACAATCTATCTTTTTTTTTGTCTCTTTTTTCCATAGAAGCATCCTTTTTTTTTTATTGTCCATAGAAGCATTCCTCTTATTTTGTCCATAGAAGCATTCATTTTTTTGTCCATAGAAGTGTCTTTTTTTTGTCCATAGAAGCATATCTTTTTTGTCCATAGAAGCATCCATTTTTTTTGTCCATAGAAATATCTCTAAGTTTTTTGTCTATAGAAGGATTCATTTTTTTTTGTCCATAGAAACATCTTTTTTTTTCATATAAACATTTCTCTTTTTTTGTCCATCAAAATATACATATTTTTTATAGAAGCATCTATTTATTTTTGTTCACACAAGCTTCCTTTTTTTTTTGTCCAAAGAAGTATTTCTCTTTTTTATCCATAGAATCATATATTTTTTTCTATAGAAGCATCCATTATTTTTTTATCTATAGAAGAATTGTTTTGTTTTAGTTCATAGAAGTATACCTTTTTTTTTTCCCATAGAAACATCTCTATTTTTTCTCTATAGAAGCATCTATCTTTTTTTTTTGTCCATAGAAACATCTCTTTTTTTTCGTCCATAGAAGCATCCCTCTTATCAGTTTTGTCTATAGAAACATCCCTCTTTTATTGGCTCAGTTAGAGAGAAACATAAAGGTGTGTAAGATATGGTGGTTGGGGGCGGGGGGGGGGGGGGGGGGGGGGGGCTCTTCCTTTATGGTGGATTTATTTTGTTGTGCTACTTCGTCTGTTTTTTTTTTTTTGAGTTGGCTACTTCTTCTGTTGGTTTGAGAGAACACTCCAAGACTTTTCTTTTTTTGCTCCTCACTAGTTTCACACGCCATGTCCTTTCCTTGGATGCCAATTAATTTGGTGTCAGCTATATCCCTACCTTTGCCAGGCTTTTTTTTTTGTTTGCCAGTTGGGAAAAAACTGATAGGTATACACTGCGGTCCACGGATGCACAGGAGCTGATGGCTGATAAGAGAGAGGGTGGCTGGGAAGTGTTTTGCTGAGTGGCAGTGTGGTAAATTAAAAATTGGAAGTGTAGTTTTTTTCTCGGAGACTCTTTAAATTGAAAGTGGCAGTAGTGATACAGTAACTTTCCTTTTCCTATCTGATGTAATTTCTGAATTCTCCATCTATTCCTATCTGATGTCTAGTTGACCTAACTTTTTTTCTTTTTCTTTTTTTGAGAAAAACTTTTAATCATAATTTTTCAGCCTTATTAATTCCTTTTTTGAGAGAAGGCAGTGTACTGTAGACCAAAAAAAAAAATTTCTCTCACTGCTGCTCTGTTTGAATTAAAATCTGACCAGTTGTCTTTCCATTTTCCATGTTTTTGAAAAGAAAACAGGCCAGAAGTCAGAACTCAGAACGATATGACCGATAAATTAGCAAAGATTGGGAGGCTTAACACATGGGATCGCTCAGGATTTACGTTTCCTTTTTTTAACTTTTAAAGGATCTATGTAACATGGTAGTACTAAGTAGACGGTAGTCACGGTACAACAAAGACTAGTGTGATGGTTTCATTTTCTGTGATGTAACAACCTATGGTGTTTGATAACAAAAAAATATATATATAACTTTTACAGGCCTCCGGTACAGGTTGTCAGGAAAGCAAAACTTTTATCCCTATGGTTATCAATACATCTCTCAATTTTTTTCAAGAAAATGGAGATGTCCCTTCTTTTAACCAAATTAATGGATTTTTTTATAAACCATAAATAAAAAAATGTTAACAAACTAATTTCATTGTTTTTGTTTTTATAAAAAACCATAACTATCGAGATGCTAAATCGGCACGCAACTTCTTTTTTTTGCGCTATGCCGAGATAACATCTCGATCCAAAAGTTTTCACAAAAAAAAAATCCTTTTATGAGAATTCCGCACTCTAACAAGTAATATATTTATTTTTAACCAAAAAAACAAAAAAATCTTTGAACCGATATGGGATTCGACACAGGAAAAAATATCACAAATATCACGAAACAACAATTAATATATTTATTTTTAACCTAAAATAAAAAAAATACCCTGTGCCGATATGGGGATTCAGCACAGCGAAAAACATCACAATTCATTAATTCAACCATTTTCTTGTTGTGCCGAAATAAAAAAAAAAAAAAAACTTTGTGCCGAATAGAGAATTCGACAAAGAGAGTGAAAATTGCTAAAATCTAACTGGGCCGAGTACCCAACTCGGCGCAGCAAAAAAAAATCACCAATGCCCATACAGTTTGTTTGAAAAATTGTGAAAGTACTCACTGGATCGAGATCTAGGCACAATTGAAAAAAAAAATTTGGACCAATTTAGCATTTCAGTACTTATGATTTTTGTAAAAACTGAAACCATCAAGTTGGTTTGTTAATTTTTTTTATTTTTATTTAATGTTTATAAAAAAATTCCCATATTAATCCCCATATTGTATTCTCAGTTAAACTGCATTCATTATTAATAATCCGTTTGCCGGTTCATCCGCCATTACGTTTTGATCTATCCGGAAAAACACATTGTTTTTCTCTATGGTTATCAATACTATCCCTCAATTTTTTTTCAAGAAAATGGAGATGTCCCTTCTTTTGTGAGGAAGCAAATTAATCACCTTGTTTTGGGGCTTGGAACTGGAAATATTTTTCCCGGTTTTGGGGCATGGAACCGGGACAAATATTTCCGGTTATAGGATCGGAAATTATTTTTTCGATTCTAGAATCCCGGATATAATTGAAATTGGATTTTTTTTTTCGATTTGGGCAGAATGTCTGCGAATGGGAGTAAAATTCCCGGATATAAGGTTTGAAACCGGAATTTTTTTTTCCTTGTTTGGGCATATTTCGAATTCCCATCAAAATTGAATAGTTTGTGAAATTTCTATATTTTTTGGATATTAATAAAAATTTCGGCAAATAAATTCTCTTTAATTTACAGGATGGGTTGAATAGAAAGTTCTTTTTGTAATTTGTAATAGAAAAGAAAAAAATTGACTGTATTTTACCGACAGTGGGGAAATTTAAACCAATCAATGGATGATGCAGTAGTTGCATTGCACGAGAAAAAAAAAAACCTCTTCTTTGTTGGCTTCTTAATTAGTTTTTCCAGTCAATGTCAATGCCCCCTAAAAGCCTACATGTCAAGATACACAACTTGTTTAACATATATGTCCTTGTACCTCAACTATACGTACACATCATATATTAAATTAAATTATTATTAGCTACATTTTTAATTATTAGACATAATATATACAATCAAACTTTATTTCCCACTTGATCATAATCTTTAAATGAGTTAAAAAAATTAGCAAATCAATTTTAATGTTTCTTTAATAGAGGATAAAATGAACAAAAGATTGTATCAAATTTCATGATATATAGAGAGATCACTTGACAATTTTTAAAAATAAAACTAAAATTAAAATCTAACATTACAAATATGATTTATTTTATCCACATATCATGTTTATACTATATGATACAATCTATTGTATGCTTTACCACCGTCCAATTGAGATCCGTACAAATATTAAAGAGCACCGTGCGTCATACGCGTGGAGTGCATTGGCCTAAATTCTCATTGTACTGTTCACAAATTAACTCAAACGCTACAGTAATTCAAATTAGCGTTTCTGACATTGGAACATAAATTTTGCTATTAAAATGTAAATCCATAGAAAAGGCATCAGAGTTGTACCCAATTTCATACCAAAGTTGCGTAGCCTAATTAAAAGCAGATCATATCATGCATGGATCTCCTTCAGCAAAATCTTTCTCTATGCAAAATATTCCTATTATTATATCAGCAAAATTTAGGCTTCCTTCTAACGAAACAGAAACAAGTATCATTGATAGCATATGCAGAGATATTCAGAACAAAAAAAAAAAAAAACTAAAAACATTCACACAGACAAAAGTAATTGTAAAACCCTTTGATTGATACAAGCAGAAAGTTATCCACTGATCATTTGTCCAAAAGAAAAAAAGGTCCAGCGAACATATATAATTCAATGCTTATCCAAATTTTATTAAAATCGAGTTGGGCCTTGGTAAACACGGGCCTACATTGGGCTTAATATCCTCCCGGTTGGAAAATTATGACAAGGAAAACGGAGTAGGTTCGATGGCAGTGGATCTATTTTTGGATTCAATTAGCTCCAACATCGTCCGATTGCATGAAGATATGTGTGCATGAAAAATGAAGTAAATATGCACGAATTTTAAAGCATAATGCACACATCTTAATACAAATCGGATGGTGGTAGAGCCCATCTAACCAAAGTAGGTACGATGGGCATCGGAGAGTGAACTCAAGGACAAGATCTAAGTTTCTGACATGACTTGAAACTACCGAGGAAATTTTTTATGTAATCAATGTATCAAGAAGAGGATTCATTCACAATTTCAAATATCTCTTTCATATTTTTACTTTTTTACTTTTTAAATAATAAAAATTAAAATTTATATGATGAAATAAAATCTAACGATATGATCAACATTATTTGCTCAATATGCACATAAAATAGTATTACTTTTTAATTTTGGTTTTAAATGAATAAATAAGCTGAAATATTGATATTCATAATTTATTTTTATCTGTGTATTTTTCTAAGCTTTTGATACTAATTAAAACAAAATCAAAATGTTATGATCATTAGCATGAAAAGAAATTATATAGGTCAAATTGAATAAATATGTGCTAACCATGTACCTTAATGCGGCTCACGATCTATCAATCTGAGCACGAGCACAGAAAATCCTGCAGACTCAATACATATCTACTGATCTGAGCGCAGAAACTTTTGATTCTGCTTTTATTTTCTGATTTTCTTGTCTACTTTTTTAAAGGAGTTAAATTGTAATATTTGATGTACTGGTACAAATGATGTATGTACTGGTACGAAACTATATGTAATCGGTTTGTCCTGATTAATGAAAATACCTACGGGTTTTAAATCAAAAAAAAAAAATGCGGGACACGAGTCATCTGGCCACATCGATCACCATGTGGGCAACTGTGTTTTTACAAGAAACCAAGACATTTTCAAATTGTTTATGAATACATTTTATTTTCTGGATATATATTTCCTATTCCGGGTAAAATGACATTTAATGTTAAATAATAGGACGAGCGAGAGAACATAAGGAAATCAGTGCCACCAATACAAAAGGGATTGACACTATCTCTGAGGTGGGAGCAGTTTGGGTTCGATGTCCATCAGACTCAAACTAGATCTGATAGTTTCCATAACCGTCCGATGTGCTTGAAGATCCGTCCACACGATATTAAATTGAATTCACATGCATATTAAAGTGATGCACACGGATCTTAAAGCAGATTGGACGGTTATGGAACTCATTAGACCTAGTTTGAGTCCGATGGGCATAGGACCCAAGCTGCTCCGATCCCCTCTAAGGTAATCTCAAATCTCTTATACTTCCTTAAATGTTCTAAAGAGTGCTAGCTGATTTCAATCAGATCCAGTGAAGTAACCCAATATTTGAGTTTTAAATCGGGACCATTGGATTCGAATCCGAGACAATCCACCCGTATCTGGAGCATGCACATTCAAATACTGAGACGATTCCGAGCGTCGGATTCGAATCGGACGGTCTTGATCCAAAACCCAAAAATTGAGTTACTTTAGGGGATTCGGACCCAGCTGATTTGTTCTTCTTCTTTTCTTCTGTCAATACAGCCCATGTGCAGCCCATGTACAGCCCAAAATAGTCCAAAATTAGAAATAACTCGGATCGAGTGAAACAGGTCACATCTTACTATACAAGGGGTGAAAACGGGACGGATGTATTTGTCTGTAATTTTCGTTTTCTTAATTTGCAGCTCTTGCAATTAATTATTTCTTTTAAAGTTTTTGATATGATTTTGATTTGACTTTCTATACGTAGATATATTTGGCTTTTGTTTATTTATTTAGTGTTTACCAAGATGCGTATACACCAATTCGTTAATTAGCTTGCCTATACGCAAAGAAAAATTATCTTATTTTTTTAATATTTAAGTGTCGCGTAATAAAAAAAATATAGTTTGTATAACATATGACGCATTTCATAAACATGTTGCAGATAAACATTTTCGTGTCTGATATTAATTTACTATATTTGTTGATATTAATTTACTATTTGTGTTAATATTTAGAGACAAAATTAAAATCTATTATTAAATTACATGACAACAAATAATATATGACCATATAAAAAACATTAATAGTTTTAAAAAAATTATCTAAACATAAATGCTTTCCGGTAATATAAACGAATACGTCAAATTAATTAAATTGTATTAATACTAGAAATGATATATCATGTAGTAAAATCTATTTTTATATTTCTCATACAACTAAATATATTGAAACAAAAAAGGACCGAAATACATATTTAACAAAAATTAAAACTATTGATGTACAATACAAGCAGAGATGTATGGGCCGGTTAATATTCTTTTTTTGTTGTTATTTCAAATTAGATGAAGATCTAACAATGAAAGATATATAGCAACTAATAAATGGTCCTGATCATGCTAGAAGATTACATAATTACTGGGATAAAAAAGAGCATTTAGGGTGCTGTGTAATTATGGTATCCCAGAAATTATGTAATTATGTAATCCCAGTAAAACAAACCCTAGATCTATCTCTTAATTCGGACCTCTCTCTGATCCTCTCACAAATAAAATAATAATAAATGCGAATATTTAGGCTGTAACTCTGTTCTGTTCTGTAATTGGATGGCCTTTCTCGCCAAGCAACCGGAATCGCCGGAGTATGTATCTATGTATGTAATGGATTTCGACTCCTTCGACAAAGAGGAAGCATCTTCATCACCGCAAAAGCAAAAGGAAAAAGAGGAGTCTAATGTAAAGTTTATTGCATCTTCTATATATTTTCTTTGTTGAATTGATCCAAGAGTGAGTCTGAGTCTGAGTCTTGCTGATGATCGGTGCAGGACAATTTTGAACCTAATTATAAGAGGGTGATGCTGGAGAATGATCCCTGGGCTGATTACTCTCCCCCCTGTAGTAGTGATGATGGTACTGGTACTATTTCTGATGGCGGTGAATGTAGCTCTGCAATGGAGTTAAATGATGAGGATAAGGAACACCATGTCTTTTCTTTCTTTCTTTATTTATTTCACAAAACAAAACAAAACAAAACAAAACAAAACGTTGCCACTATATATATAAAGCATGTTTAAAATTAAGCATCAGCAACTAGTTATCTTTATAAAATCCATTCTCATGTACATTTTGTTCTTTTCTAATGCAGGAGTTAATGAGCAAACACTTCCATTATCAACTTCAGCTTCGGGTACTTTTTAAAGAAAAACCCCTCATTCAGATCCAGGTCAATATGATAATTCTTTTTAGTTTTAACCTTTTTCACCTTAATCGGATCATATATACTAACGATCTTAAATTTTAACACAGCCTGAGATTCGTATGATAGAAGATCTAGAAAATCTAAGACCTTATGTTCCCCACATCATCGCAAAAATCCCTGAATTGAAGAAAAATGTTCCTCCTGACTTTGGCGCATCTGTTGGCATAATGGTCTCTCTGTCTCTCTGTCTCTCTCTTCCACCCCCATACTTCCATCCCTCTCTATAATTAATTAGGTGTTGTTTGATTTGTTTGCAGAGCCAAATACTTTTCGAGAGAGGCCTTTTTGATGTGCATGAGTCATTCGAAGCAGCAAAATGTCTTTATGAAAATATTCCTTATGTCACGGTAGGAACTAGCATTTTCAATAAAATTTTTTTATTTCTGATGTTCCCTCCTTAAAGAGGATTTTAGCACCTTTTTTTTTTTATGCAGTGGCATGATAGCGACGACGAAATTAAGAAAAAGATTGACTTTAATGTCAAACCTTTCTCCTACTTCAGTGATTTTTGCGGCTTTTCTAACGTAGTCCAGGTTTGTACCTCTTCTTCAGGGAGCTAATATTCACACAACTCTAATCAAATTTTTTTGTTGATGGGCGATATACCCCTACTGCTTTATAGTTGTTTCTCAAATAAGTAATAACACCACCTCTCTCTTCATTAATGTGTAAATTTTGTTCCTTCAATATTATATCAAATTAAAATGTGAAAGATTTCTTGGCAGAGATTAGATTTTTTTAATTGTAAATTAGATACTTAAATTGTACTTTATATAAAATATATTTGGAATATATATATATTAATGATTAAAGTTTATTTTTGTCAGTGTTCTTTTCGTTCTACTTTTAAGTTAAACATTTTTCATTACTTTAATATCAAAGTTTGTTAAATATCACTTTATTGGTAACTGAGCAAATTCAAAATAAGCTAGAAGAAAATGGTTTTAATTATAGGATAGCAAAGAGAATGACTCAAATATAAAAGTGATTTTTTTTTATTGACAATCCAAATATTATTTTATTTGGTATTCAGACTAAGAATAGTAGAAAAGATACTTGCACTATCAAGAAATTGATTCGATACAAATTGCTTTGTAAGGAAATTGAGAAAAATTCTTAATGTAAGAAAAATTCTATATATAAATATGTTTTAACTTTTAATAATTGACTTGCCTGTCTAAAAAACAGATATTTGAAGGTCTTCTAAGCCGCAGAGAGATGCTATTTCATCCACTGATACGCAAGGTACATCCAAATTTTAATATAGGAAATGTAGAAAGAGAAGTACTTCAATTATATAAATCGCAATGAAGATGCAAATCCTAATTGGATCATCCTGTCACTAAGCCCAGTACTTTGTTGAATGCAGAGTTATAAAGATGAGTTCTGTAAACTTGTTGACAAGGATAGAAAGTTAGCATATTGGGATTTTCTTAAGGTTAATTTTCTCTCCTTGCTTGTGTTTCTGTCCATTTGCACACACACACACACACACACACGTATACGTACACATATATATACATATGTACATACATACTCTAAAGTTACCTTTTGGTCCCAACAGGCACGCAGGCCAAGTAATTATCGATTGTATCCACAGCATGAGCGGTACTACCAAGAAATATCTCGGGCTAAAGGTCTTAGGGATGAGGTACTAACCTGTGCCATTATTTTTAATAGGATTTGGTTTCTTAGGTACAGTTCTTTGACATTTTAGTAATAATGCGAAATGTAATGTGCATTGCAGCATTACGAGAGCTGTTGCAAACAAATTGAGTTGCAGGAGGAGCTTGACAGGCATCTCCTTTATGGCCAGGAAACAAAGGTAGTTATTCGAAACTTTTTTCGGCTGAAGTGCTACCAACTCAAATTTCAAAATTTTTTATTTGAAACTTCGAACTATGTAGCTCAATAAATTGGTTATATATTGAACTTGTCGAATACCAATTTTTACTATTTTTGGAATTGTTTTACTATTTTTTATAATTTATGAAAGATGCAAAAAAATGGATTAAAAATAAAAGAAAATTGCCAATATTTTAGGCCATTTTTTGCTATCTTTCATAAATCATAAAAAATAGTAAAAAAATTTCAAAAATCATAAAAATTGGTATTCTACAAGTTCAATATATAACCGATTTACTGAGCTACTTAGTTCGAAATTTCGAATATAAAAATTTTGAAATTTGAGTTGGTAGCACTTCGACCAAAGTGCTACCGAAATCATATTGATCAATCTCTCTCTCTCTCTCTCTATATATATATAGCGACTGTTGTGCAGAGAATAATGATGTGTGTCTTTGGGATTATTTGTAGTTATTGCAGTCTGCTGGATCTATCGAGAAGTTGATTCATGATGTTGATGTTGTTCCAGAAATATTTAAGCAGTTGGGTACTGAACTTGTTCAGCTCTCTTTGAAGGTGTCATAGAAATAGATATCAATTAATTAATTTGTACATGTATATTTTGGTTTAACTTAGCCTGATTGTTCAAAAATTAAATTTTGTGGTGCAGGCAAGTCTTGAAGCTCATCAGTGGTACGAGAAGCATAGACAATGGTACACAACAAACTTAGAATTACTAAAGGAGAAGCACAGCAAAAGAGTATATATCTCTCTCTTGATATCTCTGGGTTCTACTCTCTTTATGCTTCTTATTTGTAATGTTTTGAAGACTGACTGATTATGATTCAAAGGAAACTGGTGAACTTGATGATAAGCTGATTAAATTTTGCAAGAGCCACCCGTGCATCTTCGACTTCTCCTTGAACGAACAATTTGACAGTGCCACAGTACTTGTTTCTTTCCTGATACTATTATTTTCACTTCTTTATACATACACACATGGATAACAACCATTAATGTGGCATTTTGCTTTCATCTGAATGGATGTCAAGAGTATGGAAAACTACATGCATGTTGTAATTCTAAAGATATAATCAATTGCAGGAGGAGCGTTTCAAGGATATAATTGATGAGATGAAAAAGAATTGGTTTGTAGGTATTGCAGATCATTATGTGATAGAAGCAACTCTTGTAAGTTTCTTATTTGTCATTTGTTTTCATGTGCTTGCCTCTTCTGATTGAATTTAGATATCTAATATATATTAACCTTATTTGCAGCTGTATATGAAGAGCATTTATTATGAGGTACATGCTATATATTTTTTATATGAACCAATTTAATTCATTTTTTTAACTGGTAATGAAGTGATTGCTTTCTCTATAATATATATATTATGTATATATGTCTCTAATAGATATGTGATGACAGGGTAAGAGTGAGCCATCTTGGCCGATTGCGTATCGTGGAAGAGACCTGTTTCCTTGGGTAGGCTGTGTTTTCACATATCTTTGGGTTTTGTTTGTTCTTATTATGATACTAAAGATAAAGTGCATCCTTTAATTTGTCCCTCATGTCAAACAGGCCTTTGGGACAAGATTTGCTCATGAGCATCCAATATATGAACATGTTTTCAGTGTAGATTATAAATTGGTATGTGTTTATCTTTTGATTATATTTCCTCCCCTCAGCCAGCTTAATTAATTTATTGTAGAGTGAGGTTCCAAGTTACTCTCTTGACTAATTAAATTTTTCAGGTGAATTAAAGGATGGTCGATGCATGGAGAAGTATGTAGAATCACATTCATATGAATTAAGAAGCTAGCTAGATCACAATTAAGGCGTGCCAGTTGATGATATTATTAATATTTTCTTGTTGAATGTGCACTGTTGTGTTAATTATAGAAGACATGAGCATGATTTCTGACAAGTCTGTTTATAAGCAAATATTCAGATTCAGTTTGAGTTTCATATTCCTATGAATCCTTTAATCCCAAATCATGCTAAATTCATGAATATGTGATCTGAAGCATCCTCTTTGAGCTGTACACATGTTTATAAACATGGCTCCAAGGAAGATTTAATCAAAGAATTCAAATTACCAGACCGAATCAGGTAGGTCTATGCTCGAAATAATGCCAGTATAAGATTCATGCTCATGTCAACTAATACAAGGATTAGATCCACATAAATTATTCGTGTTCAAAAAATCAAATACTAATTTACAATGTTTCAAGTTTCAACATATACATTAGCAATTATTGCACCCAGTTTGCTTCAGTATGAGCTTATTTAATATTCTGGCTGATGACTTCTTTCATATTCTGCAAACAATATTTACATCCACAGTACCAGCTTCTTTAATATAAGAGTATAATAGTCAATATACTTCTAAAAGATCCTAATGCTTATTTCTTTACTGTTTCACTACTGCTTTTACTGAATTCGAGAGATCATCCAGCACCCTTGTATGTCTATTGTAAATTATGAGATGAAATAACCCTTGTCACATAATATTTTGATCAATCTACCAGTATACCAGAACATAGAAGTTACAGATCATAACATAGAAGAACTTAGAAAGTACTTATTGCACTAAAAATTGAAGTTGCAATAATGAATTGGGTGTGAATTTACACAATCTTTGTGTTTCCTTTCTTCTCTTCCCATGGAAAATGTGGCTGTTCAATGCAACTGCAGTTCTGACAATGGTGTTTTAATATTACTAGTTCGGACAAGTGAGTTCCCCGAAGCATTAATAATAGACAAGCAATTATCAAAGCAATTACGTGGTAGATTGACCATAGAAGTTCCATGTAATATGCATATCACTCCTCGTAATTAGTGTTGGAAAAATATTAACTAACCAACTAATTTTAAATCTGAATTTTGATCAATAAAATAAATAACAATTATATTAAAAATATAATAAAAAATATAATTAAAACTTTATTATCCGGAGCTGCAAAATGCGGACCTAAGGCAACTTCCCGTCCTAAGCGCAGGAATAATCGGTTAAGCTTGTCCCAAGTTACGCCGGTATTCCTCTACCTGCGGGCGCAACCGTGGTAGAGGTTGATGTAGCTTCTTTCAACAATGGTAGCAAAATAATAGTTTTACTATAAAGAAAATATTTGTTTGTGGGAGAATATAAATTTTATGAATTATAGAGCTAAGAGGAATTTCCTAAGCTCCTGAAATGACTTGCTCAACAAATATCATGTACCTTTTATAGATCAGTATGTACATTAATGACAATTATAATTAACGGTAATATTTTAATGAAAATGAAACAGTCATCATATGCATAGCTCAAACGGAAATGGATTTAAGTTGCTTGCTGGTGCTATTCTTCAAATTGATTAAATTGAATAACGTAGAGCATTGATGCTAGGCACAACTCATATCCAATATACATTTGATTTGATTTTCTGTGGCTGTGCATAATGAGCTTTTATGCAGAAATTGGATCAAAAGAATTAATTCACAAATAGCTCCATAATTCATAAAGATTAAAACGTTAATATTAAAATAAGTATTTTTATTTATATAAAATTTTGAGTTTTCAAAATATATTTCTAACAATTAGTAGTTATACAGTTATACTACATACATGATACATCATAATAAAAACTCAAAACATTCACACAGTTCATAAATTCGCTCTGTGGTCTATAGTCTCTCTTTCGCATGCACAGAAGACCATAGAAGTTTTTAGGACTGGATTTAAGTCCCTTGAGGAGGCATTAGAAACAGCGAAACGTTTCTTTGATAACCTATAAACTATATGCAGCAATGACTAAAATGAGCAGCCAAGAAGAGTGGGAGGTGCATTTCATATTTTCATTCTTCTGATTATTTCTTAATAAGGACATGTAATTCGCATCTAAAATGTTGAATAGTGAAGCGGAATATGCTATTTCTTTCTTTTTGAGAAATGTGCTTGTTCTTATTCTCGAAATATTAATTTTAGTCATTCCAGCAGCTCGAGTAGTGATATTTTATTATAAGAATTTTCTTGGTGGATACCAGCTAACATTATCATTGTTTTTCTTTTCTTTTTTTTTTCTGTTAAAATTAAGGATGAATAATCATCCCGTTAATATCTCCTGTTTTTACAATGATTTTGTCAGATGCAAAAACAATTGTTACAAGATAATTGGGAAAAATGTCAAAGGCCTGATGAACTTCATTTTTGTACGTTAATTATATATTGTTGGTGGATTAGGAGTTATTTGTCAAATCTGGGAAATATTTCTGCAAAAGGAAAATGGAAAAGGAAGAGAAACTGTAAAACTTGCATGGATTAACTACAGCATCATGCAATTTATTGTATACTTTAATTAAAAAGATAAAGAAATAATTTGCATGTTAGGAAGCAGTGAAAGACGTCATGAAGTGGGAACCGAATCCTCTGCCTCCTGAGGGCAGGATTTTTCTGCCCCTGAGTCGCTGACATGTGAACTCGCAGCAAAACTAAAACTAATATTTAAATATTTAAACCCTGAACCCCACGTATCAGTCGCACTAGGGACAGGTGCCTCCAAGTGATTGAATGTGGAGTTAATTTTATGTCTTACTTTATTTGCCTGTTTTGTTGAATTCGTATTCTTTGCATTAACTCAAATTTTGAGTTAAGATCTCCACCGTCTAATTGAGATCTGCATGAATATTAAAGAGCACCGTGCGTTATTCGAGTGGAGTGCATTGGCCTAAATTCTCATCGTATTGTGTTCAGAAATGAACTCAAACGCTAAGTTAATTCAAATTAGCGTTTTTGACATTGGGACAAAAATTTTGCGATTAAAACGTAAATCCATAGAAAAGGCATCAGAGTTGTACCCAATTTCATACCAAAATTGCGTAGCCTAATTAAAAGCAGATCATATCATGGATCTCCTTCAGCAAAATCTCTCTATGCAAAATATTCCTATTATTATGTCAGCAAAATTTAGGCTTCCTTGTAACGAAACAGAAACAAGTATAGTTTTTGAAAGTTTTAGGTCGATTGTCTAGTTATATGGTTAATAGCATATGCAGAGATATTCAGAACAAAAAAATAAACTAAAAGCATTCACACAGACAAAAGTAATTGCAAAGCCCTTTGATTGATACAAGCACAAAGTCCACTGATCATATGTCCAAAAAAAGGCCCAGCGAACATTCAATGCTTATCCAAATTTTATTAAAATCGAGTTGGACCATGGTATACACGGGCCTACATTGGGCTTAACATCCTCCCGGTAGGAAAATTATTTTTTTACTGGACTTAATGACAAGTAGAATATAATAGATATGCATCTGATCCTAAACTGAAATACATGAATAAAATTTATTTGGTTTCTCTAAATACCGTCATTTTTATCCATGCCCACTGACTCCTACATTTCCCCAACTCTGCCCAGAAATCTGAAATTTCGTCAAAAATACCCAAACCGGCCACTAAACCAGCGGTTTCTAATTTTTATTAGAAACCGGCTACTAGACCGCCGGTTTCTAATAAAAATTAGAAACCGCGGGTTTAGTGGCCGGTTTCCATGATTAATTTCGGCCAGAGCTATTTAATAGCCGATTTCTCTCAAAACGTACAGTAGCCCCATTTTTAGAGAAGAAGAAAAGAGGAGAGAAAGAGAACAACGCGAAGAAGCGAATCTACAGTGATCTGCAGTATTTTTTTGAACAGTACGTATAGTATTTTTGTACAGTACCTGTATTATTTTTGTACAGTACCTGTAGTATTTTTGTACAGTACCTGCAGTATTTTTGTACACTACGTATGTACAGTAATTTCTACAGTATTCTGTCAACAGTAATTTGTGTACAGTAATTTGTACAGTATTATGTCTACAGTAACATTTCAACAGTAATTTTTGTACAGTAAACGCTGTACAGTAAGCATTGTACAGTAACTTTTTTTTTTATTATTATTTATCAGTGGATTATGAAAAAAAAATGGATTACTTGAAAGATGTTTATCATTTACGACAATGTAGTTTGTTGGTCATGGCGTTGCTTGTTACATTACATTATAATGGAAAGTTTCTACATGGTCCAGAAGGAGCATATTACTCCAAACCGCCATCGCATTCTTTTGTTGTTCAAGAGGGTACCTCCCTTTCGGGCTTGAAGTCTCAAATTTATGATTGTGTGGGTTTTAACCCGAATCGATGTGACTTAAAGCTGTCAACCCGAGCCATGAACGGACCAATGTATATCCCAGTTCCGATAGATAATGATCCTTTTTGGAGTCAATTGTGTAACAAGTTTAAGGAGCAGGGGTTTTCTTTTATGGAACTGTACGTGAAGAGAATTAAAAAAGACGAAAGTGGGAGTAGCTCGGGACAAAATTCAGTGGCGCCAAACTATGGACAAGAACGAGTCATAGAACAATACACCACTGTTGGTCCAAGTTTCCAACAACACCCATAACCAGTTATGGACCCATACACCCCAGCTGGTCCAAGTTTCCAACCACACTCACCACCAGACATGGGCCCATACAACCCCGTTACTGCATATGCCGAACCATACACCCCCGTTGGTTCATATTTCGAGCCAACCCCTGAACCACCAATCCATAACACAATTCCATTGCCATTACCTCAATCACCACTAAGAAAATCACCATCTCACCCCAGACCGTTACCAGTACCAGCAGATGAGCGTGCCGGGTCGGATTTTGAAAACATGAATGAAATTCCAGAATATACACTGGAAACGGCTGATGAATATGAAGGAGAATGGGATTCGGACCACTTGGAGGGTTTACGTGAAGATGGTGCTTCGGGGGGTGGAGAAGGATCAGTTCGTATCAACCCATTCAATGGCAGGGCCAGCACGCACCCGTTCGAATGCTTCAATGATACATCTGGCTTTCAAGAAGCTGATATCGGATTTTTCGGTGCCCGAATCACGTACAGTAGTGACCTGGCAGCCGGGCTATATTTTAGAAACAAAGCTGATCTGAATAAGAAGATTAACGAGTACCACGTTGATAAGAATCAGGAGGTTGAAAGGCAAAAAAGCGACAAGACTCGAATGGTTGTGGTTTGTAAGGATAAAGATTGCAGTTTCAAACTCAGAGCTCAACCAACGGGTGACGGGGATGCATGGGTTATCACAGAGCAAAACCATCCTCACACATGCAGGACTGATCACACAAGGACAGACAATGCAATGCTTACTGCGTCCATTATTGCTGATATTATTGAGAATTCTATTAAAAAGGACCCGGCTATGAGCATCCAATCAGTCGCAAACTGTGTGAGGGTTAAATACAACAACTGTGAACCGAGATACAACCGATTGTGGAGAGGTCGTGAGCTTGCAATAGCACGACAATTCGGGAGTTGGGAGGGTTCATACAGCTTCTTGCCAAAATTACTAATAGGTATATGCGATAAGAATCTCGGCTCAAAGTACAAGTTTGTAACCAGTCCAATCCGAGAAAGCACAGGTGCAATTATGCAAGGTGTTGAACACTTCGTTGCAGTAGCCTGGGCGTTTGGTCCATGTATTGCAGCATTTCGATACCTGAGACCAGTGATCAGTATAGATGCATGTTTCATGTCTGGGCGTTATGAAGGGAGGCTTCTGATAGCTTGCGCATATGACGCCGAGAACCAGTTGCTGCCTCTGGCATTTGCAATTGTGGAGAAGGAGTCTGGTCCAACATGGGGTTTTTTTTTTGCAGTGGCTACGGAAGGAAGTGATTGGAGTTAACACTTTTGTATGTGTTCTATTGGATCAACACTTAGGAATTAGAGCTGCTCTTAATCCAGAATACGGATGGTCAGAAGAACTTTTTAAGCACAGATTCTGTTCACAGCATATTGCAGCCAACCTGGTAAGTAATTGTGGAGGAGACAAGTGGTACGGCCAGAGGTTCAGACGAGGAGCCAAGAAGAAGAAGCCGAGGAGGTTGAAGGAGATGTTCGAAGAATTCGCTATGGTAAATACATTTTATAAATTTTCTTACATAATTCTTTAATAATTTCTCGTGCATTTCTTTAATAATTTTCCTACCTAATGTTGTGCAGCTAAATCCAAGGTGTAATGCTTATTTGAAAAAGTATGGCAAGAAAATCCTGATGACCCGTTCGAGTCATCTAATTATGATAAGATCTTCCAGACATGTGATGGAGGTTTCCGTTTCGAAATCATGATAACAAACGGGTCGGAGTCATTGAACCATGTATTCCAGAAGAGCCGGAGACTGCCCGTAGCTGCGATTGTTGAGGAAACATTTTACAAATGCAGTGCCTGGTTCGTACAGAGGAGGGCCCGAGCCATGGCACTAGCCGATGCGAATAAGCAATGGTCTGAACGGGTGGAAAAAAAGCTCAGAAAAAGATGGGAGAAAGCAACAAGGATGACTTTGGTCCCGTATACGCAGGGTGAAGGAAGATACCAAGTCTCCTCTCCTGATGAATATGTTCCGGTCTGCAAGCGCTCTGATGGCACCATGGACATTATTCATAGGGAGTTCCAGTACACTGTGACTCGTGGGCCAAATAGAACTATGGAGTGCACATGCAGAGGTATCCAACTAACATCTATTCCGTGTGTTCATGTGTTAGCAGTTTGTCGAAAACGAAATTGGGACGAGAACTAGTTTATTGCTGATTGGTATAGTGTCAACTATCTTCTCGGTACTTGGAATGGTATGTTTCACCCTTATGGAAATGCAGATGAATGGCCATTTTACGATGGAACTACAATAATACCTAACAAGAAATGGATTAGAAAGGGCCCAAGAAAACACACCCGACTCAAAATGACCATGGATGAGTTGAGCGGTCGCCAAAAGGGGCATACTGCTCGCCGTTTAACTACCGACCGACGTAGGAGAGGTACGTAACACTCACAACCTAATACCTACAGGGTGTCCACTACACCTGCGACTCGTCCAGGTTATTCAGCTGTAAATGCACCAACCTAATACCTACGGTGCGTCCGTGCCCCTCATCCCGATAGTGGTGGATACCATGCCAACGGTGGCCGTAGACCGGCCATCGCTCCTGATCATCTTGCGGCTATCCCCAAACTGGCTCTGGCTTATTTGGCATAGGACGGCCCACCGGTAGCCGTGACCATGACCAATGCTGCAACAAAAGAACCGGCCCGTACACCTGTTTGGCCTTCACCTGTATTTCGGAGGTTATAAGTCGTAATTTCATTTGACTAATTAATGAAATAATTAAGTAACAAACAACATAATAACTAACCTGACAAGCAGTGCAGAGGCTACGGTACAGCTGTGCTAACACAGCTCCACCCCAGTTGTAGGCCGGCGGGTTATCAAAGTCCCTCAAAAGTCGCAAATACATTATGGGGATGCCATCGCCGCTGGCATCAGGAAACATAACGGTACCGAAGAGGTCCATCACGTAACCCCGGGTGTATCTGTAAAAACAAAGTAGATGGTTAGTATTATAATTACATAAGTTAATTAACAGATGAAAAATAAATTATTATTATTATTATTACCTCCGAATCTCCAGATCACTAGAGGCATCCGTCAGACCGGCACTGAAGTGTTGCCGCAACTTTGTCTTCTGCATGTGATAACTGGACTTCCCCTTATCGGCCCGTAGCTGTGTCGGATCTGCCCCCAAATACTGATCGATGTCATGGGCGAAGTCTCTGCTGTCAGATACTCCGCCTACGGGAATGCCCCTGATCGGCAAACCCCATAGGGCACTCACGTCCTGCAACGTGACAGTCATCTCCCCGAAAGGCATATGGAACGTGTGCGTCTCGGGACGCCATCGCTCAACAAATCCTGCGATGAGAGATGCATTGATGGAGGGAGTCGTGTCCCGCAGGATGGACACAATCTGATATAGTCCCAGCCGGATGAGATATGGGTCCATCTGTGAGAAGTACTGCATCCGAGGGACATAAAAATTGACCTCCATCAGATAATCGTCCTGCGTTGAAAGCCAACAAAAGTATTACATAATGTATACAACAAAATTTAAACTTCGTATATGGACAAAAACTAGCATACCTCAACGGAAGCCAATGACACCCTGTGCTCGCGGTGGGGCATCCATAAGAGAGGGCTGAAGTGCTCGGTACTGGTGGTGTCAATCGGCGCCTCAACCTGTGGTGCACGTCTGGGCCGTCCTTTACCTCTACCTCTACCTCCAGCCATCCTAAACTTAAATTGTGTAAAAACGCGTTAAAATTAGCTAAAATGAGCTAATTATACTATTATATACTCATTATTTTTGAATTAGGCTAAGTTATATAACTATCCGAAATTATACAAAATTTTATCAAGTTCGATAACTATACTAAATTATATCCTAATTTATAACAAACCATAATTTATACCCAAATTATACCTTAATTTATAACTATACTAAACTATACTAAACTACCTAATTTATAAAAAAAAATTTAACATTTCTAATGAATTGGTAGCAATTTATAACAATTTCTAACAAACGGTAGCAATTTATAACAATTCGTAGCAATTTTTTCCTAATTTATAAAATAAATTGGAACATTTCTAATGAATTGGTAGCAATTTATAACAATTGCTAATAAATTTTAACAATTTCTGATAAACGGTAGCAATTTATAACAACTAGTACCAATTTCTAATAAATTATAACAATAGTCAACAATTGGTAGCAATTTATAATAAATTTATAACAAGTTATAACAATTGGTAACAATTTCTAATAAATTTTAACAATTTCTAACAATTGGTACCAATTTCTAATAAATTTTAACAGTTTCTAATAAATTTTAACAATTTTTAACAATTAATACCAATTTCTAACAAATTTTAACAATTTATAACAATTGGTACCAATTTCTAATGAATTAAAACAATTCCTAAACAATTTATAACAATTGATAGCAATTTCTAATTAATTTTAACAATTTATAACAATTTGTAGCAATTTCTAATAAATTTAAACAATTTCTAAAGAATTTATAACAATTGGTAGCAATTTCTAATAAATTTATAACAACTTATAACAATTGGTACCAATTTACAACTATTTTGGCCTACTGAATAATATAAAATAATATATAGGGACTTACTTGCAAAAGCAGGCAGAAAAGGAGAAATCTGGGAGAAAGAGAGAATGTGAGGAGAGATAGTGTGAAATTTGATGAAATGAATTGTGAGGAAATTTCAGAACAGTGCACACATATATATAAAATTATTTTTTTTGAGCGACCGGCCACTATAATGACGGCTCTAAATAAGTTAACAACAACGGTTTCTCAAAATCTTTAAATGAATTAAAAAAAATTAGCAAATCAATTTTAATGGTTTCTTAAATAGATGACAAAATGAACATAAGATTGTAACAATTTCTTATTTTGACGATTTTTAAAAATAAAACTAAAATTACAATATAATATTATAGACATGATTTATTTTATGCACATATAATGTTTATAAAATACGATATAAATTGTTGTATGTTTTACCGTGTAGTGACTTATAATTTAAACAATTCAAAATTATAATTATCATTTATGCATTATCAAACAATAATTATATTGCATTAAGTTTGATTATTAAAAAATTTTATAATTTGAATAACTTAAACTTCAAAATTTTAATATTAAAATGAAACCTTTATATATGATTTATATCATTTTTCCTACACACTTAAAAAATTATGATATTTCAACTTTGTTTTTTATTGTTATCAAGAACTAATAAAAAAATACCAAATACATGATGTGATAATTTATAACAGCTGATTTTGTATCTTATTGATTCATATAAAAACAAAATCAAGAAATGATAATTTTATGTACAAATATAGAAAATAATATAGATCACATTAAAGATTTTATTTTAACATATAAGTTTTTGAATTTTTGTTATTAAAAAATAGGAAATAAAGGTATTTGAAGTGAACCCTTCTCATTCTCAAGATTATCAAATAACTATATTACAATGTGAGATTTTAATTACGGCATAGAATATTTTTGTTTTATGTTACATCGATTCAGTGGGTCGGTGGAGGCTATTTTCATAATTTTAAATAAATAGTGCTTGTTTGGTTAATTTTTTTCAAATCAGTTCCATTTAAAAAAAAATTCGCTGCATTTAAGTCAATATAGATTCCAACCTTTTTCTGAGAAAAATCAGATACTTTGCCTTGTCTGGATTAACTTAAAATATTATGTGATTTCCAAATTAAATTTTAGACATTAAATTAATGTCTAAAATTTTCCAGCACTTCATTAATTATAACACTGTATTTTTTTCTTTATTTTTGAAGAAAATATAACATCCACCTTGAGAGTTTACTTGAAAACTGTTATTTGGGCATGAATCTAAGCAACTGAAAATATCAATGTTTATAGTGCAATTCCACACAAGGAAAATCAATGAATACAACACAAATTCCATTTAATTTCTTCTTGTTTTGTGAGATCTAAAGGGATTCCGTCAAAGAATTAAACACGAGTTTCGTGTAAATTAAATGAATTAAAAATAAAGCTAATAAAAATTACTTTTTATATTGCAACAAGTGAAGTTATATGCTAGCTCAAGCCCTCGTATGCACACCATACATGTTGAAAAAAATATTTATATAGTGTAAACTTATTGATTTATCTCACCTCTGTGAAACATTTGTATAAGGTGCATGGTAGCATTATCAGTTGGTTCAACATCTTCATATATATTTTTCAAATAAAAATATTTAGAACCGATATGACAGAAATAGAAATGTAGTGTGTTTTGAAGTATAAATGAACAACTGTCACATGCATTGTCGTAGCACAAGCTGCCTCCTAAACAGCATTAGTTTATTGAAAGAACACCAGCTGCTCCTCGAAGTGACATAATCACAATCACTTCCAGAGTTCCAGTTGCAACTCATGCGCATTCAGCATAAGATAGTACTGAATAAATAGCGTAAGTTTTGAACAGTAATCAATCAAGTTTTGTGATTTTCTTTTTTTTATTTACGTTTTATTATAAAAAAAATCCCTTCATGAGATATATAGCGTAAGTCCAGAAGCATGTAAATAAATAAATCACTAACAATATCACGAATAAATAAATTCAAACAAAATTTATCAATTAAGATAATATTTTACGTACGTCCAGAAGCATATATCACTAGCAAAAGTTCAAAACAACAACATACAATAACTGAAACATAAAATTAGAAAATATTACCCTAAACAATAACTAATTAGCTAAAAGAAAACTTAAAAAAACCAAACTAAAGAAAACAACAGCTAGCTAGAAATAAATATATAAAAAGGCCCAAGCTAAAATAGTCAGATGCGTAAGCTCAGTGCCATGAACGCATTCGCCACAGCGACTGCAGCAGTGAACATGAAAGCATAGCGGAGGAGAACTAAGTTCTTGGGGGATTTAGAGAAGAAGGTTGTTACCAACAAAGAAAAACTGACAAACAAACAGCAAATGCATATCTCACCGCCAAAATGCCATTTGTTAGGCTTTTGGAGAAGCGCTTGAGAAAGAGTTGTTACAAAGATGACCGCCAAGGCAATCATAAGATTGTTCGAGCGATCGAGAGCCACTGTAATGTTCTCTTGCTCCTCCATTGCACGTTGGAGATGTAAATTCATTTGGTTGGGGCGATTTGCAGCCATGGTTTTGAGAAAAAGAAAAGTGAGGAAAAAGGAAGAGTTTAAATTTTGATAAAGGTGAGGAGGTGAGGGGTTTATATTTGGATTGAATGTGCAATGGAGGATTTCCTTGAATGTGGTTACCCTCACCTTTCTCTTGCATAGGCACTTTTTTATAGCACCAGGTAGAGCCCTAGAGGTGAGTTGAGGAGGTGAGGGTAACCGCGGATTGAATGTGGATTGAATGTGTTTGAGAGTGGTGTGGATACCTGTACATAGGTTTAGCCGAAAAAAAAATTTTGGTTACCACACGAGGTAATCACGGATATTATTTTCAGTTCTTATGGTTTTTATAAATTGAAGAGTAATCAAGTTATTTTGTGAATTTTTTTATTTATAGGCAAATAATTTCATAAATTGCACAAGCTTTCCGTTTTATTTTAGCTACTATTAGAACATTCATTTCAATTATCATGAATTGCTATTTATTTGGTATGTTGATAATCATTTAATTCCTTTCAGCCACATGATAGCTATTCATTTTAATTGCTATTTTAATGTTCATATTTTAATATAAGAAAACGGTAATATAATGAATATATAGCATTTTAATTATGTACAAATTTTATTGGTGCGTATACAATTTGTCTATAAATAACACATGATATTTGAAAATCATATCATTCAATAATCCATCTAATAATTTATATACTTTTTTGCTCTTTCTCTTAGCTCTATAATTCTTAAAATTCAATTTTTTTTATTTTTCCACAAACAAATATATTTTATATAGTAAAAATATCATTTTGCAACCATTGTTGACTGCAGGGAGAGAAATACTGGCGTAACTTGAGACAGTCTTAACTGATTATTCATGCGCTTAGAACGGAATGTTACCTTAAGTCCACATTTTGTAGCTCCGAATAATAAAGTTTTTTAATATAATTTTTATTTATTTACTGATCAAAATTCAGATTTAAACTAATTCGTGCCATATAGGCTTTCAGTGTAGACATTGATTAGTTTCATGCACTGCCTCAAGAGAATGTGGGTAGCTTACAAATACAAATATCAGATTCGTAACATAAATACAGACCGATATGCGACATGTCTTCCAATGAAATGAACTTATGTGGTGGTTTAATTGTGTTAATGTGTAAATTATGGTTCTCATATTTTATTGTTTTGTTTTTTATGAAATCAACATATAGGTAAAAATAACTGGTTATAAGATCCGGTTACCAAGAGTAAAAATAATAAAAAAAAAAACCGGTTATAAAATCCGGTTACCGATCGAGATGTTTTGTGATTTTTTTATATTTGCGATATAAATATTTTTTTATTTGGAAAAAGGAAAATTAAAGAATACTTAATGATCAATTTATAAAGAGGTTAATCTCGCTGCTCATGAATGCCATTATTATCATTAAGACTACATTGATTTATTGAGATAATTGTTGTTATAGCTAGTCTAATGACTAAAATAATGAATATTACGTAAATGTTAATATAATATAACTGAGTGTTATTTTATGATAGTCTAATGACTAACTGAATAAATATTATTTAACATCTGTAATATCTTAAAATTGAAAGAGAATGAAAGAGTCGGTCTGGTATTTATGTTAGATCGAATCTGATATTTGTATTTGTAAGCTACCCACATTCTCTTGAGGCAGTGCATGAAACTAATCAATGTCTACATGCTGAAACATAAAATTACAGATAATGAATCTACATAAAACTACTAGACTAGAGTAGGCTGGTATGACAGAGCATCCTCTTCTAAAAATTCATTGTCTTTAATTTGTTGGTATCTATTTAACAATTTCTTGCTAGGTAGTTTTATTGCACTTTTTGTTTTCTCCCATGCAGAATTGTCTTTCCTGTGCAAGTGTTTTTAGTACTCCGCTCTGGACTTCTCTCTATTGTGTCTACTTGCCTTCCTAGTTCAGTTTGCCTAGATAAAGTTTATTTTCCATTTGTGTTAGGTCTTTAATGACCGTTTGACCCTCTACTTTGCACCAGCTTTTCAGTTACTTTTTCAGCTCTTCTGTATTGCGTCAGGGTAGGTCCGTCTTCCCTCTGCCTTTTTTTTTTTTTTTTTTTGAAGAGAAGCCCGTAGGCGTTATATATTAATTAAAGCATTGCAACATTACATTACAGTGATGGAGCCGGTGCATGTAAAAGGTAAACAGGATTGTTACGTTTCTTTAGTGATAAAAGCCATTAGTGCTTTTTTCATGCATAATGAAGGAAGAGAGTAAAAGTTGGTAGTAAAACTAGACGAGAGTAGACTGCTCCATAACTGAACCTCCTCTTCTAAAAATTCAGACTTCAGAGTAGCTGACGATGTCTCATGTCTGGTCCGATTTTGATAATATTGCTTACGATATGAATTTGCATCCTCTGAGATATGAGATATCTCTTATTTTGCGTGATATTTTGAAAAAAAAATCTCAACCGTTTAAATATGTGATTTTTGAGCACAAATAATACTAGTTCTCCAAAGTGATTTTTGAGCACAAATAATAGTCTCTTATGTTATGTGATTTTTCACTAGTTCTCTATGGTACCGAACCGCATATATATAATACTTTTAAGTACATGCTGTACTTTTATGTGATTTTTGAGACATTTGTTTCACTAGTGCAGTAGTGCCAGAGGTGTTTAGTTTTTTTTTACTAGTGCCAGAGATATTGTTGTGCTCCTCTAAACTTTGCTTATTGTTTATATATAACAAAAATAAATACAAGAAGGCACTATCTAAATCCAAAATTAAATATATTTCATGGCACTACTACCTAAATCCAGAATTAAATATTTTTTGACAGATAAAAAATAAACAGATTATTAATAATGAATGTAATTTAATTGAGAATAAAATAATGTGTTTAATTTGTCCCTCACAAGAATGGATATCTCCATTTTCTTGAAAGACTAAAAAATTAAACAAGTTTTATCTCTCAAGTTATCAATAATATCTGATCCATTCCTACGGATATAATACAGTAGTGTTTGCTATTTTAGGTTGTTTTTGTCTCAATTTCCAGTAGGTTTAATTTGTAATTTTATTTGAAATTATCTAAGTCAATATATGCAATACTTATGGATTTCAAATTAAAACAAAACAAAAAGGAAAACACTGACACTCAGACATTCTCAACGAGCAATATTCCTTGTATTTAATACATTTTTTTGACATTTGACAAACATTTATTTATTTTTAATCAAAAGATATGCATTTAATACGAGTGATAAGCAGTGACAGTCGTATATTTAATTTATTGTCAATTTCACGAATAAATAAACCCAAACAAAATTTATCAATTAAGCAGCAACATACAATTACTAAAACATAAAATTAGGAAATTACACTAAACAACAGCTTAGCTAAAAGAAAACTTAAAAAAAAAAAAACAAACTAAAGAAAACAACATTTCATACAATCTTATGTTCATTTTGTCATCTATTTAAGAAACCATTAATACTGATTTGCTAATTTTTTTTTAATTCATTTAAGGATTATGATCAAGTGGGAAGTAATGTTTGATTGTATATATATTCCATCAAATAATTTAAAAAAAGAAAATAATAATATCCGGTTAAAAAAAATGACGTTGTTATTAAAAAAAAAGTGGTTCTTAAAATTTTAGACACTGATACTTTGATATTCAACTAAAAAAAAAAACAGAGATATATGCATTAAATGCTTAGGATTTAGCTTTCACGGATCGTAAAGCATATTGGGTGGTTAGGATTTATTAAAGCATTGAGGATACGCGTTGCTTTGTTACACAACTATAATATAATATTTTTGCTAACGAATATAATAAATATTAAGTATTAAATATAAAAAAAAATTAGCTACCGAACAATATATCCGGTGTAAACACAAATATAATATATTTTTTAACACAAATATGAACAATATATCCGGTGTAAACACAAATATGAACAATATATCAAATGTAATATTTAAAAATTATTTGCAACCAAATGTAATAATAAAATGGGCACTATCATTCAATTTAAATATTAAAATTTAAATTATAGATATTATTTATTGATTTTATATTACATTAATTGTTAATTATGTGTAGTGAATTTTCACAAATATAATATTTATAAACACAAAAATAATACTTACAACACAAATATAATATTTCCTGTAAAATTTTGTTCAGTTACCTTTCGATTTTAAAAAATAATTTCCCGTACGATTTTAAAAAATAATTTTTCGTAAGAGAATGGATATATTTATTGATTTTTTTGCCACCGAACATTATATCCGGTGGAAACGTAAATATAATATTTATTTTTTTGCCGCCGAACATTATATCCGGTGGAAACGCAAATATAATATTTTTTTGATATAATATTTCGTGCCGAGCAATATATCCGGTGTGAATACATATGTATATATTTTATTATTATTGTCTACTACAATCTAGGGTTGGTCTGACCGGCTAGGCTCGCACCACCAGAAGAATCTACGATTGTTTACAAATGATTGACATGGAAGCACTTGATTGGATCATTTAATACCTACTGTTTAATTGCATGGTGAATTCCTATTTCTAAGCAATGTATTACAATATAATGCATTAATTAATGCTTAAAGGGACATTATATAATATCAAGATACATTAAATTGAAGGGATAATATTAACATAAAATGCCCCTTTCATGTAAGTCTACTTCAAATATTAAAGCCACCAACACACCCAAACATACAAGACACAAGAAAAATAAAATAGTGGCAGAAAAATAAAATAAATAAAAACAGTGGAGAGAATTGGAACTAAAGTATCTATCTATCAGTGTGATATTTTCTTCCATGAACAAAACTGATAAGTTAGAAAATATCATTATATAAACACCTCGTTGAGTCATTATTTTAGAACCTTATTCCGATAGAATGTATCTCCTCCTCTTGTCAACCTACCTCTTTATTTCGCTTTTTTTATTTTATTTTTATTTTTATTTTCCGCATATCGCACCGAGTGGTATAGTGAATATTGGAAATGGAATTTTGGTTTCTGGTGCACTGCAGAAATCATATGAAAACTTCTTAAAAAAATAGTAATTATAAGATTAAATGAAAGCATCTTCCTATATTGATTTGTAAAAATAAAAAAATAGTATTAATAACTTTCTATTTTCCAGAAATTTTTTTGGTAAATTTGATGAACTAAAAAGGATTAATTAACTAACAGTAATTGTACGGTTTTGACTTGTGATAGTTCAAGATTTAAACGGATGTTATTTTATGGCGAGTATGAACTTCGAAGAAACTTAAATTTAATACATGACATAATATATACAAAAGAAAAAAAAAGAGCCACTAATAGTCTCTCCATTCTATTCTCTAAATGTCCCCTAACTAATTTATCTATAAAGTAAAATGAGACTACTAACTAATTAAGAGAAACAATTACTATTTAGGGGACTACTTAAATTTGAAAAATGAATGGCGAGTATGAACTAAAAAGGAAATTTGATGAACTAAAAAGGATTAACTAACTAACAGTATTTGTACGGTTTTGATTTGTGATAGTTCGAGATTTGAAAGGGAAACATTTTGAACTGACGGATGCCATTTTATGGCGAGTATGAACTCCGAAGAAACTTAAATTTAATACATGACATAATATAGATACTAATGAAAAATACTATTCTTATTATAAGAAAAATATTTTTATGCAGAACGATGACCCTAAAGAAGTTAAAAAAAAAAAATGTATACAAAAACTCAATTCGAACTTGTCAAAAAACCCTAATTTTCCCTTAATTTTAATGCATTCATTTTTTTTTTAAAGTCGTTTGACCACTTGACTTTATACTAAATTAATTCGAAACTTTAAAATTTTCACATATAGACGCATCACTCGTAAGGTAGAAGGATTTCAACAATTTAGATTCGTCGTTCGAAGTTAATTCGATAGATTTTGGAGTTAAAAGTACAAAGGAACTTGGTCCACCTAAGAGCATCCTAGTTCTACTATATATATATATATACATATATATAGATATATATATAGAGTAATGCTATTATGCATTGCGAATTAAAATGGGTGCTTTAATTTGCGCTCATATCGTGATTTCTAAAGTTCAAATAGCTGATCCGAACCGTTAGATGTGTTCTTCATATTGAAATGTGCTTGGAGACCAAATTTTACATTTTTTGGAATTTTTTTACTATTTATTAAGCCACTTTGAAAATCGCTGATCCAACGGTGGCTCATATTGAACAGTGAAACCGTGAGATCAGCGATTTTCAAAGTGGCTTAATAAATAGTAAAAAAATTCCAAAAAATGTAAAATTTGGTCTCCAAACACATTTCAATATGAAGAACACATCTAACGGTTCGGATCAGCTATTTGAACTTTAGAAATCGCGATATGAGCGCGAATTAAAGCACCCGCTTTAATTCGCAATGCATAATAGCATTACTCATATATATGTGTGTGTGTGTGTGTGTGTATATAATGAATGTAATTTAATTGAGAATAAAATAATGTGTTTAATTTTTCCCTCACAAGAATGGATATCTCCATTTTCTTAAAAGACTGAAAAAACAAGTTTTATCTCTCAAGTTATCAATAATATCTGACCCATTCCTACGGATATAATACAGTAGTGTTTGCTATTTTAGGTTGTTTTTGTCTCAATTTCTAGTAGGTTTAATTTGTAATTTTATTTGAAATGATCTAAGTCAATATATGCAATACTTATGGATTTCAAATTAAAACAAAACAAAAAGGAAACACTAACACTCAGACATTCTCAACGAGCAACATTTTTTTGACATTTGACAAACATTTATTTATTTTTAATCAAAAAATATGCATTTAATATATACGAGTGATATGCAGTGATAGTCATATATTTAATTTATTGTCAATATCACGAATAAATAAACCCAAACAAAATTTATCAATTAAGCAGCAACATACAATTACTAAAACATAAAATTACAAAATTACCCTAAACAACAGCTTAGCTAAAAGAAAACTTAAAAAAAAAAACAAACTAAAGAAAACAACATTTCTTCTTGAACAACAACTACAAATAAAAATATAAAAAAGCCCTAAAATGATCAGATACGTGACATCAGTGCAACGAGCAAATTAACCACAACGACTGCAGCAGTGAAGAATAAAATATAGCGGACGAGAAGTATGGTCCGGCGACATTTAGATAAAGAGGTAGTTACCAACAAAGAAAAAATTACAATCAAACAACATAAAGATACATCACTACCAAAATGCCATTTATTAGATTTTAGACGAACAATTTGAGAAAGAAGTGTTACAAAAGTAACTGCCAAGCCAATCATAAAATTGTCCGAGCGAGCAAGAAGTAAGTTCTCTCCCTCCATATATAGTTGCTTGTTGGGATTGTAAACTGGTTTGGTTTGTGGGAGCTGCAAGCATGGTTATGAGAAAAAAATAAGATGATACTTTATAGCACAACGTAACCGGTTAGGTGCCAAAAAAATAGCATAAAAAAAAGTAACCGGAATATCCGGTTACACAGTTGTTTTGTATGTTTTAAAAAAAAATCCAACAGTCGGTAAGACCGTAAGATTCATGTAAAAATTGACGAGCTGTTTCTTCTCATTATTTATTTTCTTATTGTACACAGAAGCATACCTTTTTTTTCTTTTCCATAGAAACATCCATATTTTTTTTGTCCATAGAAGCATCCATCTTTTTTTTTGTCCATAGAAATATCTTTTTTTGTCCAAAGAAATATCTTTTTTTTTTGTCCATAACAGCACCCTGTAGAAAGCTACCTGTTGAAAGTCTGTCTGTGCAGAACGACAGCTGTAAAAAAAGAAAGCTCAATTTCGCAAGGCCTATGCAGAAAGACACATATTAAGAAAGAAAACTCAGTTTGGTAAGGAAACAGCTTTAGAGTAGCACTGCGTATAGCGGTATAGGTGAATTGACATTCTGGACTTATGCACACCTACTGATAATAAATTGCAAACATACCATGATACCAAACAACACCTTAACTTTTGTTCTCATAAATGCGCAAACATAAACATTTCAAAACAGAGATTTCTAAGTTCTTTTTTTAAGTTTTTTGTTTGTGTTGTTTCGAGATGAATATCACGGGTTGCTTGCAGTATAGCGATTCATCATTACAATTAAAACAACAGCTTTCCATTTTTGTGAAAGAAAAGAAACGAAATGATGAGTGAGACTGCCTAGACGTCATTTGCTTTATTATTGTACATGTTTATTAATGTACAACAGCTACAAATAAAAATATAAAAAAGCCCTAAAATGATCAGATACGTGACATCAGTGCAACGAGCAAATTAACCACAGCGACTGCAGCAGTGAAGAATAAAATATAGCGGACGAGAAGTATGGTCCGGCGACATTTAGATAAAGAGGTAGTTATCAATAAAGAAAAAATTACAACCAAACAACATAAAGATACATCACTACCAAAATGCCATTTGTTAGATTTTAGACGAACAATTTGTGAAAGAAGTGTTACAAAAGTAACGGCCAAGTCAATCATAAAATTGTCCGAGCGAGCAAGAAGTAAGTTCTCTCCCTCCATATATAGTTGCTTGTTGGGATAGTAAACTGGTTTGGTTTATGGGAGCTGCAAGCATGGTTATGAGAAAAAAAAAAAAAGATGATACTTTATAGCACAAGGTAACCGGTTAGGTGCCAAAAAAATATCATAAAAAAAAGTAACCGGAATATCCGGTTACACAGTTGTTTTGTATGTTTACAAAAAAATCCAACAGTCGGTAAGACCGTAAGATTCATGTAAAAATTGACGAGCTGTTTCTCCTCATTATTTATTTTCTTATTGTACACAGAAGCATACCTCTTTTTTTTTAGTCCATAGAAGCATACCTCTTTTTTTTTTTTCCATAGAAACATCCATCTTTTTTTTGATCATAGAAGCATCTATCTTTTTTTTTGTCCATAGAAATATCTTTTTTTGTCCATAGAAATATCTTTTTTTTTTGTCCATAACAGCACCCTGCAGAAAGGTACCTGTTAAAAGTCTGTCTGTGCAGAAAGACAGCTGTTAAAAAAGAAACTCAATTTGGCAAGGCCTATGCAGAAAGACACATATTAAGAAAGAAAACTCAGTTTGGTAAGGAAACAGCTTTAGAGTAGCACTGCGTATAGCGGTATAGATGAATTGACATTCTGGACTTATGCACACCTACTGATAATAAATTGCAAACATACCATGATACCAAACAACACGTTAACTTTTGTTCTCATAAATGCGCAAACATAAACATTTCAAAACAGAGATTTCTAAGTTTCTTTTTTATGTTTTTTGTTTGTGTTGTTTTGACATGAATATCACGGGTTGCTTGCAGTATAGCGATTCATCATTGCAATTAAAACAACAGCTTTCCATTTTTGTGAAAAAAAAGAAACGAAATGATGAGTGAGACCGCCTAGACGTCATTTGCTTTATTAATGTACATGTTTATGAATGTACAACAGCTACAAATAAAAATATAAAAAAGCCCTAAAATGATCAGATACGTGACATCAGTGCAACGAGCAAATTAACCACATCGACTGCAGCAGTGAAGAATAAAATATAGCGGACGAGAAGTATGGTCCGGCGACATTTAGATAAAGAGGTAGTTACCAACAAAGAAAAAATTACCACCAAACAACATAAAGATACATCACTACCAAAATGTCATTTGTTAGATTTTTGACGAACAATTTGAGAAAGAAGTGTTACAAAACTAACTGCCAAGTCAATCATAAAATTGTCCGAGCGAGCAAGAAGTAAGTTCTCTCCCTCCATATATAGTTGCTTGTTGGGATTGTAAACTGGTTTGGTTTGTGGGAGCTGCAAGCATGGTTATGAGAAAAAAAAAAAGATGATACTTTATAGCACAACGTAACCGGTTAGGTGCCAAAAAAATAGCATAAAAAAAAAGTAACCGAAATATCCGGTTACACAGTTGTTTTGTATGTTTAAAAAAAAATCCAACAGTCGGTAAGACCGTAAGATTCATGTAAAAATTGACGAGCTGTTTCTTCTCATTATTTATTTTCTTATTGTACATAGAAGCATACCTCTTTTTTTTCCCATAGAAACATCCATCTTTTTTTTGTCCATAGAAGCATCCATCTTTTTTTTCGTCCATTGAAATATCTTTTTTTGTCCATAGAAATATCTTTTTTTTTTGTCCATAACAACACCCTGCGGAAAGGTACCTGTTAAAATTCTATCTGTGCAGAAAGACAGCTGTTAAAAAAGAAAGCTCAATTTGGCAAGGCCTATGCAGAAAGACACATATTAAGAAAGAAAACTTAGTTTGGTAAGGAAACAGCTTTAGAGTAGCACTGCGTATAGCGGTATAGATGAATTGATATTCTGGACTTATGCACACCTACTGATAATAAGTTACAAACATACCATGACACCAAACAACAACTTAAATTTTGTTCTCATAAATGCGCAAACATAAAAATTTCAAAACAGAGATTTCCAAGTTCCTTTTTTAAGTTTTTTGTTTGTGTTGTTTTGAGATGAATATCACGGGTTGCTTGCAGTATAGCAATTCATCATTGCAATTAAAACAACAGCTTTCCATTTTTGTGAAAGAAAAGAAACGAAATGATGAGTGAGACCGCCTAGACGTCATTTGCTTTATTAATGTACATGTTTATGAATGTACAACAGCTACAAATAAAAATATAAAAAAGCCCTAAAATGATCAGATACGTGACATCAGTGCAACGAGCAAATTAACCACAGCGACTGCAGCAGTGAAGAATAAAATATTGCGGACGAGAAGTATGGTCCGGCGACATTTAGATAAAGAGGTAGTTACCAACAAAGAAAAAATTACAACCAAACAACATAAAGATACATCACTACCAAAATGCCATTTGTTAGATTTTAGACGAACAATTTGTGAAAGAAGTGTTACAAAAGTAACTGACAAGTCAATCATAAAATTGTCCGAGCGAGCAAGAAGTAAGTTCTCTCCCTCCATATATAGTTGCTTGTTGGGATTGTAAACTGGTTTGCTTTATGGGAGCTGCAAGCATGGTTATGAGAAAAAAAAAAAAGATGATACTTTATAGCACAAGGTAACCGGTTAGGTGCCAAAAAAATATCATAAAAAAAAGTAACCGAAATATCCGGTTACACAGTTGTTTTGTATGTTTAAAAAAAAAATCCAACAGTCGGTAAGACCGTAAGATTCATGTAAAAATTGACGAGCTGTTTCTCCTCATTATTTATTTTCTTATTGTACACAGAAGCATACCTCTTTTTTTTTTAGTCCATAGAAGCATACCTCTTTTTTTTTTCCAAAGAAACATCCATCTTTTTTTTGTCCATAGAAGCATCTATCTTTTTTTTTTCCATAGAAATATCTTTTTTTTTTTCATAACAGCACCCTTCAGAAAGGTACCTGTTAAAAGTCTGTCTGTGCAGAAAGACAGCTGTTAAAAAAGAAACTCAATTTGGCAAGGCCTATGCAGAAAGACACATATTAAGAAAGAAAACTCAGTTTGGTAAGGAAACAGCTTTAGAGTAGCACTGCGTATAGCGGTATAGGTGAATTGACATTCTGGACTTATGCACACCTACTGATAATAAATTGCAAACATATCTTGATATCAAACAACACCTTAACTTTTGTTCTCATAAATGCGCAAACATAAACATTTCAAAACAGAGATTTCTAAGTTCCTTTTTTAAGTTTTTTGTTTGTGTTGTTTTGAGATGAATATCACGGGTTGCTTGCAGTATAGCGATTCATCATTGCAATTAAAACAACAGCTTTCCATTTTTGTGAAAAAAAAGAAACGAAATGATGAGTGAGACCGCCTAGACGTCATTTGCTTTATTAATGTACATGTTTATTAATGTACAACAGCTACAAATAAAAATATAAAAAAGCCCTAAAATGATCAGATACGTGACATTAGTGCAACGAGCAAATTAACCACAGCTACTGCAGCAGTGAATAATAAAATATAGCGGACGAGAAGTATGGTCCGGCGACATTTAGATAAAGAGGTAGTTACCAACAAAGAAAAAATTACAACCAAACAACATAAAGATACATCACTACCAAAATGCCATTTGTTAGATTTTAGACGAACAATTTGAGAAAGAAGTGTTACAAAAGTAACTGCCAAGTCAATCATAAAATTGTCCGAGCGAGCAAGAAGTAAGTTCTCTCCCTCTATATATAGTTGCTTGTTGGGATTGTAAACTGGTTTGGTTTGTGGGAGCTGCAAGCATGGTTATGAGAAAAAAAAAACATGATACTTTATAGCACAAGGTAACCGGTTAGGTGCCAAAAAAATAGCATAAAAAAAAAATAACCGGAATATCCGGTTACCCAGTTGTTTTGTATGTTTTAAAAAATAAATCCAACTGTCGGTAAGACCGTAAGATTCATGTAAAAATTGACGAGCTGTTTCTTCTCATTATTAATTTTCTTATAGTACACAGAAGCATACCTCTTTTTTTTTAGTCCATAGAAGCATACCTCTTTTTTTTTTTGTCCATAGAAACATCCATCTTTTTTTTGTCCATACAAGCATCCATATTTTTTTTTGTCCATAGAAATATCCTTTTTTTTTTCCATAACAGCACCCTGCAGAAAGGTACATGTTAAAAGTCTGTCTATGCAGAAAGACAGCTGTTAAAAAAAAAGCTCAATTTGGCAAGGCCTATGCAGAAAGACACCTATTAAGAAAGAAACATCTGTTTGGTAAGGAAACAGCTTTAGAGTAGTACTGCGTATAGCGGTATAGGTGAATTGACATTCTAGACTTATGCACACCTACTGATAATAAATTACAAACATACCATGATACCAAACAACACCTTAATTTTTGTTCTCATAACTGCGCAAACATAAACATTTCAAAACAGAGATTTCTAAGTTCCTTTTTTAAGTTTTTTGTTTGTGTTATTTTGAGATGAATATCACGGGTTGCTTGCAGTATAGCGATTCATCATCGCAATTAAAACAACAGCTTTCCATTTTTGTGAAAGGAAAGAAACGAAATGATGAGTGAGACCGCCTAGACGTCATTTGCTTTATTAATGTACATGTTTATTAATGTACAACAGCTACAAATAAAAATATAAAAAAGCCCCAAAATGATCAGATACGTGACATCAGTGCAACGAGCAAATTAACTACAGCGACTGCAGCAGTGAAGAATAAAATATAGCAGACGAGAAGTATGGTCCGGCGACATTTAAATAAAGAGGTAGTTACCAACAAAAAAAAAATTACAACCAAACAACATAAAGATACATCACTACCAAAATGTCATTTGTTAGATTTTAGACGAACAATTTGAGAAAGAAGTACTACAAAATTAACTGCCAAGCCAATCATAAAATTGTCCGAGCGAGCAAGAATTAAGTTCTCTCCCTTCATATATAGTTGCTTGTTGGGATTGTAAACTGGTTTGGTTTGTGGTAACTGCAAGCATAGTTATGAGAAAAAAATAAGATGATACTTTATAGCACAACGTAACCGGTTAGGTGCCAAAAAAATAGCATAAAAAAAAAGTAACCGGAATATCCGGTTACACAGTTGTTTTGTATGTTTTAAAAAAAAATCCAACAGTCGGTAAGACCGTAAGATTCATGTAAAAATTGACGAGCTGTTTCTTCTCATTATTTATTTTCTTATTGTACACAGAAGCATACCTCTTTTTTTTTAGTCCATAGAAGCATACCTCTTTTTTTTTTCCATAGAAACATCCGTCTTTTTTTTGTCCATAGAAGCATCCATCTTTTTTTTTGTCCATAGAAATATCTTTTTTTTTCCATAGAAATATCTTTTTTTTTTCCATAACAGCACCCTGCGGAAAGGTACCTGTTAAAAGTCTATCTGTGCAGAAAGACAGCTGTTAAAAAAGAAAGCTCAATTTGGGAAGGCCTATGCAGAAAGACACATATTAAGAAAGAAAACTCAGTTTGGTAAGGAAACAGCTTTAGAGTAGCACTGCGTATAGCGGTATAGCTGAATTGATATTCTGGACTTATGCACACCTACTGATAATAAGTTACAAACATACCATGACACCAAACAACAACTTAACTTTTGTTCTCATAAATGCGCAAACATAAACATTTCAAAACAGAGATTTCTAAGTTCCTTTTTTAAGTTTTTTGTTTGTGTTGTTTTGAGATGAATATCACGGGTTGCTTGCAGTATAGCGATTCATCATTGCAATTAAAACAACAGCTTTCCATTTTTGTGAAAGAAAAGAAACGAAATGATGAGTGAGACCGCCTAGACGTCATTTGCTTTATTAATGTACATGTTTATTAATGTACAACAGCTACAAATAAAAATATAAAAAAGCCCTAAAATGATCAGATACGTGACATTAGTGCAACGAGCAAATTAACCACAGCGACTGCAGCAGTGAATAATAAAATATAGCGGACGAGAAGTATGGTCCGGCGACATTTAGATAAAGAGGTAGTTACCAACAAAGAAAAAATTATAACCAAACAACATAAAGATACATCACTACCAAAATGCCATTTGTTAGATTTTAGACGAACAATTTGAGAAAGAAGTGTTATAAAAGTAACTGCCAAGCCAATCATAAAATTATCCGAGCAAGCAAGAAGTAAGTTCTCTCCCTCCATATATAGTTGCTTGTTGGGATTGTAAACTGGTTTGGTTTGTGGGAGCTGCAAGCATGGTTATGAGAAAAAAATAAGATGATACTTTATAGCACAACGTAACCGGTTAGGTGCCAAAAAAATAGCATAAAAAAAAAGTACCCGGAATATCCGGTTACACAGTTGTTTTGTATGTTTTAAAAAAAAATCCAACAGTCGGTAAGACCGTAAGATTCATGTAAAAATTGACGAGCTATTTCTTCTCATTATTTATTTTCTTATTGTACACAGAAACATACCTTTTTTTTTTCCATAGAAACATCCATATTTTTTTTGTCCATAGAAGCATCCATATTTTTTTTGTCCATAGAAATATCTTTTTTTGTCCATAGAAATATCCTTTTTTTTTGTCCATAACAGCACCCTGCAGAAAGGTACCTGTTGAAAGTCTGTCTGTGCAGAACAACAGCCGTTAAAAAAGAAAGCTTAATTTGGCAAGGCCTATGCAGAAAGACACATATTAAGAAAGAAAACTCAGTTTGGTAATAAAACAGCTTTAGAGTAGCACTGCGTATAGCAGTATTGGTGAATTGACATTCTGGACTTATGCACACCTACTGATAATAAATTGCAAACATACCATGATACCAAACAACACCTTAACTTTTGTTCTCATAAATGCGCAAACATAAACATTTCAAAACAGAGATTTCTAAGTTCCCTTTTTAAGTTTTTTGTTTTTGTTGTTTTGAGATGAATATCACGGGTTGCTTGCAGTATAGCGATTCATCATTGCAATTAAAACAACAGTTTTCTGTTTTTGTGAAAGAAAAGAAACGAAATGATGAGTGAGACCCCCTAGACGCCATTTGCTTTATTAATGTACATGTTTATTAATGGACAACAGCTACAAATAAAAATATAAAAGAGCCCTAAAATGATCAGATACGTGACATCAGTGCAACGAGCAAATTAACCACAGCGACTGCAGCAGTGAAGAATAAAATATAGCCGACGAGAAGTATGGTCCGGCGATATTTAGATAAAGAGGTAGTTACTAACAAAGAAAAAATTACAACCAAACAACATAAAGATACATCACTACCAAAATGCCATTTGTTAGATTTTAGACGAACAATTTGAGAAAGAAGTGTTACAAAAGTAACTGCCAAGCCAATCATAAAATTGTCCGAGCGAGCAAGAAGTAAGTTCTCTCCCTCCATATATAGTTGCTTGTTGGGATTGTAAATTGGTTTGGTTTGTGGGAACTGCAAGCATGGTTATGAGAAAAAAAAAAGAAGATGATACTTTATAGCACAAGGTAACCGGTTAGGTGCCAAAAAAATAGCATAAAAAAAAGTAACCGGAATATCCGGTTACCCAGTTGTTTTATATGTTTTAAAAAAAATCCAACAGTCGGTAGGACCGTAATATTCATGTAAAAATTGACGAGCTGTTTCTTCTCATTATTTATTTTCTTATTGTACACAGAAGCATACCTCTTTTATTTTAGTCCATAGAAGCATACCTCTTTTTTTTTGTCCATAGAAACATCCATCTTTTTTTTGTCCATAGAAGCATCCATCTTCTTTTTTGTCCATAGAAATATCTTTTTTTGTCCATAGAAATATCTTTTTTTTTTTCCATAACAGCACCCTGCAGAAAGGTACCTGTTAAAAGTCTGTCTGTGCGGAAAGAAAGCTGTTAAAAAAGAAAGCTCAATTTGGCAAGGCCTATGCAGAAAGACACCTATTAAGAAAGAAAACTCAGTTTGGTAAGGAAACGGCTTTAGAGTAGCACTGCGTATAGCGGTATAGGTGAATTGACATTCTGGACTTATGCACACCTACTGATAATAAATTGCAAACATACCATGATACCAAACAACACCTTAACTTTTGTTCTCATAAATGCGCAAACATAAACATTTCAAAACAGAGATTTCTAAGTTCCGTTTTTAAGTTTTTTGTTTGTGTTGTTTTGAGATGAATATCACAGGTTGCTTGCAGTGTAGCGATTCATCATCGCAATTAAAACAACAGCTTTCCATTTTTGTGGAAGAAAAGAAAGGAAATGATGAGTGAGACCGCCTAGACGTCATTTGCTTTATTAATGTACATGTTTATTAATGTACAACAGCTGCAAATAAAAATATAAAAAAGCCCTAAAATGATCAGATACGTGACATCAGTGCAACGAGCAAATTAACCACAGCGACTGCAGCAGTGAAGAATAAAATATAGCGGACGAGAAGTGTTGAGAAAGAAGTGTTACAAAAGTAACTGGTTTGGTTTGCTTCCTCCGTTGCTTGTAAACTGATTTGATTTGCTTCCTGCACCGTTGCATGTTGGGATTGCACCGCTGCTTCTAATTAAACTGATTGGGCTTGGGAGAAATGAAGCCATGGTTTAAATTCTTACTGTTTCCTCACCTTTTTTTTCTTCTCTAAAACATGGTTTAATTAACCGAGCAAAAAGGAAGAGTATTTTATAGCACAAGGTGGCTGGTTTAAAACGGAAATTGGTAACGGGTATAATATCAGGTTACCCAGTAGACGAGCCGTGTATACTTAAAAGTCTTTGCTTTTATTACCTCCTCTGGCACCAACGTTTTCTGTTTTAGTATGCGAGTAGCTAGAATAATGAAACAAATAATTAAGCCCAAAGGACATTTGATATGTTTAATGAAAACCTATGTATCACATTATTGGTTATTATCCTGTTCATCATCTAACGGGATTATAATAAACAAATAGGAATTTAATTTCTGACGACTTTTGAACATGAACTTAGGTTCAGATATTGATTATATCTTTCTTGGAATTTCTCTTTTAAACTAATTAAACTAAGTCCGTTGATAAAATTATATTTGATTTTACACTCTGGAAAATTACTAATAGTACATGAAAATCTGACTTGTTAATTTTAAAAACAAGTAATTACATTTAAAATTATTTTATGGAAAAGAGGAATGACATTATTGATAATATTTAGTAATTGGGCTTCCTTGTATAAAAAAAAAAAAAAAATAGTCTTCTGCAAATAAGCTATTACGGTCTTTGGTGAAAAAAAAAATTACCATTAATAAAATAATGGAAATGAAAAAAGAGAACATTATTCTTTACCATTGCATCATGATCATTAACTCTGATATTTTACAACCGAAAAAATATAATTAATATTATGGCTTAGAAAGCTGGAATGAATGTTGTTATAAGCATTGATTATCTCCTAATGATCATTTTATTAATCATCTTGAATATTATTCTATTGATGAAATATCCGTGGGAAAATGAATAGAAAATATAAGCATTTAATCAAGGATTTTATTGCTAGGAAAGATATTAAAAATTTTAGAGATCAATTAAAATTATTGGTATAATCATTTTAATCTGTTAATTATTTTCTAAGGTTTGAACAATGTCTATTAAAAGATTAAATTAAAAAAAGTCGATTTATATGACTTATACAAGGCATAAATAAACTCATTAAAAGGATTTGATTCGTTAAATAATATTCAAGATATGCCATGACTGACTAATAAAATCTATAACTCATATATATAATATGTGATCAAATTATAGAAGTGAATATTTTAGTATTCATGCATGTTCACGATGATGATCTTTTATGTAATAAAATTATACGGTTCATTAAAGTATGTAAAACAATATAAATATTTTTATTTGGAAAAAAGAAAATTAAAGAATACTTAATGATCATTAATTTATAAAGATATTAATCTCGCTGCTCATGAATGCCATTATTGTCATTAAGACGACATTGATTTATTGAGATAATTGTTGTTATAGTCTAATGACTAAAATAATGAATATTACGTAAATGTTAATATAATATAACTAAGTGTTATTTTATGATAGTCTAATGACTAACTGAATAAATATTATTTAACATCTGTAATATCTTAAAATTGAAATAAGTAAAAGAGAAAGAAAAATATAACCATCAAAGTTTAATGGGAGGATTGGTTCTTATTGGATTTTGATTTATATTTTATTGTTTTAAAGTAATTGATTTAAGATATTTTAAAGTAATTGATTTAAGCAACATTGTTTTAAAATAATTAGTAATTTTGATTTAGATTTTACTATAACAAAAATAATTGAAGTCAAATGAATTTTAGTTTAAATGAATTATATTTTGATTTATTTTTATGTTATATTTTAAAATAATTCAAATGATTTATATTTTGATTTAATTTTATGTTATATTTTATGAGGGGAGAGTAAAAGAATAACAGAACATCTAAGAAATACCTTAGCTCCACTTTTACGTTTCTTTAAATGAAGGGAGAGTAAAAGTAAGTAGATAAACTAGACTAGAGTAGGATGTCATAACATTAACATAACATATCTTCTAAAAAATTCATTGTCTTTTGTTGGTATCTATGTTTAACATTTTTTTGCTAGATAGTTTTGCGCTTTTTGTTTTCTCCTAGAATTGCCTTTCCTGTGTTAAGTGTTTAATTACCCCGCTCTAGACTTCTCTCTGTTGTGTTGTGTGTACAGTGTACTTGCCTTCCTAGTTCGGTTTGCCTAGAGAAAGTTCATTTTCCATTTGTTAACCATTTAGGTCTTTGATGACCGTTTGACCCCTTACTTTGCACCAGCTTTTTAGACGCTTTTTCAGCTCTTCTGTATTGCGTCAAGGTAGCTCATTGCTCTGCTGGTCTTGGCCTCTTGGGTCGTTTCTTCTCCTGAACAGAACCGGTGCATATTAATTATCATTGTTTTTCTATTCATCATTATAGAAGTATCTTTTTTTTTTGTCCATAGAAGCATCTATTTTTTGTCCATAGAAGCATATTTTTTGTCCATAGAAGCATATTTTTTTTTGTCCATAGAAATATCTCTAAGTTTTTGTCTATAAAAGTATTCATTTTTTTTTGTTCATAGAAATATATTTTTTTGTTCATAGAAACATTTTTTTATACATAGAAACATCTTTTTTTTTTCATAGAAACATTTTTTTTTGTCCATAAAAATATACCTATTTTTTTTATAAAAACATCTATTTATTTTGTCCACACAAGCATCCATTTTTTTTGTCCAAAGAAGCATCTCTCTTTTTTGTCCATATAATCATATTTTTTTGTCTATAGAAGCATCTATTATTTTTTTTATCTATAGAAGAATTGTTTTTTTTAGTCCATAGAAGTATACATTTTTTTTTCATAGAAATATATCTATTTTTTCTTCATAGAAGCATCCATCTTCTTTTTTTGTCTATAGAAATGTCTCTTCTTTTTTTTTCTATAGAAGCAACCCTCTTATCAGTTTTATCCATAGAAGCATCTCTCTTTCCTTGGCTCATATCTTTGCTCAGTTAGAGAGAAACAAAAAGGTGTGTAAGATATGGTAGTTGGAGGGCCCTCTTCATTTATGGTGGATTTATTTTATGGTGCTACTTCGTCTGTTTTTTTTTTTTTTGAGTTGGCTACTTCGTCTGTTTGTTTGAGAGAATACTCCAAGACTTTCCTTTTTTGCTCCTCACTAGTTTCATACGCCATGTCCTTTCCTTGGATGCCAATTAATTTGGTGTCAGCTATATCCTTACCTTTGTCAGGCTTTTTTTTGTTTGCCCGTTGGGGAAAAACTGATGGGATCGGTCTGTAAGTTTTCTCTCACCTTCTGACATGCCCTTTCCATTTACTAGCATACCTCGGAAAAAAAACTCATGCTGATTGCTGAGGGGTCGGTCTTCGTGTGCTTTCCCATCTCAAAAACAAAACAATCTCTTGCACATAACATAAATTTTGTTTTTGAATCAAAGCCATTCGATCTTCTTTGGTACGAAATATAAAAAATCCTGTGCATTAATCTATGGTCGGATTAAATATGGCCAATAATTGGAAATGGCGGGTGTTGTTTGGTATCATGTATGAGCAAAATTTGACTTGCTGGGATTGAGTCAAAAATTAGAAATCTCATTGTAAACTATACAAAGTTACCACTGCGGCCATATTTAATTGAGTTATCTTTCCAATTATTGGGCATATTTAATCCGATCTCAAAAACAAAACCATTCGCCATAAACATAGAAATCTCTTGCACGTAACATAAATTTTGTTTTTGAATCAAAGCCATTCGATCTTCTTTGGTACGAAATATAAAAAATCCTGTGCATTAATCTACGGTCGGATTAAATATGCCCAATAATTGGAAAGATAACTCAATTAAATATGGCCGCAGTGGTAACTTTGTATAGTTTACAATGAGATTTCTAATTTTTGACTCAATCCCAGCAAGTCAAATTTTGTTCATACATGATACCAAACAACACCCGCCATTTTTATTTATCGGAAAGATATAAAAACAACCCAGCAAACGGGCTGTTTTTGTTTTCTAATGGTACATTCAATCTTATTGTACATTTAATCTCAAGTCTTTTATGCTTTTATTAATTATTATCTCCTCTGTCACCAATGTTTTCTCTTCCCATTACATTTTTTTTATAGGAAGACATTTTCTTCCCATTACTAAATTCAATAACAAGTTAACAACAACGGTTTCTCTACAAAAAAAATAAAAAAAATAACAGCAGTCAATATACCTGTCAAGCTTAAGAGTAATATACCCGCATTTTCTTTCTATTTTGTTTTGTTTTGAGTCACCTGACTTGTATCAATGTTTTGAATGAAATGGAGATGATACAAATATTTCCAAAATAAACTTCTGTCATACCTTCTAAAAAAAAAAGGCGTCTGGGTTTCTAGAGGATTAAAGCTTTGAGATCTTTATCTTCTCCAGAAAAAAATAGGTGTCAGGATTTTTTCATTACAAAGGATTAAAACTTTAGAGAGCTTTTTAGGTTTTTTAGGTTGAGCGATTGACAAGATAATTTGAATCAGAGAGAGAGGAGAGGATGGCATCACAGCAAGTACTGGTAGCAAAAGCGAGATTGTCAGGAAGAAAAAGGAAGTTTACAGCCGAGCCCCTAAACTCCTCTTTATTCACAAATATGAAGGGAGTGGGTTTCTCAGTAGCTTTTCCCAACAGTTCTAATTTATTTGTCTTTTTTTAGTTTTTTTTCCTAAAAGAAAAGTTTGTCCTTTTCTTAGACGTACGATTTACTTTTTTTTTTTTATGTGAGATTTACTTTTTCTTTTTAAGGCAACGTAATCTTTAGATTTTTATTAATATAATATGCCGTTTTTGTTTTTATATCTCAGCTACATAGATTGCAAAATTGGACGTTCTGGACCGGATTCGGCCGAAGCCGATCCGATTTCAGTCCGATTTATCCGGTATTAGTAGATTTCAGTCAAATTTCGGTCAAATTCCGGCCGGAACAGTACTATTTTAGTCAAATTTCGTCCGTTTCAGTCAAATTCCTGCCGGAACAGTACTATTTCAGTTAAATTTCGTCCGTTTCAGTCCAATTCCGGCCGGAACGGTCTTGTTTCAGTGAAATTGGGCGAAATGGACTTAAACTCAAAAAAGCAAAATAATTTTTGCAACCAGCGGGACTCGAACCCAAGCATTTACCCTACCAACAAATTATAATACCACTACACCATTGTTTGTTTTTGTAATAAAAGAAGATATTGTTATTTTTATAAATGTTGTAATTGGAAACCATTCAACACAGCAAATTAAGGCCAAAAAAAAAAAAAATTCAGAGGCGTCAATCGAACCCAAGCACTTTATTATACCAACCAAGAATACTAACACAACACCGTTAATTATTTTGTTATTAAAAAAAATACTTACATGTATATATGTCATAAAACAGTCAATTTTTTTTTTAAATTGTAGCAGCGAGGTGTAAATTGTAAATTGTAATTTGTAATTTGTAATGCTTGTATTATATTGTATTAGTGGATTATTTACGTAAATTATTGACAAGTTATTTTTTATCAATTTTTTTTCTATTTTTCTAGTATAAAACGAGCTTCTGGCAGTGAAAAAGAGTGTTTTTAGTTTCTGGCAGTACGACAGAAATGATCCAGCCAGCATGACATAGTTTCTGGCAGTGAAAGAGAGTGTTTTTAGTTGTAATACTTGTATTATATTGTATTAATGGATTATTTAATTGTAATCATTTGTCTAAACTTGACAAATTATTTTTTTATCAATTTTTCCTATTTTTCTAGTATAAAACGAGCTTCTGGCAAAAAAGTCCGAGTTTCCGATCCGATTCAGCCGATTTTGACCAATTTATCCGATTCGGATCCCCCGGCCAAAAGTCGGATCCCGATTCCGATTCTGATTTTTCCTTCTGAGCATTCCCTATAGCTTATAGATGGAGAACTGTCTCAGTTTTTATCATTATGCTCTGATTTCATCGTTCCATATTACCTGATTATAGTAAAAGTGAAGTTTTGTTGCTTGATAATACGATCAAAATGATAAAAAAAAATATATGATTTGTTGGCTGCATATGAAGCCTAAAAAACCGTTGTTAATATGTTTACCCTAATTACTTTTCTCCTATGTTCTACATAGTAATAACTTCTACTATTTTCTATTCTAAATTAGTAGCTAGTATTAATACATAGTATGTCTTACTAGTAATATGATTCAGCCCTCCTTTTGGGTCGAGTATTAAAGTTTACTATTTGCTAAGAAATTCTTGTTTGGTAAAATGGTAAGATTAATAATGATGCATGAAAGCTTAATACGAATAAGATATATATTCGAGTAAGTAAAAGCTTAAATACTGTGAACTATTGACACTAAAGAAATTCGAAAAGCTTTCACTGACCACTTCAAAGCCATCTATTGTGAGGAAGACTCGGCTCCATCTGACTGGCCGAGCACTGGACGGCTATGGAGGCTATTCCGATCTCGGAGGAAATTCAGGCTTCAGTGTTCTCCCTCGGACCAAATAGGGTGCCAGGTCCCGACGGAATTAACGCCCGTTTTGTTCAAAAGTTTTGGCCATCAATTTGACAATGTGTTGAAAATGAGGTACTTGCTTTCTTCACCTCATCAGTCATGCCCCATACTGTTGCAAGATCTAATAATTTAATTAATAATTAAAAATAAAAAATATATGTATGCCATTGAGCATATAAATTATCTAATAATCAAACTTAATGCAATATAAGTATTATTTGACAATGCATAAATGATCATTAATTACTTACTATACGGTAAAACATACAGGAGTGGCATTTTTCAAGCACCATATGTCACAAATAATCAGTATCTCTCTGCTTGACCAGGCGGGCGGTGAAGTGCTCAAACGTGCACCGATTGTCAGATCAAACTGACTGGGGAGTAAACGAATGTGAGCATAAACCTGTCTTCTTAACTGATCAAAGCTGGTCGACTCGTTAATAGGAAATGTGCATATGGGTGTGTCCTATATATTTGGCTTCTGTGGTACACATTCACTATTACATGGTAGGCATTCCCTAAAACAAAAATTTCACAATCAACTCTAGAAATCTGTTTTAATTTTAAAGTTAAAAATGCTAACGAATTAGAAAATAAAATTTACTGCAATCTTCAATCCAAATTTGAGAACACATTAGGAATGCCGATCTATAGAAGAAGAAAACAGTCTGAAAGATGAAATTAAGTTAGGACATTACTTTATTTTATGGAGAATTTGGATCCTGTCAATTAATTTACGACATTAATTGAGCATCTGTCCTTCATGGCAATTCAACTCAACTTCTAACATTTCTTTATATCAAACCAACATTATTTTTTTACCATCGAATTTTGTTATTTTTGTTATTTTATTTTTATGAAATCAAGATATTCGGCTATATTTTTTTTTTTTAGTAAAGATACGCGGTTATTCACAAAGTTTGTTATTTTGTTTTTTTTTATGAATTAACGTAAAGGTAAACAGTAACGAGCTGTGGCAGTAAAGGTAAATAGTAATTGGCTAAAATTAAAAAAAGGTAACCGGTTACCAAGAATTGGGTTAAAATAATTACAAAATATAGGTACATTATATAAGTCTGGCTACCCCTTCCATATCATTTCAACCCGGTTGGTTACCCTTCTCTCTCTTCAATCTTCCTTCTCTTCCTTCTCTTCCTTCCCGCCAGATTTGATAAGGTATGATATTACTTTTACATTTTGGTTGAAAATTTTATTTTATTTTTAGTATCGAAAAGAATGTTTTTTTTTTTTTTTTGAGGAAAAATGTGAGTCAAGCTCACATTTAGTTCCATTAATAATGGTTAAAAAGTTACAGGAGTTTTGTAACAGATAAAAAAGGAAAATGCTCAAACATCTGAGCTTGAGAAAATTAAGTTAAGCAAAAAAACAGTAGATTAAAAAGTTGATAGCAGTTCAATCGGAGACTAAGAATTTCGCAAAAGAGGCCTCTGATTTCATTTTTCTTCTTCCTGTCGCATCTTGCAATGTTTGTACCAGTCCGGTACTCAAAAACTGTACCAAGTCCATCGTACCAGTCACCTTGACGACAAGCCCTCCATTACTAGTAAGTATTCATTCCTTACTAGCCTATCAAACATCGTTACTAAAAGAATGTTAAAAGGAAGTTTATGACATTGATTTCTTGCATAATTTTGTTAACAAGCTAGGAGAATGCTAAAAGATATTTTTTAATTTTTGTTAATAATGTTTTCTTTTATAAAGTGGGTTGAATAAATTAGGGTTGAATGGATAATCAAACATCGTTACTGAAAGTGCCAGCAGAGTACCACAGAACATCTTTGATCACGAACGAGGTAATATTGCTTATATGTTTACCTCCTAGTTACAAATTTGTTATGTAATTTAGTCTTAACTTAGTGTTAATTTTGGTTGTTTCAGCCCGATTTACAACTACGAAATGGTTCTCACAAAATGGGCGTTCCGTACCATGATCTGATGGAAGGAGCTTTGGTACGGTTAGGCCTGTACCAAATGGTAAATGTACATAATTGTCAGATTGATCCAGCGTTAATTACTGCCCTTGTTGAGAGGTGGAGGCCGGAAACCAATACCTTCCATCTACCGGTTGGAGAGTGCACAGTAACATTGGAAGATGTCAACTTGTTATGGGGCTTACCTATCACTGGTACAATATTCATATAATATTTATGTTATATGGTACAATATTTAATCATAAAAAATTAATATTAATTAAAAAATCATCATTTACTTTCATATTTTATATTTACAGGGAGGGCCATTACTGGAAGGTGTGATGAAGATTGGTCACAAGCTATTCATGAATTACTGGGGCATGAACCAAATATCGACTATAATGATTTGGAAAATTGTATTTGGAAGTGGAATTGGAAAAAAGACAAGGAAACCAACGAAAAAAAGTTGTCCATCTCACATTTGCATATTCGGCTTAAATGGTTAAAAATGAAGTTTTTAGAGGTGTTGTCCCCCAACGATTCAAAGGAGAAAATTGATTGTTTTACAAGAGCATACTGTATGGGTTTGTTTGGTTCAGTGATGTTTCCCGATACCAGTGCGAATGGAGTCCCTGCGTTTTATCTCCAATTCTTGGAAGAGTTGGATCAACCTAAAGATTACAATTGGGGAGGTGCCGTACTTGCGTACCTATATCGGGAGTTGTCCCGTGCATGTATGGCTTCTGAGAAATCTATATGTAGTCCTGTGTTGTTGTTGCAAATGTGGTCCTGGACTAGATTTCCCGTAGGCCGGCCAGATCCGCACGACACATATCTTTCATATGGTGGTTCGAACCTACACTTGAGAAATGCTTTCGGAATGAAATGGATTAATCCACACAGTTGGATCTATAATTCTCGAAACGGTACATTAATTTTTACATAATAATGTTCTTTATTTCATTATTGGAATGACAGTATTATAATTGTAGTATGTTTCAAATTCAGCCACTTCGCATTATAGACAACTGTTCGGGGAGCTGACTCAAGATGTCGTCAACTGGCATCCTTACATGGATTATTATGAGCTTGCACCGTTTTTGGCGCAGAGAGACTGGACCCGTTGGTATATCTGCACCTATCTTATCCACTTTTGGATTGTAGAGCCCCACCAACCTGATAGGGTGATGTGCCAATTCAACCTATGTCAGAATGTACCTCCACCGAATCCTCTAAATTGGGAAGTCCTTCAAGATCTGAGAAAGTTTACCCATGAATCAGGCATTGGCCACTCTCTCGACTGGAGCAAAGAGCTTAAAGAGTATGTTGACGATGAAGGCATAACAGTATATAACTCTGGTAAACCGTATGAAGACAGCAGGTATAAATTAATATTCTTCGTCAAATAAGAATGGATTGTAAAATGTACGAATAAATTAATTTTCTCCGTCACATGCAGGAATGTTAATTACATGCACTGGTATTTTAAAAATGGAATGATATCGCTATATCCACAACAAAATAATCCAACAAGATTGACTCAGCCAATGCCTCCGCCGGAAGAAAATGTAGAGGATCTTGGGTTTGTCCCACAAGACCAGCGACACGCTCGTATGGTAAGTCTCTATTCTTAAAAACCCTATTCTTATGTTGTCTTTGTCTGAGATATAATTATTCTTAAAAAAAAAAACAGTTATACCGCCACTTGGGTCTGACCATCCAAGCAATTCAGTGGTGTGTAACACCTGGACAGGTGTCTTACGGGGCGCTTCTTCTCGGTTGTTGTCGAGATAATTTAGCCGACCTCGGACACCTAGATCTATACCTAGCTATGGTTGTCAAAGTGAGGATTCCAGAAAATCCGGATGATATTGACACCAGTCGGAATATTCCAGAAGAGCGTGCGGCCCAGCAAAATGTTTATTTCACCCAAGAAGACTGTGAGGCTGTGATGAGAGGTCAGTATAGCTCTCTCACCAATGTACTCAATGCAGGCCATTCTCAGACATCGAGAGAACCATCATCATCAATTCATCATCAATGCCAGCTAGCCCCATGCCGGAGTGAACGCGAACATGTCCCCCGTTAGGAATTTGTTAGTTTATGTTCGAATTATTGTGATTCATTTTTTATGATATGCACTTAATAGACCAGTGATATGCCAAGTCTAGATAGATTGCAGTTAGTTAAGTCATAGTCAAGTGGTTAGCACTAATTAATCAATTTCTGTTAGTTAGTTACAAAGCAATGGAAGGCTGTGTGTGTACTGGCAGATAGCCTATAAATACACCACTAAGTGTAATTGTAGCACTCTGATGAAATACAAATCATTTTGACAATCTCTGTTATGTTTCTATCTCTCTGTCCTTTAGCACTCTATGCTATGTTCATATAATTTGAATTTGTTATGTTATATTACATTGTCTTTGTTTCAGATTCATACAGCTCTCAAATTTAGTTGAAATACTTCAATTAATATACAATAAATCTCTAAATGCACTACATTACATTATAAATTAAACATAATCTAAGATTCTAAGCGACATAAATACTTGATGGTTCTGTACAAGTAGTAATTAGTTTAGTTACTCTTGGTCTTACTAACAGGTACTCTTTTGTTACGCCCAATTTCTTTTTGGACATAGCTGGTCCATATTGGTACTTTTATAGTCCTTTCAAGCACTTCGGATTTCGGACTAACATGCATATGTGCTATAGTGGGGGATAACCACCAGATTCATTTCGAAACTTAACATATTGTTCTTACAAAAGCAGTGGTGCTGAGAACAGAACCACTGAGCATAATTCTAATCAACTACTCAAGGAATAATGCATCGTCTATTTGAGAGAGCAGAATTTGAACAAAAGGCAAATGAAGTATTCTTGATGCTGATCAGTGAACAACAAAAGGTTTGTATGACTATGCTCTGTAGTGCTAGTGCTTTTCTCTGTATGGCTTTGGTTTGTTATAAAGTATGCCAAAATCTCACAGTTGATTCCAAAATAAGCATTAATTGTTTAAGATTAAGCCACAAACCACTAATTGCAGCTATTCAGTCCATTTCTACTTCCAATTTACCATGCGTATTTAATAAGTTAACATACACATTAACATACACATTTCTTTTTAAGTTAACATCCGATGCCATCAGATCTAGGCAATGAAATTGGATCCCTCCTGTTCTTGATGATAACACTATATAGTCTGAAGTAGGAGGCAATGAAATTGTATCCCTCCTAGCTTTATGTCATCGGATGCCATTAGAGGCAAATGAACTCGCGCCTAATTCAGTATATATCAACTATCAAGGTATGCACAAATTTATAACACAATATAGTTCGAACTGAAGTAAGGGGGCAAAATTGTCCAATTAGATATTTATTAATATGAAACTTTATTTTTAAGTGATTAAATTAGAAAATGAGGATATTAATAAAATGAGTAAGTTTTGATGGGGAAATAACTAATTTTCAAATTTAGATAGCGAAAAGGAGAGAGAAAAACTGTGCATATTTTAGACAGCAATCAGATTTTACGGACGCTCTGACCAAACAGTCATGAGATTAGAGCAAAAAAAAATTCTGAGCGTCAATTTTTGACTTTAGAATCACATATCAGTTTAAATATTGATTATATAATATCAAGATAAATGTCAAACCGATTTCAGATAAGTCGGTTTGTCTTAATTGACTTCACTCTTCAGATTTGATTTAGTATTTTTATTGATGTGTTCGAAAATTTTTGTTTCCTAAAAAAAAAATTCGTGTCAGATATTTCGTCTGTTTTTGCCTAGTGTAATAACATCACAAATTTTTTTGTAAATATACTTTTAAAAATAAAAATTATAAGAATATACTTGATTTATAATAAAATTATCTTGTCAACGGCCTCGCTCCGCTGCTGTTTGGGGGCACGATCCAATTAATGGAATTATCAATTTATCATTCATATATCTTAAATTTTTCTTTTTTAATTCTCTACTCTGTTTTCCTCTATATACACGAAGAAACCGTTTTGTGTCTTCTTCAACATCCCTGTGGTGTCATATGCACTGTTATCCAAAACATTCCTCACTCCCCTCTCCTTTAGCCACCAAAAAACTTAGCACATGCAAAGTCATTTTCACAACCTGAACCTGAACCTAAACCTGACTGCTCTTTTGTAATCTATATATACTATATTCATACATTAACGATCTAGCTACTTTGGTACAAATTATTATCTCCTCAATTAAAAACCCGTTCTTAATTACGTACAGCCATGACTACCAATTGCAATGAGCAAATCATTATCATTACCGCACCAGACACAGCCCCATTGATGCCACAAAGAGAAGAAACAGACACGCTCATCTATCAGTATTTAGAAGAGGCAAGGTCTATTCTCAGCTTATCTGTGCCAATGATCATAACCGGTCTAATCTTATACCTCCGTTCCATGATCTCCATGCTCTTTCTGGGACAACTAGGTGGCCTTGCTCTGGCAGGTGGGTCCCTCGCTATCGGCTTTGCAAACATCACAGGATATTCTGTTCTCAGTGGTTTAGCCATGGGCATGGAACCGATATGTGGCCAGGCGTTTGGAGCACGGCGTCACAGCCTCATCGGTCTCACTCTTCAACGCACCGTGCTCCTCCTTTTATGTGTATCCATCCCAATTTCACTACTCTGGACCTACATGAAACCAATCCTGATTCTCTGTGGTCAGGAAGAGAATCTCGCATCTACTGCTCATGTGTTTCTCATATACTCTCTTCCTGACCTTCTTCTCCAATCTTTCATCCATCCATTGCGTATATATCTCAGGACTCAATCCATAAATTTCCCGTTGACGTTTTGTGCTATGCTTGCAATATTTCTTCATTACCCAATAAACTATCTTCTAGTCTCAGTTCTTCACCTGGGTATAAAGGGTGTGGCATTGGCATCTGTCTGGGCCAATCTAAACCTTGTTATATTTCTCTTGACATACACATACTTCTCAGGGGTGCACAAGCAAACTGGTGGCTTTAACATTACAAAAGAATGTCTCAATGGATGGGGTTCACTTCTCGCTTTATCCATTCCTAGTGCCGTAAGTGTTTGCCTCGAATGGTGGTGGTATGAAATAATGATCATCCTTTGCGGATTACTATCGAACCCGCAAGCAACTGTTGCTTCAATGGGTATACTCATCCAAACCACATCTCTCATCTACATATTTCCGTCATCTCTTAGTTTTGGTGTCTCCACCCGTGTTGGCAATGAACTAGGTGCGAACCGTCCCAGCTATGCCAAGAGAGCATCAACTGTTGGCATCATACTAAGCTTTATACTTGGCTCCATTGCATTTGTGTTTGCAACATCGGTGCGATATTCATGGGCAAGAATGTTCACTACTGATACCGACATCCTTAAACTCACGGCATCGGTGCTTCCAATTTTGGGAATGTGTGAGTTGGGAAACTGCCCTCAGACAACTGGTTGCGGTGTCTTGCGAGGGAGTGCTCGACCGAAAATCGGAGCTAATGTAAACCTCGGTTCTTTCTATGTGGTTGGAATGCCGGTAGCGGTTGGTCTCGCATTCTGCTATGGAATGGATTTCAAGGGACTCTGGCTGGGGTTGCTCTCGGCGCAAGGAACATGTGTTTTGCTGATGCTTGTAGTTATTAAATCTACAAATTGGGAGTTACAAGCAGAGCGTGCGTTAATGCTCACTGGTACTACTGGTGGTGAATTATTGGAGATGCTTAACAAAATAGAGAAGCCGCAAACAACGGCCGCAATCGATGGAGATGAAAAATCAAATTTGATTATTGATATAAGAGAAGGATTGCAATCGTTGGATTAGAGTATAAATGATGTAAGACAAGTTTGTTTTTACTTGTTTTTTTATAATTTGTTAGAATATAAATGATGTAAACAATTTTTTATTGATTATATATTTTGAGAAAATATATTGTGCATTGTATTTTGTTTTGGTAATATGATCTTGTAATTGAGAAAATCAAACTGCAAATATGGTACTAGTAGTGTAATTAATTTATTTCAAAAGAATGTTTAGAAAAAGTTTTTTGTATGCAAAATTGGTCCGCTCGGAAGAATTAATATATATACAAAATTTCATAAAAGAAAAAATCACTAAAAAATAATGATTGTAATTACAGAAAGATGTAAATTTCTATATGACCGAAACCATTTAAACATTTTTATATGTGACTATCTAATTTTATGTGTTAAAACTTAAAAGGCATGATATTCAACACAAAAATTGTGATACAAAAATATTAATGTTGTTTTTATCCAAAAATTTTCTTACAAAGATATGTACCCACCAATTATCTCAGCAGCAAACGGACCATACATGTTTATTTTACTAAGGTGAAGCTCATGTTGACTCCACCATGTTATGTATATTATATTGATTATGTCTATATATTTTGAATTTCAAAATTATATAACTTCAATCTTGATTATAAAGAATTGACATTTGATCTAATGACAAATAGCTAATATCTTCCTGTGAGAGATTGTGAGTAATAAAAAATTCACTATAAACATTAAATAAATATAAGTTAAATTTCTATCTTTAATTTCTGAATAAAAAAATTATATATATTATAAAGAGTCTCAACACAATTAATTTTTATGATTTAGGCATTATATTTTAGTTTTGCTGCAAGTTCATATGTCAGTAGCTCAGGGATAGAAAAATCATGCTCCTAAAGACAGAGAATTCGGTTCCTCCTAACCCACATTAAAAACTAGAATGTTGTTTTGTCGGATGTTAGCACAAATATTGGACATAGAAAATTACTAACATGAAAGAGATTTTTATTTAGCAGAAATAATTGTCTCCGGTCTCTTTAGAGCGTCGAAATTGGAAATTTCCAACCAAAAAGGTTAAACATATAATGCCAAAACCAAAAAGAGGCTCGGTGTGGTCGATATTAATTAAGCATCTATATTCTACGACCATGACCAAATCGTTGATGATCGATCTATTCAATGAGTTTGAACGGTTTCAACGCTTTGACAATAAATAAATCAGTTTGAATTAATCATTTGAAGTCTATTCAATAAGTTTTCAATATGGTACATGATAATTTCACAAAATCATGATCGAAAGAAACAAAATTAGAGTCGCCGGATGTAGTAGTTAGATAGGGATTTTAACTTGACAAGTCTCATTATACATTAGAGATTGATCTATCGTGTTTCAAGAAATAAAAAGAGTGTTTTACTTTTCGCTCATAATTTTATTTTCAAAATTTAAATAGTTGATATAAATTTCTCAACATGATCTTTATACTGTAATGTGTTTGGAAACCAAATTTTACATTCTTTTGAAAAAAAAATTATTATTTTTTAGAATTTTTTTAAATCAGTGTTTTTATAAAAAAAAATCTTATTTTTTTATTTAATGAAAAGCTGTGATTTTCAAAAATTCTAAAAAAATAGTAAACAATTTGATCTCCAAGCACATATCAATATGAAAATCATATTGAGAAGTTCGAATCAACTATTTGAACTTTAGAAATGGAGTTATAAGCGGGAAGTAAAATATCTTTACTTCTCAAAGTATGATAGCCGATCTATATTATATATTTCAGCTTAAGTTATAACGAGTCAGTTTTCACGATTTCAAAGTCCGAACAGTCGATCTGAACAATTCAACATGATCTCCATATTAAAATGTGTTTTTGGAAATTTTTTTACTATTTTTGTAGATAGGTACAAAATCACTAGCCGGGCTTTATATATATAGAGAGAGAGAGGTTGGCTAATATCAAATCGATTGTTCCTGAGATCCCGTGCAACTAAGTCATTTTTCAATTTTCAAAGTCCAAAAAGTTGATCCAAACCATTAAATGTGATCTCTATATTAAAATGTGCTTGGAGATCAAATTTTATATCTTTTAGAATTTTTTTACTATTTATTAATTCACTTTAAAAATCACTTATTCAATAATAGCTTTTGATTTTACTGTTTGGTTTAAGCCACCATTGGATCAACAATTATCGGGTAACATATCAAATTTGGAAACTTGATTGTTTCGGGTCACAATCATACTCAGGTTCGAGTCAACTTGCAGCCCATTTTGAATATTGATAGCTCACTTTTAATTTCATAACTCAGCACCACATAATAAATCGACTTTTATTATTTATCTATTAGATATTGATAGCTCAGCAATTCCCAAGTTTTCTCTGGGAAAAATAATAATTCCTATGTTGCACGACCATTATTTTCATGCATTAAATGAGATATATGTTTTATTCCAAAATATTATTTGAAATTAATGTACCAACGGTAACAGACACGCACGTTGCTGCACAAGTAAAATTCTGTTGACAATCAGAAACTAATTTATTTTGTTATCTCAAAGAACCTCATCAGTTGACATATTTGTATTTTTAATTAATAAACATTGCTTGCGATATATCTAATATGTAGTTTAGCAGTTTAATTAATAAACAAGCTAGGATCATATATATATCTTCCAGACTGGCTTAATATATATATGTTGATGTTGTTAAAATTTAATTTATCATGAACAAAAATTGTTTTGACTATTTTGGGTTATATTAATATATGCCTTAGATAGCACTTCACTGGAAAACGCCAACAATTTTGCTCATTTTTATTATTAATAGTACCAAGATAGCATTTGACTTTTTTTCACTTTAACCACAATTTTGCTCATTTTTATTATTAATAGTCAAACCACTGCACCAAATTTGTGCTCAACATCACACATCTATTGTTTTTTTTTTTTTTTTTTTTGTCTAAACCTACACATTTTTTATACAAAAACAAAACAATTGATTTAATAAAAATTCTGCTTGGCATTGCATACATTTAATAAAAATTGAAAATTTTGGAAAAGGATATTTGACTTCATTCTGACTTCATGAAAAATTGAGCTTATGATCTGGCATTTTTTTTCTTTCTTTCTTGCCCTTGTTTTGAAGGTAATTTGTAATTTATATTGCTGAATTTTAAATTGGATTTGACTTTTTGATATACATACTAGATATTTTTCTTTATTATATGCGTGGACCTTAATCTTATTTAATAGCAAATTAAGGTCAAAACCTCTTTGTCAAACTCAATACGTGCTTATATGACAACACAAATCCTCTCTCTCTGTTTTTTTTTTTGTAATTTTAATGGTCTTAATAGCTAGGCATCCCAGCATCCCTTGCACGTTCAATTCAGATGTTTTTGTTAAAACTAAATATGTACTGTTTAAATTATTTGTTTTTCTTTCTTGCTTTCAACTTATGAGAGTCAAAATTCGTGTAATGTTAGATGTAATATCATGAATAAAATAACTTTAAAAGAGGACCCTGCATTGCTTTTTTTTTTTTTTTTTTAAGAAGTTAAGTATAATCTTGTATACATTTTTAGGTCAGCTAATTAATATTTAGGCCATGTTCGGCATGCATTGGGAAATGAGCATGAGTATGGTATTTGAATTGCATTTCACTGTTCATGTGGGGAAAAAAATTCAGTTCACTGAATTTTTTTTTTCCTCGTGAACAGTGGGAGAGCCGAACAGAACCTTAAAGTATTTTAATTCTGAACTCAACCACCAATAACATTTTGCCACGTTGATTGCTAGTATATATTGACCACTTGTATTTTCAACAATTTATTATTTCAATTTGGTCCACATTTCACATTTAACACAAGTGAAATTAACCACCGACATTGTTTGATATTAGTTATTTACTTTTTTACACAATTTATTATTTCAATTTTGTCCATATTTCACATTTAACACAAGTGACACTAACCACCGACATTGTTTGATATATATTAGTTATTTACTTTTTTTACACACTTACTGCAAATTAAATTTGGCAATTGCTGATATAACAAAATCCAAGTCTAGTTTAGCTGTCTCCTATAATGTCAGATTTTTGGGCATGTATGTCATCTCTATTTATTACAAGGAAATATTTTATGCTTATTCCCTCTGTGAAACATTAAATTTGGGATGTCTTAAATTAATTAATGTTGCGAGGAAATTTCGATTAGAACATCACAAATATAAGCCGATTTTTTTTATAAATATCCACAATTAAATAGAAAAATAAAAAGATATCCATGGTTTTTTGAAAATTTTGAAAATACCCAAACCACAAGAAATCCTGATAGTTATGAAAAGAAATGAACCGCTACCGCTAGGAACAATTGTACTCCTCAATTACTAAAAAAAAAAAAAAAAAATTCTATAACTGCCATAATTCCTGACAATTCTGGAAAAAAAAAAAATGAACCGCCTCAAATTCTGGCAGTTTGGACATTTTATAAATATAAAAAAATATGGATATTATTTGTATTTTTTTTTATTTAATTATGGATATTAATAAAAAAAAAATCGGAAATATAAGCCCTCCTCATCTTTTCATTTTTTTTTTTACTTAACAGGAGGAGCCTTTTTAGACCACAATTTCAGGCCGAGATCAGGCCTAATTTTGCACAGCCCTCTTCCCTCATTTTACACACAATATTTTGCTAATCCATTTAAGTAATCAAATATTGATTACTACCCGTTAGTTAATCTTGATTTTAAAACATATAATAATACAATATATTGATTGATACGCTGATCAATTATTGAATTTCTTGAATTTTGGTTCTAGCAATGTGAATATATTTTATTTATGATGCCATATTTACTATCTTTGAATTAACAAAAAATTATGTAAGTTTCATAAATAAAATTCAATATATATTTGTTCTAGATGTACCTTGCTTGATTTTTTCATATTGCTTCATCAGTTCTGATTCCTTGTATGTACACACTAATACATGAAACTTTGTCACTCCTTAATCTGAAAATATATTTGAGAAAGGAAACTTATTATCAATCAAAAGAATATCTCATATTATCTGTGCTTTGAGATTCGTGCAGAACGTATTTGAACGTCACGGAGTCCTTCCGTATCCCTGGACTAGAGTAACCCAATTTTTTAGTTTTGATCCCGACCGTCCGATCATAAATTCGGGTCAATCCGGCCTGTGGTTAAACGCACGGGCCCTTCTAATATTCGTGTTAGAGTAAATCGGACGGTACAGATCAAAAATAAAAAATCGGGTTCCGAATTCCTGAGCAACGCGGTCAATCCCCAATTCTTCATTTGGGAAGGCTACCAGTGAGATGGCGGAGGTAGAGGAGGATCAACGGAGGAAGAGCAAGAGAACGAAGAAGGCGAGTGGAGCTGGAGTTGGAGTTGGAGTTGGAGGGAGATGGCCTACCATTAAACCAAAGAAGGATATCCATATGCAGATCAATCGTCTCAAATCTACCCATCTTTTTACGGTATGTATGTTTCTCATCCAATCTTCCATTTCAATTAACCCTAATTTCAGTTTCAGATGCACACCACGTTGCTGATTGACAACTGGTAAATAATTTGTTTTCAGATACCAAATTTACTGAGTTCTGGAGAAGCAAAGGCATTTATTGAGACAGCTGAGTCACTTGGCTTTGTTCACCAGGGAAGCCAGGGACCCACCAAAGGAGAAGCTTTCAGAGACAACCATCGCATTTCTGTCAATGATCCCCAACTTGCGCAGTGTATTTGGGAATCAGGCTTAAGTAGAATTTTCCAAGATATCAAAATTCGGGGCAAAATAGCTGCTGGGCTCAATCCAAATATTAGATTTTATAGGTGATCACTTCTGATTTCTGTTAATCCTTGCTTCTGTGATCAAGTTTTGTTTATACTTAATTGTCAGTATAAATTGCAGTATTATGAGATAGTTAAATTGACATCGATCTGCCAACTGACACAACAATTGTCAAATTAATTTTGCTAGCACTTGATCTGTGACCAATCAAATTGCATCTAGTTTAATTTATTAGCACTTTATGTGCAGGTATACAGTTGGCCAGAGATTTGGCAGGCATATAGATGAGAGTGTGTACCTTGAAAATGGACTCAGAACATATTATACCCTCTTGATATATCTAAGTGGTAGAGGAGGGAACAAGGATGCTTCCTCTGACTCTCTTGTTGGTGGAGAGACTGTATTTTATGATCAGGGACGAGTCGTAGCTGAGGTAACTATAAATGTTATATGAGGTGCATTACATTTTCTCCGTCCATTTGGATAGTTGCTTGTTTGGTTTTCAATACTCAACCGAAGTGAAATTGTCACCTAACCATGTTTTAATTGAACATCTGATGGTAAATAATACCCTGTTCAGTTTATGGAAGCATATAGGATGCTAGACCTAAAAATCTTGTTCGGTTATTTTGGAATTCAGGTAGCTCCAGTGGAAGGGATGGCACTGCTTCACATTCACGGAGACAAGTGCATGTTGCATGAAGCTCGGGTTGTCTCAAAAAATTTTAAATATGTGCTACGATCAGATGTTGCTTTTGCTTGAGAGGGAATATATACCGATGGCCTGATTCTCGTTTTTCTGAGATCGGATGTATGCTGGTTATAAATTGCTTGGTTGTGGCTGTGGGCTTTTCATGTTTACATTTATTTTTTCTTTATCTGAAACATTATTTGAATTTTGAAGAATACATTGTAATTTACACCTACAGATATTAAATGTAGTAAATAATGGTAGATGAAAATTAGTTGTTGACATACCAATATCAAAACTTTCGAAAGTTCTATTCTTTCCTTTGGAAATAAAAAGTTGCTTAGCTCTCTGTTCAAAGTAATTAGATAAAAACCTTTATTTTTGCTGTTATTTATTAATCAGAAATTTTCTGTAATAATGACCTTGAACTTTTACTAAGCAGTCTCCTTTCTTTTCAAGTGCACGTATCCCTTCTCATATCAAGCAGGATAGAGAAATATCTGAGAGAGACGCACCAACAAAATTCTAAATGTCACTTTAATAAATATTTTGTGCTAGTATTAGATAAACTTTCAAGTATAATAGTCCGTTTTTTGTATTTTAATCGTTTCGGATTAGTCCAGATTTAATCAAAACATCAATTTAAATACAACACAAAACGAACCATGAAGAGAAAATTTAATAGGAACCAATTGTTATATTAAAAAAGGATAACGATTACTCAAAAACAATATAACAAATTGTACACACATCAGCCTCAAATGTTAACAAGCTTAGCCTGTTTGGTTACTTCATCTACCTCAACTTTCAATCCCAACCTGGAAATTTCAGGAGTAGTAACTGGCTCTTTCACCTCAAGCTCAGCCACTTCTTTCTGGTTATCTTCATTCCCTTCTAACAAGTTTCTTACTGCCAGTAGGCCCCACTCTCGGAGAAACGGATTCTCCTCATCAACCACGCATTGTTGCAGCAACAGCGGAATCGCCTGTTTATCTCTCACCTCATCTTGTACTCTCTTTCTCCGATGCAATAGGTTTCCAATTACTGATACAACATCTCTCCTGTACCCCTGGTAAGGGCACACCTTTTTCATCACCTCAACAGGAGATGAATTATCTTTTTTAACCATTGATTTTCTCACAATAGCAGGGGGCTCAAGTTCTCCAAGCAAAGATAAAACAAAATCTAATAAGCCACCATCTAGCAATAACTTAACCAGTCCATCCTTGTCAGTATCAGTATCAGGTGAGCTTGCATCTTCCCAAGCACAAATATCTCTCAGTATTACCAGCGAATAACCCAACAAGTCGGTTGCAGGGGAACCCGTAGGAATTGCAGAGTTCAGACGAGTGCTGAAATCCACAACATTGTAGGTCATCTTCAAAAGTTGTAAAATTTCAATTGCAAATTTGTCAGAGACAGTGACTTCTTCAGGTCGTTCAGTGAGGCATTTCGATAGTATCTGCAAAAGGAATGTATGTTGAGCGTTGAAAAGTTCGGGTTTCAATTCATATCTAAGAGATACGTCGATATTGTCAGATGAGTTCAGAGCCGAAAACAAGCTAGAAAATTTTTGTTCCTCAACACAAACTTTGAAGAGAAGCCATTCTATCCATTCCTCTTGGTAACCAGCTGAAAAAAGTTAGTAGTAACTGTCAGAAATTTTATCTATGCTCACAAATTATAGTTCTTCAATTAGATATTATCAACATCATTTCCTCTGCATGCAATAGTGCAATGAATGCAAAATTTCATATTAATTTTTGAGGCATAATGATTCAGAGTAAAAGCATACTGATTCAGAGTAAATACCTGAAAACCAGAAACATTTTCTATTTTTGACAATCATAAACCAGAATTAACACCTTAAGAAGAAAAAAAAACTTGACCTTTGAAAGCAGTTTTAATTATCTCAACAAGGATTGGTAACCCAGAATGAGTACCAGAAAGCTCCTCCAATCTCCTTTTCCCACCAATCCCTGAGCAGCATGTGTCAATCAGCATACAGAGCGGGTCACACACGCCTCTCTCCCTAACCCTGGCCAGCAGCAAGAAGCCGTGGGGAAAAAACCGGGGCCACACAGCAGCTCGATGCGGCTCTCCGGCTAACACAACATTACCTAGCAACTGAAGCCCGGCCCGAAGTACCTCCACCTCGGCCGAGGCCAGATCAGAAGAAAGGAGAATAGAGGCAACAGTATCAGGGCCGGAGCAGTGGATGAAGGAGTCTTGATTTGAGATGTCACCGGCGCAGAGGTTGCGAAGGAGGCGGAGGTATGGCAGTGCAAGGGTAGAGGAGGCGGAGAGGTGGCGGAGGGTGTTTGCTACAACGCCTGAGGCAGCTAGGCGGGAACGACCATTTGTGGTTTTGGAAGCTTGGAGGAGAGATTCCAAGGTTTCATCGTCTTCATCTGCTGCTGCCATCCCTCCGTAGTGCTTCAGCCTTCAGCCTCCGCAGGGTTTCCTCCCTCCGTAGGAACTCGTCCAGTGTCGGTGACGAGTCCGTATCCTCTGAGATATCTCAATTTTTGCGTGACCGACGTGTCCGGTGCCTATTTGGGGCAGCGTAGGGGGCTAGTTTTATTTGAGCTTTGAGATTCGTGCAGAACGTATTTGAACGATTGAGATATTCCAAAAAGTCACGCAAAGTTTGTGATATATGCGAATTCGTCGGTGACCTCAATGACTTTATAGATCGTTGGACTTCTTTTAAGTTCTTTTCAAGTTCCATGAGTAGTTCTCCATGGGATCAGGATCGTTCGATTTACTTTAAGATATGTGCCCTTAGCTTCAATATGCGTGCGTTCTCGCATTAATTGTTCTACACAAACCTTAAAACAAATCGGACGGATTCAGAGTCCATCGAACCCAAAAATAAGTTCAATAAGCATCCGACCTGCTTTCTCGAGCTCTCAATTTCCCGTTTTTATTATTAATAGGAAAAACAAAAAAAAATATTGATAATGGGGGTAAGTTTTCAAAAAAAATTGAAATATGGGAAAAACGTTATGGTCTGAACGTTTATAAATCATAACATCCAATTAATATAATCGCCTACGGTGTTTGGTTTATAACATCCAGTTAATCTAATTGTTTACAGTGTTTTTTGCTTCAGTTTTAACTGTTGTTGTAAGATTTTCTAAAAAAATCGTAGCTGGACGTATTTTTTTTCTAAACGATCATTAGAATAATAATTTTTTTGTTTTTCCTAGTAATAAAAAAAAATCGGCTCAATTTGTTGCAATAAATTCTCCTCTTTAGAATAATAATTTTACTTGAAATCCTAATCAGGCATATTTAATTTTTTTTTTTCAAAAAAAGAAAATCTGTTAAGATTTCACTTTAATGATAAGCCATTTTGACTTTTGTTACAAACAATAAGGCAATTGATATTACCTGGGCTGGAAGTATCAATTCATTCAATCGATATTACCAATTTGTAAAATCAAAATCCAAACTAATTTTCTGCATTTTTTTAAAACTTTAATAACCACAAACTATTTTTTTTATTTATTAAGATCTCGCCTATTGTTCATCATGCAGGTTTAATGTTCACTTTACAAGCCATGGTGTCAGCATAACTATATCATAATTTACTTGAAATCCTATTTTTGCATATATCATGTTCACTTTATATGCCTAAAATTTAGTTTCTCGTTTTTGTTTTGTTTTTTTTAATCTCACTTCAGTGTCCATCTTTGCAATCAAAAGAACAATACTCGAGTAAATGAGCAGACAACATTAAACTCAAATTTGCATACAAAAAACAAACCGTTGCAAAATTCCAGCCCTGGCAATCCTTCTCCTCCTATAGAAAAACAAATAAAAATAATGGAAACAAAAAAATAAAAAAAATACCCATTTCTGTCATTTTAATGTGTTAGTAAATTACATTTTCAGTGCTACCCCTTGCAATTTCAAAACCCTGCAAGCTAATAATTGAACAAGAAAACAAAATAACTCTATTTAGGACTTCCCAAAACACTTTGATCAAATATCCTGGTTCATTTACACTGGCAAAAGGGAAAAAAATGACAAGATCAGAGATATTTTGTTTAGCACTTTGTCACAAGAATGAAACCCTAAAATGTAATATATTGATTTCTTTTCACCACCGTCTCTTCTCTATTGATTATTTTCAGGTTTCACGAGGTGTTCAAATTCATCACAATTTACGCCAATATCCTTTAAGGAAGAAATAAGACGGGGCAAGAGTTTAGTTAGGGTTAGCTTGAAACCGACAGAGCAAGAATACTCTGTGCTCTTTGCAGTGGGGCAAGCATCTGAAGTAAGGGACCCGATAGCAAAGCCCTGCAAGTAGGCCACACAAGCTTTCAAGATGTAGTAACCACGTCCACGGAAATGATCTTTAACAAAACCTTCAAAATGCTGCAACCACAACAAAGAAAATCACGACAAATTAATTTTCAGAATTATCAAAACCTTCATGGCCACTCACTGAAAGAAAAAATATATTATTTTTAGGACATAAAATACCAGGGGAGGCTTTCTGAGGAGATACAGCATGGATTTCAAGTTAAGCAAGTAGGTATTCTCGTTATACGGTAAGACATTCTTCTCCCCTTCTATGGTCCCCACCTGCTTCTCATATCCAGCCTCATTAAAGTACGGCTTCTCATTTAGAACAAGGCCCTGGATTGATACAAGCACCTGCAAAATGGTTGAAGTAGATGGGTCCCACACCTCATTCCCCTTGCCTGTCCATGTGTTCAGCAAGCTCAGGCAAACTTTCCCATCTGTGTACAAGTTGGGGTTCAGTCGCAGCCCGCCCGAGTGGTAGTAAGCCGTCTGTCAGGTTTTTCAGGTTCAAAAATGTTATATAAAGCATTAAAAAGGTTAATTTGAAGTGAGATAAAGTACGTTTTGAATTTTGGTGAAAATTATGTAAACGTATATCTCAGTTAGTTGTTCAGATTAAGAATTAGTATCACGCTCTACTTGGAAGTTGTAGAGAACAAATATTGCAAACAAGTATTGTCTAATTCAGAAAGATGTTCATTTCACTGTTTCAGAAAATCAGATAGTTTCAATTAACCTCAACTTGCTAAACAAACAAGGAAATACTAACAATAAATATAAAAGAAACAAACAAATCAGCATTAACTATATATTTTGGCTTGCATGTCAGTACCATTTGCCAAAACAAAGCTCCTGACATGGACAACATATCTTATCAAGTAACATAATGAAAAAGAAGAATAAAGAATCAACGATTCAAAAGAGAGAAACGGCAAAAGCAGCATGACAATTCAGTGAATAAGAGGCCTTGCCACAAGTAGAACCCAACCATCCTTTTTTTAATAAAAAAATTAGTGTAATGGCTTACAGGTGGGACTTGAGGGTAGTCAGATGGCAGGAGAAAGTCAAAGAAGAAAAGTCCGTCTTGGTAAGGTGTTCCAGGCACACCAACTATCACAGCCCGTACCAGATCCATGCGGTCTTCAAATACCCGTACATATATATCATCTGCAACCGGTAATAAAAAAATGACACCTTCAATACCCTTTCCTGGTAAAATTATAGCTGAAAGAACAAGGTGCTATTATGGTAGAGAATTTATTAAACACCTGGCAGATTCTTTTCAAGAATATTCCATTCCTGCTGGACTTTCCTGACCCACTTCTTTCCACCAGTAGTGCCGCCCTGCAAATACAAACCCCTTATAAACAAAGTTGAAGTAATTGAATAGATTCAAGAATTTTTTGCAAGAATACGGAACCTGCAACTATGAGTAGTTGAATTATCTTCAGCTACTTAGTACAAAACATAATCGCTTTCTGGTACAGGACCTGGCAGAAACATTACCTAGCCTACAGTGGTCTCAATCAGTATCCCTCTTTTATGGCAAATTCAACTACACACTAAAAATTGAGATATAGCATCATATAAGATGGTACTGAAAACCAAGAATGGGATGGATGAGGAAGTTCCCCAGTGAAATATACAGCACCAGAATTGACTGGCAACCAAGTATGGCTACCTTTGATCCAAATCACAGTGATAACAAAGAAATCATGACCCACCCTCCCATTGCTGTCCAGGAAATGATGATCCAAGGGACTCTGCATGATATCAAAGTGGTTAAATCCCTGAGCATCACCAATAGTTGTAGCAGCATCAGCATGCAAAAGATCAACCACCATTTCAGCATTATCCCTGACATCACCTTCAACCACAGAATCTTCTTTCTCAGACTCTTCACTGCCCGTTATCTCTGAAGCCTCAGCACCATCGTCAGATTCAGAATTTGGATATTTCTTGCCCCGAGAGAATAACCCACTGGCAAACCGTGCCACATACCCAATAGCTGCCAGTGGCACAGAGAGGGGCCCAGCCCGTACTTGAGAGGCATTGTTTTCTTCTAGGTAATGAGACGCATTATCATTTTCCTTTTCTGACGTATTTTCTTCATTGTTCTGTGCACTATTCTGTTCCTGGTAATGAGCAAAGAATAGATAAGTGAATACGGCTCGTACAGGGAGATATCATAAAGACAGCAGGAGCCAACATATATTTGGAATCACAATATAAATCAATGATGTGAAAAAAAACAGATGGATAATGATAACTCAAAACTTGACACAGCTATTATTAGATAATCCCAATCAACAACAAGCATTAAAAAAGAATTTTAAATGCAGAAATCCCCCTCCATGCAATACCAATACAGTCAATACAATTACACTGCTGTAATGACCAAAAGGTGCCAAAAAGTAAGCACTATGTTCTTTAAGCTAAGCGACAGACATAACTTCAGTACGCAGCCAATTTGAACAGATAAAATTACAGAAAATTATCGATCTAGATAGAATAGCGTATCAAAGAAAACTCAAAACTTCTTATGGCAAGAGTAGAATGATCTTTTGGATAACCATACAATTGAATAAAACTAAGGGCATATTGAATGCAGTTCAAAAGTCAAAAGTGGTGTTTACCTCCATGGTGTTGTCGAGTGTATCCATTTCATTATCATCAACAGTTTCCCAGCTTGCGCCCTCATCGCTCCCCCCATCAAAGGATTCTTCGTCATCCCGGCCTACCACATATACCTCATTGGGGCCCACCTGAAATAGCACATACATTAAATATGAGACAAGGCTAACTACCTCCATGCATTCTAATACAAAACAACTCTAAATAAAAGTTAATACCTTTGATACTGTCCTATCACCCCACATTACTTCAATGTCACCATCAGAGAAGCCAGTAATGTTTCCCACCCATGATAGATTCACCACAGTTTCGTCCTTGTCAGCCTCACTACTTTGTAAGTGTCTCTTGCATGTGCTATCTGCCATCTCATTTGCCTCATCACCATCCATGTCCATTTTGCACGGGCTACCAGTTGCATCCTGATACTCCTCCTTTGTTTCGGTAGAGCTTCCATTTTCAGCATTGCTAGATTCAGTTGGATTAGAAACCGGTGGAAGCCGAACAACAACATCCCCAAAGCAATAATCAAAATCAGGGTGCATTTCCAGTTCATATGCACTCACTACCTCGCTCTCAAACTCTTTCTTGCCCGCAAATGTGAAATCTTGCTTGAGCCATTTCACCAACACAGTCCTGTCCCTTGCATTCACACTCTTGACCAAACCCACACGACGATTCTTTAGCAGTGGCTCTTCGGTCTCATTCGGGGCCCGCTCAACTACATACTGATCAGGGAAGAAATCATTGTCACTCGGGCTATGAATTGGAAGTAAAGATGTGGACTCTAACCCATACTGAGTTGTACCATCCTGCCATGCCACAGTGACCTTTGTAGCCGTGTTGACAATAAAAAGAGCCTTCTCAAAAGTCTCCTCTCTCCTGCGAGCTCTCTTGTCAGCTTTCCTAAAGAACACTTTCCTCAATTTCTTGCGATACGTCACATTTTCATGAGCTGATTGCTGGTGTTGTTCCTTTGAAATCTTCAACTGAGACAAAGTCTCCACAGCTGCATCCAGACTTCCATCTTCGGCATCATTATCAACATTTAAATGGCCATTCGGTTTGTCATCGACAGCAACTTCAAGGTTGGTTTCTAGTTGCTCCTCATTTTCTTGCATTTCTATTAGAGTAGATGTTTGGTTTGGCAGTGAATGGAGAAGGCACCAATCAGCCAACTGCCAGTTTGAATGAGCGAAGCAAGAGACCAAGGTCAAGTTCCTTGGGTTTTGCTTTTCAGGCGGGATAGACAACTGGGATGGTCCAAAATATGCTGATGCAATCCAATAAACCATTACTGCAACTGTCTCAACTTTCGTCACAACACCCTCTAATCGGTTGGCTTTCCATAAGCCCGAAAGCCATGTAGAGGTTTTAAAAACAGATGATGAGACAGCCTTCACTCGCTGACCAGGGTAGTATGGAAAGCTGGTATCCTCAACAATTGGCTTTGCCACAGGCTTAAGCCTTAACGGGTCAGCCCGGTTCACTTTGCAAACAGAACCATCATCAAATAACACCGTCACATTATCTATGACCTCGTCAACCCGCCCAAGCCAGCAACTTGATACGACAAAATCACCGACAGTAAATTCAGTAACCCGCCTAAGATCCCGGGAGGAGACCCCTCTTATAATATCACCATTACCGGTATGCAAATCAACTGTAATATCAACATCCACAACCTGTCCAAGCTGACCAGTGGGATCTGACACAGAGGCTACTATGTCCCCTTGCAAGAAGCTCCTATCCACAACAGTCACAGTAGTGATATCTTCAGTCGTGAAGGTGTTATCTAGCCATGAAACCCTAATCATCCCATCAGGCAGTGAATCCAGGTCATCTGTATCACTTTCTTTAAGACTAGTACCACCATCACTGTTTTTGTCTCCACTGCCATTGTTTTTGTCTCCAGTAGCATCAGAAACTGTGTTGGTCTTTTGTTGTTGTTCTTCTTCTTCCTCTGATTCACTGAAGTCAGAAACACTAGAGTCGGAATCATACTCCCCTGCCACCTCAGTAACTATTCCTAGTGGTTCAGATTTGATGTTCAACCTGACAACATCTTGTCTGTAGACAAATGCCTCCTTCGGTTTGGCTTGCACACAATCATGGCAATTTGTGTCTTCACCATTTGAGATGTTCTGGTTTAATGTCACAGGACTGTTGGGTGCAGGTGCATTTTCCATTTAGACTTGCAGATAAATTACTAATCAATTAACCTAAAATTCAGAGAAATTAACAACATGTGTTAGCTTGGAAAAGAAAGGGCGTGATCTGGTATAAACCTAAGCAATCTATTTGTAAAGGATATCTTTATCATGAATATAGACCATAAAGAGCAATTCATGTTTAGAAATGTGTGCTTAGACAAAACACAATCTTACAACAGTAAAATGATCTATTAAAAATCGGGATATTATGTATATAATAATAATGTACCTAGAAGTATATTAACATATGGACCATACATTAGCTAAATGATAAGTTGACCTATCTTTCTCATTACTTTGTCAAAATAAATTTTATCAGTGACCCAAAAAATTGTTCACCGCAATCTAATCACCCCAAAAAAAATGCATCTTATAATCCAATAAATCCCCAATAAATTACATATAGCTCAAAGTATCTAATATCTATCTGAAGAAGACAATCTCTAACCTGAACAAACAAATCCCGATGTAACCCAGCTGGAAGAGTAAAGATCGGACTCGCGGCTCGCAGAACCAACAAGCGCCGCCGCCGGAGATATCGCCGATTCAGAGATTAAATTAAAAAAAACTCTACAGGAGATGAATCAACAGGAGATGCCCTAAAGGCTAAAGCCTAAAGTTGAGCTGATCGAGGCACACCAAAAGAATTTTATGTATTATAAATTCAAAATTACGAATTTACGATCAACTTCTCTCCGCCTTTTCCCCTTGTTTTTGTTTTTGTTTTTATTTTACGAAAGAAAGGGATTTTACATGCTGTGTTAGTTAAGCACCTGGGAATGGGATATGTGCTTTGCTTCCTTGTTTCGGATACTATTTCCCCATGGCCCAATTATATTATATACCTTCCCAATTTTGGGCTTTTAGATTATTCTTCTAAACATGCTTAATTTGCATAGAACTATGCGATAAGTATTATATTAACTTTTGAATATTTATAAAAAATTGTGATACTACGATGCATAGCACACAATGATCAGTACTATACATTAATATTTTCAATTTTAAAATTCAAACAATCAATCGATTTGAACAGTTTAACATGACCTCCAAATAAAAATGTACTTGTACATCAAATTTTAATTGTTTTACTATTTTTTTATAGTTGAAGATCCCTTGATCTAAAAAGTCTAGACCATTCAAATGTAGTGATTTTTTATCTGTTTAAAAAAGTAGTAAAAAAATTCTAAAAAATACAAAATTTTAGTTTGCAAGTACATTTTCATACTGTGATCACATTGAATGATTCAGATCGACGATTTGGACTTTAAAAACAAAAAAATTAATTCCCAGTATGGACCAATCGGCCTCATGCACAGTACCATAGTCTCACTCAGAAAATACTCAATTTTTATTTATATTTCTTATTCTCATATTTTGTCAAATATCAATATTGCTAATTTCCGTCTACTGGAACAATTGGATTTTTTTTTTTTTCGAAGTTTCTGAGGAGCTTCAGATCAAGGTTTAATTCAGCAACTTGGCGCTCTCTTGCAAAATTATGCTAATATCAACAGTAGTATTCCAAAACCCGAAAAAGTAACCCAAAATTATAAATCTTTGTGGGCCTGCTATTGTTTAAATATTTTTATTGGGCCTTAATTTGTCAATCTGTTAGCCTTTTTTATCTGAAACTGTAGATTTTGCCTACTAAATTTCATTTAAACAATAAAAATATATTTGAGAAGAAAAAAAAACAGAGAGAGAAGTCAATATAGCACCACCAACAACTTCTTTAAAAAAATATACACAAAGTACCACCATGATCTGTAAAAAAAAAATAAGCGCCACATGAAAGAATTCGGATCCTCCCCGGTACCGTAAAAGGAAATCTTTTAGAATTAGTGGATCCGAACCGTTCTTTTAACTTTGCACGGATCTCAAAACACAAATAATACGTCCCGAATAGGCACCAGCTGAGAATAAATTTCAAACCGTGGTCAAAATTGTTCTTGGTTGCTTCATTTGCTTAGTGACTAACTCAAAGACATGAATTGATATCATTTTATATAACTTTTCTTTACATTTAGACCTTAATTAGCTCATGATATGTGAAACACATTACAATCACTTTATATTTTGTAAAAACTTTACATATATATATATATATTTTGATGAAATATTTTCTTCCTGCAAACAATTATGTCTCCTTTGCTGCCCGTTGCCTAGCCAATCTCTCATTTTGAATTCTGACACCCATATACCTATATTTATTTTGCAAATTTAAGCAAGTAGTTTAGATAAACTAAATTTAACAAAAGGCAAATTAAATTAGAATCCTTGATTCATACAATAGTCAATAGAGTAGGTACCTTCCAAGCATCATTACTGTCGCTTGCGGGTTTGTGCCGGGAGAAAACCTAAATGTTGAGCCATCCACAACCCGAAGTGCATCGGTTCCAAACACTTTATAGTCCAAGTCCACCACCTGACCAACCTGACAACCCCCATGATAATGCCATATCGTCATAACAGTGTCCCGACAATACTGCTCCGGTGACCTTGTGTCTTCGTTACTCCTCGGGAGTGTATTTACCGGGAAACGTGTACTTATATTAAGCAAAGTTCCCATCTGCACATCTGAGTAAGTAAAATTTGAGAAACCGGGTGACTTGATGATTCGTTCTATTGTCTCGATACCTCTTATACACCGCTCTAGATCTATGGGCTCTTTGAAGTAATTGAAGGTGACCGAGGGGTTGTCGTCAATGTTTCGGTTTTTTAACTTGAGGTAACCTGTGGAAATGGGGCCCCTTATTTTTTCGAGGATGAAGCCGCCTTGGAAATGAGACTCCTCTAAGCTGTTCATGGCTTCAACTGCCCTCGCTATGGCCTCGGGTGTTCTTTCCTTTGGAGGCACCGTGGCCAACTGGCCTGTCTGTCATAGCATAATTATATATGTATATCTATATAGTCATTAATTACAATTGTCATACATCACATAATGCAATTAATAAAGAAATAGTTAAAAAGATATATATAGACCTGAGGAGAAAACATGCCAAAATTTCTACGAGGTGTCCCGCCGGTGTAATTAGATCCGGAGATGATAAAATTGGACCCACTAGCACCTTCAATGAAGCACCCGAACTTGGTTATTCCGACAACTTGAATGAGAGTAGTAGCAACCGGGTTTGGTGAAGGCACGAAAATGGCGTTCATCGGGTTGTCAGACATCCCCTGGCCCACCATCGGTTGATCCAATACTACGCTTATGTTCAATGCCTCTAGCTGATCTCTTGGGCCCACACCACTCATCATCAGGAGCTGGGGGCTACCAAGCGCTCCAGCTGACACGATGATTTCGTTATCAGAACCTTGGTTTAGATATGCTTTGTGTCTTTTGCCGTATTGGTCCCAGAATATCACCCCGTAAGCTTTCGGCCTTACCCTTCCTGTATATATATCAAGTGGATGGTTAATTTATTTTTGCTAATTTTCTCTTATTAGAGGCCTAACAATCAATTCATTAGACTGTACTTAATTTACCTTTAATCTTGAAAAGAATTCTTGACACTCTGGCATGAAGCAACACATTTAACCCTTCTGGATTTGCATACTCTAACAAATCCGCTGCAGTATGTCGGTTCCCATCACCGTCAAAAATGGTCCCTCCTATCTTTGTCCCGAACTCATGATCATAAGTAAACCCGTTGAAAGGCGTAATCCCCACCTCAAGTAGCCCGTTTCTTAAAGCAGTCTGCCATTTTGGCATTGTCGGTTCAAAAACTACGACTTTCTCTACCCATTCATATGATTCATTTGCAAGTCTACCGTCCCACCCGGCTTCTCTCACATAATTCGGACTTGCACGTGTGTAAAAACCGGCATTGAGACAGCTACCGCCACCTAGCACACGGGCCCGAGAATTTATCACCCCATCCTCGGATACAAACCGTTGAGCGGCAGATGTTGGTGAGGTGTCCGCAAGGGTGTCGGGAAAATTCATCAAATTCGAAACATTTTTATTGCTATAAGGTGAGTCTCCTCTCTCAAGCAACAACACCTTGTAATTGTGTGATAGTGTGGCTGCTAAAGGGCACCCAGCTGTACCACCTCCTATGATGATGTAGTCGTAGTAAGATGTTATCGGCGCCTCTTCTGCTTGATTCAAAAAGGAGTACCTTTCTGCTGTTTGTCATAAAAAATATTAATACACTGTGTATATTAAGCATAAATACTGGTAATTGGAATAATGAGATCTAAGAACACTACCTTGTTGAGAATAACCAGAGCCTACAAAGCTCAGAATTGTGAAGAGAATAATAACAGATACCGATCTCCAAGTAGAACATTCCATTTTACACCTGACAAAAATCTTCAGAAGATTTTACTAGACCCAAGTAAGCATTGAAGCTTATTCAAGTTTCTGCATTTGTGCATTAATAAAAAAAAAATTGAGGACTAATTTTTTTTTCTTTCTTTATATTTTCAATGTTTCTACTTCATATGCAGAATTTATCTTCTTTAAATATTCATAGAACAGAGCCCCTTGTATCTAGACAAAGATAAAAGGGAACGGCACTACGTACCATGCAAAGGAGGTGATATCTTTTGGTTCTATTTTTTTGTAGCAGCAAAAAGATGGCCTCTGTTTGTTTACCTGGATTTAAGCTTTCTATAACAATTACCTGAGCTCATGCATAAGTTGTGACCTCTAATTAGTATTTTTTATTTGAAGTAGAACCTCTAATCAACACAACAAAATGTAGGTACTAATTAAAGTGTTGGTTTGGATTTTTTCAACAGGGGAACATCTTCTTCCCTTCTTTTTTTCCTTTTATTTTGTATGAATAAATGAGCTGATAGTAGTTTACTTATGAAATAATGTTGTTCCAGCTTATCAGAAAACATTAATTTTTTTTTTTTTGAAGAAAATTATGGGTTATGCCCATATTCATTCAATTGATAATTGTAATTAAAGAGATTGTCTATTAAAATTTGTTCAAATGTGTTGAGCTTAAAAATAAGAAACAGAAAATAAAATTAAAAGATAAAAAGAGAAACAAAATGTAAAAATTGCTTCTAAGTGCCTAAGAGCTAGAACCACAAAATCAATTTTGTAGGTGTCTCTTTGAGCCCCAGTGCAGTTCAAAGCATCTCCAAAACATCTGTATCACTTGAATGAACAGGCCTTCCTTACTAGTAGATAGAATGAGTTCTGTACCAGTGTGCGATCATTCGTACCAGCTGGCGGACCATACCAGTCACGTACCACGCTACCAGTTCTGCTGTTTACATCTCCTTTTGCTAGTAGATAAAATGTATGTAGTAATTTATGTTACATTTCCTTATCATGCATAGAAATTCACATATTTCACATTGATTGTAGTGTACGTATACGTAGGACTTGTGATAGATATTGAGAAGACTGCTGGTGGTTAATTTCTTCTTAATTGATATCTATTTAAGGAAGAAGTCAACTTCTCGGCCTATGTAAACAAACATTTGGTACCACTTACCAGACAGCATTCAATTTGAAGTAGTCGGTGTCTTTCTAAGATAAACTCTAGATACAACTAATTAATATATGAGGAGGGATCAAGTTACAACAATTTTGAGTTACCACAAAGTTACAACAACAGTTATTTTTATTTTCAAAGTCCAAATCGTCGATCCAAACCGTTCAACATGATTATCTAAATAAAATATGCTTCTAGATCAAATTTTACATTTTTTTGAATTTTTTTACTATTTATTAAGTTTGGTACAAAATGCAATGGTCTGAATTTGACTAGTTTTTGTACCCATCTTAATAAATAGTAAAAAAATTCAAAAAAATGTAAAATTTGATCTGGAAGCACATTTTATTTAGATAATCATGTTGAACGGTTTGGATCGACGATTTGGACTTTGAAAATGAAAATAACCGTTGTTGTAACATTGTGGTAACTCAAAATTGTTGTAACTTGATCCCTCCTCTTAATATATATATATAGCTAACATTTGTTTATTTAACAAAAACTAATAACTGGCCTATGTCAATAGAGAGCCTGGATTCCCTTGGTTTAGTGATTAATTATGGAGGTAATATATATATATATATATATATATATAAAGGCTGAATGGGTGTTGACTAGTTAGGTCATTCAGTAGCCTAGCTACACCAATCTGTATATATTTTTTTTCTTAAGGGGGGAACAATTAATAATATATTAATATTCATTCGTCTTCTAATTATCTATTTGTTTAACAATTTGATTATATATAGTTGGTCCAGGTCATATCCATTTCTTATTAGCTGCTACTTAGCTCTACCAAATTAAGCTAGTGCAAAACAGAATAAGACCAATGACTCAAATAAAATAAATTAAGAAAAGTAGATGGATTAACATTAATTTTAATTCAAAACAAAAAACAAAAAACAAAAATATAAGGCACCTCGCAGAAGATGTCACCATCAGCAAATTCTAAAATATAATTAATACTATACAATCAGCTTAATTAAATCAAAGTTGAACAGTATAGAGAAGAATAAATTAAGCCCAAAAAAGTAAAGAAAATACGGGACCATTGGAATGTTACCGAAACACATAATAATAATTATTATTATTTAGCAACACCACCTAATTAAATCTTTGCTAAATTATACATTTCATTCAACATGTATGATTCCCTTTGAAAGAAAGTGGGCCATGTTTTAGCTCATGGTCATCTATGGCAAGTCTTTTCAATGTTTCTTACTACTACTATTCTCTATAGTCTATTCTGCCAAAGCTAATTTCTAACAATTCTTCTTTCTTTCTAATTTTTCACCTTTTTCCCCTTCCAGAATCTAATAATGCTCCTTGGGAAGCAGTCTGTTTAACTCATTGGAAATCTTCACATGTCATTGATTCATTTCTGAGAAAAAGCTTTAATTAATTGGCCCAGTCCATCTTACCTTTTTCTTACTATATAGAAATTAACATAAAATAAATTAAATGGATTCAAATATTCATTTTAATAATATTATTGTCACTTAATTAGTATGATTTTATTTTGAGTAATTTATAATTCCAATAGAAAATTCCAAACAAGGAAAGATAATTAAGAATTATTTTTTGGCTGACATGCATCAGAACACTTGCCCTTTGCGTGTTAATTAATAAAGAGTGAGCCTATGGTACTATGCATATCACGGATGGGTCCGTGATACGATTCAATATCTTCGTTTTCAAAGTTCTAACGGTCGATCCGAACCGTTCAATATGTTTTCCATATGAATATGTACTTGCCGACCAAATTTTACATTTTTTAGAATTTTTTTACTATTTTTTTAGGTAGGCAGAAAATCACTGTTTTTGGATGGTCCAGAATTTTCGGATCAAGTGATTTTATACCTATCTAAAAAAATAGTAAAAAAATTCTAAAAAATGTAAAATTTGGTCGGCAAGTACATATTCATATGAAAAACATGTTGAACGGTTCGGATCGACCGTTAGAACTTTGAAAACGAAGATATTGAACCGTATCACGGACCCATCCGTGATATGCATAGTACCATAGGCTCACTCATTAATAAATCATGCTATTGTTGTGCATGCTTTTGTGTAACGCATATGTGAAATAAACAAACTTTTGACCCCACTTAGAGTAGAGAGGCTTGGCATGTTGTGGAGTAGAAGCATATAGTCATGACTAAGCCTAACTTTTAGGTCATAATAGACCATGACGCAAACAAATATGAATTATAGCAATGCTAAAAAGGAGCTTTCGGCAAAGGCATTAGTACTGCAGCCTCAAAACTTGTTGGAGGATAATATGATACGCACCAATATCCAGATACAACAATCCAAACACATGTACACATGACACACCACAAAAAAGCATAATTAATATATATATATATAATTATGCTTTAATTCTTGGTACTAATTCATTCATCATATTCACATTGAATTAATATATAATGCATGCACTTTAATTTTCAAGCAATTAACACTTCTCTATCTAACAATACTAAATTAAAAGCATCAAAATTAAACAAAAAGTAGGGATTAATTAAGAAGAAAGATAAAAAAAAAAAACTCAATCTGCTCGTTCTCTCCTCTAATTAATTAACTGATTGTGGTGCTTTTGAACTTAGCTGAAGAAGAAGAAGAAGAAGAAGAAGAAGGGGTAATCATGATAACCAGCCCCGGAAAAACATCGTCGGGGTCGTGTATATGCGGATTCCTCTCGACAATAAAAGGATCGTCGCATTTATCACTGATGCTATTCAGAGTTTCTCCTTCACTAACAACATATATTTCATCGCACGGTCGCTGCCCAATCAAACTGCTTCCCTTCACCACAATTCTACTCTCATCAGTCATCGTTTCTATCTCTACCTCATGATCTGACATGCGGCCCCTGCCTTCGTGCAGAGAGCTCATGAGGATGAGTGCCAAGAGTGCCAAAGCGCATGACCATGACGCCGCGTCGGCAATGGAAAGTGCAGTTTTGAGGATCGTTTTGTCGAGGCCTCCAGCCATGAGATCGAGAGGAGTGAGGAGTAGAGGTGTAGAGGTGTAGAGGTGTGGTTAGTTTGAAGGGTTTTAAGAGATGAGATGAATTGATGGTTATGGTTGTGGTTATGGTTCGGTTTGACTTTTGCTCAAGTAGGAAGGAAGGAAGGTGATTTATAGCTTTGAGGGCAGCTTGGGTCTGATGCCCATCGGACTCAAACTGAGTGCGATGGATACCATCGCCGTCCGATTCGCCTAAAGATCGGTGCAAGTCGCTATAATATACGTGCACACCACTCTTAAAGTAGATCGGACAGTTACGAACCCATCGGACCCAGTTTGAGTCCGACCCAAGCACGTCCTGCTTTATAGGGGCAGAAAGGGGAGATTAGATGAACAGAGCAAGGTCGCGGGAATCGGGGCTTGGTGGCTTAAATCGCGTGCTATGGGACCGATTTGTTTTAATCTGAACCGTCCGATGCGATCTCATTGGATTGGATGGGACCGTCTGATTTTTATATTAAGAAAGGGGTAGTACTACTACTCGATCGGCTGAATGATTCCATCGAAATGAACTAATTTTAATTGGGGCTAGTCTTATGATTGTATCATAGAAACAGAATGTGAATTTGACCTATTTATTTCGTGTCTGTAGACTGTCGATACCTCGTTTTCATTTTTTTAATTGGCTTTTATTTTGCGAACGTTACGGATCTTGCAATCTGCTATTGCCTATTGATCTGCTTCCATATTCTATTACTACTATTCATTCTTACTGTCACCATTGGCACCACAGAATCTGGATTCTTGTGGCCTTCTCTTTTTGTGATTCCAAAATATGTGACGCTTTTATGCAGTCACAAACAAAATCAGATTTTTAAGTTACGAGAATTAAATATAAACAAAGATTAATTTATATAAAATTTTATTGTTGCACATATAATCATTTTATAATACCTATGACATTCTACTGTAAATTATATAAAAAATAAGTTGCAAATTATTTTTTTTGAAAAAAAAAAATATGATGTTTTAATTGAAATTCACATCCTCCCCGTACCGTAAAAGGAATCTTTAATTTAGAATTAGTGGATCCAAGAATTTGAAAATTAATATGAGTACGATCATTTCCTTGGTGATAATAACCATAGTAACATGGTACGTGAATTATTCGCTTATAATTTGTATACAATTTTTTTTTTTACGTTTTCAAAACAAACACCAAATAAAATGTTAAAAAAACGAGTTATACGTTTTATTTGCGAATAAAATGCAACTTTTTTTTGCTTTCTTGTGGTACTAAAGCAATTTCCAAATTATTTCCGAATTATGAATTTTTGATCTTACTGAACTGAATCCAAACTATTCATTTGTTACTATAATACAAGTAATGTTTGCCAGTAGTACAGAGATGAAGTCCACATAAGAACCGGATGGAGGGATATTGTTGTGGTTTTGAATATGAGGTTTGTTTATAAAGAAAGAAAGCTTAATTAGACTGCTGACTGGTTACTTGGTTAGTGGATTAGCAGGAGGGAATTTAATTTGTACAACAAAATTAATAAAGGGGAAACCAAGGTCATATCTACTTTCCGTGGATTGATCAAAAATGGATTTGGAGTCTTTTAGGTGACCCACTTTTCAAATCTAAGGAATTTTTTTTTAAAAACATCAAATCTAATTAATACTTTGAAACTAGAGAAATATATGACATCCCAAAATTACCAATAGCTCAAATCATTTTATCCTAAATTTTCAAAGTTCAACAGTTGATTAAAACTGTTCAATATGATAGATATATTAAAATATGTTTGTAAATCAAATTTTACATTTGTTTTATTTTTTTACTATTTATTAAGATGGGTACAAAAATTCAATAGTTTGAAAATAACGATTTTGTAAAATATTTAATAAATAGTAAAGAAATTCAAAAAATCGTAAAATTTGGTCTCCAAGCACATTTTATTATAGAGATCATGTTGAACGGTTTGAATCGACTGTTTGGATTTTGAAAGTGTAGAATGTAACTTAGTGTCATCAAAATATAATGTAAGTGGATCCCTCTTCTAAATAAAAAGGCACCCAATATTCTTTTCATAATAGAAATATATATTGTGTTGATTACTTAAAGATAACATATATGATCCAAAAATTGGAGAAAATTGGAGAAAGGTATATTATGTTGATTAATTAAAGTACTTTAAAATTGGAGAAATATATGTGATCCAAAAATTACCAATAGCTCAAATCATATAATAAATAAATAAAAAGGCACCCAATATTCTTTTCATAATATAAAGTATATTGTGTTAATTAAGTAAAGTTAATATCTTAGAATGGTTGTGTTAAATAAAACAAGTTTTTTTAAAACCCATTATTTGCGGCCAATTTAAAACAGCCACATGTCAAACTTGCACAGGTTTTGTAGCTTGTTCTGTTGAAAATTCCATTTTTTTTATTCCGAGATGTAAGTTTAAATTTAAAAATTGTTATGGTGGTTTTGATTCTTGAGATCCGCTGTTGTCGCGTTAAACATGGTGAAAGCATTCATCAATTTTTAGGTCAACTATATCTATATTATATTAATTGATCAATTAATGTTCAGGTTCTGTGTGCCTCATACTTTGTAAGAAATTACTTACTTGTGGGCTCAAGCTCAATGCTTTAAATTGGAATTATTTGAAGCAAAATAGTGGCAAAGATAGCCGTCACTTCTTCAGAAGAAAATTGACAAAGATAATATATATAAACTATAAAATAAAATATTTAAGTCCTGTTCGACTGCCACTGTTTTTGTGGGAAAAAAAAATTTTAATTTAGAGTGAATTTTTTTTTCCACACGCATAGTATTTCGGCTATTCCAATTGAATCCGAACCTAAATCCATTTCCATTTTCGTCTGACAGCCGAATAGACCCTTAAGGTCATGGTCTATTGGTCATTTAATTGGTCTTGGGTCTCTGGCCCTCTTAATTAATTGTTCTCAATTTATGATCTGTTTGAACTGAAACTTTGAATTCAAAGATTGGAACAGCCAGGGAAAAATAAAAGACTAATTTATACAAATTAATTAGTCAATTCTTTGCCACGAATAATATATTAGGTATTATATGATATTATATATCAGCCCCTTGTTTTATTTGTGAGTTTCAAAGGTTTCAAACTTTCAATTTTTCTCAAGTTTATCCATCCCAACTCCCATGGCACTTGGTTGTAAACAGCACGGTTCTTCTCAGATTATTTTAATTATTAGATATTATGGGAATGACGATGACAATGATGATGATTATACTTGTGAGTACATACTAATAATATAAATTATATTATTGATAATTATGAAGATGAAAGCTTCTAATAATATATTATAACAATAAAGCAATGATAATGTATATAATATGTATATTTCTTTTCTTCATTGAACAGTCGTTACAGAGGGTAAAGTAAAATTTAAGATGCCAGATTTTTGTTTGTTTATTCCTAAATGTCTTAAATTTTTAGCACGAGATTTAGTACGAATTTCAAAGCGAAATTGTATTTTTTTTTTCTTTTTACTTTAATTTATTTTTTGGATAAATTTCTTCATATGTCACTAAATATTTGTTCTTCGTCACAAATTTGTCACTCAAGTTTGATTTATTTCTCTATAGCTATTGGATTTTTTATTTGTCCCAAACAAGTCACTGTATAACTTTTACATCCAAGTAATTAATAAAATATAACTTTTTTGATAATATTTTAGATGAAATAAGTATATTCTGTAAGTATTTTGGACGGAATGAATATATTCCGTTAATTTTTTGAATGAAATGTTAAAGAGTGACTTGATTAAAACAAATGAAACTTTAGTGGCTATAGAGACAAATCAAACGTTAGTGACTAATCTGTAACAAATAACAAAATTTAGTAACATCTAGCAAAAGTTAGACCTTTTTTTTTTTAACGTGGGATCCCACCGATTACGAGTTTTGAAACCGTTTCAGTTTTAGATTTTGTGCTCTGTATTTTAATTTTGTAAATTTAAGAGGTATACATCAGATATTATTTATTAGATTGAAGTATATATATATTCATTTTGATTATTTTATTTAAATGGAAACTTATTCATTAAATGTCCCATTAATAAATAATTTAATATCCTGTACTTGTGTTTACTTATGTTATGTGGTCAATTTTTTATAAATGGTGATAAAAAACAAAAATGTGTTAACCAAACTAAACGGATAAGAATGAGTTGTAAACAGATTAATTATTGCTGTATTTGTACTTACGGTAATGTGTTGACTAAATAAAAATAATTGGTAGAAGAAATGCACATAAGAAAAAAAAAATGTTAGGCCATTGAATTATAGTTTTAGGGAATCTAAATAAAATATTGAATTTTGACTATTATATTCTTATTTTCAGTTGAAACGATTCTCACTCAACAGTTGGCAGTAGCAAGTATTTTTTTAGTTAAAAGCTCTCAGGTAATTGTATTGATCCAATTATTTATAAGGTAGCTATTATATATTGTTTTTTTTTTTATTAAATTATTAGATGAATTCAAGTAGCTATTGAGCTACTTAAAATCATCTAATTTGCTATGTTAAAAAATAACATACATCTGAAATCAAAATCAGAGAATGCAAATTGCAAGTAGATAGATCTTCCAAACTTTTCTCTAGAAATATAGACACAATAGTATTTTTTTTCAAATTGCATGCGTAGCATACTACGCTATATGAAACTCTGAAACATCTTCGTCTTTCCAAAATTTACACCGCCCATAGCAAGGGATCCAAATCTGCTGCAATTCTTTACCCATGAACAGTATCCTACAATCCCTACTTTTTCAAATCCAACTGTTGAATTGTTTTGAGATTCGTGTACAAAAAATCAATTTTTTAAGATACGTGCACATAAATTATTGGACGGCTAGATTTGAAAAGGCAAAATTTTAGAATTACTATTCATACCATTCGGATGGCAGCAGATCCAATTCCCATAGCAAGTAGCAAGTATGTTGGAGTCTTAGTTTTGATGAAAATTAAATATCCTCTCAAATACTTGACATTATGAATTTGTAAAAAGCTGGGTCGGATAAAGAATTCAGACTTGACTGGAACTGGAGATGAGGTACGTTACGTCACCACGGGCCTCCTATTAATCAAACAAAGAGATAAAAATGATTATTCGTCTGGGCCTACTAGCCCATTACCATGGGCCTCCTAGCCCGCTAAATGAGTAGTAGTAGTCTGTCTAGTAGAGAGAGAGAGAGTCGGTTTGAAAACCCTAATTTATCAGCTTATAAAACTTCCTTGGAGAGCACCTCCTGTAGAAAAGCAGCGGCGTCTGTTCTAGCGCTTCATTCATTTAATTTTAATTTTGTTCATATGAAAATTAGGGGGTTGCGATGAGGATGAATTTGGTTTATGGACTAGAGTTTCTGATTTGGGTTCTTCTTACCCATTAGTTGAAGATTCACCCTTGGCTGTCTGAGCACCTCTTTCTTTCTTTCTTTAATCTCTTTTCTTCATTTAGCAAATTGGCGTCCTTTTTACCAATTCTGAAGGATAAATTAATTTCCTTTGGTATAATGGCTTGGACGCAATATTAAATTAGCTTGTGGTGATCCTGATCTTTGGACTTGTTTGTTTGTGCCATTTGGTCTTGGAAACGCCTCATATATTCATTCATTTCTTTCAATCTCTTTTAACCCTTATTGGATTTTAAATGATGATATTTGATTGTCGCCCCAGTCTTAGGATCCGCTATCTATTATCAAAAAGATAGCCGATCCATGCTGATTGACTAATTATTTCTATCTGAATCCACCTTTTTATGAATTTTTGAATTTGAGTTTGAATCGTTCAATTAATTTTGACATAAATATAAAAGAGCTTTTTTTAATTTCTAAATATTGTCTGATTTACCATTTATCAAGGGCCTCATCATATACAAATAGAATGTCAATCTCGAGCATGGGTTAATAACAAGTCATAATTTTTTATTCGAATATGATATTTTCATGACCGACCAATGCATGTCTTGGATCCCTTGTGTCGTACATTACTTCACCTTCAAAACAACTGCTCATAGGAATTATTTTCAAATACAATTTTGGCACATTAATTTTGTATATAAAATTAATTAATTTGAATAATCAAGCTTATGCGACGTCTTACTAATATTTGATGGCACGGAATATCCAATTTCGTAAGGTAATGCAATAGATTAGATATTAAATGAATACGAATATGATCATATGAATATATGCTTTTTATAATAGTGAACAATATAATTTTTTTAATAATAACTATTAAACTATGTAATATATATCTATTATTTGAAGAATGCATGTCGCTTGGTGAGGGGTGCTGATATTGACACTAAAATTATTGTTATCAGCACAACACAATTCAAATGATCTAATTAATAGACAACTTTACCCTTATATATTGTTCTTAATTCAATTTATTTTGCTTCTTAAATTAGCAAGGTTTTTTTTAGAATCTTTTGAAAAAAGAAACAACTTACTATAGTAAGAAAATTCAAACATGTCTACATTTGTTTTTAGCATATATGAGAAAAATTCAAACTTGTTTGTATTTTCTTTTAGCATGTTCTATCATAAAATTAATAATTATAAACCCAAACCACCAGATAGGGTAGAAATTAAAAATTAATTTTCTTTTTTTCTTAATTTTCTTGAAATTAAATGAAAGAAATTTTAAACAAAATATTTTCTTATTTGATTATGAAAAAACTTATGTTATTACATATGGCTTAATTTGTTTCTTCTAGCTTAGTCGATTGTTTTGTTTTTGAAACACTTTTAATATATTATTTGTGCATTATCTTGATGTTTGTAATTGCCATAGATAATGAACGTGTAAACAAAAAAATGCATTTGTCATGATAAATATATAAAAAAGCTTGATATACTTTAAATTTCCAATAAAATAACAAAAAAGTCAAAAATATTTACTAATTGCTTATTATCTGGACTTAGATAGCTACAGAAACATTTATATTTCCATTAAAAAAAATTAACTGATTTACTAGGGGCATTAATTTTACAAGATATTTGTTTCCTTTATATAATTGTCTCTTAAGGAAATTAATATCCCAAAATAGTTAAGGAGAGATGATCAAATATTTGAAAGGCGGTAATTGAAGGGTAAATTTGTCTATCAAATTAAAAATTTAAATAACATTGCGTCATTAACAAATTATGTTGTGTAGATATCATCACCCCTTGCCGAGCAAGGAATAGAGATGGATGGTGGTTGTCTCCAAGCAAGGAATGTACTACTATATTTAATGATTCAAGAAAAGAATCAAAGTTTTTTCTTGCTAAAGATACTAAAATTAAAATTAAGCATCTTCTTCAATCTAACTACTTTTTTTTTTTTTTTTTTTTTTTATGAACAATCTAACTACTAGATGAATTTGATAGAGCAACATATGAGATGAGGGAAGAGGGGGAAATAACAACTGTATTTTCAGCTCTGGGCGAGAGAGTTTTATATCCTAAGACTAGGGTTATATTTATGAGTGATATTTTTAGGCCAATGGCCTCCGGGTGTAAATGGAGCGAATTCAGAGCGGATAATGCTAATATTGTATCCGCATCTATTTTTCAACGAGCGGATACGAATATGGATATAGATAGTAAACGGATATTAAAATTTAAAATCATATCTGTCTTAAACAGATACGGATACGAATACGGATAATCCACGAATACGAATTCGAAAACGAATATGTCAGATATTAAGTAATTATACTAAATTTCATAATTTTAAATTACCTAATTTGATTACATAAATTGACAAAAATTTAATGAACTTTTTAAGTTTGTACAGTGACAATTATGTATGACTAATTGCTTATTGGTTCAGATAACCAATTCATTATCCTAATAGATTATATAATTTTCCTACTAAAATTCTTGAACTTAAACGAATATGTATGTTTTTTGGGAACTTTGCAAGAGTGAAATTAATTGAAAACTGCTGAAAGATTAAATTTTGGATCCGGATATATACGGATATCCACTCCGTTTATATCCTCACGGATTATATTTTCATATACTAAAAATATTTGTATCCGTATCCGTTTAATCCGGATATGGATTATAAGCGGATTCAAAGCAGATTATCCGAATCTGTTTATACCCCTACCAATGGATCAATAAATAAACTTATAGAACTAGCCCATACATCAAATGGTCATAAAATTAACCTATTTACTCTCTTCCGTTTATTTGATTAAATACCCACTAAGGAAACATCCAATGAATTATAATTGGGGTAGTCAATTTAATTTTCTCATGTTATGTTGAGATATAAATTTATTTTTCACGTGAATTTAAATTTATTTTAATTTAAGATTGTTATTTTCATGATATTTATTTTAAAATCATCTAATGATACTAAAATATTCTTCTCCAATTAAATCTATTTTGATGTGATTTAGTAGGATCCCGTGTCATGTTGACAATAAAATTGAAATTCATTTTAATTTCATGTAGCAATATGTATGATGATTACTCACTACTCAGATAATATGTCAACAACAGTTTCATGATTCTCAAACAATATTTGATCTGTGTTAATTCTTGTCTTACATGAATACATGATACTACGAATAAATTCAAAGTAAGAATATGTCATCCTTATAAAACAGTAAAGTTTTATCTTGATTCAATTATTTTGGCGTATTAAATTTTCGACACATGAAATTTTATTCAAAACACATTACCGATTCTTAATTAATTGTTTTGGTCGACATAAATATGAACTATGTACATAATTTTTTTTAAGAGTAAAGCTAGTGTATACTATGTTTATTGAGAAGTTTTGGTGATCATAACTTCAAAAGAAATAAGATTTGGTCCAAATGGCTTTGGATCGGATACCGTCCAAAACCTAGAAAAAATTGTATCATTAAAGTTTGAACAGTCGATCTGAACCGCTCAATATGATTTTCATATTAAAATGTACTCAAAGATCAAATTTTATATTTTTTGGAAATTGTTTACTATTATTTTAGATACGTACAACATCACTATTTCTGAACGGTCCAAAAACAATGTTTTGTTCATATCTAAAAAAATAGTAAAAAATTTCCAAAAAATATAAAATTTGGTCTCTGAGCACATTTTAATATGAAAATCATGTTGAGCGGTTCGGATTGACTGTTCGAACTTTAATCGTACGATTTTTAGAGGCTTTGGACGGTGTTCGATCCAAAGCCATTGGGACCAAACCCCACCCCACTTCAAAATCTATCGGATTAGCTTCAAATGAAGAATTCAAATTGTTGAAATCAATCTACTTCACGAGTGATGTGTGTAAATACAAAACTTTTAACTTTTCGAATTCATTTAGTATAAAATCAAATGGTCAAAATATGATAAAAAAATGAATACATTAAAATAACTCGTAAACCTTTATTTTTTTTACTGCTCAACTTTGTACTACATAAATTTAAAAATTTGAAATTTTTTGTGCGTACACGCATTACTTATTTAGTATATTGGTTTTAACAGTTTACATTTATCGTTTGAAGTCAATATGATAAATTTTGAAATTTTGTTGATAAAACATTTTTTTATGAACATAATGCACACCAGTTTACATTTATCGTTTTTCTCTGCCCTTAGGGAGTATAATTTTTCTGCCTTTGAGTCACTGATACATAGACTCACACTAAAACTAAAAACTAATATTTAAATTTATAAATTTGTCATAATTCACATATCAGCCTTATAGAAAATCCTGCCCCCCGGTCTCTTTCCTGTGTACGGACAGTAAACATTAAAGTTTAGCAAAAATTCGTCGGTGTGTGCATTTATATTCATGCGAGCCAATAATGGAGCAATATGGGATCTCTCCGAAATTCTGTCACAATTTTATGAAGAGGAGGGATCAAGTTACACCTTTTTTTTTGACACATTTTGACATCTATCATTTTCAAAGTCCAAATAGTCAATCCAAACCGTTCAACATGATTGATATACTAAAATGTGCTTGGAGATCAAATTTTACATTTTTTTGAATTTTTTTACTATTTATTAAGATGGTTACAAAATCGTTGTTTTTGGACCATTGAAAAACAACGATTTTGTAACCATCTTAATAAATAGTAAAAAAATTCAAAAAAATGTAAAATTTGATCTCCAAGCACATTTTAATATATTAATCATGTTGAACGGTTTGGATCGACTATTTGGATTTTGAAATCGCAAAATTAACCTATATAAAAAACAATGTCATGATGTGTCAAAAAAAAAGATGTAATTGGATCCCTCCTCTTTTATGAAAATCAATTTACCAAGTACGAAATTGTTAAATAAATAAATAAAAGAGAAGTTGGGGTACAGTACATAGTACATACTACAAAGAATTCGCATCCTCTGAGATATCTTATATTTGGCGTGACTTTTTTTGATAAATCTCAACCGTTCAAATACGGTCCGCACGAATCTCAAAGCTAAAATAATACTGCCTCCTGCGCTATAGCACCGGACACGTCGGCCATGCAAAATATGCGATATCTCAGAGGATACCCACTGTACTACATAGGGGTAAAGAATTTAACAGAGCAGTTTCCGCTTTACGCAGCGCAGTGCTAATTTTGAAACTAACAGTCCGTGCGCTGTACGAAGACAAATCACAAAAGTGGTGTGTTAAAATATGAACCCGTACAAAGTGTGTAAAGACAGATGGTAGAGTTAACACTCAAGCAGGAGGAGAGGAGGAGAGAGCAGAAAGACAGGAAAGAATAATAAAGAAATGTCCACGATTAGCGTGCCGCGTGGTGGTCAAATAATAAAACCAGAGCAGCCAGCACAACACACCACAGCCTCATTCTCTCATTCTCTCTCTCTCTCTCTCAAGTCTCATCCTAGGGAAGGAAAACAAAAGAAAAAAAAGAACACCTACCCTATTCCTATTCCTATTCCTATTCCTATTCCTCTCTTCCAACCTTTTCGGCTTCCATTTCTCTGTTTTCGGCTCCAATCAATTAATCAATCAATCCATCCATTCATTGTAATTCACCTTCTTCCCGACTCGCGACTCCGACTCCAATATCTCTATGGATTTTGATTCCTGACTAGTTTTGGTTTGACTGAAACTGAATTGGAATTGGATCCATTCATCTATGGGACGAACTTTGGCGTTGTTTCTTCTACTCATAGCTTTCGGTCTTGTGCTTATCGGAGCTGTACACGCTACGCAAGGAGATGCCGATCCTCTTTATATGTATGCTTTCACCTTTCTCGATTCCTTTCTTTTTTCTTCTCAAAATCGTCCTTGTAGTTTAGTTTCTATTGCTTTTGTTCCAATTTTAAGATGTGGGAATTATTAACAGTTAATTTGGAATTTTATTGTTTATATGAAAGTGGCAATCAATAACTTCATGATTGAATTGAAATAATGCAATTGTTGGATTTCATGTAAATAAATTAAAACTCACGTAGCTATCTATCTATAATCTATCTGTTATTGTAATTAATGCAGACAGGTCCCTGAAAATTGATTGTATTAATTGTTTCAGTTACCAAAACACAACATAGTATATTGCCATTTTAGCTACTATATCAGTTCAGTTTCATAATTCCATTCCAATGTGTGGTTCGTTTGGCAGAGAGTGTATCGACCAATGTGAAAAGACAGGAGCTTTGAAAGAAAGTTCAGTGAAGCATTGTAAGGCATCGTCAGATAGTTTTCCCTCAGATGAACCCTGGTACAAACAAGAGCCACTGTATGTGCAATGGAAAGAATGGAATTGCAAGAGTGAGTGCCGGTACCAGTGTATGATGCAACGCGAAAAGGAGAGAGGAGAACTCGGGCTTGAACCTGTTAAGTATCATGGCAAATGGCTTTTTAAGCGTGCTTCTGTTTTTCAGGTTATTTTTTAATACTTGCTGTCTAATTTTCAGATACACCAATCAATTAATTTCAAGCGAGGTTTTCAATTAGCCTTTAAACCGTTTAGTTGGAGCAAAAATAATGACTCTAACAATGAAAATCAACTTATTACCATTGACAGTAGGATACTGGCACCCAAATGGAGGGTTTGGTTTACAACAGGGATTTGGATTAGACTTTCAAAAATTTAATTAAGGGAAGCTGTTTTGAGGTGAACATGGAAGAATATGTAACACATGATTCAATAAATTATTTCCGATGAATAATATAATTTGAGCTGTGAACCTAGCTATTTTGTTTTGATCTCTACTCAACTGGTCCACTTGGCAAAAGTACACTATTAGAAAAATAATAAGACTTCCTCAACATCCAATTATGATAGTACAGCAGATGCATTAAATTAAATCTAATAATATCCACTTAATTATTTATTTAAATCAGGTGTCTAATAGTTTTCTTCCCTGACAAAATAGCTTATATAATTTTCTTCTTTCCTTTTTGTACAGGAACCGCTCTCTGCCATTCTGTCTGCTCTGACACTCTTAATGCAATTTAATGGGTGGCTATCGTTTTTTCTTCTGGTTCATTACAAGTTGCCTCCGAGGCCTGAGACACGTAAAACATACTATGAATTTACTGGCCTTTGGCATATTTACGGGATCTTCTCCATGAATGCTTGGTTTTGGAGCTCCATTTACCATAGCAGGTTATTATTCTGCACAAAAAAACCCATCCTTCCACTGAAAACAAAAGTGATAATAATAGAAATCTAACATGCCCGATAAATTGACCATAAGCCATACAAGTTAGGTGAGACCGTCAATTCTTGTTGCATAATTGACTTGGAAGGTACTGAAATGTCTGTTATTAGGCCATCTGGAGTACTGTACAAACGGAGTATCACTCCTTTTTTTTATTGTATTCCTTTAGCATTTCATGGTGTGTTATTTTGGTCAAGGTGAACCAAAAAAAGTCAAAAAGAAAACAGTAATTTTTTTAGGTTGTCATTCAGGTGTCTTTTTTTGGTTTGGTAATTGAAAAGATAACTGTGCAGACTAGCCAAGAAAACTAGTTTTTACGAAAGACGGTAAGATTATTGACACTTTGGATGTTTCACAGTTTATGTGGGTTAGCATTTTCTCATTTTCCCCTTTCTAATAAGACAATGGGGAACTTGACTCATTGCTTCTCTTTTATAATAAGATGGCTTAAAGCAAAGATATATGGTGCAAAATTAATGATTATAGGTTAATTTCTACACAATAAATTTTTACATATATGGTGAAGTTACGTGGTGTTTATTGGCCTCTTATCATTATAATCAATCCATTGTTGCATCTTTTAATTTCACAATATTTGAAGGCTGTTCCTGACAAGATGCGTTTATTGTTGAAGGTATGCTGATTGGACAGAGAAGTCATACTATTCATCTGCTGTGGCGTTACTAGGTTTTTCACTAATTGTGGCCATAATACGAGCTTTTAATGTGAGAATTGAAGCTTCAAGAGTCATGGTTGCTGCTCCTTTATTAGCCTTTTTGACCACTCACATACTTTATCTCAATTTTTACCGACTTGATTACAGTGAGCATCTCTCTCTCTCTCTCTCTAAAGCACAAGTATCTTCATGTTTTAATAATAAATTTAATTATTTTTCATTATTATTATCACTTTGATTCCATAGGCTTGAATATGAAGGTTTGCATTGCAATGGGCACAGCCCAATTGCTAATTTGGGCCATTTGGGGCTCCATAACCCGGCACCCATCAAGAGCAAAACTTTGGATGATCACAATTGGAGGCATCATTGCTATTATATTGGAAATATATGACTTTCCACCATATATGGGGTATGCTGATGCACATGCTTTCTGCCTACTGTTAGCAATACCTCTTTCTTATCTCTGGTGGAGCTTTGTCAAAGAAGATGCTGAGTTACGCACCTCAGCTATCATGAAGAAAACTAAATAGGGGCGTTTCAGTAAATCAGCTTTCTTTTAGCAAAGCTCATTTACTTGTCGGATATGTGAAATATCTCACACCTGTTGATAGTTTTCCTTCGATTTTTGACTGTCTTTTACCCTTTTGCCAGTTGAAGGTTAAAGTGGTTGCAGCTTATTTTTGTGTACCTTTTTTTGTTGTGTTATTGTTGGTTTTTGACCCCATAGATAGCTAATGGGTTTTTAATGTATTCACATCACATGGTGCCTTTATTGTAAACTTGGTACTGGAAAGTGGAAACTGGTTAGCACTTCACTCCCAAGTCAGTTTATTAAGCATTTTTTTGGTGATAGTAGTAGCTTGCAGTGTTGTTCTATCTCTTTTATGCTCAATCCTTTCTTTTCTGTTTGTTTTTGGTTGAAAGGTTCAAATCTATAATTCGTTTGACCTAATTTTTGATCCAATCCAAACTTTCTCAGAGGGATTGGAAAGTAGTAACAGAAAAATCTACATTCCAATTTCTACAAATTGATCTTATACTGATAAATAAATAAATAAAAAGTGTCAAATAAGATTTAGCATTCTCTATGTCAACAGATAACCACTAAAATCTTATTTACCAACGATAGTTGACAGCAAAATTTACTTGAAAAAAATATATCAACCCAACAAAGTGAGAGAGGATGCCAGTGAATATTTCGCACAAGAAGTACTTGCTAAACAACAGATGTCTCATTAACTAAAAAGCAACTGAATAAAATAGAGAAAAAACTAAGATTACAAAACCATCATCTTCAAGAAAAACAGCAATAACAATGTGAAGATCACATCAAAAATAGCAACTCAGAAACTATACAAGAGGGGGTATTATAGAAAAGTCAAGGTACCAGCTCAATGTCCTTAAAATACTCGTGCTCCAGAGCTTGTCGAGCAGTGATTCTCTTACTTGGTTCCAGACGAAGCATTTTCTGTTAATTTTATAAACAACAATTACAAATCAGGATACATCACAGTCACAGGGATATGGTCTGACTCTCCTAATATTGTTGTTATAAATACATATTGGAAGAGAAATTGAAAGGCTGAACTTACAGAGAGAAGATCAAGTCCGGTTGGTTCAAGATTCGGAACAACTGTTGCCAGATCCTACAAAAGCATTCCCCAAACATATCAACTTGTAATGACAAAACCTTATTTTCATAGTGATTCTTACAAAGTATGGGAAAATCCTTGTGCAATTATAACCGACCCAAAGAACAACATTTGAACACAGGTGAACCCAGACCACTCATAGGTAAACTGAGTCTGTCATATATCAACAATAGCAGGCGAGTCTGTTTTGCAATCTTAAATAATGTTTGATGCTAAATGAGGGACAACAGCTTTGTGGCTACATTTTGTAATACATATCTGGTTTCAAATTCAAGGGGCTGTATGCAAATTAAAAAAAAAAAAGTAAAATGGTTTAAATGCAGGTAAATTAAGGTGTTTATCTTTTTAAGTACCTTAGAGGGCCACTTAGGAAATGCAGACTTGAAATCAGGCAGTGAAGTAACTCCAGGCCATGTCTCTTCATTTGGAGTGCCCATTACCCTTAAATACATGGTACAGTCAGTCATTATGATACATTTTATTACCACAACAATATATATTTGACTAGGTAGTGAGAGAGAATAATGAAGAAATGGTATAGATTGAGACCTGAAAATCTTAAATAACTCATCAATCTCAGAGTCACCAGGGAAAAGGGGGCGCTGGTTTACCATCTCGGCAAATATGCAGCCCACTGACCACACATCAACTGGGGTTGAGTACTGACGCGCCCCGAGCAGAATTTCAGGTGCTCTGTACCAAAGCGTCACCACCTGACATTCAATCCATTATTTTATTTAAACTCTCTTTCTTCACCTTTCAGCCAGTGGTCACACATCAGAGAGAGAATTATGATACGAGGGCCAATATGATCTTTCTAAGAGTAATATTCTTCTTCAAATTAAGAGCTACAATCAAAATACTTTCAATTTCACATGAAAAGAGCAATCATAGGCCCCCATAAAACACTAAAATTAATGTTATTTTACATATAATTCATTTTCACAATGAATATGCAAAATTGTTGGATTAAGAAATAGAGATAGATACCTCATGGGTAAAGGTACGAACAGGAAGGCCAAAGGCACGGGCCAGGCCAAAGTCGGCCAGCTTGAGAGAATTAGTGCGGCGATCAATCAGCAAATTCTGAGGTTTCAAGTCCCGATGAAGCACTCTATGAGAGTGGCAGTATGCCACTCCCCTTAAAATCTGATATAGGTATGTCTGACACCAAAAACAACACCATTTAATTGACAAAATTAGATTATCTACACACTAGTGTCTTTCCTAAGTTTTCTTTTCTGAAGCTCTACATTTTATGTTATCTTTATGCTGTTTACATTCTGTTATTTACATTTACATTCTGTTATTTACACACTAGTGGAAGAAAATTCAATAGGAAAAGCAGTCCAATCCCATAACTAAAGCAACAAGTTTTATCTTGCCCACAAAATATGCTTCCCCGGAAGAACTGAACAGTTTTCTGCTGAGTTTGCAACAGAGAATTCACAGAAATATAGATAGAACAAATAATTAGAGAAAATGTGATGATGCAAAGAGTCTGACCTTAATCAGGCGAGGGTTCTTAGCTAGTTCAGGACATGAATCCATGTACTTCTTAAGGTCCAGGTCGAGATACTCAAAAACCAGATAAATGCGCTTCTCACTGTGAACCACATCTTGCAACCTATGCATGACAATACAAGTACATTTTAGTTAACCATCGACTACTTTAACAAAATAATCGACAGTAGAGTTGTTAATTGCCTATACAATAAAATACTTGCTTTTTCTGAGCAAAGAAGTTTGTTCTAGTTATTGCCTATTGTCGGCTATAATTACTCAAAAAAAGGAATTATACAAAAATAGACATATAACATCTCAACCCTATCACATACATTATATCAAGAGGGGAAATTTTTTTACAATTGACAAACAGATTGCATCAAGTCAACATCTAACAATAGCAAGTGATGCCACACAAGTTAGTAATCAATCAACAGTAATAAGCAACATTATATATAGTCCAGTAGTAATTGTCTAAATCTGGAGATGAGAAAGAGAAAAGCAAAGCAAAAACCTGACTATATTGCCATGTTGCATTTCCTTGAGAAGAGAGATTTCTCTGATGGCTGTGCTAGGAACACCTTCATCCTCCTGCTCCAATCGGATCTTCTTCAAAGCGATCGTCTCGTTAGTGAGCTTATCACGCGCTTTGTACACCACGCCATATGTCCCCTCTCCGATCTTCTCTACTTTCTCGTACTAAATCAATCATAAAGGAAACCTATTTAGCAAGATAGATAGATAGATAGATAGATAGATAGATAGATAAAAGAGTAATTAATGGATCGCATAGACACAAACCTGGTCCATTCAACGCCGACGATAGAGATTTCCCTACATCCACAACAAAGAATCAAACATTAGTATATCCATTCGAATACATTACGAAATATACTCGATTTGTAGAAATAAACTCTAATCGGAACAGAATGGGAAGAGATGGGGTGGAGATCTTATTATTGGAAGAGAAGAGAGATTGATTTGATTAGAGAAGATGAGAAGAGAGGCTTACTACGTCTTTGAGAGTTTGTTTTGTATATCTCTCCTCAAACAAGGGAGAAGAAGGGAGAAGAGAAGAGAAGAGAAGAGAGAGTTCGATGAGCACGGCTGCCGGAACCACCGCCTGCCTCCCCTCTTTCTCTCTTTCCAGTGTTGTCGCTTTCGACTGGGGCTGGCTCTCTGTCTCTGGTCTCTGGTCTCTGGTCTCTGCTCCACTTCAATTATAAATAGCAACGCTTTCTCTTTCTTTTTCTCTTCTTATACATACAATACATTAATACAATGTATTCTATTCAATCTTCTCATCTACTACGCTCTATGTATAATATTTCTTCTACCTATTCATTACTTAATACTCCATTTTATATATTTTATAAATGCAATTAAACCAATTCAATAATTGTTGTTAATGACTCTTAAATAAAAATATATTGGTAAAGAGTAAAGACCAATATAAAATATATCTTATGTTATAGAGTAATGCATCAATGCATCAATTAAGAGTAAATATGTTATAATTTCATAATGTTCATAATATTGTATTATGTTTTTTCATTTTTTCTATTGTACAAGATTACGAAGAATAAAAAGGGTAACTTGACCAATGAGCATTGAAAATGAAGAGGATTCTGACACATGCAGAGAAGTAGGTGTACGATTTGGGTACGCGGAGGCGGACAGATAGAGGAGATGGGAAGCGCAGGGTTTCGAATCGAATCGCGGTAGTTATGAATGAGTTATGTGGTAGGAAAAAAAAAAAAGCTTAAAAAGCCAAGGAATGGCTGCGATCGGATTGGTCGGGTCTGGTTCGGCCCATTGTTCTCTGTGTTTGACTGGATAACGGAGGTTTGGACCGGGTAGAGACCATCCTCTGACATATCTTAAATTTTGCGTGACTTTTTGGAAAATTTCAACCGTTAAAATATCTTCTCCACGACTCTCAAAGCACAAATAATTCGGGGCTCCTTGCTATCGCCGAATAGGAACCGGACACGCCGGTCACGTAAAAGTTGAGATATCTCAGAGGATACGCACTCGACTCAAACGGACTCGGCTCTCATTCGACCATAGGAGTTGATTTAATAGAGTAGATTCTTTACACCTCCCGCCAGTGTCCCGAATCGTATATAAAGTAGATTCTTGACGGATGTATGATGCAGAGATATGCTACAGGATTATCAGATAGATATCCGCCACAGAGGATATTAATTCTAGTAAATTGGAATGGGACAAATACAGTTCAGGATCTTAAGTAACTTTTAGTATAAAGCCTTTTGTATTGAACATGACTGTTCGAGCTTGGACTTGGAGAGCCGGGAGGCAGATTTGTTGTATGCTACTTGCTTGAACACACATATATATTAATTGGATGTTCATAGAAAACCTGAAAGCTACTAAATGTACATCACGCCCCTCCGGTACAAGTACAAATGTACAATCGTCTGTTTTAAAATCTCAGCAGGCATGCTCGTATAATCAAATTAATGTACACAAATCTAAGCTTGACTAGGCGAGATAATGTTAGTTTAAGATTCACTCATCGAGCTTGTAAACTTGTCATTAACGAGAACCGTTGAAAGGGAATTATAATACACGCATGTTAATTTGTAATAAGAAGAGGATTGACCCTAATTAATTAGTCCTTCTCAAAAGAAAAGCATATATATATATATAGATTGGATAAGATCAAAGTGATAGTTTTTGAGCTGTGTCATATCAATTCGGTTTCGCAATTTTCAAAGTCTAAACAGTCGATTTAAATCGTTTAATATGATATATATTAAAATTTGCTTGGAGGCCAAATTTTATATTTTTTAAATTTGTTTTACTATTTGTTAAGTCAATTTTAAATTGGGTTTTTAATGGTCTAGAAATTTTTAACCGTTTATTAAAATCAGCGATTTTCAAACCATCTTAATAAATAGTAAAAAAAAATAAAAAAAAAATGTAAAATTTAGTCTCAAAACACATTTTAATATAGATATCTAATCTAACGGTTTAGATCAAAAATCGAGAAACCAATTGGTTGCACTACGGTTCTGGAACAAATATTTTAATGTTAGTCGACCTCTCTCTCTTTCTCTCTCTCTCTCTTTATATATATATATAGTGTGGATTGGCTAAGTTGCTACCGTAGCACTTCGATTGAAGTACTACCAGGGTCATATCTTAGTACTCGATGTTCAAATAGCAAATCCAAACCGTTAGATATTCAATCTATATTAAAATGTGCTTGGAGACCAAATTTTACATTTTTTGGAATTTTTTTTGCTATTTATTAAGCTGGTTTGAAAATTGCTATTTTCAATGCTCCAGAAATTTAATAAAAACAACGGTTTTCAAACCAGCTTAATAAATAGCAAAAAAATTCAAAAAAATGTAAAATTTGGTCTCCAAGCACATTTTAATATAAATTGAACATCTAACGGTTTGAATTTGCTATTTGAACATTGAGTACTAAGATATGATCCCAGTAGCATTTCGGTCCGGTAGCAACTTAGCCACACTATATATATATATATATATAGGGTTGGGATATAGTGAGTTGCGAAGTAAGAGCCTTGTTTTACTTCACGCTCATATTTTCTACTTTTGAAAGTTCAAAAAGTCGATCCGAATGTCCAACATGATCTACATATTGAAATGTACTAGGAGACAAAATTTTATATTTTTTGAAAATTATTAGTATTTGTTTAGAATTTTTTAAATTATTTTTTTTACTGTCCATAATACATAAAAAAATGATTTTCTACCCATTTAAAAAAATAGTAAAAAAATCCAAAAAAATGCAAAATTTGATCTCTAGGTACATTTAATTATAGAGATCATGTTGAGCGGTTTGAATTAGATGTTTAGACTTTGAAAACAGAGATATAAAGTTGAAGTAAAACAATAATCTTACTTCGCAACTCACCATAGCACATCTCTCTCTCTCTCTCTCTCTATATATATATATATAGAGAGAGAGAGAGAGAGTTAAGCTAGAGTGTGATGTGCTCACCAAGAGGGTTTGGTGAATACAACTCCAAAAGTATATCAGATCGGCTTCAAACAACGAATTCAAACCGTTGAAATCCATGTACTTCATGATGAGTGATGCATGTACATGCAAAATTTTGAAAGTTTTGAATTCATTTGGTGCAAGCAGTCAAAGTACTAAATCTTTTAATAAGTTTTTTTATATATTCATTTTTCATCATTTTTTTTACCGCCTGATCTTGTAGCAAATGAATTCTAAACTTTCAAAATTTTGCATGTATATACATCACTAATGAAGTATATGAATTTTAATAGTTTGAATTTGTCATTTGAAGCAGATCTGATTTACTTTTGGAGTTGTGCTCACCAAACTCTCTTGGTGAACACATCATGCCCTAGCTTTGCTCTGTGTGTGTGTGTGTGTGTGTGTGTGGGGTGCAAACTAGAAAGTTGAAAGGAAAGAAAGAATGAAGTTGAGATGAGATTGAGAGGGTTATGATTTATGAATGCATGCAGCCCCACACCCCCACAGCATTGGTGCATTGGAGAGGAGAGTCACGTGAGTAAGTTATGAAGCCAACTAATTAGTAATTGCCTCTGCCACAACACAAAAGTTGCATGTGAAGCAAATAACAAAAACGAGCAACTCAAGTCAGTGACAAATGAAACTTGACAAAAGCTACCTCCAACTCTGACTCTCCAACCCTGCATCTAATTAATTCTATGCCGACTATATATTCAATTAAGCCTCAATTAAATACTACTTATTCCTTCTTAAGCTTATTAAGCGCAAGCGTGCTAATAAAACTCAGGCGCATGCGATGCTACTAAACTCATCTCAAATACTACTTATTCCTTCTTAAGCTTATTAAGCGCAAGCGTGATAATAAAACTCAGGCGCATGCGATGCTACTAATTAATTCTATCTCATTCATGCTTCAATTTTGATAGATTGAAGAAGTTCGGCCTGGCCTGGCCCCCACCAGGGCCCAAAAGCCCGGCATTTTTATTCATAACCAAAAAAATAAATAAAATATTATTAATAACCGGCCCCCCGAAAATATTTTACCCATGCCCAAACCGCCCCCTGGGGGGGGCGGTTTACCCCCCATCCAAACCGCCCCCCCAGGGGGCGGTTTGCCCCCCACCCAACCCGCCCCCCCGGGGGGCGGTTTACTAATTTTTTTTTTTTTTTTAATGCGATGATTGATGGATTATTTATAATTATGTTTATAATTTATGTATTTTATAATATTATGTATTTGTTTATATTTTTAATACGATAGATTTTATGATTTGTGAATAGTTTAAAACATAAGTGAATGCAGGGTTAAACTTCATAATATCATATTTATGATTTATGATTTCATAATATCATATTTGGTAATATTATGTATTTGTTTATATTTTTAATACGATGGATTTTATGATTTATGATTTGTCAATATTACGTATTTCTTGTCTAAACTTCATAATATCATATTTATTCTTTTAAACTTTAAACACTTACAAATTTACTCCTTTTAATCACTTTGTCTGTTAAAGCTTATTTTAAGTTTATAAAATATCCATTATACCTTTTATTAAAAAAATAAAAAATATGTAGTCTATTTAAGAAAAATGTCATTAGTCTAATTAGTCGGTTTTCAAGAGCAAATAGTTAATTTGTCTACTTATGTATGTATACACACAATTAAATGGATAATATATTTGAACAATGACGAACTATTAATTGTAAACCTTAAAAAACATTTGATGGTTGTTAATAGTAACAAATTTCAAAGTGATAATGTTGATGAATTCTTTATTTGTGTGAACACATAACTAATGAAGTAATGATTGTTAATATATAGATAATTGTTTCTAATGAACAATTTAAAATTTGTTTAGTATCTAAACATGCTTTATATTTTGAAGACAAAATCAGGTGATATATTCCATATAATGTTCCTATCTAGACTACTAATTTGCAAAGAGACTCATATGCTTCTTAGAATCAACGGAACTAGTAAACTATATTATAATTACAGGTTTACTAGAGCATATACCTTTCAGTCCTTGAAATCAAACCAGAAGACAAAATGCTTGTATGAGACTTCTCCTGTGGCAATTGCACTTGCTACTGGTGCATTTCTCAGTACTAAAAAGTATTTTTTAACATAAAAAAATTCAATTAAGACACTAAAAATCTTAAACTTAATTTTTGAGGCACTAAACAATGTTTTTTGGCGATTCTGATTTTTCCGGATACTCGGGGTTAATCGCCGGGTGACGGTCAGCACCGTCTCCTCCTCCCCTTTCCGAATTGGGGTCATACGCGTAAATCTGACTTTCCTAGCAAAAGATATGACCGTTTAAAGTTAAAAAAAAAAACGATGTTTCCGACCCTTGATCCATTTCATTTTTTTTTAAGTTATGGTTGTTTTATTTTTTTCTAATAACACACAATGAAATATTTTACTTTTTCCTACAGCCGCGAAAAACCTGATCTGAAAAATATTGATCCGGATTATTTGTTTCAGTCCTTCTAATAAACTAAATTATATATTTTACTATCTAATTTCAAAGAAACATATAAAAAATTTATAAAACTTTAATTTCAATGAAATGTAAGTTTCGATGGGCATGGATAAAAATGACGGGTGTTTTGGCATAGACAATGAGATCACACTAATATTTTTTTTTAATGAATCAGTGCATTGCTTAGATAAAAAAAAAACAATTATTGTTATCTATCCATATCATGTGTTATGTATTCAAATCTTTATTTTTAAAATTCAAGTAAATTCAATCTGCTCAAACAAACATAATATTACAAAACAATTATTGTTATCTATCCATATCATGTGTTATTGTTAAACTATTCACAAATCATAAAATCCATCGTATTAAAAATATAAACAAATACATAATATTATAAAATACATAAATTATAAACATAATTATAAATAATCCATTCATCATCGCATTAAAAAAAAAAAATTAGTAAACCGCCCCCCCAGGGGGCGGGTTGGGTGGGGGGTAAACCGCCCCATGGGGGGGCGGTTTGGTGGGAGGTAAACCGCCCCCCCAGGGGGCGGTTTGGGCATGGGTAAAATATTTTCGGGGGGCCGGTTATTAATAATATTTTATTTATTTTTTTGGTTATGAATAAAAATGCCGGCCCAAAAGCATCGGGTGGATTAATTTGTAGTTACAACTTGCAAGTGTGTGCTATCACGAGTCATGCGATGCATTTATATTAACATACCAGACATGGGACAATATCAGACTAAATATCACTAATTCTATCATGCTATGTGCTGAATTTAAATGAATAAACGGGCTTCGGCTTTCATGGCAGTCCTATGGGCATTATGGAAGCAAAGAAATGATGTGGTCTTTCGGGGTGTCAAGATTCCGACAGTGGTTATTTTTAATCAGGCAAAGGAGGACACTGTGGTGTGGTCTCGGTATTGTACCAGTAGTGTTGGCAAGAGGCATGTTTTGGGAAGGGAAACTGGAGGAACGCGTATCCTCTGCATTAACTCAAAAGGGAATCTTTTGCGTTAAGAAATATAAACCGTCCGATTTGTTTCAAGATTCGTGCAAACTAGACACGCACTAATATTGAAAAGCCCCCTATGTCATAGGAAGGAGCCAGATTGGCTCCATTTAAAATCAAACGGTTGAAATTCATTAACTCAAAAGATTCTTTTTTGAGTTAATGCCGAGGATACGCGTTCAAACTGGAGGGAGCCTTGCTCATTGTGAAACATGGCTAATTCTATAATTCAGTAGGTTTGGATGTTGTAATCACATTTACTAATACAATCTTGGTAGCATCTACCAAGTTTTCAAAAAAAAAAAAAAAAAAGGATCAAAACAAACATATAAATACTTTGAAACAGATCGAAACCGCAGGACATGAGATGAGTTTCCTCCCGGGTTGTACAGGATCCAAATGCACCCACGTTTTGGGCCACTGACGGGTAGGAAAACATGGACGGAGTGGGTCACGTTCTGGATTTGGTACGGACATGGGTGTGTGGGGGTATGGTCCTCACCCTTTTTTGTGCAATTTTCTCTCTGGTTTGAATTTAACATTAGAAATCTTAATTTTTTATTTTCAATTTAGAAAATTAATTAAGTTCACATTTTTTTTTTTTGCAAGAGTGGAATTCCACCGGTTTCATTACGAAACAAAATCCATACAAGAGTTGTGCAAAGCACCCAATATCCACTTATTGTAAACTAAAACAACAACACTAACAACAAATCCAAAAAGCAAAGTAGAATATAAAATCTACTAACATCAATCACTAATAGCTACGACACTAGTAGAAGAGGAATTAGCATCAACCAAAGACCAATCAGGAGACAACAATCATGCTGCCTCATCAATGGCCTCAGACAAATCATGATCATCAGACCTGGCGAACCCAAGAGTAGGGTCCCCGCCGGAATCCACACTGACTTGTGAATCCGAATCCGAAAGAACTATCAAATGGCCTAGCTGAGTTAAAGGAGAAACATTGAAAGGCAAAATCAATAATAATTTAAAATATGAATTATCTAAACGAGCCTTACACCAATAAGTAGTTAAAGCAATTATAGAAGATGCTACAGCACTAATAGATGGTACCAGTGAATTCTAAAAACAAATCTTATTTCTAGTCAACCAAACAATCCATAAAGTTGCAGCCCTAATTAACTCAACCAATAATGAATCTTTGAGAGGAATCCAATAATCAAAGTTCCAAAGGTCAGAAATCTGTGTACAGTTGAAAACAAAGTTGCTATGATTACCGATCCAAGACCACAAGGAAGAAATGTACGGACAAGTAACAAATAGGTGATTAAAGGTCTCAGGGGCACCACAAAATACACAATCTATATTACCTTGCCATCCTCTAGTTCTTAAATTGCATTTAGTAAGGATTTTGTCTTGCCTAAGTAACCATACAAAAACTTTTATATTAAGAGGAATATTTGTCTTCCAAAGGTTTTGGTATATGTTGTTAGGAATACTACTAAACAGAAGCCATTTATAAAGAGAATTAACAGTAAAAAGACCCGTAGAAGTCTATCGCCAGGAAATACAATCCGACTGAGTTGAATCTAAAGTATGGAAAGGAAAAAACTCTAAAAGTTGATGCCATTCATGGAGAATAATTTTCGTTAATTGCCTGCTAAATTGCAAACTAAATAGAAAATTAGAGAAGACTTCAGAGACAGTAATGGATGGATCTATAACAATTCTAAAGATGTTGGGAAAAATACTAAATAAAGCGCAATTACCGTACCATCTATCTAACCAAAAATCCTTACTAAATGCAAATCATAGTGTTAATTCCCGTTAATTAAGTTCACATAATTGAGAAACTTGAGACGTTTGACATTTATAGAGAAGTTTGGCTCAACAAATCATAGTCCACCTCCTACCGATTATAAAAAAGAGACGCGCTCTGAGTTAGTGGACATATAAATTCAATAAATGTAAAAACAATCATTTTTATTCAAAATACTTATGCTGCAAAATATATAGTGTTACCTTCTATTTTTAATTCGAACAATCAACCAAAGAAGTTTGATCGATCAACAATCTTGCATTGTATAGATCACGGCTCAATTTCACTGGTTTCATAAATTAGTATATATTTTTTAATAACAATGAATGAGAATTATATTTTAAAGTGTTATTGTCATGGATAGAAATATTCATAATGATGATTATAGAAATTTAAAGTTTGGAAAACAATTTATTTCGAACATATACTTTGCAAGAATTCCGTGGTTTTATTTATTTCAAAAATAACAAAAACTAAGAACAAAACAAACGAGATATCACCATTTCCTCATATCAATAGGAAATGAAAGCAGAAATAGAGGAGCTGGAATGATGCTTGATGAATGTAAAATTTAATTCATCATTTTACTGTTATTAATAACATTTTGATGATCACACACAATCAATCTTTGATTCTTTATACAGATACTTTTTTTTTTAATTTGTCAATATTATCATTATATGAAAGCACATCGTATGCTTTATTTATTGAGTTGTGGGGTTTTTTTCTTTCAATTTATTAGTAATGCGATTCTTTTTGGCAAACTTCTATTTATTGATCTTCCTTCAGATCAGATGTAATGAAAACAAACATTGTATTAACTGTAAATTTATAAGATTGTTAATTAAATAAATCTGATGCACTTCTAATTAATTAAGTGCTCTCGTGTTGTAGCAAAAGAATATAATTAATTACTAATTGATAACCGAAACTAAGTTATCAGTAATAAAAATTTAAACATTCATATTTCATTATCTTGTATCATAATTGATGACATAATAAATTAAGCACGAAGTGTATATTTTTAGGCCTACCCGACAAGAGTAGAATAGAGAAATGGAGTAAAAGAATGTTTTGTGTATATTTTTTGGCCTGCTCGCCAAGAATAGAATAGAGGAATGGAGTAAAAGAATGTTATATTCTCACCAAACAATAATAAGTAATTAAGTGGAATTGAAAAAAAGTGAAATTAATTGTGTTTGAACTTTTACTGTCAAACTTCTTCTTTTTACATTTTGGTCTCTCATCTTTTCCTCCTATGAGTCAATTCTCTATTCCACGAAGATGGTGGAATAGATGAATTGGCCTTTTTACAAGAGGTGTAATTAATTTATTTTCCAATACTCTTCCACTATTATACTCTACCACCGTCAACCGAACACAACTGAAATCGTACGAAATATAAGCCTATTCTAAATTTCATTTTTCTTCTATTATCTTACTATCCCATGTATTGCCGAACGGATCCTTTGAGATAACATATTTAGAGACTGATTATTTCGTCGACCATCTTAAAGTCCAAACAGTCGATCCAAACTATTAAATATGATCTCTATATTAAAATGTGCTTGGAGACCAAATTTTATTATTTTTGAAATTTTTTTACTATTTATTTAGTCAATTTTAAAATCACTGATTTCAATAAAGAGTGAATAATTTCTGAATCATTGAAACATTGATTTTAAAACTGACTTAATAAATAGTAAACAAATTCAAAAAATATTAAATTTGATTACTCCAAGTACATTTTAATATAGATTGAATGTTGAGTAATTTGAATCGACTGTTTGAATTTTGAAAATATAAAACTGAAACATTTGTTCCAAAGCTCAGAAACAAATATTTTAATATTAACCATTGTGTGTCTCTCTATAGTCTATATATATGAAAAGCGGTGATTAACTTTTGGCAATCGACATCATAATTTGGTTGTGGATGCCATGGACTAGGTTACAGATTGATAGATTGATTGTATTGCTTTAGAGCCGCAAGTGTCATTTTCATATATCATTAAATTCTTCATATTTCAATCCCTTCAAATATATATATATAGAGAGAGAGAGAGAGATGCTCCCCAATCATTTTTAGGTGGAAGAAAATCAGATTAATTTGGTGAAATAGAAAAGTTTATGTGGATAGAAAGTGGCATGTTGGAAGAGAATCAGATCAATTAAAAGTTAAAAGAAAGAGCATTTCACACAATTCAATTCTTTTCAAAATATATATATGGCAAAGAGAGACATTCTAATAAATGAGATGTCTCTGTCAAGTTGCAACTTTTGGTATTACGTATTAGGTGCACAACTGTACATTGATTATGGTCCTTATTTTTTTTAAGGAACAGTGAATTCCATAGTACCTAAAATCGACAAAACACATACAGTGAATTAATGCCTGGAGGGTCAGGGAGACATTTCAAAAAGAAAAAAGGTGCAAAAGGTAAATTTACCGCATCCCAGGGAACAACGTACCAACGGGTCCGGATCCCCTAAAGTGACTCAATTTTTGGATTTTGGATCGAGACCGTACGATTCGAATCTGTTGTTCGGAATCGTCTCAAAATTCAAATTTGCTCTCGGAATGTGGGCGCTCCAGATCCAGATGGATTGTCTCGGATTCGAATCAGTCGGTCCCGATTTAAAACCTAAAGATTGGTTACTTCACTGTATCTGAATTCCGTGCCAACCCATATATCATGGATCCGACTCTGCTGCTCTCCAAATAGGAGAGCATGATTCTGCTATTCTAAATTTAACTGTTGAATTTTTTCATATATAAATTTCAACACAGATAAACAATTAGATTTGAAATAATAGGATCTTGCTATCCTATTTGGAGAGTAGCGGAGTCAGATCCATATATCATTGATCCTCGACCATCAGATTCCAAAACATTGCCTATGATGTGTTAGGGAAGTGAAACTAAAATAATTATCATTTATTATGTTTAAACAAGTCCAGAAAAACTTGCTATAGCTTGAACATTAATTAGTTTTACATTAATTACCATACAATTGAATAATCAAGTTTCTGAATTAATTACTTTACTGAACGTTTAATCAATTTTCAAGTTACACCAAATTTAATATACATGTTGCTTAAGTAGCGAAAAAAAAAATATATATATTTATAATATATTTTTCAATTTTAACTAGCTTCGACGTTGATGTCATTGTTAAAATAAACAATTAATTTATCAAATTCTATACAAACATAATGTACGCAAGTCCCTTTAATCGATCTTTCTTATTGTAGAAAGTTTTATTTTATTTTATTATTCTTTAAAAAGTGAATAATCTTATATAGGCCACAAATTGTTCTACATGAATCTGACAACAAGATTTGGTCTCTGTAAGGGAGAAAAAAAAAAAGGCATCCGAGGGCCACAAAACCTGTGAAAGCAAAAGAAAAAGGGAAAGCAGTTGTTAGACAACCCCCATTTCCCAAACAAATAAAAGCAGCTGCCTCCCTTGTCTCTCAATAATATCATAAATTATGACACCATTTTAATGACGTTGACAAATTGTTTACTAATATGGAAGGCTAACTTGTACATGATCAAGATTAGATGCCTCATTTTAAAAAAAATATATAACCAACTTGAGATATCTCTTATTTTTTATCAATTAGGCTATATCCTTCTTCTTACAAGGAAAACTCTATTAGTTTGTTGGTGTAGATGATAAAATTAAGAGTGAATCTATGGTACATTGGTACTATGCATATCACGGGTCAATTCATAATACGGATCAATATTTACATTTTTAAAATTTTAATGGTTGATCCGAACCATTCAACATGATCCCCATATGAATATCTACTTGCATACCGCATTTTATATTTTTTTAGAAATTTTTTACTATTTTTTAAGATGGATTGAAAATCACTTGATCTAAAAATTATGGACCATCCAAAAATAGTGATTTTCTACCCATCTTAAAAAATATAAAAAAAATATAAAAAATATAAAATTTGATCTGTAAGTATATATTCATATGAAAATCATTTTGAACAGTTCAAATCGACCGTTAGAATTTTGAAAACAAAAATATTAATCCGTATTACGGACTAAATCGTGATATGCATAGTACCATAGACTCACTCTAAAATCAATAATGTATGAGTTTGTTGGATAGTTGGATCAATGGAAATGAGTGATAAGAAACAACTTAAAAAGTTAATGGCTTGAGAGGAGACAAACTAGAATCTAAGAAACAACTTAAAAAGTTAATGGCTTGAGAGGAGACAAACCAGATTCTAGTGATCAATTTAATTTATGATGGGTGCGTTTAGATGAATCAAAAATAGTGAGAGGATAGTAGCTATTCCAATTTTGAAGATAGTAGCTACCCAATATTTTGTTGGATTAGTAGAATAGTGAGTTATCCTACAAAAGACAAACAAATTGAAAGGGGAGGTAGCACAGTTGGCTAGGAAAAAGTCCTAGAATTGTTGTACCCAAAGGTCGAGAGTTCGATTCCTCCTCACGACTTCGCAGCCTCTGCGAAGATTTCAAAAAAAAAAAAAAAACAAAAGACAAACAAAGAATAGTGACTATTCGCTAATCCAATCACACCCAAACGTAGATTAGTAGCCCGGAATAGTGCTAATTCGGAATAGTAGCTATTCTTCACCCATCCAAACACACCCGATACGAAGAACTTTCATGAGAGACTTGATTTGGACTTATGATACCAACTGTATTAAAAATGTTAATAGGCCACTTAAATGTTGAGCCCAAAATTGTTAAACTTCAATTGGGCCACAATTACATAACCTCATCCAGTGTTGGGCCACATATAGGCTGGACAGGCATCAATATCTCTACTGAATTCCATAGCACAATTAATGTAGCAACTTCAAATGTTAAATTTAACTTTTCACTTTTCACAAAATTATTTTTTCATACAACTACAGAAACATAGCATCACAAGTAAAATCCAGAATCTTAATGAACAAATTAAACACAGGATACAAGTTTGATCTAAATTTAATTTTTGTGGAGCATGCATCTAATAATGAAATTAAACATGCACCACCATCTTTATATATTTCCAATCAACAAAAACTAAGTACATGTGATCTCACTATTTTGGCACTCTTAAACCAAAGGTGCCTTCTCTTCTTCCTCTTCTTTATGCAAAGATTGTTTATCTAAACGAGCAATAATTTTAACTTTTCTTGGAAGGGGAGTTATATTCTCAGGAAGAAGCTTCATAATAATCCCCATTGAAATGAGCAACAAACCAGTTGCATGCTGTTCTGTTAATGGCTTTGTGAATATCAGATAAGATAGCAGAAGTGTCACCGCCTTCCGTGCAGTTGTTATCTAAATAAATGAGATGATCATCTTTGTAAGCATATATGGATTAATTATTTAGGTATAATAGTAATTAACAAGGAAGGTTGATTAAGTAAAATACCATGGCAGTTGTAGCAGCACCAAAGAGGGCAATGAGAGAAAGGACTGACACCTGGCCCACAAAGGTCGCCATTGCCTCGAACACCAAAACAGCATAAACATACGGATGCTATACGTACACAATTTATAAACTACCCGTCAATTTCTATATCAAATTAAATAGCACCTCGATCTCCAACATTTTTGTGATCTGGTTTAGGCTTTAGCTAATTCACATGTTTTGGATGAATTGAAAGAAATTAAAGCTTACTTACCTGTAAACAGGAATTCCATGCCCTAACAAGTTCTCCCGTAAGCACCATTGGAGGGATCAAGAATGGTAACCCTACTACGGTTGAACAAAACAGCATTTCCATCTGAATCATAATCAAACCATATCATGCATTAGATGTGATCGATCGATCCCTCAAAATAAAATATACTATTTACAAATTAAAACTAATACCAATTATGTGATCAACTTACCTGTGTTGTATCAGGGTTCAATGTGAAAATGGCCTCTTGTAGATTGCCGAGAAAGGCATCCATGACTAGAGCACCCGACACCATAACAACTCCTATTACACTAAAATTCGGCGACGTTTGTGCATCGGCGAGTGTGAATAGAATGAGCCCTGCCACGAGAAGAACTGCCGAGAAGTACTCATGGCAAGGATATTTCCTTCTAAGACCAGGAATAAATGCTCCCATTACCATAACCGGCAACACCTATTAATGAATGAATCAATCAATATATAGTGAAAAATCCTCCTGCGTGATTGCATGCCTTAATTCCTGTTGGTGCAACAACTTTAACTGACCCCAATAAGTCTAATTTCGGATCTCCTACGGCAACCTCCCAGTTGTCATCCATGTCACGAATATGGTGGATTTATTTGTCAATTATGTGCCGTATGGTGCGTTAATTGTGTCGCGACATATATACCGTGTAGTGTCTCGATTGAGCACCTCTGTGATTTGGCGATGCATGATCAACGATTTTTTTTTTTTTTTTTTTTTTTTTACAGGGCAGATGAATAGATCAGGTAATTAAATATGTATGAAAAATAGATAGAGAAGAAGACCTTAGTGGACTTGAACATGATTTGAGCAGGGTAATTAAGGAAAGCAAGAGAGCCCTTAGTAAGGCCATGAGAACCCATTAAAACAGCGGAGAGTCTGACATAAGTTTTCCATGGATTAACCATCTGCTTATCACTGAATCCTTGGAGACGTAACAACACAATGTATACAAATCCTTGAACAAAGGTGAAGTACCATCCATAGCTAATTAAACAAAAACAACAACTGTCATGATTCATGAAATGAAATTACTACTTACTATTATGTTTTCCTTCAATTAAAAATTATTAATGATAAGTCTTTCTTACCTAAACTGAAGCCGATTGTATACATATTCCTGAAAATTAAAAAACAAATTCTTGAGAATTTGCATGCATAATTGGGAACTAAAACAATTCAAATTTCAAAATGGGAATAAAACCAATGCAATGCAATAAAGATTGATTCTTTTTCCATTAATAGGTGAGGACAGCTGCATTTGCAATTGGAATTGTTAGATGAAAGAAAGAAAGAGAGAAAGGTGTAATGGGGAAGGAGATGCGATACCTCACAGATGCCATTAACGAGGTAGCCGAAGAAGAAGCCTGAGGAACAAATGAGAAATTGTTGCCACCTGGGTCTATCTGTCAGAGATATACCAAACAGAGACCTCCTCTGTTCTTCCCCTCCTTCAGGCATTATCTCCTTCTCTCAGATCAGAGAAGAGAAGAATAAGAAGAAAGGAACAACTTTAAACTTGCTAAAAAATTGAAACCCAAAAAGGTGGAGAGGAGATGTTAGGAGGAAGGAATCAGAAAAGAATAGGAAAAGAGAGAGACAGAGTTGCTTATGAATAATAACAATAATAAAAAAAAAACAATTCTTTTTGTTCTTGATTTTCTCGTTTCCTTCTCTTGTCACAGTCGAGCGTTGAGAAATGCGAATTGAGAAAGAGAGGAGGAGAGGAGAGTTGGGAGTAAAACGGGAAAATCAAGGAAGGTTGCACTGCTGCACCAGAGAAGTTTGAGTCCGATGGGCATCGGACTCAAACTGAGTTCGATGGTTTCCATAGCCATCCGATCTGCTTTAATATCCGTGTACTCGCTTTAATATCCGTGTGATTTTGCTAAAAAATCCGTGCGCAAGAATCTTAAAACAAATCGGACGGTTTTAAAATCCAACGAACGCAAACTTGAGTCCAATGGGCATCGGACCCGAACTGCTATCTCACTGCAAATATAATATGAATGATACGCTAAGATTTGGTTCTCTATTAATGCGTGCACGGTGTACAATATTCTTTTCCTTTTCATTTTTACCCCAAGCCTGTCAATTCCAAGTTTTATTAACAAACTAAAAAAAAAATATGAATATAAATGTAATTTTGAATGACAATTTTGCAACAAAAGATAATAAAAATTACTATTATACCATGTTAGATAATAAAATTAACTAAATTTTAATTTCAATAGGCTACGTTCTTGATATTAGTTGTAATTCCTTTTAGTACCACATCAGCGAATTAATAAAGAAAAAAAAAGTGCAACGGAGAAAAGCAAATAGTTTTGTGTCTTTTTATCAACGTGTCAATTTGAAAATATTTATTTTAAAAGAACTTTTTAACAAGTATTGTACATTAAAAAAATATCTGCCACATTAGATTATAAATTAAAAAATAAAAAATTGATGTAGATGCTCTAATATTTTTACTATTATAAATTTTGGAAATATTCAAATACTCTCTACTTAAAATGCATTTATATATTTTTATATTACAAGAACTTGAAACTAGCTAAAGGATAAGAAAAAAAAGTCAAGTGGAATTAGAGACGGACACTTGTCTGAGTTGTCTCTAGCTAAAAAATTCAAAAATATAATTTGGTAAACTAATAAACTTATTATTTTTTAAATAAACAGAGTTATAATTTCTTACAAATTACAAAAGTTCTCAAATATTTTTCTTAAAGATAAAATGCTTAAATTTATTATGATTTTAGACCGTTCAAAAATTACTGTTTTCTAGACTATCCAAATATTTTCTATAATATTTTCTTATGAAATTCTTGAATTTTGGAAACAACAATATCGATTCATAATAGAGATCAATCTAGAATTTTTTCATCTCATTTTATAATAATTATATGATCAGCTTATAAAATTATTAAAAATATTCGAAAAGGTAAAATTGCGATGGTACTAACTTTAAAAAGATAAAATAGGTCCAAGCGGTGCATATACACCGAAATGGATCTGTGGGCCCCGGAGTTACCTCGCGCCGCCTTGCCACGTGGTGGCTTGCAGGAAAGGATTAGTCAAAAGTTCATTTATTTGTTAAGCCCTTCTTTCTTTTTATTGTAAGCGAATATGTTAAACCCAAATGATCAGAATCCAATAACGATGAAATTATTTGTTGATGATTTTTTCGTGCCATTGTCGCCCCGTAGAGTGGAAAAAATGGCATGGCGGAATCAGTTCCGTCACGAAACGGAACGATTACGACACGAAACGGCACGGTACGTGTGACGTGTGACTGTTCGCGTACCATGACTCGCGTGTCGCGTGCTGTAACTATTTTTTGAAAATTTGACACGGCACGTCACGCGAAAGATCTGATCATGGCACGGCACGTGGCCACGCGAGTCACGTGTAATTATGACCATTAAGTCTTAATCAAATGATGAATATTGAATAAACTAACTTAAATTATGAAAAATAGTTAAATGTGAGAAACGTAACTAGTTACGTTTGGACACAGCACGCGAATAGTCACGGCACGGGAGTCACGGCGTGACTCGTGTGCCGTGACCACCCCTCCACATTTTAGTCACGACACGGCACGTGTGATTGTTCACTTAGTCACGGCACGGCACGATACGAGACTAAAGTCACAGCACGGCACGGCAGTGCACGTTTTGTCCACTCTCCCGAAACATAATCATACAATTTGTTTTTACATGCTGGCAAACTAAAAAAATTATCTGATAATTTTTGGTTTCGTACCTTTCACTTAATTCCTCTAAATTTGTGCGTTCTTTTTCCAAAGTAATTTCTTAATTCGACAAATCTTGACTTATAAGTTATAACTTAGCACATTTACCCATTAACGTGCAACCAAAAGTGGCTTCTCTATCCAAATCAATAAAATATTACAAAATCAAGAGTTCAGAAGTATGATGATATTATTGCGTTGCGTCTCACCTTCTTTTATTGCATTGTATTAGAGCCCGACTAATATAATATCAGTGTTATATAATACTAATTTTAAAAGTAATTGGATAGATTTTAAATAACAAATTCAATCCGTTCAAATTGATTTATTATACGAGTGAAGTGTTTATTTATAAAATTTATATATTTTTTGAGTTATTTTAGTATCAAATCAAGATATCAAAAATATTGAAAAATGAATGTATTAAAATTAACTTAAAAATGCCTACATCTGATTTATTGATTTGATACTAAATAAATTCGAAAAATTATAAATTTTACATGTAAATATACAACTAATAATGAAGTAGATCGGTTTGAACGATTTGAATTCATCATTTGAAGCCGATTTGATAAGTTTTGGAGTTGGTGTTGTATAGGCTGAAATGACGTCTAGCTAGACTCTTCACAAAGCTATAAATGACGACAAATTCAAAATATTGAAACCGATATTCTCCTTCATGTATTTATAATTGAGAATGAGAAAAGCAATGTTTATTGGAGAAGATGTCTTAATTTGGATAGTTACTGTATATAGGCCATAATATATATAATAGCTATCAAGCGCCTTCGAAATATCATGTTTTCTTTCGTCAGTGTACATATATATATTTGATATTTCAGGTCGAAAAAGTAATGTTATAATTCATACAAGACCCAACTAAAAAAGATTGGAGTTCAACAGTGGAAATCTTTTTCTAAATAAAAGGGAATCAGTTGAGAGATTATAATTAGCAATGTTATGACTAACTGTGAATAAAATATATATGCACAAAAATATCGACTTTTTCTTCCTTAAAATGGCCAATCGGTCCCCTCAATTTTATTTAAAATCTATCCCTTTTATAATCTAAAAACAGAAAATTAGCTAACAAGCACAAATATATATGTTTTTACAATCAAATTTGCATAAATTATACTTAAAAATGGTTACTAATTAAATTACCGTTAGTTTGTCATTGGTTAATTATATATGCAAATATTAATTGGCAACATGCATGCTGGCATATTATATATGAATCAGTTGACTTAAAACTATTTCAAATTAATACACATGCATGTGGTATATAGACATGAAAGCACTTCACCATTCTGTTGACATTTTGCTTTACAGATAAAGATGTAGGTTTCAAGAAATTGACATTTAGAATGCCGAATGGATTATGACAGAATTAATACACATTCGTTTATATTATAATATGTACGAATCAAAATTAATTTATACTAATTCAATAGTTGCAATTGAATATTTATTGATAAATACCTTAACTTTGAAAATCATTTATCCAAATGCCAAAATGCAAAAACTCATATTAACCGAAATATATTTTTCATCTGAGTTAAATAGCACACATTATCTTGAACTTCTGAACACATTACTCGAACCATTATAAATTTAATTTGCAAAATTGCTACATAAGTTTGTAAAATTAGATAATTATTTTTCACCAATATCTTCATGGAATTGCTATCCTTGATCCTAGTAACTAACCTTCTCTTTTTCCATGTCACCGAAATTATTATTCGGTCAAACATTTATGTCCAACCGGCCATATTTCTTTAAAAGAAATTATTTAACAAGATATATAATAAAGTATTGGAAACAGTGACAATAAATATTTTAACAATCTTAACAATATATTTCTTTAATTATTTTTATATTACATCATATATATATACATCACAACTTAAAATATTAAATATATAAATTATTTTTTACTATTATAATCATATCTAATAATTAATGAATGCACTTATATTAGATACAATTGATTATATTAGATACATGTCTAATGAGTAATCATGTCTAACGAGTAATGAAAGAACTTGTGCACTTAATAAATGCACTTATATTAGATACATTTGATTTTCTCTGATATTTTATCATAATATTATAAAATATGTGCTTTAACAAATGCACTTATATTAGAAAGATAAAGATAAATTTTTTTTAATAACTACTGTTTTTAATTTATTTTTAGCATCATTCATCTAATTTATAAAATATATAAACTATAGACTAAATAAAATATGCATGATATATGGATCCGACTCTGCTGCTTTTCTGAGAGAAAAGCAGCCTGCTGCTTTTCCGATCTCAACTATTCAAAATTTTCAATTTGCGTATCTCAATAAAGTAACTTTTCTATGCACAAATCTCAACAAATTTGAATGGCTGAGATCGGAAAAGCAGCCTGCTGCTTTTCTCTCAGAAAAGCAGCAGAGTCCGATTCATGATATATCATGCAACTCTTATTTTTATTCTCACTCTCTCCCTCCACGTGATGTATTTCTTTGGTATTTGATTATGTCTGGGCTGGAACTTCGGCCCTGTTACAAAATAAGGCAAAATAGGACAGGTCCAACCGTCCAGATGTCCTTGTTATAGAATCATCTATGTTTATTTATCGATGGGCCTTGACCCATTTAGCATGCTTCGTATTTTTCATGCCGCATTATGTCTCACATTTTTTTTTATTTTCGTTATCAATGTCCAAATAGTTGATTCGAGCCACTCAATATGATTTTCGTATTAAAATGTGTCTAGAGACCAAATGTCATATTTTTTTTCTTTGGAACTTTTTTACATGATCCAAGCACATTTTAGTATGAAGATCATATTAAGCAGTTCAAATCGACTATTTGGACTTCAAAAATAAAGATAAAGAATGAGAGGCACGATGGAAAATGAAAGACAAGAAATTTGAACTCCCCTCTTTGTTTTAATTTGATTATGTCTGACATTTTCATTGAATCAAGTAAGATCAGTTGAGTTTGACTAAAAAAAAATTTGTAGTTTGAAACTTGATCAATACATTCACTAATGAGCATCAAAATCAAAACTTGGCTAAATAATCCTTAGGATTGTTTAACAATCAGAAGTATTATTTTTTCTAATCTCAGTTAAGGATTAATCTGAGATGAAGTGAAGTGATGTCTTATGAAAGATTTACCCTTTTATAACTAGCCTAACTAAGACACTTCATTTTTTTTTTCTCTCTTAAGTTGGCAAAACTTCATTTTGTTTTTTATATATTTTAATTTTCACATTTGAATCATCCTCTTTGTTTACTCGTATAATGTTTGCTTCTAGTTTGTTTTGAACGTTTCCCACTCAAAATTAGGTAAAATTTGACAAAATTTTATTTTAAACTGATGAAAATGTTCCAATTTAAAAGTAAAAGAAAAAAAACTATAAAAAAAAGTTTAATCATTATATTCTAAATATATTTTAATTATTATTTTTTTTGTATATGATTAAATCATTAAGGTCTTTCTTATGAAAAGTAGAATTTATATATGAAAATATCTAATTTTAGAATATTTAAAAAGATCTAATCTCATTGAGAGATCTTTCTTGATTTTAATCGGATATAGTATTTAATAAACTAAATCAACACTTTAATGAAGAGAGATAGTGTGTTATTTGATCATTAAACAATCAAACAATGGTTTACGAACTAATATTTTGTTTAGTGACATATATAGTATCTTCTGTGTAAGAGATTGCATGTTTAAAATTCAAATGAAAGAATTTTTATGTATAATTAACCAACTAGTTGGGGGCTTCACATCCTAACTTTGCTAAAAAAATGTTGCATAAATATCAGTTCTTGAGATATATATATTTGGAATGCAAATTAGAAAAGGATAGAACAAAAGGAAAGAATGACTTGGATTAATTGTGATGGCAGCATTGCTTGATCATTCATTCAAACCTTCCAATATTACTTCAAATGTTCCAATTTAATAACGGGAAAAAAAAAACTTGTTTATCTTTCTGATGAACTGAGATTCAGTGCGGATCGAAGCGTTGAGTTGCGTCAAGATTCTCATACTTTTTTTTAATTGGTCTAATCAAAACTTAAATTGTATGAAGAACTCAAATGGCACCTATATATTCTATTACTATAAATAATGCAAACTTGATATTGATTCTCTATGCTGGACAAATTTCTTCTTACATAAACTAATTAAGGTGATCCTACTATTTTTCTGAGTTCATAACCTTGATTGCATATATGCATGTACAGATCAATATGGGCACAATTTATATAATTTGTTAACCTAGCAGTTAACATGCTCCTTCCTTCTGATAATTAATTATCTCAACACTCTACAATAATATCATCTACCAATTCTTGTACCAGTGCTTCCAAAATGATGCTTTCCAAATCGATACATACCTCCGGTTGTTCCCTCTCAAAGCATCTCCACTTTCCGTTCTTTTCCATTTCACGTAATTCCAACTGCCCACGATGTCCTCGCAACTCCCATCGCCATCCTTCGTTATTGATCCAATCTCTCGCTTCATTTAACAGTTTCATCTGCTGCACATTACTTGATAGGCCTTCCGTAAAAAAATCCAGTAAAAGTGTTTCGAAATTTTCTACTGAGTCTAGCTGTACCAGTAGATCCCATGCTATTTCATTTTCATCCATGCTGTATACAGTACTGTAGCATCTAGATTCCACGGCACTGAACTCCTCTTCGAGATCTACAGGTTTGATCTCATCAATGTTATCAAATCGCCTACTCTTCTGCACTATGTGTAGCTCTGTTCCTGCATTTCAACAATTAAGTATTGTATTAACCAAAAATGTAAAAAGAATATTAAAGTAAACTTTATAAAGAAAAAATAATTTCAAGTTGTATATTTTTTTTTCTAAACCGTAAAGAAAAAAAAACGTACTCGATAAAATAGAACTGGAATATGAAAACCCTATGAACTCTTAAGTAATATTTTTGTGTTACCAAATAAAAGAGAGATTGTTTAGTCTTGAATAGCAAATTTTGATAACAAATTAAAGTATTGGAAACTATAATTATTATGTACTATCACATTGACATGTATCAAAATTTTAGTATAATATAATAGATATATACTCAAATAGTTTATATATATCAAAATTTTCAGATGTAGTGTTCGGCACATTCTTCTTAGGATTCTTTAGAGCTCCTTAAGAGACTACTTGCCAAACACTTGCTCTTTTGTAAAGCTTAAAATCACTATCTTAAAATTTCTTTTGCCCACATTTTTAAGCTTGATCATATTTTTAAGGAGCCATTCTATATGGTTTAAAGATTTGAAACTCCTTAAGAAAGCTAAACATGCACTTTCTTAACTTTTTGTTACCGAACACCTCTTCTTTAGCAGAGTTTAAAATTTAATCCTGTCCTGTCCAAATTTAGTGATTGTGAGAAAGCATGTAACAGTGGGGTAGGTACAGTTTGGTTTAGTAGAAAATATTTAGAAATCTAATTGGGGTCCCCTCCCCTCCCCAAAGGAGCAAAAGTCTTTATTGCTTGAGAAGGCCAACTGGAATAAAGCAGTTGAAACAGTTATCATCTAGACACTATTCAGCCTCAACACTCGGGCCCATATATAGGTCCCACGGCCCAACTCATAATGCAAATAACAGAACACATCCCATGCACACGTCCTTAATGCTAGATTTTCTAACTAATTAATGCTGCACTAATTGTTAGTTAGTTTTTTCTAATAAATAACACATCTAATAATGGTGTTATATTAGAATTTTGATCACCTTCTGTTGTGAATTTGTGATGCAACTAACTTTATTTTTTATTTTTTATTTTTTACTTATTCATCAGGTGCAAATTGAGAGCAATTTGGGTCCGACGCCCATCGGACTCAAACTGAGTTTGATGGGTTCCATAACTGTCTGATCCACTTTAAAATCTGTGCACGTTACTTTAATATTGGTGTGCGTTCACTTTAATATATGTGTGCACGGATCTTAAATCGAATTGGACTGTTATGGAACCCTCGGACCCAAATTTGAGTCCGATAGGCATTGGACCCAAACTGCTCTCTCTCGTTTAAATTATGTAACAATCAATCCAATAATGCCTAATGTTTCAAACTTCTATTAACACAATATCGTGTTGATTTTTTTTTTTTTTGTTAGCATGAGTAAATTATGTCAAAATGTCAACATTATTGTTGATTTTCAGAAGGGAATATTTATAAATATATGTTAAATTAAACGTGTCACTATTTCATATATCACTATCGTTGTGTGTTGAGAAGATGGGAGGATACCATCTACCTCAACTGTTTTGTTTTGAAGAAATATGCATTATGAGAGCCGTTAGCTTGAAGCAAAGGCAACCTATAATTAATATACTATAATTGAAAGCACATATTCTCATAGTTTCAAACTAACGTAGTTAACGTTCATTAGGATAATATAAAATGTGAATAATAAAAGAGATATGGTTGGAGATTACGTACTCTCTGTATGATTGGCTGTGCTCCTGTGGAAAGGAGGTGATGAGCTAGTAGTTGTTACTGTCACATCATCCTCCTCCTCCTCCTCCTCCTCTTCTTCTTCTTCATGAAATGGGAAATCCATTACTGACACTGGACTCAGCTGTTCCTTCTCTACATCCAGGCACTGCTCCATTGGCTTTGGCTTTGGGTACTCTTTCTCCTCAATCTTCAAAAAAAAAAAAAATACAATTAATTACTTGAATAGTATATTCATAATTAATTACTCGAATAGTATATTCAATTAATGATAATGTACTAAAAGACAAAGTTGCTTGCTTCAATAATTCATGTTTATAAACCTTTTGTTAGCACGAGTGTGTTCACTTGGATTTATCTGAACAGATGAAAATTAAAAATATGCATATGAACCCACCAACAAGTGAAAAATGAATTTTATAATGACATCCAGAAACTGCTCCATTGGGTTTGGCTTTGAGTACTCTTTCTCCTCAATCTTCTTAATTACCAAAAAAAAAAAAATTAAGATGCAATTAATCGAGTAGTACATTCATAATTACTCGAATAGTATATTCATTGAAATTAAATCTGCTGTAATTCTCGGGCAATTACATATCTCTGTAATTCCGATTCCAACCGTTGGTCTTTTTCGAGATGCGTACATAAAAACTTATTTTTCCGAGAAAGTTTTTGAAATCCGCACACAAAATTGTTTGAATGGTTGATCTCAGAATACTCATATTCAATAACTCAATTAATGAGAATGTACTAAAGGACGAAGTTGCTTCAATAATTCATGTTTCTAAACTTTTTGTTAGCACGAGTGGGTTATCTTGGATTTATCTGAACAGATAAAATTAAAAATATGCATATGAACCCACCAAAAAGTGAAAAATGAAATTTATAATTAAAAAGTTATCGAATTTGGAGAAAGGTGAAGTTTAAATAAGAGAATGACAACTGGACCAACTTGAATTTATGTGCCACGTGTAGCACTCTAGTTCACATTGTCAGTAGAAAACAAAACACTTGAAAGTTATTGTGCTATTTATATTTCCAACCACCGTTTTCATTCGCAATAATCATCCACCTAACCTAATCCAATTATTACAATGCAACATATTGCTCTTTAGACTTTAGATTTATGTATATATTATATATGGCTTGGAAAATTAAACAAAATGCCGTTTAAATTATTCCAATTCCCATTGAAAAGATGCCAGCTTTTTAGTTTTTACCTTGCAATCAGAGCTTGTAGACTACTGTACCCATAAATGAATTTCTTTTTGTCCCCCCTCTTTTTGATAGAAACAAGACCAATTTGAAATTTTGAAATAAAATTGTTAAATGGTGGTCAGGCTCAGGAGTCAGGTCAAACGAGAAAGCTACAGCTGTAGTAAAAATTATTAATTTCAACTATTCAAGCATAAATGTTTACACTGTAACACACTTAATTACGACCATTTAATAAAATTTAAAGTGTCGCATCAAAATTATGAAGCAAGGAAGTAACTAACTAACTGACCTTTTTATCTTCTCGGATCTCCTTCCTGCTAGGCAGAGGCGATTCGGATCCGGATTCGAATTCGGATGCGGATGCGGATGCATTTCCCATCTCTAACCAGCTCCTGAAGCTGCTCACCACTGGCGAGGGATAATCAAACGATCTTCTCTCTAATTCCATATCCATATCCATATCCATATCCATATCCTCCTTCTCTTGTTGCCACTTCCTTCGCCAGAAGCTTCCTCCCTTAATTAGCTTCCTAGATAAGCTTCTGGAAAGAAAACTCATCTCCTGCTTTTGAAAAAACCTTGATTTAATCGCTGATGAGATCTTGTTGAGGGTGTTGTTTCTCGATCTTGAACCTGAACTCGAACGAACCAATGTCCCCCTGCCACCTAGCTCGACATCTAACAGATGGCGCACTGTTGGCCCCCCGGTATTAGCCATCCGTGGATAGCATTGGAAACCTACGTTGCTGGATTCTGTGTCCAGTGCGAGGTAGTCTTTCAACATCAATGGCTTTTCTGGCACCATCTTTTTTAAGCTTTTTAAGTGAAGGAATGAGAGAATTGGAGCTTGAGAGAGAGAGAGAGAGAGAGAGAGGGAGGGAGGAGGAGGAGGAGGAGGAGAGAGAGATAGAGAGGAGATTGAAGCGCACGAATGGTGAGTCACTTTATACTGAACAAGGGACAAAAAACAGGGGTTTATATGCTTCCAAGCTCAACCTGAAACTGCTCAAGGGAGTCTCTTTGCATTATGATCCCTACTTAAATTAAATATTCTGTCTTTAAAAATCTATTGGATATGTTTTAATGGTTAATCCAAACCATTGAAATCAATCTATTACATAAGTGATGTATTTACATGTCAAAATTATAATGTTTTGAATTTATTTGGTAGTCAAGCGGTCAAAGAATAAGAATTATAAGTTAATTTTAATATATTTATTTTTTATTATTTTTTTACCGCTTGACCTTATACTAAATGAATGTAAAAATTGATAAATTTTATATGTAAATACAACACTTGTGAAGTAGATCGGTTTCAACGGTTTGAATTTGTCGTTTGAAGTCTATTAAGGTTTTTGAGATATGTCACTAACGTGTTACCTCTAGCATGCCAGCCTTTTCCATATGATATAGAAGAAATCACGAGACATTTCTTATTTCCATAATTTTATTCATTTTAAAAATTGGTCTAAATTTAAAATCAAACGTTTATAATGTATGTTATGTCTATGAAATATTATGAGATTTGATGTGTGTATTTCAACCATACCTGAGTATCTGACTACAAATTTAAAAATCTCAAATTCTCGTTATTTAATATATCTTTACAAAAATGCATTAAATTTATATTTATAATTTTATTTAAAATTCTCTCTGAAAAAATTACTGTCATAATTGTTAAAATAATTATTTTCAAAATCCTTGCTCTGTTATGTTATGTGTGTGTAGTAATTTAAAATGGGAACAAAAATAGTTAGGACGTTTACTTCAGAAAAATATGTGTAGCTCGGCGATAGCTTTCAATTACATAGTTCCACAAGTATCGTATAGCTATCTTTTTTTTTTTTTTTCCTCTTGGACCAGAGTATGATAGCTCTATTATATGCAACAACCAATTGTACCTTTCCAATTTAGTGATTTGGTTTCCATTTGCATTAGGCATAATCATTAGCTTTCAATTGATTTTTCAAATTATTAGATTGAATTAGTTGAATCGTGATATAAATTTTATAAATTTATGTTATTGACTTGTATTAAACAAATATTCAAACTCCGCCTTGCAAATTAAGAGTCAACAGAAGCGCATTATTATTATTATTATTATTTGGTAGGTCTAGCATACATCCATCTTTCATAATAGATTCATTTAATAAATTCAATAATAGTATTCAGAATAAAAAGTAAAATTATAAATATGTTTTTCATTATTTAGATAAAATGTGTATTTTGAGACAATTTACAATGCGATTGATCATGGATCAAAATTTTCACATAATCCTTAATATAGACACTAAAACTTTGACCTATAATCTTCCACAAAGAGACTTAACATTTTTTTTTACTAAAATCCTATATTATAATTTATAAATGATATGAAGCTGTCCTGTTAAGTCATGTTTCTTTCATGAGTTGAAGGCTTTGTTAAGCCTTCATTAGATTCTTTTTATTCTTAATAGAGCTCAAAAGCAAATTCACAAAAATGCAATTTCTCAAAGGAAATTGAAACTAACCTTCACATTTTTTTCAGAAAAAAAATTGTTCTATATGACTCTAGCTTATTGTTTTTTTTTTAAATGATTAGATTATATTGTGATATAAATTTATGTTATTGAAGTATCGTTACTCCGCCATGAAAAGAGTGGCTTTAGGGCCTATTCGGCCACCACACTGTTTTTGTGGGAAAAAAAAATTCAGTTCAATTTTTTCTCTCCATGTAAACAATACTTCTCAGTTCAATTCCAGTGCCTATGTCCATTTCCAATGATCTGCCATACAGGTCCTTCACGATAAATTACGGCTATATATATATATATATATATATTTTGACCCTTTATAAAAGATGGTTTTTGTTTAGAGTAGAAGGGTTGATTTGAAAAAGAATAATAGTAAATTGTGGAGTTGCCACGTGGCGAGAGTTTAGTAAGAAATGAATTGTTGTTGAGTGGTGAGTTGATTGGGCTCCAATTTACTATGCCATTTATCATTGCGGCGGGGCCGGAATCACTTCCAATTTAAAAAAAAAATATTATATATAGTTACTCAGATTCTCTGTTCCCGGATATTTTGCCCACTCATTTTATAAACTCTTAAAAAATATTAATAGATGAGTATGTATTTTATGAAAGTTAAGTATTTATTATAATTAAGTGTATTATGTAATATAATAAGAGTAAAATTAGTGTCTGCTATGCTCATTAAGAAAACTTTTTTTTTTAGAATCTTGACAATTGTTGTCCATAAAGAAAGTTTTAAACGACAAATTGAAATTGTTAAAATCAATCTAAATCACGAGTGATACATACATATGCAAAATTTGAAAAATTTGAATTTATTTGATGTAAAGTTAAGAAGTCAAAAAATAAAATCCTACGAGTTATTTTAATTCATTTATTTTTCATCAATTTTTGACCAGTCCATGATTTTTTCATTTTTAATATGTAATAAACTTTATGCCTACTAGCCTTTTTAAAAAAAAATAATAATAATTAAAATTGTAGCTAGTAATTTTTAAATATATAAATGAAAAACCAAAAATTTATCAATATTAATTTTTTTACACGAGATTCACTTTGATATGCATGCATGCATTAGAGACAAAAATAAGGAAGCTAAGCAATGCATGCATGCATTTGTGTTGAATTTTGTTGCTCCTTGCTGACCCACTTTGCTGTCGGCATTTATAAACGTAATATGGACCGCAACGTGCAACACAGATTTTATAGCAGTCCAATTTATAACTTGAAGATCGCTGACACACAAATTAATTTATTTTTCATGAACCCACAATTAAATTAAAGCACTTGCGCATGCATGCAGTTAAACGAAAATTTGTTATTTACGTGTCTCCTTTTTCTATTATTTTTCATGAATTAATCAATTAATTCCAAGGTTATAATTCGAAGGTTTTTTTTTTATCTTGAATAAATGTCTATACAAAATTATTATATTTGCAACTGCAATATATATAGTATATAAAATTATTGAAATAATTGTATTAATTGTCCATTGACTTGACGAATTTAATATATATAAGTTTTGGTTATCTGTTGTTACCAAGTCGATATCCTACCTCCATATATGTGTTGAAGCTTTTTTTTTTTGTTTGATCCTAAATCGCCTGTGGTAATAAATTGTTGTATTGTTGAACCTTGAAAATTACAACCTCTCTTACCACAAGACTCTGGTCTCTACTCTCTATGCCTACGGGCATCAATCACAAATAAATATTAAAAAAAAACTCTGGTCCCAAGGTCAGAGATACGAAAATCCACGCCCATACGTAGATTAATTAGTGGGTATTAAGTGCTTCTTTGGTTTTGCATTTACTTTGAACTTGAATACTATGATTTATTTTATTATTAATTCGACTAGGGATGCACAAAATATTCCTAGTTTGTGATTGGATTCGAGTTTGATTCGAAAAAGTTCATAAAAAATTTGATTCAAAATAGTTCGAAATTAATTCAAATCAAACTCAAACTGAACTTGGTTCATTCAAAGTAGATTCTCGAACTATTCTAGGTCGAATCTCATAGTAACGTGAACTGCTGATTAATGCTGATAACTTATGTTCATTGATGACTTAAAAGTTAAAATATAAGATCACCCATTCACCCAACCATAAGTTATAACTCGTAAGTCGCAATTCTCGCTCTCAGTTCTGAAACCCTAGACAACTTTCATCTCTCGCTCCTGGCGACAACGATCACTCTTCTTTGTCATAAAAAAGTTCGGAAAAAAAAAATCAAAATTGAGTTCATAAAAAATTCGATTCGAAATTAATTCAAACAAAACTTAGTTTGAAATTAATTCAAGCCAAACTCAAACTGGAAAAAGTTCAATTTGGTTGGATTCGTTTGCAACCCTAATTTCGACTGATGAAATCATCAAATCCATCCTAGAGCAAATTAATCAGACGCGTTCGTTTTACTGAATTCTCCATAAAGTAAAACAAATAGTAAGAATAATAATTTGTTTATTACACTACATGACAATGACAAGTACATCTAGTGTGAAGAAAATTAAAAGTCAACTGGATCAGATGGAAAGTGCATGGAAGGTCTTGCACTGACATAATTAATTAGATGAAAAGTCTAACAAAATTTAAATCAAATTAATATTCGCTAAGCAAGCATGCAGCATATATTGCAGGAGTTGTTGCTGTGGTCAGACGCGGTGATGACAGTGTCTTATGACTTATAATATATAGTTATTTAATTAAAAAGGACAAATTCCTGCTAAGATTTAATTAGGGTCTTAATGGGTGATTAAAACAGAGTGCATCCAGCTACTAGAGTTGCCTCCTTTTACTGTATCCCATGACCTAGATATTAGAGATGCATCAAGCCTTCGTACGGAGCCGAGCATTGCATCTCTAGTTCTCTACTTTCCTAGTACCAGCCTATTCGTATACAGTTGTACATGTCAGTAGATTTATTAGTTTACTAATGTCAAATATAAATATATTAGTTTACTGTTCTTTTTACTTATAAGTGCCAGATGTTACAAAGCATGTGGAATCAAGAGCTGCTTAACTTCTTGGTTAATTCCTTAATTAATTGTAAATGTGGCTTGCTAATTGTATGGATTCTATACAATATGTTTAGAATTTAGATAAATGTGATTATAGGAAGTGTGCATCTTATTCTTATATGTATAGGATTTACTTGTTTAGAACAGCCGCTTCTTATTACCAGCAGTTATCATTTTTACCTGTGATGTAATTAAATTCGAATTACCAACTTAGTAAGTGAATCAAATAATTCACTTTAATATACAGTGGCATGGAAATTGTCCTCAGCAAATTAACTACTTTTGTTACCTGTTACCAGTCCCTGACCTGGTATTGAATAGATGCAGTTTACTCAATAATAGAGAGGAATCTGCTTTATCCCAATTAAATTTTCCTGCACAACAATTTCCATTCAAGAACTCTGTCAAGCAGAAAGGATTACATCTTTTGAACAGACGCAATTAAATGATTTTTCAAACTTGCCATCTAATTGAACAGGGAACACAGAAAAATGGAATCCTAAAGGGGAATATAAATCAACTAGGTCTTTAGACAAGAACTAGAGCCTCTCAGCACTCATTAATTCATTCCAGCAGAGAGGTGGTGGCATCATCTCAGATAATATGTGGGGTCGGTTCTTGTCTTCTAGACTGCTGGGTTGCTCCCTACCAGTAGTCTCTCTGGTTAAAGAGAACATAATTATGCTATTGTGAGATGACATACTAGAAACATCTGACTGACTGTCATTACGTACATGAGCTGTACGTATCAGACTGAACTGGTACCTGGTGTCAGGTAGAGGGTGTGTATAGTTATGAATCCTCTTTTGTTACTTTAATAAAAAAGTTACTTCATTTTAATAATTTCTGATATTCAATTATTATATTTTAGTTTACCAGATAGAGCACAGATCCATGCAAGACCAAGCAAGAATGTTGAATAGAGTCAGTACATGGTGGTATTGCAATATATACTTGAATTACCAGAAGCAAAGTATACTTTTCATGCTCTTTTCTTTTAATTCACTATATCTGTTATCAAAGCCTAAATTCATGGAAGGACAAAGACTCACCAGCTGGTGTGCCATGAAGCTCTCTTTTCGTGTTATTTTTTTTTATGCATAAGAGACTGTAATCTGACGGTTGCACAGATATTGACCGTTCATGGCCTGAAAATAAAACAAATATATTCATAGCAGTTCAGTCGCCAAATTGAATTTCTGTTGCCTCTTAATGAAACCCCAAGAAAAACATAGTAGCCACATTACCAGTTCAGCTGATGAGAAAAACAAAGAAAGATTAAATGGAATTATTAAAAGCCAGAATTACCTCAATTGCGGCATCAGACGAGTCAAAGGAATCATAACTAATCCTCTCGATTTACTAGTTTCAGGATCGCGCATTATCTGCATAGAGTGCATTCCGTTAGTAGTTGTAATGCAAACGTATAGGTAATTGACAGAACAAAAGATAATGATATATTACTCAGCAAAGTAGTCAGTAAGTAAACTTATTATAACATTCAAAACAGTGAAAAATACTAAGTTGCTTAATAAATTGATCAGAAAGGCTTTGTAAAACCCTTCTTACAAGAGAAGATTAGAAATAGTAATCAATGTTTAAAATAAGAGCCCAATAAAAGCCCATATAATAGCTGGAACTAACACGTCAATACCAACGACAGTTGAGTGAAGTGATACCTCAGCCTGTTTGGTATTGGGCTTTCCCTACTCAGCTCAGAAAGACTCAATTAAGCCCATCATCAAACAAACGTTTATTTGGATAATTGAATGGGATGTCGACACACGCTCCAACCAACGAAAGCCGAAAACGAGAACGGTCTTCACTCTTCACGGGGCCCCACACCAAGGCTGATTGCCTTGAAATAAAACATGTGCATCTATTAACAAGTAAGAGAAATGTATTAGTGCATTAATTGAAGAGACAAAAGTTCCGAAAGGAGCCAAAGTCGAGGTTTGACGTCTGTGATGCTTTGACTGAGTCGTCTTATCCTTTCCTTTCTCTATGATTCCTTCCTCGCTGCATCTTTTTAAGCGACTTCGCTAAACAAAAAATGAATGCCAAGTTTTTCTTCAAATTTTTTATTATTTTAATATTTAAAAAGGCAAACTAAATTAAGCGACTTCGCTAAAATAAAAACGCGCGTAGGTCAAGTCAAGTTCATTTATAGGAAAAAAATATACATATATATCATTAATTAATTATCCAAGAAAATGGATTGCAAACAAAAAATACTCCTAACACACATACCATCAAAAATATTTGTAACACAAAAATCTAGCAATATCCAAATGCAACACGGTGTGTTGATAAAAGAAGAGAAAAATCAGACGTCCCAAAATTTAAAGGCGCAGTACTCTTTTCGTAGCAACAAACTAATTAAGCATTGATAAAACAGGAAAGACAAGCATCTAATTTGATTTTATTACACAAAATAAGCAGCCAGCTTGGTGTATCTTAGGACCAACATCATATTTTAGATCTAATTTATCCATGCCATACTAGCATATTGTAATTAGCATATTTTAGACCTAATTTGATTTGATTACACAAAATAATTAGCAGCCAGAATTGGTGTATCTTAGGACCAACATCATATTTTAGATCTAATTACCCATGTCATACATTTATAGCATATTGTAATCATCAAATTAAACCATATTCTTGGTGCTGGTGGTATTGTATCTTGTCAATGCATGCATTTTTTTTTTAAAGAAAATGCATGCATATTTATTTCTATATAGCACTATACTGGGTTATAATAGAATAGCCGAAATTTTTATATTTGTTATTAAAAAAAACTACAATTTCGTCATAATTCCATATTTATTTAAGAACGCAACGGCAAATGGCGAACATAAACAGAGGCGAACACAAGATTTCTATCAGAGAGGGACATCAATTGGATTCAAACCCATTAACTAATTAGGTACTAGATAAAAAAAACAATCAACATAATAAAAACAATAAAAATAGCATACTCGTACATAATAAAAACAACAAAATAATATCATTTTACATATTAAAAAACAACAATATTGATCTAGATCTGTAAATTTCTATAAAATTTTGATAAAAGAAACAAAATTTATTATTAACAATAATGCTTTGAACTAGCCTGACGAACCTTTTCAGTTCTAGAAACAAGCAAAACCATTTTCAAGAATGGTCAAAGTGATATCAAATTTATATTTTTTCACTAAATTTCAAAATTTAAGAGAGAGAGTTATTAATCCTGCCTCAAGATGAGTTTGCCATGCACCTGACAAAATTTTGACATACACAGTGTGAAGTTGCGAACAACTACATTTTGTCTCACTCCAAGCCGTTGTTTTGGCCAATTAGATTCCGTAGTTTGGTCAAAGTTGTTTTGAAAAAAAATTCAAAATGTTAACAACATTTTTTGACTGAATTAAACTTGTTATAAATAATTGTCCGATAGTTTATACTCGTCCATAATAACGGACCGTGCCTTTTGGTTAAACAGTTGCATAATCTATTTTGAAAAGACTAATTAAACCGTCCAATGAATTAATCAGACCCCAGCAGGAAGCAGAGAGAGAAAGAGTAGCAACCGCGTGCCTCCCTCAGATTCAAATCATGTAGCTAGATTTATTATTTGCATTCCGGCGCCTTAATTTGTGCCCAACACATAATAAATAGATAAAATTAATATAGTCAACATTCCGTACTGAAAAAATTGGCGATATAGATGGATTGATTGAGTTGATGAGATTACTTTGATGCCACCAAGCAATTCACAATTAGCATGCATGAACGCTACCCAAATACGTCCATTTCAGCATAACAGGCAAAAGAAGAAGAACCTGGCCCCATGCAATTAATGTTATGTAATGTAAAGGGGATACAAGTGTAGAAGAAGTGACCTCTTGTTGGCGGCCTATATACATAGCACCATCCCTTTTCTAGTCAATATCTCATTTACCCTCTTTCGTTGCTCTTTCCTTCTCTTTTCTTTTCTTTTAAGTATATATAGATTTTTCAACTGTAGATACGGCCGGTGGACTTTCTCCGATTTTGTAACCATCTTTTTCTAATGGGGGCCCAAAAATAGAATAAATTCGGCAGGTGACACATGTTGAATTGTACATAAAAAGTTATCTCATTTTTTAATACACTAATAATTATATATTTTGTTTGTGTCTATCTTGGTTTCTTTTTAGTCGTATTAATTTTGACCCTATTTTGTTTTTGGATTTTTATGGATTTTGATGCAACTAATAAACCTTGAATATTATATAGTACATCTTTAATTGTGATTTTTCAACATATATTTCCTTAATTATGACAAGAACCTGAAATTAATGTCTATAAACAAGTAATTGGTTTAAATCTCATTATAACTAGGTTTGTTGTTTAATTTCAACAAAAGAAAAAGCTAGCTGAGTATTAATTAATCAAGCTCAATAATGACACGTGTTAAAATTTTCCCTTTCGGCATCAAATCAAATATTGGAGAAAATCAACATAATATTCAAATGCTTCAATATCGGAAATACCATTTCACACTGCTCAATTCTTTGCTTAATTAGAGACATGTAGGTCCCATGATCACAAGAGCTAGGTCCCAGCGTAAGTATATATATGCACATGGATAATCTGATGAACACGTAGTATATCAAGACGCTTGTGTAGTTTAATATATATATATATATATAAGATTTATTCATTGAAGAGAATGTCTTTTTTTCACTTTTTTTAGAAAGCAACTTGTCTTTCTTTTTATGATCTACTTTTGCATGCCATATATTGGCTGTCCAGGGACCATTTTTGCATAACATGCCTTCATCTGCTGTTATATATTTATTTCTGACCCTAATTGCACATTTAGTTTTTGGATCCTGAGAGTTTTATCTAAAAATGAACATATATATTTAATAGGAAGAGGGATATCCACTCACATCATTTTTTGGTGACACAAAATTACACCATCCATTTTTAATATTTTCAAAGTCCAAACAGTCGATCCAAATCATTCAACATGATCTCCATATTAAAATGTGCTGAGAGACCAAATTTTACATTTTTTTTGAATATTTTTACTATTTATGAAGTATTTTACAAAATCGTTGTTTTCAGACCATTAAATTTTTGTACCCATCTTAGTAAATAGTAAAAAAGTAAAAAAAAATATAAAATTTGATCTGCAATCACATTTAAATATATCTAACATGTTGAACAGTTTGGATCAACTGTTTGAACTTTAAAAATAGATGGTGTAATTTTGTGTCATCAAAAAATAGTGTAAGTGGATCTCTCATTTACTAGATCAATTTACGTACCAAATATAATTTGAAACTTTATCTGAATACCATCTTAAATTGGTCCGATATGTTTACTATAGATTATAATATATTTTTTTGAGTAAAAGATGAAGATTAGATCTTCTAACTTGTATATTAACCGTATAAATATTTCCTCTAGAATTCAAACATACAAAATTATCATACAAAAAAGCAACAGCTCTTTTTGTTCTCTCTTTGCGAAAACACAACATATATTGCATTTCTCTGATCTCTTTGCACGAAACACGGTTTAGTCTGGAGGATTGAGGTAATAATGTAGCCATCGAGAACCATCAAGAACATTCGCTTTGAGTGGACTAAATTTTTCGCAAAGGAAATATCGTCAAGAAGTATAACAATTTAGGATGCGATAAGTTGTAATAACAATTTAGGAGTTTAATTAAATCGACAATATGGTGTAAATTAAATGTGCATGAACATGATATTTTAATAACAATTTAGGATGTGTATAATTTTTATATAGGCCAACAAAATATATGGGAGTTGGCCGATTTTTTTTTTGATATGAAATAACAAATCAATATCGGTTATTAGCAAAAAAAACCAATACAAATAGCCAACAGTGTCGGCCAAACATTGAACAAATAGTACTATTTGTATCAGTTAAATGTAATGAACCGATACAAATAGTGTGACTATTTGTATCGGTTAATAGTCACAACCGATACTGATTTGTTATTTCATTTAAAAAAAAAAATTGGCCAGCTACCAACTATCTGTATTAGTTATATTTATAGAATCGATACAGATAGTCACTATCGGAGTATAGGTTGTTTATATTTAACCGATATAGATAGTCACTATTTGTATCGCCTAATTGTAAACAGCCGAGACAGATAGTAGTATCTGTTTGGTTATAAAAGAATCAATACTGATACTAACTTTTTGTATCGGTTGTTTATACCGATACATATTAGTTTAGGCATTTGTATCACCTGGGTCAATGTCGCCTCTATGTCCGATATTGATGTGCATAAATAACCGATACAAAAAGTATTTTTTCCAGTAGTGGTAGTAGTAGTAATAGTAATAATAGAACTAGGGTGTTCTAAACTCACCAAGTATCTTGCGAGTATAGCTTCAAATTTTATCGAAATGATTTTTAACGATATGAATCGAAACCATGCATAAACCGATATATTTCACGAATGATATGTTTATATGCAAAATTTATGAATTAATTTATCACAAAGTCAAGTGATAAAAAAAATACTTATAAATTAATTTTAAAGCGTTAATTTTTCATTCATTTTTTACAGCTTTAACTTCAAATTTACAAATGTGCATTATACTCATTACTAGGGTAGAACTAGATAATCCAAAGCTGATTCGTCTTGAGCTTGATCGATCAACAATTAAGGATACACGCAGGAGCGGATTTAGAATTTCGAATTATAAAAGTCGAACACATATTGTGGTTAATTATATAAACAAATTCTATAAAAAATAAAATCAATTTTACAATATCGTAACATTTTACACTAAATTATATAGAAAATCATACATAGATAATACAAAAATTGAAAAAATTAAACTACATAAATGTGAGTTAATTAACTCTCATTCCTTTCACGTACTTAAAGTCCGCTCCTGAACACACATATATGCATCCCCCCTATCACACGCGCGCACACACACACACACACACTTAGTGGCAGCCACGGTGTCCCTTGTCCATATACACACACTTAATAGCTAGGTCCCTTACACACTAAGTGGCAGCAATGTGTCACTTGTCGATTAGGGAGCACAAAGCTTTTCACATAATTAATGAGTTGAAAGTTTAACCCGAACATCTATAAACATTCATTGGATCAGTCAATTAATTTAAATGTAATCCATGTAGATCAGAAGCAGAGACAAATTGAGTAAATTTGAATGTAACTAATCCATTTTGGTGATTAGTCTAGACTCTAGAGCGACTTTTTATCTAGATATTTTCTTTTTTCTAGATTACCAAACTCATATAATTATTGCTTATTGACTTATGATATACATGACTCAAAAGCGTATATAGAGATTTAATAATATGTTTTTGGTAGCACTTTGGCCGAAATGCTACCGAACTAAATTTCAAAATTTTATATTTGAAACGTCGACCTAAGTAGCTCAGTAAATTGGTTATATATTGAACTTGTAAAATGCCAAATTTTACGATTTTTGAATTTTTTTTTTTTACTATTTCTCATGATTTATGAAAGATGACAAAAAATGGCCTGAAATAAAGAAAATTGCTAATATTTTAAATCATTTTTTACCATCTTTTATAAATCATAGCAAATAGTAGAAAAGTAAAAAATCATAAAAGTTGATATTCTATCTACAATTTCAATATATAACCAATTTACTAAGCTACTTAGATCGACATTTCGAATATAAAATTTTGAAATTTGATGAGGTAGCATTTCATTTGAAATACTATCGAAAGCATATTAGTCAATCTGATCTCTCTAGCTCTAGAGACACACTACATATAAACAATAAGGTAGTTTAGTATTTTGCTAAAATAAAACATGTGGATTTTGGAAAAAATAGTGATGTGTGTGGGAAACTGGGAATTGTAGAGGAATTAAGGGGATGGAAGAAGGGGGTGGGACAGGGAAATCTAGAGGAAATATATATTGTCTTGACTAGATTGTCTGAAGAATGTTTCATCAACGGCCTTCTTACACGTGTTTTGCTTGTGTTTATTCCTAGGTAGCACAATATATTCTGTGAAAGTGCATGTACCAACCAACTCAACTAAAGTACATCATGGAAGAATATATGTTATATGTTTGGCTTATATATGTTTCTCTAGCTCTAGCTCTACCTTCTCCGCTCTATATATATATAACAAGTAAGGATTAACCTTCACCTTCTTCTTTTTACATGGAAGGTGACGTGTGCTTAATTGCAATGCAGGACCCCATATATATATATATATATATATATATATATATATATATATATATATATATATATATATATATATATATAAGGACTGTACGTCTTATTGTCTTATTGCTTTCAGAGGAGAACATTTTGTGCTAGCTTAGCTGTTAATTATTAATCAATTGTTGTACGTAATAACTGGACGCACTTCAAAAGTGCTAGCTCCTATTTCTTCTTCTTCTTCAAGTTTTTGTTTTTGTTAGCATTAGCATTATCAATGTATGTATTGCCTTCGTGTCTCATTGAAAAACCAAAAGCATACATATATATATTATATACACACACGATGTCGATGTCTAGTACAAAATATACATTTAGTTAATTAGTACGTAATTGACCTCGTATAGCAATGATAATTATATATGGTTTCCGCAACTTTCCACCAGTTCATATTTATATATATATATATATATATATATATATGAAATGCACAATGAATTAAAAAGATTAAACTACGTACATAATCTTCAGAACACTTAGTTTTATAGGCGATAGATGGAACATCGTGATAGAGATAAAAGAGAGAGAGAGAGAGAGACGGATTGAATTGAATTGTATATCATATATGATCATTGAAGAGTGTGTGTGTGTGTGTATAGTTCAATTATATTTGCAATCAATGCATGGAAGCAAATAAACTTATACAATATATCAAAATTTTAAATAAACATACAAGTACTTGCTATATATGAGCATTGAACTGATAAATCTAATCGCAAAAACTTAAAATAATTAACCCGGCCGTAGGCGGCTATAACTAAAAACTCGCTACCAGAGAATTAATAACATATAAATTAATACGAACACAAGAAACTAAGCAAGGTTTATAAAGCCCCTGATTATATTCCTCTCCGGTTCTCTCTCTATATATGTATATAAACCTATATATATATATGTACGTACTTTACGGATAGCTCCAAAGGCTAGAACCCTCCGATGCATCAAACGATTCCTCGGATGTGGTGGGGCTTAACCGAGGCGGGCTCATCATCAAACCCTCAGCCATGCTCTCTAAAAGCATCGGCATCCCGAAAATCATCTCCTCGTCTACATATGATCCTTCTGCATTGGCATTATCATTATTATTCTCCTCCTTTGTTTTCTCCATGAATTCCATTGCCGCCTGAGCCGCTGCCGCACGGATATCCTGCGGAGAGCCTGAGGCCAACACAGGCCGGGATTCTGATGGAAAATTGAGAGTTGCATCTGCTCCTCTAAGTGCGAATGCCGCTACATCATATGCAACAGCAGCCATCTCAGCTGTCGGATAGGTACCGAGCCAGATACGGCTTGATTTGCGTGGTTCACGGATCTCAGAAACCCATTTGCCGCTCCTGCAACGGATGCCGTGGTATAACGGATGTTTGCCACGAGGAGATTTAGCTGTACGGTGTGGCCCACCGGCGGTAGGACTTGGAGCTCGGTTTTGGTCCGGTCGCACGGGTGCATCGTTATCGGTTCCTTGCTGATATTGGGAAAGTGGTTCAGAATTTTGGTTGAGGTAATGTTGGTCATCCATAGATATATATGATATGTATCTCTATCTCATAAACAGTTCATTATCAATCTGTTCAAGTTGGCTATGGATAATTAATGAAGTTGGAGAGAAGGTAGTAGAGTAGGGGATGGATTATAAAGGAGCGAAAAAAGCGCGGGGTAGAAGACATCGGGTAAGTGTTTGAAAGAGGAAGGGGTGAATATTGTTTGGGCAGGACGCGTTTTAGGCTTTTAGCAGAGCTGCCTTAATTTGCCTGGCTAGCAATTAGCTGGTAAGCAGAATGAGACACCTTTGCCTTTAATTAATTGGACATCAGTGAAAGAAAGAGTTGGAGGCTGGAGGCTGGAGCCCCCCCTTAAAATATTAATTAAGTTGTATTACTTTCTCACTCCGGCTTTAGCTTATTGACAAATGCCACCTCTATATCTATCGGTGATTTTATTAATCTCCACCCAAAACTTCTCTAAAATTTTTCTTTTATATACTTAACTTTCCTGTACATTTTATTTCACTTTTGAGTTTAGTAGCTTCTCTGCCGTCCGATCTGCTTTAAAATGCGCACGGATGAAGAGTGTACAGATTTTAAAGCAGATCGATTCGCACGGATGAAGAGTGTACAGATTTTAAAGCAGATCGATTCACACAGATGAAGAGTGTACGGATTTTAAAGCAGATCGGACGGCAAGGAGTCCATCAGACACACTCTATTCTCATTATTTATATAATTGAGCTCTTAAAATGTTGTTATTTACTGAAAATTAAAATCAGAGCAATGATTGATAGGGATTTTTTTTTTTTTTTTTTAAAAGCAATGATTGATAGAACAATAAAAAATAGCAAACAAATCAAATCTTCAATCAAAGATGTCATCCCAATTATATATGTCGAGTAGAACTAGGATGTTCCTAATTTCAATAAGTTCTTCTGTGAACTCAACTCTAAAACTTATCGGATTGATTTTAAATAACAAATTCAACTATTGAAATCGTTATACTTTACGAGTGATGCGTTTACATGCGAAAATTTTAAAATTTTAAAATAATTTTGTATAGAGTCAAGTTGTCAAAAGGCGTCCAAAAAATAAATACATTAAAATTAATTTATAAACCTACTAATTTTAATCACTTGATTTTATACTAAATTAATTCAAAACTTTAAAATTTTCACATGTAGACGCATCACTCATAAGATAGAAGGATTTCAACAGTTTGGATTCATCATTTAAAGTCAATTCAATAAATTTTAGAGTTGAATTCACAAATGGATGAATTTAGGAACACTCTAGTTCTACTCATACAAGTCATTTTCATGACGACCATTGAAAATCATATGATATACTTACATCATACTTAGAGATATATTATTAATTGTTTCAAAGCTTATATAAAATAAAGTGGTTACCTTCTTTCTCTTTCAGTTGAAATTTGAAAATTAATATCCATAATTGATATCAAGGACGACTAGATAATCAATACACTAAAGTACATCATGTGGCCTAAGAAAATATTTAACAATTTATCTTGTAATTTCAATTCATTGAACTCAGTGAAATGGCTTGAACAATTTAAATCATCTACATATTAAACAGAAACAGAGTTTTGTTTGGTGGGGACATATATACACATTGGAAAAATCTTGAATATTCCACATAGACTTATTCTAGATTAGTCTGATAAAATGGAAGTAATAAAAAAAAGGCAAGTGCCATTAGATATCATTATTTACAGGGGGTTTGAGAAAGTCTACGTGGGTGGAGTAGTTTAATGGCTGGTTTCACAATCGATTATATCAAATAATTTTATAATTAAGTGGATTTAAAGAATCTTTCATGTTTTACCTCTTTGTCTTGACTTGTTATACGTAAATTTTAAGTCGGGGTTTTGGGCTTTATATCCTTTCAGGGTCAACTTTTTAATTATTATGTGGTGCCAGTCTATCAAAATACGACACATGCATGATATATCAAATTCAATCAGCAGTAAAGACATTATTTTATCATATCATTCTGTATTCTTATAATGTTTTCTAACACATTATTTTATCATATCATTCTGTATTTTTATAATGTTTTCTAACACATTGCTGTTTTGTTGATGATATGTTACATGTACAACACATAAATCAACCAAGAGAGTTGTGTCATATGTTATATATATGTACAGGGCAAATTCAGAATTTCCGTCAGGACATTAATTAATTTTAAATAGTTAATCGGATTCAAATTTATTAACAAATTGAATACTACATAAAAAAAAATTATGAACTTATTGGGTTCAGATAAAAATCATATAGAAGACCCTTTGTTGTTTGTTCTAAAAATATAGAAAGATATGAGATTTAATTACAAGCCAGCAGAGAAGTATTCTTATTTTAAATTTACAAGAGAGCCATGTTTCTTGTTACGTCAGCACTAATTAATTTATGAGCTCAATTCCACAATTGATTTCACAATACCAGTTTTAAAGGCTCAAGGGTTCGGTTCACATACTACAATAACTCAAAACCGAGCAAAAACATGAATCAACAACAATCGACAACAATTTCATGGCATACAACTAAAATAAGCCCTCGGGGCTTATCGGGTGCAAACCCGTAAAGAGTAAAAGAGAGAGATAGACATATAGGAGGAACACAACAATCCTCCTCTATCTCACGCCTTTCCTGCCTCGACAGTGGGATTTCTCTCGAGTAATTGTTCAATTAAAATTGATTCAATTAAAACTATAAATTGAGACCTTAGAACAAAAGAAAAGAAAAAAAGAAAGAGGAGGAGAATTGAGTTAAGGCAAAGGATGGATATTTAAGGAGTAGATTGCTCCAATGAGAAAAATATTTATCTTTTGAGGGTGTTATAAAACAGTGTAAATTGTTATCTTGTAATAGATTTAGGCAGCACCTGTAGCTGTCAGTTTCCTTTCAGAACAAAAAACAAAGAAGAGTTGTACAAAGACTAACTTTACAACTAAAATTTCTTCCACCCAAATGGCAAGTTCTATATAAATATAGTGCTCAAAATATACATGTACAAGGAGGTACTTACTTATCTAAAGATGCCCAAGAAAGCTAACCATAAATGCTCACAGCACTGCTATAGAAAGACCCATTATAAAAAAAAAAAATTGACAAACTGATGTTACACAGTAGAAACTGATAGCATCCTTAGGTAATCCTCTATTATTGACATAGCTGATGACCGGTATCCTCTACCAAAGAGATTGTAATGATTCAAGTAATGGTACAGCATATACAAATCCCTTCTTTTCTCAAATCCAGGCTGTTTTGGCATGACCTAGAATAAAATTTACATGCACCTTACTAGCTTGCTCATGTTTTATCATTAGTATGAGTATGACCGAAGTTGAAAAAATGTACCTCAAAATAGGAATTGTAAAAGGAACCACCAAATCCAGCACACCATGACATCCCGAACTCTGCCTCGTTGTGGCCATCTGTGCATTTAGTTATAGATAACTTGAATAAATTGAGCTAAGTTTGTTCGATTATTGTTTAGAAAGTGAAATTGTCCTATACATACAATAACATGCAGGGTCCAAAATTACAGGATTGCCATCCTTGTCAGAGCTGATATTACCACTCCACAAGTCCCCATGAAGCAAGCACGGTTCAACAACAGCACCTTCGAAAAGCCGATGCATATTCTTTATTAGCCTTTCACCTATCAAAATGAAAAATAAAATAAAATAAAATAAACAGACCATCAGCATGCTATCTTAAAGTTGACCCATCAGAATATTATTTTAGCTCAATTAGGTACCTAACTCCAGTATGATTGGATCATCAAACTGTCTCCGTGCCAATTTCAATTGGTAGCCTAATCTATGCTCGGCAAAAAATTCAATCCAATCATCTTTCCAAGTGTTTATCTGGGGAGTACTACATACAGGAAAATAATTATATATAAGCATATTTGAACCTGTTTATAATGAGAATAAGCATATCAGGAGTGTAATTCACAAAATAACACTTAATTGTATGGATCTAATGTATGAAACTAAAATAAACAAGGTATGAAATATGTTCACCTTCCAATAGTATTGTCTACATGGAAACCAAAACCTTTGTCTGATTTTCCAGCTTTATGCATTTCAGCAAGCTTCTTTCCCAATACTGACTGGAGGAGCAAATCAATTTCATCAGATATCGAGGGACGGATTGGTAAATTTACATATACATTAATAGAATGTACAGTATGACCTGATCTCCTCTACTGCGACCAAATTCAATAAACTCCATGATTATGTATGAACCACCAGTTGGAAGCGGTCCAAACTACATTACACAGAAGAAACATTTTTACATGATCAAATCACTTTCTTGATGCAAATGTAAAGATAAGTTGTTAATTTTACCTTATAAGGCAAAGGAACTCGAATGGATTTGGTATCATACATGGCACGTAAACCAAGGGCTTCTCCCTCAAACATTGATGGCCCAATTTCTCTGAAATAAGGAACACATTTCAAGTTTATAATTTGAAGTAATTCTGCTAATCAAATTACTATTCTGTTCTATATCTCGAAATTAGTTAACAAAAAGAATACAGACACATGCCTATTTGTCTTGACAAAGAAAGAACCGGCATCAGTATCATAACGATTGGCAAAATTAATGCAACCACCTCCAATTGGACTGATTCTGGTAATTACTGAGGCTTTTCCTTCGGTAGTAATCCACTCACGGATTGGGTCTTCACTCAAAGATGCCACTGTTGATTGAGATGATATGCTAGTAAATGTAAATCACACGGAAAAGATAGATGAAGAGATGAAGAGAAGAGATGAGAGAGCCACTCACTGACTGGAGAGGAGCATAATCTGCGATATTTGTTGAGAGAGGAGGGAGAGCGGCGATGGAGAAGGGGAGCAAGCGAGGAAGGAGAAAGGAGGAGTGCCACGTGTCCCATTCTCGTCTTCTCAGTTCTGACAGCAGAGGCGAATCTGTTTAGCTTGGACGTTATATGAAGCCCAAGGCCTGTTATTTAACTGGGCTAGGCTGACGCCCATATTTTGTCAAGTGAATTGTGCATGCTTTTTTATTTCTTTCTTGCTTGGGCTATTTTGTAGTCAAAAACGGAGCGGACATTTGATATCGGAACACGGATACAGATATTATTTAAATTTTTAATTATTTGTATCTGAACTAGTGTTCTTATAACGGGTAGCCTGGCCGGACCGGGTCCAACCTGTGCGGGTTCACCGGTTGGCCAGGACGGGTTTGGCGGGTTAAACGGGCCAAGTCAAAATTTTAAAAGTCGACCTTTACCCGTCCTTTTACCCTTGCCCACACGGGTTGCCAGGTTGGGCGGACCGGTTTTTTTTTTCTTTTCATTTTTTCATTTTTTTATTCGGGCGGCAGGAATTTTTTTCAAAATTATGCAATCGGGACCATTCTTTTTAACTTGGCACGAATCTTAAAGCAAAATATATGCACAGCACAAATTTCAAAGCACGGGTGAAAGCAGTGTGATTAATTTCGCACGAATCTCAAAGCACGAGTCAAACCGGTACGGGTCAACGGGTCAGACGGTTTTTTCAAAAAAAGCCAACCAGGTCCGGCCAACCCGCGAACCCCTCGAACCCGTGCACGGTCCGGTCTAGACGGTACCCGGGTCAAGGGCGGACCCCCCGAACCCTCCGAACCCGGTTGGCTGTTATAACACTAATCTGAATGATATATATGCCATAAGTTTAATATATAGAGTGAAAAAAAAATTATGTTATTTACTATTATAACTAAAAAAATATTATGAATTTTGATATTTTTAATAATATATATATTTTTTAATAAATATTAGATCTTATTCATAACACTAATCTGAATGATATATATGCCATAAGTTTAATATATAGAGTGAAAAAAAATTATGTTATTTACTATTATAACTAAAAAAATATTATGAATTTTGATATTTTTAATAATATATATATTTTTTTAATAAATATTAGATCTTATTCATAACACTAATCTGAATGATATATATGCCATAAGTTTAATATATAGAGTGAAAAAATAATTATGTTATTTACTATTATAACTAAAAAAATATTATGAATTTTAATATTTTTAATAATATATATATATATTTTTTAATAAATATTAGATCTTATTCGTATCCCGTAAGTTGTTATGGAAATTACTTTTTGCAATTTCTTAGCGAGACAGAGTATGTCCGATATCTATCAGATCCATTTTGGGTCTAATGAGCTCTAAGACCGTCTGATCTGTTTCTAAATATGTATGTACGAAATTAAAGCAAATACAAAATTTAAATCCGAGTGCACACATCTTAATATGAATCGGATGATAAACCTATCAAATCAAAGTAGGTCCAATGAGCATCAACCTACTCTCTAAGTCTTTCTTAACATACATGGTTATAACTTATAATAGATAGATTTTACAGATTTATGCAGATAGACAACACACTAATGTAGACAATGAAAGGTTTGGCGAGTATAGTATTATTATTATATAAGTTGTAGAAGCACTCAAGGATATTTTAAAAAGATAAAAGACAAGGCAAAGCAGCCTAGCATACTTTATTAGAGCTTTTGATATACTTATAGCATTTGCACGTGTTTGAATACATTTGGTTAGGTGGGAAAAATCGTGTTGTACGTTTTGTGCTGTGATTAGCATGCTATAATTTTAATCTCGTATTGTGCTATGTTATAATCAGAATGTTAAGAGATGGTCACAGCACGCGAATAATCATGTCACGTGAGTTATTCTGTGTCTAAACGTGCCGTGATTAAATGTGACTTACGTGATTATTTGATTATAATTTAAATTAATTTATTCAAAATTCACTATTTAGTCAAGGTCTAATGGTTCTAATTACACGTGGTATGTGTGACCACGTGTCGTGTCAAATTTTCTAAAAATGATCATAATACATGACACGTGAGTCATAACACGTAACTGACACATGTGTCGTATTATAAATGTGCCATTTCATGATAGAGTTGACTCCACCGTACTATTTTTTTCTTTCTACATTTGGTGTTAACATAAAGTATATATCGGGACGTCGCATAAGAGTAAAGTTTAGGATTTATGTAAATTGTAAAGTAAATATAGGTTTGATTGAGATTAGAGCCGTCTGATGAGATATAAAAAGTGAGCACGAGTTTTATGGCGAGATGCGTACGAATTTAAAATACATCGGATGGTTATGATGACCATAAAATTCAAATTTATTTGTAATGAATATCGGACCTACACTTTTTTCTAGTCGCATAAACAAGAAATGAGAAACGTTAGTGCGGAAAAGCATTCGTGAGTCTCTCCTTACACTATATTTGTTAAAATTTTAATTCAAACTTTTTTAATGTCATTCTAATAGCTTTACTTGAGAAAAAAAAATAAAAAAAAATATTTGAATCGGGTGAATTTCATAAGTTGCCCCTTAACTTACGAGAAACAATTGGTACTCTTGTAAAGAAAAATAAAATTTCTACAGAATGTTCTTCTTATCATTTTCTCTTGAAAAAAAAAAAGGTTATTGTGGAAATAAAAAAATTAAAGATGACTGGGTAAAAACCTAACAAGAGAGATCTCCAGTAATTCATCATCATCGTCGTCATCGTCTTATTAAAATAAAAATATTGTAGGTGAGAGAAGTAATTAGGCACGTGACAATGGAAACATATATAAAACCAGAATCGGACTCTGCTGCTTTTCTCTGAGAAAAGCAGCACTCTGCTTTTCTGATCTCAATCATTCAAATTTGTTGAGATTTGTGTATGAAAAAGTTTTTTTATTGAGATACGTGAATTGAAAATTTTGAATGGTTAAGATCGGAAAAACAGATTCCTGCTTTTTTCTTGGAAAAGCAGGTTCCTGCTTTTTTCATGGAAAAGCAGCAGAGTCGGATCCATAAAACCAAGGCTTATAACGGTAAATTAGTCTTATAATTGCTTATGTTTGTTTTTAATTAATAGGACAACTTTGTGGGCTTGTGGCAATATTATCATGCTTTTAAATATAAACCGTGAGTACACAATAAATTCAATACAACTCATGATTTGAATTTTGCATCACAAAGCCTTGTCATCCTTCTGTTCGATAATAGATATTGTAGATAATGATTTGTGGCACCGCTCTTACTCTACAAACAAAAGAGTTCTATGTACTGAAAGTTTGAAATAATTAACATGTTCATTTGTCACTTTACCCATGAGAAATAATTAATTGGAACTCTTGTAGGGCCTATTTGGCTGCATATTGGGTAAGGGAATGAGCATGGAAAAAAAAAAAAATTCAGTCTGAGTGAATTTATTTTTTTCCTACATAAACAGTAAAATCGAGGCTGCAATCAAACATGGCCATAAAAAAAAAATGTCTACAGAATGTTCATTTGATCCTTTTCTCTTTGGAAAAGAGCTTATTTGGAATTGTATCTCAAAGTCCAAGAAAATATTTTTCCTTGGATGCTTCAACTATATGTAGGGCTATAAATGAGCTGGCTCGAGCCGAGTTGGGCAAAAGCTCAGCTCGTTAATTCTGGACCGAGCTGTTAGCCAGCCAGCTCGTTAACAGCTCGCGAGCTAAAATCTCAGCTCAAACTTGTGATGAGCCAGCTCACGAATTGGCTCGCGAGCCATGAGCTGGCTCACTGGGTTTGGTTGGACCTTGTTTTAAGAAGAAAATAAATTTTACAAACATTTTTGGACCGAGCTGGACCGAGCTGGACCGAACTGGATCAAGCTGGATCAAGCTTGACAGTATAAAATACACACAAATTCATACAAATTCACAAATTGATGCCTAGCCGAGCTAGCTCGCGAGCTGGGCAAAAGCTCAGCTCGTTAATTTTGGCCCGAGATGTTACCGATCGAGCCAATGTGAGTCGTGAGCGAGCCACGAGCTTACGAGCTTTTTGGACAGCACTAGGACTCTCCAACTTATATGTAATTAACTCTCTCTTTCCGTGTAAATTGGGCATCTAACAATTAGTTAAATTTTACTAATTAAGTCGAAAACAAATATATATATCAAATTAGTAGCTAACTGCACTAGCTCTATAACTATTGCATGTATTCCTTTTTATTTCCTGTTTTACTTTAATTATTTGATAATTACTGTATTATATATTAATTATAGTTTTATTTATTTCCTTATATTTTTTCTCACGTGATAGAAAATTATAGTTATTTATGTTAATTTATTTAATTTAAATTGTTATTGAATGAAATGTTAATATTAATGCATTAGCAAAACTCGTTAACACCAAGTACTAAATTGAGTAAATTCTCAATATATATATATGCATTATTACTGACAAATGAAATTACTGGATGATTCATCCTTTTGCCCCACTCCAATATTTAAACTTATCTTAGGGGAGTAGGGGGCCAATAGCAATCCTACCTTCTATTTGCCACTTGTATTAAAACTTATCTCAAGAAAAAACATGCATGATTGCATTCTAGCTAATCCTATCTTTACTGGTACTGGTACCGTCGATGTCACAATGTATTTCTTTTTGTATTCAATTAACAAGGACTTGAAATATCATACATATGCTACTATTATCTGTGACCCTATGTCAATCTTAGGATTAAAATAACAGATTAATTTATATTTTAATGCCAAGAATTACACCGAAGCTTCCGTTACCTAATTGGCACTTGTTGCTTCTTATTGGTGAACTTTTCAAAATGTCATATTTATATGACCCAATCAAAGTATATCTATATATATTTATGAAAAGAAAAGAAAAAACCAAAGAGATCTAAAGACAAAATTTAACACGAGTTGACTTTGTTAATTATGGTCAAGTATGGCCACTGATGTACCCTGTTTCTAGTCAGTGACATAAAAAGAAAAAAGGAATTTGGTATAAGTTAACCTACTAATTAAAATTAAGCTTTTCCTTTTGCTCTTAAGAATTTGGTATAAAGCTAAAAAAATATAAAATTAAGCCTTTCCTTTTGCTTGCAATAATGTTTGGTCGCTTTCAGCACAAGATATGATACAAAATGCACCTACGTGGTACAAGTTTTAAGGTCCCAACTTCTTTTTTTTGTGATTAAAAATGTAGCAGTAGTGATTTGGTTTTCAAATATTGTCCCACCAGCTTTAGATTTGTTGGAAGGTAATTGTTGCCCAAACACGGTAGTGGAATTTTTACTGACATTTGATCATGACCCTCCACTCTCTAGTATAGCAGATAATAATGTAATATCACTACCATTCATCTAGGGGTGTTCATCGGTTCAGTTCGGTTGAAACTCAACCGAATTAGACAAATTAAAGTTACAATTCGGTTTTAAAAATAGAACCGAACCAAAGTTGTATTTCGGTTTGTTCGGTTCAAACTGAAATCTATTAATTTTTTATTTAAAACAATTGTTTTGTAATAAACCGAAGTATATTAAGAAATAAACCAGGGTATTAAGAAATAAATCAAGATATTAAGAAATAAACCGAAGTATTTAAAGCAATTGATTAAGAAATAAACCAGGGTAGTTCGGACCAAATTCATAATATATAAAAGTTTGGTCGGTTCAAGTATTTCGGTTTTAAAAATTTCTAAATCGAACCGAACTGAAGTTATAATTCGGTTTTAAAAAACAAACTGAACCGAACTGTTTGGTCCAAACTAATTCGGTTCGGCTCGGTTCAAAACCGACTAAACCGGACCCAATGAACACCCCCCTACTACCATCCCATGTAGATTAGTGACCAAAAGTATCAATAGGATTTGATAATTTTTTTTTTTGTTAATATATAGTATTTGATGAGTAATATATTTATAAAAAAAAAAGTTTTTGGTGGTGCTTGCAAATAACAAATGCTACCAAAAGCTCTGAATTTGGTTGATGCTTATAAATCAGTAGTAGAACTTAGATCTATGAATAATAGTGATAGCACATTTCTGAAACCAAAATTTTTATGAATGCACCACTTCTCTGTTATCTATCTCCTGTCATTTCAACTTTCCAAATTTCAAATTAGATACCTCCTCCTCCTCCTCCTCCTCCTCCTCCTCCTTCTTCAAAGTCTTTATTTCCAAACAAGTTGGAGTCTGATAGAAATAAAATCTAACCGAAATCAGCAACACAGGGACTTCCCAGGAGGTCACCAATCATAGTACTACTCTTGCTCAATTCGTGAGTGTTTCATTTCCATAAAGGGGCGGATCTATGTATATGTCAGGGTGCTAAGCCACCCTATAATTTTAAAATTTTTAATTATGTATATTAAAATTTAATTTAATATTTTTTTTTTGAATTTTTATACAGTCTAGCATCCCTCATAAAATAACAAATGTGTACTTGTAATCTAGTGTTTAGAGCTCTATTTGATATTTATAAGATCATGGGTTCAATCAATTCCCACTAACCACATTATTTTTATTTTTTTCACATATTACATTTTATAGATTAGCCTCCATATTCAAATTTTCTAGTTCCGTCCTTGTCTCCACTCCAACCAATTTTTTAGCTTGTATCATTTTTTTTTATGAAATATAAACACGTGATTGTAGAAATTAAGTACATATATAATTGTATAATGAAAAATACTTTTATTAAAAGTTGCAATAAAATTCCTCCTCTTGACTAATATGAAACATGGCAGCGACATTTATGAATATATGCCCCATTTCTTCACTAAACATTCACATCAGATGAACAGAAAAATTGAATTATTGCGTCGTGAGTTAATGCCATTTTTAAAAGCAATGAATCTTGCTTTTGACTGACCTGTTACATTCATTCTATGCTAGATTTTTCGTCCTCAAATTATTATTGTATAAAAAAAAAATCTCACTTCATGCCATCTTTAAATAGTGTTTGATATTCAATTAACAAATTGTAGATTTTATTTCTAAAATTACATTTAATTTTAAACACACTTTAAATCTTGAGAAATTTATATATATGCCAATTATAAATTCTTCAATTAGATATTTTCCTATTAAAACTTCAAAATTAGCTATTTTCTCCACTAAATATAACTATTTTATAAATATACCCATTATAGTTAAATCAATTAAAAACACTTATTAATAGTAATTAAAAATTATATTGACAATTTTATCCTTTATTCAAAATACCGTGTTGCTAACCTCTTTTATCATTTGTAAATTTTTAATTATATAACTAGAAATAATGAATCGCATTTGTTAATTTAAAACTGCCAACGCTCCCAAAACACAAGCTTCAGGCTGGGTCCCATGTCCATCGAAGAGTTGCTCCATAACCATCCCATCCGCTTTAAGATCTGTGCACATTGTTTAATATCCAAGCGTTTTGCTTTAATATCCGTGTGCACGGACCCAAACTGCTCTCTACTCTAATAATTGAGACAAGTGATTCATTCTCCTACCGCTTCTAGAAGCTTACTTGAGCACGAGATCCTCACGTGCTTTATGTCAGTACTCAGTACACAGATTTTTTACCTCGCGGTAAAAATCTCGGCCGGGGATTCGCCGATTCCGATTCCTACAGCACAGGAGCTGTTCCTGCGTGTCTCTTATTTGCTGTTATTCTGTCGGGATAGCATGGGTCCAATAGGTACATCACCGCCGTCCAAATCTAGAATAAACGGATCGACGACTCAGATAGGTGAGACGTTGGAATTAATACACTGTTGGATCAGAGTTTGACGGTGCACACGCTCTGTATAATTACTTTAAGATTATTCTCATAAAGCAGCGGAACAAAATGGTGATCCACTGCCTTAATTAATAATTAATCGAGTACTAATCGTCGAGGGCAAAAGAGGAAATTAACAAAAGATACCTAATACCTTCTCGCCCTTGCTTTCCTCCTATGCGTATCTTTATAAAAGAAAGTCTAGCAGTCAACAAGCAATTGGCTCTTCCCTCTTCTCTCTCACCAAACAACCCACCTTCCCTCCTCCTTTCCTTCCTTTTTCAACCTTCTCTCCTCCACCCAATTCCCAATCAATCAAATCCCATCTCTCTCTCTCTGAGAAAAGCACAAACTTTCCCCAATTCATGGCCTGCGCCTCTTCCCTTGACCTCTCTAATTCGCTCTCTACTGCTATCAAACTATCCAAACCCTCTCTGTCTCGTAAACCCTCCTCCTCTGTAGCTTTCCCTGCTACCTCCTTCAAGGCCAAGGCTTCTGTTGTTGCTCAAATCAACGGCTCAAGTGAAATCCCCAAGATCAACGGCTCCCACAAACCTTCTAAACCAATCAACGGATCTGGACTTGTTAACGGCTCTACTTCACCTCACTTGAACGGATTTTCTCGGATCAACGGTGATGTAGGCCTACGTGTCGCCTTCCAAGGCTCTTTCGGTGCTTACAGTGAGTTTGCGGCCAAGACTGTTTACCCCGACTGCACCACTCTTCCTCGCCGCAGTTTCGCAGATGCAATTGCAGCTGTGGAGCGTGGTCAAGCTGATCGTGTCGTGCTCCCTGTTGAAAGCACCATGGAAGGAACCGAACTAAGGAATTATGATTTGTTGCTTCGCCACGATCTACGAATTGTTCAAGAAATCAATTTGTTCGTGCATTACTGCCTACTTGCCATGCCTGGTGTACGTCAGACTCAACTTAGACGCGTGATTAGTCACCCCATGGCTCTGGCTCACTGTGGCCGTGCACTGGCTCAACTCGGGCTCGATCGGGAGCCGGTTGAAGACACAGCTGGTGCTGTCGAGATGCTTCGTGCTAATCAGCTTCTGGACACAGCCGCAATTGCTAGCCCACGTACTGCTTCACTCTACGGCTTAGATGTTCTGGCTCATGGGTTACAAGATGAGTCATGGAATGTGACCCGGTTTCTCCTCCTTTCGAAATCTCCGACCAAAAGGGTATTTCAAAATGCCAAAACAAGCATGGTGATTGCTCATCGTGGCGGGTCAATGATGGTGGTGCTTAAGGTTTTGTCGGCCTTCTCTAGTCGTAACATTAATTTGACAAAATTAGAAGTGATAAATTCATCATCTGGAGCGGGGCAAGCACCTGTGATGATTCTTGACAAAACAGGATCTCTGAGAACCTTCCCGCATGTGTTGTATGTGGATTGCGAGGGGTCAATTGAGGATCCAGTGATTCAAGAGACAATTGAGGAGATTGAAAAGTTCTCGGTTTTTGTCAGAATTCTGGGATGCTACACAGCGGACACACATGTGTATGATCTTCAATGAATAGGTATGAATAATTATTGAATTGAATTTGGTGGTGCATGTTGTAAAGATTATATATAGAATTATGGAATGAATGAAGGAAGGAAGGAGGCGTAAGAATTGTTGAGTGATTGATACATATGTCTATAATAAGGGAAGGTAAGTTAGTGTGAAATCAGATTATGTATTGTTAGAGGGTGTTTTTTTTGTGTCCTCCACCTCCTCCTCCTCCTCCACGTTTGTTATGATATCTAGCTTTTAATTTGCTCTTTCTTTCTTTCTTCTAGCAGCTGAGTGAAATCGATTTATTGTACTTTCAAATGTTGTCTCCTATATGTTGCATCTTTGTTTGATCTATAAATATTCTACCCAATTAGATTAGATTGAACATATTTAGTTTATTTTTACAGTACGTATGCTGGATATATCTCTAACAATTTCTCAGTGTATGTTACTGGTACATATGGTACCAATCTTATGGGCATGAGTCTCTCTCTGTTGTGTCTGGTGCCAGTCTTACTGAATACAATGGAGCAACATGCATGAATGAATCCGCTAGCATATTGTGTATTTTTAATTGCATGTCAATTTTGAAAAGGATCTGATTCATTAAATGCACAATTGTATCTAGCAGAATCTAAATGATGAAATCAAATATGAATCTAGAAATATTTATGATATATTTAATAAAAAGGTAGATAGTTCAAATTCATTGTTTGAAAATCGATTCAACGATATTTTAGATTAATCTCATGAATTATTACTTGAAAAGATAATATCACGAATCACTTCATGCTAGGGCTGCAAATGAATCGAACTTACTCCAGTTTGAGTTTGGTTTAAATTAATTTCAAATTGAATTTTTTACAGGCTCAATTTTGAATTTTTACGAACTTTTTTACGATGAGGAAAAGTGATCGTAGTCGCTGAGAGCGAGAGGTGAAAGTTGTCTAGGGTTTCAAAACTGAAAGCGAGGTTTACGACTTTTGAGTTATGAGTTATAACTGAGCGGTCTTATGTTTTAAGTCATCAATAAACATTAGTAATCAGTGGAAATCAACGGTTCACGTTGCTTTAAGACTCGAAACTTTTTTAAATCAAACTCGAATCGAATTACGAACTACGAAATTTTTGTGCAGCCCTACTTCAGGTGGTTATATTCATAATAAAATTTTACTCTATTGGTAATTCGATGCTTAATAACTACTACTAGAAATTTATTAATATACTATTTGGTTTTTTCTTTTTGAATAAAAATAATTAAAAGTTGATATATTGATTTAACACCTGATGGATATAAATAGTAAACTGCTCTGAATGTCTATGGTCGTTTTTGTAGTGCGAGACTTTTTATTATTAGTATATGATGTTAGGTATATCTAACAATGTAATGAGTGAGGTCATCTAACAATGTAGTGAGTGAGGTTATAGGATTTTGAGATCAAATCCATATGAACCACCGCTAAACATGATTTCTAATGGTTTCTAATCTTTAAATTGTGTGATTTTATACATGTCTAAAAAATAGTAAAACTTTTAAAATTTGATCTACAAAAACATATTTAACACTTCAAATCAACCGTTTGACTTTTAAAAACACAAATATGAATCCATAATAGCGTAACCAAAGCTGTACTTATCTCTAAGCTTGTGCTGCTACAGCTCGTGGCTCTATTTGAGAAAAATTTGATCAACCGAATAATAAGGTGATTCATTCACCCCAAACTCAAATTCCAATTATTCTGGAATCTTGTCACTGTACCGTACCAGAATCAGCGGGTCCATAATAATAAAAATTTATCATACGCAGGGCATGTAGCGGACTCAGGCACATGGATGTGGGGACCACTATGACAGTGTTAGCAGTCACAAAATAATTATAATTGTCAAATTGAACTATTCAACTTAAAACAGTTATATTAGCAGTACACAGTTGTCTGGTTAAATATGTGCAACATTTAATTTGATTTTCTAAAATAAATAAACAAACTACCAAAGTGCCCTCATGCTCTCCAACTTTGGTGGTTGAAAGTTCTTTTTATTTTTCTTAAATAGAGGTGGTTGAAAGTTACTTGAATTGTTATCTGTTAACTTTTTAGGAAGGAGAGACAGTTACTGGCTTACTGTTTTTTTAGCGCATTGAATTTGAATTGAATCAATCAGTTAAAGTTTGTCTTTTCTCAGTAAAGAAAAAAAAACAAAACTTTGGTCCCCTCCAATACATTAGCTGATACGCGTCACGAGGTCATTGATTGAATGGATAAAAAAAAAAGGACCTATAAAATAATAGGGTGATTTGCTTATCTCCTCTCCTAGATCTGTGCGCCTCTTTTCTTCTCATTCAATTATTTTCATACTAAATTATCTATAAAAGGTACAAATATCTCTATTTTTTATTTTTATTTTTAACAACCTCGATATAAAAATTAAATATTAAACTAGATTTTGTAGGTATAATTTATATCATATCTAGTTTGTTTCATTATAACTTAAAAAAATTGTAAAAACTTTCTGTACTATGATTTTCAAATTATTTAAATCTATCAAATAAGTCCCAAAATCGTTTTTTATGTGTATGTAAAAATAATAATATTAAATTACATCTAACAATTTTAATTTGTTACTAAATATTAAGAATTTTAAATTGTTTCAAATTAAGAAATATTATGATATGTTTGTAATAAACTTGAGAGATAGAATTACTTTTGTACAGCTTGATTTTTCAAATTCTAGGTGAGAAAATGAAAGAAGGGACAAATGAAAGAAAAAGGAAAAAATCTGAGTGATAAAAAAAATGGAGAGTATAAGTATAATTTCACAAGGATATTTAGTTGAAAAATGTTTTCTAAATTTTATAAATCAAAACTTATGATGTCATGAAAGAATCTCTCACATGGGTTGTTCAGTAGTTGGATCTGCAGAAAGATTCCCTCTGTTACTTGTCAACGTGGGGATCTCTGATTGGTTTAGAAGGACAAAGAGGAATCTTTTGAAATTTTCATGTCTGTGGCTCTATGCCCAACTTTAGTAATTTAGCTTATAAATTAAGCCAACTTGAACATGGTATATTGTTATTGTTTTGCCCACTTTTCTTGGAAGTGTTTAAAATTTAATGAAGGAGATGGTGATGTCAAATAATCGAATCTTTAGACAAGTTGGAGCAGTGTAGTAATATTTAGTCTATTTGGCTGAATATTCGGTCGAATATTTCTATTAAGTTGCAATCTAAATAAAAAAAATTATATTCGGTCTGACTATGCGATTTAGAGCATATTATCAGTTTAGAATATATTAACCATGATTTATATCACATATTACCATATACTTGTTTATATATGTGTGTGTGAATTTTTATTTAAATCTGTATATATAAGTCTGCATAAAAATCCGTATATAAACTGAATATTAAAACATTGAGTTGGAGTAATTTTGCTAATTTTCTTTAAGAAACGTGCTTACTTAGTGTCATGAAAGGGAAACTCTAGGACAATAATTAGCTTAAATAAAAGACCTCATAATTGAGATTTGAGAGATGTTAAATCAAGCACCAAGCCACCAACCAACTGTGTCTGTGTTGTCTACAAGTTCGGAAAGCAAATGCCAAATGGGCCCACAATACATTTGTTTGTTTTAATTATAAGTGCATGTTTCACTCACAGTACTAATAATAGAGATTTTTTTTGGAGCCTGTCGTTGATGTGAACTAAACAAACAATAACTGTCGCATTTCAATAATTCATTATTATATACCTAATATATAGCCTCCACCGTGCTTTTGCCTTTAGAGCACAAATTACTTGTGAAAGCCTTAATTGGAGCTCTATTCATACTGGCAAATTTATGCCAGTAATGTAGCAGTTCGAATCATGAAGGTACCAGAAACTAAAAGTAGTTAATAAATAGGGTCGAAAATTTTGAATGCCTTAATTGCATTGATTTGTTTGTCAACTGGTAACTGTTAAATTAAATAACATAATATCTAGTTGATTTTTTTTTTTATTATTATTAGAATGAAGAAAATTTCTATTTATGGTGAAACAAAAGAATGTTGAACCAACCCAAAAATTGATTGATTTTGACACAGCAATTATAAGAAAGGTATGGTTCTCCACTCCTAAAGCAACAAATAAATGACAGAAATAGACCTATCAATTATCATACACACCTTCAGAGTTCAGATTTTGTGCTGGACTCCACATATCACCATTTCAATGTGCCCAAAGAGACATCTAACAAGCACCACTAAAATAATTTTCATAGGGCCCACCCATTAAATAGTATTTCATTTGCTGTACTCACAACCTGACAAAATGTGCCTGTTTTTATTTTACTTTTGCAATTTCCTCATGTTTCACAGTGAAAGTACCACAGAGATATCAACCATGGAAAATCTTACAAGTACAGCAACACTGACCGTCTCTTATTGTATCAAGCACGAAAAACAAATTACAAGCAATGCTAATTATCTCTACCACAAATCAAATTTAAACATGTGAGTGAGATAGATAATTCATTTTTCTTCTTCCGTAAGGATGATATTTTCCACCGGCACTCTGACATCTCTATAACTGCACACATATGGTGCATCACAGCCTATGTAATTTCCAGTCCAGCGACCTTCATCAATGTAACTCGCATCCCACACGGAAGAGTAGAGGAACATGGGTTTCTCGGGCCAGGCCTCATCGGGCTTCCTCTCCTCCTTTCTGATTAACTTACCATCAACGAGCCACTCGATGGTCTGTGGGCCCCACTTTATGAGGTACTCGTGGAAATCGTCAGAGTAGTCGAAACCAAGCGGGTGGATCTGCTCACGGTTGCCACATCCGACCGTGTACATGTTCGTCTGCACTGACAACTTGTCCTTTCCAAGGAACTCAAAGTCTATCTCATCCTATAAAATGACATTGAATATTAGTTATGTTAAAATTTACAATTGCTGGGGCAGAAATATCTTACTGTCATCATATTACCAATGTTATTTCATTAAATTCTGATTACTTACTATGATACTGGCATCATATTAAAATTAATATTGAAGTGCTCTAAGGTCAAATCTTATTGCACTGGCCAACAAATTATACAAGTATAAATTGTAAAAATAAACCCTATTTGGTAGTTTAATAATAATTATTGTATGTGGTTCTTGATGGTTTGTGCTTTAAAGATACCATTCTATCTGATTTGTGAATTGTGATGGTTTGACTCAACAATACCAAATTTGCCCCTCTCCTCTGTGAACTACTTACAAGATATTTACAGAAGCTGAAATGCAAGCAAGTCACTGCCAACCAGATCATATTTTATGTATATTAAGGCATGCTTTTCTTTGCTTTGAGCCAAAAAAAGAAATGAATATAAAACGTCCATCCAAAATTTAAATCTTTCTCATGCTGTGCTTGGCAGGAAAGAACAATAAATAAGCACATTTTTGTATCCTATAAAATAAGTTTTCCATCAAAAATAAATAATTGTTGGTATATATTATAAAAAAGCCATGAAATCAAATAAAAAAAATCAGATAAATATCGGAGAAAAACCCAACGACCAGTGTACCGGCATACTGGGCATACAACAAACTGCATACTTGTATAGTAGCCTGTACATTAGGAAACATTTTTTTCTTTAGCCATGGTTGACTATGGCATATTAAAATTCTATTAAGGTCACTAAGCTTTTGCCCTATATCACAAATCAAGGAACTCAGATATGTCCCCAAACCCCTGAATTTTCAATTATATTCCAACTAATTCATAAAAAAAGGTCTACACTAGCGAATCGCGTATCAGTAACCTCTACAACTAGCGAATGCATTTGTTGTAACTATGGTTCAGTTTTGGCATATTTTGATGAATTGGTTGGGTATATTTCAACAGAGTTTACACTCTTTAACTTGTATCGCAAACAACTGAGCTTAGATTTGTTCCCTAGGCCACTAAATTGCCAAGTTGTTTTCCCAAGTTATAAAAAAAACTAGTGACTAGTTGCAAATTAATAATTCAGCAGCTTGTGTTGGACAATTTAAAGTTCACTGGCATTTTTTTTAAGTGGAGGAAAATCTGGACACCTCTGAAGAAACTTTAGTTTGTTATTGTTATCAGTAATTGGTGTAGATGTATTGTTTTGTTCTGAAATGGCAGTATGTAACTGCATTGAGGTATATTTTGGGTTCAGGTCAATGATGCTTAGCTGAGACCTTGTAGAGGAAAGTTGATTAAAAATAGGCTAGCCGTTTTAGCTGATTTTTGCAGTCTAGTAACCAGAGGCGGAGCCACTATGGATCAGGGGTAGGCAACCACCTATCTTTGGATTTTGAAAATTATCTATAAATCCGTATAAAATTAGGTCATTGCCTACCCCTGCTGTGATTCTCTTCTAGTTGTAGCTTGATTCGATCTTTTTTGTATCAATTTTAAATTTAACAAAAAGGAATTTTGTTGATTTGGAAAGTAAGTGAACAAAGAGAAGAAAAAATATTGGATACTTCTTTCTAAATGGACTTGGTGTATTGGTTAATGGTATAAAAATAGAAATAATTATTAGTTCACAGAGAACCAGTAGCATCTAGAAATTATTTGGGCCTTAACATTTAATCCAGACCATTGTACCTTGCTATTTGATGATTTTAACATACAATGAATTATTTTTTATAAACTATCACAAAATTATCTTAATCACAAAGTATAGTGAAAAAAAAATAATTTTTAACCTGAGTTTTTTTTACCAAACTGTTTAGAAATAAAAAAAAATCATTTTTAAGAAAAGATGTGTTGACAATTTTTTTTATTAAAAATTAATAATTAAATAAAATTAATTATTATTTTTTGCCCTGATAAAAATCCTGGCTACGCCATTTCTGGTAACCAATGTTTACTTGAAGAAACTACAACCTTCTTTTGATCTCTGGTTCAGTCGGTTTTATACAAGGATAAGCATTGAAATCTGACAAATTGAGAACCATTTTGACAACACAAAACATAGATGCATTAAGAAGAACAACATTTCTACCTAGAAACCAAATCTCGATCCGATCAAATTTACAATAAAACGCTGAGTTGAGAATAAACTTGTTTGATACTAATTATACACCCTTTCCTGGGACCAACGATTGCAACTACATCAAATTTTTCTGATAAAGATCTGACATAACATAATGCAAATCACCAGCTTCTCCCCTGCAGTTGCTATGTTGGTTGATAGTTTTGATCAAATACAAGTAATAATATTACCTGCGATTTGTCGCCCTCGAGGGAAGAGAGATAGATATTGAAGTTTAAGCCACTGGTGTTGCCAGCAGGGCACTTAATGCGGCCACCGAAGGTTCCATACTGGAATCGGTGGTGGGACCTCCACCTAGCGCCACCGCGGTGGTCGAAGGTAATGTGGATCTCATCCTCCTCCGGCGAGTGGAGACACACATCCGGACGATAATCCACAGCTATTTCCTTCAGGATGGCCGTGCCGTGGTGGTGTTCGCTCTTGTGTGTCGACATAATTGCTTCAGATCTGGAGAGAGAGTCAGTAGGTGGTACTGATCGAGCAGTTAGTTGACCACCAAGTACGAACACGTAATCCTCTGCATTAACTCAAAAATGAAGTTTTTGATTTAATCAATATCAACCGTCTGGTTTTAAACGGAGCCATAGTAATTTTTCAATGCTAGTGCGGATTTGATTCGCACGAATCTTAAAATAGATCGGACGGTTGATTTTCATTGACTCAAAAGAAGAGATACGAATTCCGGCAGGCAGCAAGTACCGAGTCTCTCTCTTCAAGGGTACTTCTGAATCTGATGATAAAATGATTTACATGTTGCTGTTTCTCTGACCTGAGAAATGAACAATATGTTACCCACGGTACATACAGTTACACAAAAACGGCTACTGAATATCCAAGAAAGAGCCCAAGAGAAATAGAATTCGCATCTTCTGAGATAGAGAAGGAAATACGTGACACGCCGTGACGTGACGTGACAAACACGCCGTGATTTGGTCACGTGACGTGATGTGACGTGATTAACTTTTTTTTTCACGTGACGTGACGTGACGTGACGAAAATGATGGGGATGGTCACGTCACGCGTAGTCACGCCGTGACCATAGGTGACGTGATCACACGTGACGTGACGTGTCGTGGCGTAAATTAGTCAAGTCAAATTTTTTTATATTTTAATTTAAATTGTTGAAAATTTAGAAAAAAAGATATAAAAAATTCTAAAATAAGTAAATAATATTGTAAATATTATTTTTTTAGGAAATGTTGCATCTGACATTACTTTAAAAATTCAAATTACAAGCATTTAATTAGACTAAACTAAAGAAAATAAAAATCAATACTACATGAGTACCAATATTACTGAACTTGCACTAAAATAATAATCTGAATACTCTATACATATAAAAAAGTTGGACACTCTATGTTTCATACCGTGACGTGACGTGACGTGATCACGTGACGTGACGTGACAGGTTCGCGTGACGTGACGTGACAGGTTCGCGTGACGTGACGGGACAGGTTCACGTGACGTGACGTGACGTATATTTTCACTGAAATGTGGTCACGTCACGCGAATGATCACGTCACGCGTCACGCGAGTCACGTCACGTAATCGACATACGTGACGTGACGTTACGTTAACGTGACGTGACGTTACGTTAACGTGACGTGACGTTACGTTAACGTGACGTGACGTTACGTTAACGTGACGTGACGTTACGTTAACGTGACGTAACGTTCCGTGACATGACTAGTCACGCCGTGATAAATTTCCTTCTCTATTCTGAGATATCTCAAACTTTGCGTGACTTTTTGGAATCATCTCAATCGTTCAAATACGTTCTGCACGAATCTCAAAGCTTAAATAATACTTTCCCCTTACGTTCCCCTAGAGAAGGAAATACGTGACATGCCGTGACGTAACGTGACAAACACGCTGTGATTTGGTTACGTGACGTGATCAACTTTTTTTTCACGTGACGTGGCCAAAATGACAGCGGATGGTCACGTCACGACTCACGCATAGTCACGCCGTGACCATACGTGACGTGATGTGTCGTGACGTAAATTAGTCATGTCAATTTTTTATATTTTAATTTAAATTGTTGAAAATTTAGAAATAATTATAAAAAAAATATGAAAAATTCTAAAATAAGTAAATAATGTTGCAAAGATTTTTTTTTAGGAAAGACTATTTGACATCTGACAACTTTAAAAATTCAAATTACAAACATTCATTAGATTAAACTAGAGAAAATAAAAATCAGTACTACATGAGTACCAGTATCACTGAACCTATACTTAAAAAAAAATCTAAATACTGTATACATACCAGAAAAGTTGGATACTCTATGTTTCATACCGTGACGTGATGTGACGTGTAATTTTCGCTCGAATGCGGTCACGTCACGCGACACGCAAGTCACGTCACGTAATTGACACAAATGATGTGACGTGACGTTAACGTGACGTGGCGTTCCGTGACGTGACTAGTCAAACCGTGACAAATTTCCTTCTCTATGTTCCCCTGAATAAGCACCGGACATGTAGGTCACACAAAAATTGAGATATCTATGAGGAAACGCACCCAGAGAAATAGATCACTGGATCAGCTTATTTTAACAAAAATGGAAAGAATTCGAATCAATGAAAACAGAAGTTAATTTTCAAGCTGTGAAAATCCATGAGAATTAAAAAAAATATGTTAGGGAAGTACATGAAATTTGTTTTAGGAAGTTGAATTTAATTTTTTTATTGTTTTTTTGTAGAAGATGTTATTATGCTAAATAATTTCATAAAATGGGCCTCTCTTCTCTCTGCTTTACATGAAGAAAAGAGAAGAGAAGAGGCGGCCTAGTTATCTCCTTTCATCACCCAACTGGGCTTCAATCTATATCGAGTTCCATCACAACAAAGTAATTAAGATAAAAAGTATACTTTTAGAAATAAAAAAGAAAATGCACTTCAGATTCACAAAAAACGAAAAAAAAAAGGTTTTCAAAGTTTCAATCCGAAATATTTTTTTTCGGATCCATTTATGCTGTAAAAAAAATTCTATTAGTCTTTATTATTTAATAATAACTTCTATAATTAAAATTCTCGGAGTTTTTGGTAAGACGGTGGACTTTGAATAGAAAAAATAGCATTATTTGGAGAACATATTTTTATTGCTAGTACAATCTAGAGTAGAACTAGGATACTGTTCTTAAATTTATCATGTTCCTTTGTGAACTTAATTTTTTATCAGATTGGTTTCAAATGACAAATTTAAACCGTTAAAATCGATCTACCTTACAAGTGATGTTTCTATGTGTGAAACTTTTAAAATTTAAAATTAATTTAGCATAAAGTCAAGCTATGAAAATTAGAAAGTTTATAAATTAATTAAGTTTAACTATTTTTAATGCTCCAGAAAAATCGGCTACATAAAAGATGGCTTTTTTGTTGGTGAACAAAATTAATTAATCTATGCAAGTGATTCATAAAGCAATGTACTTGTTGTTTGGAAGAAAGATGCCCAAAATAAGTTTAAAGCACTTGAACTTAGTTAAATTCAATTACAAAAACCAACCTCTTTTAGCATTGATGAACATAATTGAGCTTCCTTTTTTTAATCCTCATGACATGGCCAACACACACACACACACACACATACATATATATATCTCCTTAACAATTCAAATTAGACTGACACTTTCAGTTCACCTCCAATTTCCAAAGTTGTTGCACAAGCTCCTGAAGCTCCTGGTAGGAGCTCCCGCCTTCCCTCACCGCCTCAGCCGCCTTCCTTGCCATCTCCTTTGCTCTATTTTGCACCTCCGCCCCTTTCAACGCCACTGTCTCTTTGAAGACCTTGGCCAACTCCTCTTCTTGTGGCACCTCATCACTGCTAGTGCTAAGTTGGTAAGCTGTATATACTGGTATCGCCACCCCTGCTGATTCCACCAGAAGCTTTGCATTCACAAACTGATCAGCTGCCATTGGCCACGCCAGCATCGCAACACCCGCAGTCAATGCCTCCAAGATCGAGTTCACCCCGCAATGCGTCAGAAACCACCCAACAGAACTATGTGACAGTATTGCAACTTGTGGGGCCCATCCTTTTATTATCATTCCTTTCCCTGAAACTGCAATTCTCTCTTCAAACCCTTCTGGTAGTATGTTGCTGTAACTATCACTCATTGCCCATACAAAGGGGACCCCACTCTTCTCCAATGCGGTTGCCAGTAGAGTGGCTTGCATCCGAGGAAATACTGCTTGGCTACCAAAACTGATGTACACCACAGATTCTTCATCCCACCTGTCCAGCCATGTCACCACCTCAGAAGCCAATACTGACCTGACCCCACCACGGTTGATACCACGGTTAATCGGGGTTAGCGGGCCCACTGCCCATATTTTTCTGAATCCGAGATCCGCAAGTGGGTGCTCTAAGTAGACCCCCTCGAGTTCCTTGAAGGTGAACGACACAAATCCCCAACTCTCCAAATTCCAAAGGAAGTTCTGCCTCACGGCCTCTGAAACAGGATCGCCCTCCTTATAGCTCCTATACAGATAGGTCAATTCCCTCAAAGGAAAAACTGGTGAGCCGGGTATTTCAGGAAATGAAACCAGATTCAAATCATGAGTTTGAGGGAGCCGAGGAAACAAGGAATGTAACACGGCTGTGCCAAATACTGTGGAACATGAGAACACAATCCGAGGGACACCGATCTCTTTTGCAAGAGGTTGTGTCCACCCATGAAAGAAATCTGATACAATTGCTGACACAGGGTTATCATCACTATCAGTCTGAGATTTGATCCAAGAGAGGAGAGGGGAGTAGAGGCCGGCGAGAGCGTGGATGAATAGGGCCATGGAGGAGGGAGGTAGATCTTTGGTATTCTCGACATTGGGAGGGAGATGAGGGGAGGAAGGGAAGGGAAGGGAGAGGGTGTTGATGGAGGGTGATACAGAGAGGAGAGGGGAGAGTAGAGGAAGGTTAGATGGGGTTACAACGATTGTGAGAGAGAAGTTTTGGAGGGAGAGATGGTGAGAGAAGTCAAGGAAGGGAATGAGGTGACCTTGTGCTGGGAAGGGGATGAGAAGGATGTGTGGTGGCTGCCGTGGTTTAGCCATGGCTGCTTAATTGGTTGGATTTGACGTCGCTACTCTACTCTTGTAACTTGTTAAGTAGTAACTGCATGCTCTCTGACTCTCTCACTATATCATATATCATGATACTTGCAGGTGAATAGAGTCCACAGTACTAATAATAATAGAGATTTTTTTGAAGCCTGTGGCCAGAATTAGTAACTGTTAAAATAAGAAAATTGATGCTAAACCTGCGGTTCATATCGATCTAGCTGAATTATTATTAGCAAGAAGAAAATTCCTATAGATGGTGTGGTGAAACAAATGAATGTTGAACCAATTAAGCCAAAAATTGATTGATTTTGACACAGCAATTATAAGAAAGGCATGGTTCTCCACTCCTTAAACAACAAATAAATGACACAAATAGACCTATATATTAATTATCATACACACCTTCAGATGTTGTGCTGGAGTCCACATATCACCATTTCAATGTGCCCAGAGGAAACAATGTTTTTTATTTGTTTTTTTTTTTTTTTAACTCTGAAATTTATTAGATTGACTTCAAACAAGAAATTTAAACCATTGAAATTCATCTACATTGTGAGTGATGTGCCTACATGTGCAAATTTTAAAATTTTAAATTAATTCAGTATAAAGTCAATCTGTCAAAATTAGAAAGTTTATAAATTAATTTTCAAACAATTATTTTTGAATATTTTTTTACGTTTAATTATTTTTAATGCTGCATAATGGAAAATCGGCCACATAAAAGATGGCTTTGATTAGTCAGAGATTCATGTGGTACGAATTATTGGAGTGGAGACAGGCGGACATGCATGATGATCTTGTTCATCAATTTCTATTATTATTAGTATTGTATTATAACTAAATAATAATATAATCATCATTATTAGTAGTATTATAACTAAATAATAATATTATTATTACTATTAATTACTTTTTGTTGTTGTTGTTCTTAGGCTCTTAGCATTTTTGTGACCCATATTAGTACTGTAATAATTTTTATTCTATAATCATATAATCTAATTCTCATGATATGGGAAAGGTCCTTAAATAAAAAATTGTGTCACAAAATGAACTTGGTTTCTATTCATCCAATTAGTTCTAAGGATGCACTAATGATAACATCGTGGAAAAACTATAACATTTATAATTTTTTAATTGAAATTATTTTGTAATTAAAAAAACTTGCTCATTATTATCAAATATGCAAGACAATAGAATAGACCAAAATAACAATAAATTATTGTTAGCCATAAAATACAAAATATTAAACAAATTGTCATATTGAATACAACAATATATTTTCTAACCAACCCACACATTAATACAACAATATACAATTCAACAATTGTTTTAAGTTATGACTTATTTAAAGGCACAACAAAAAAACAACTTTAAATCATTTCAACTTGAAGTAACTAATTTATTAACTTATTACTGAGTGCTGTGTAAATAATTTTAATATGTACATCATAACACGTTTTACCCTTCAACGAAAAGTAGGTGTATTAAAAAATAGTGCTATTTTATCGTAATAATAAAATTTTGAGTAACATAGTTTGTTCATTTTTTAGTAAGTAATTTGTTTTTTCTGTACATTTTTCATCAACAAAAGGAAAAAAAATCGAGACATATTTGTTATACTTATACATAAACATTGGTAGCTAGGTAGCAAAAAAAACTAATTAAATGCTTAATAGCGACTTGACAATGTAAACGAATATCCTTTATAAAATTAATATAGCGACTTGACTTAGACTACATAAATCAAAATAAAACATTTCAGTTTCTATAAGTGAAAACTCATGCATACAACTTTTTCGTTCAAAAACACATGAATTGCATATGAAAAATTGTGTCTGTTGCATACCAAATGCATGCTTAACTTATATAAAGTGTAATAATGGATATAGCATAATATTTGTTGAGAATGTTTATAACCAAATAATTTTAAAATATAGCTAACATATTACATATATAACACGCATTAGAAAACGAATTTTAGTTTTTACTTAATTATAGAATATTAGAGGATAATCAATAAGAAAAATGAGATTTAAAAGTTTATCGACAACACAAATTTATAACATGTCTATTTTTTTGTAAGGTACGTAGTTTTAATAAACACATATATTTCTTAGTTCCATTCATGTTGTTTGGTTTTTTTTATTTCTTAGCTCAGTGGTAGAGCGCGTGGCTTTTAACTACGTGGTCGTGGGTTCGATTCCGATAGACGACGATCTATTGAAGTGAACCATACACCACGCATTGACCACACCCACGATGCACCAACACTATTGGTGTGAACCGCGCATGGATCAGACCAAAAATTCAATTTTTCTAACGCCAGTGAAGAATCGAACCTAGGATCTCTCGGGCCAGCGCCGCAACCTTTACTACTACACTAGTTAACATTTGATGTTATATCCCAGTAGCTTTTATATTTAATGTATAACCAGTATTTTTGATATTTGATTTATATAATACAAGTATTGAATTAATAATATAATATAATAGACGTATCGTACCTTTAATTTTTTTTAATTTTCCATATCATCGTATCCGATGCGATACCAATACCCGTATTCATGCAACATAGACGGTGATATATTATTTACTATTATTAGAGGTACCATTATTACTATTTTATGACTATCTACATTTTGTGACCAGATTGGGTTTCATTTCTAGCCTATCCCAACTTGTCTGGGACTAAAGGCATGGTTTTTGTTGTTGTTATTGTTGTTGCTATTATGCAAGAACATAGATAGATCCAAAAAAATTATTTATACCATATTAAAAAAAAAAACCAAAAAATCATGTTTTGCAGGGAATTCGAAAATTCCATGGCCTTCAAACCAATATGTGGCTCCATTATTGAAGGGGGTGCATATTTGTTTGGCAATCCCTAAAAATTCAAACATACACTGTAATATTAAATATATTTAGATTTGGAGGTCCTGTTAATTTTTGAATTCCTCATAATTTAGGGTGTTTTTTTTTTTTTCAAAATGGTATAAATAAAATTTTTTGTAGTTTGAAAATACACAAATTTGGGTTATAAATTTAAAGATCAATATGCCAATCTATTGGCATGCCGTAAATTTTTACTTAATAAACGTAATAGAATTAAACTAAGTTTTTAAAAACATATTAAAGAAAATTCGAAATATAAAATAAACATTCTCAGTTAGAAAAAAATAGAGAAAAAAGAAATGACTATATTTGTAATTAGATACAACCGTCAAGCTTTATTTAAAAAAAAAAAACAATTTCACTTCTTTTTGAAAAGAAATTATTGTTTGTGTTCCTAAACAATTGTTAGGAATGAAATTTAAGTTGGATTATTCCATGCAAAACTTGTTGTGGATAAGAAAACGAGTTATTAACTGGGACAAACCCTATTCATTAATTCTTTTTTTTTTTAAATTCAAAATCCGTAATCCGGAGTTAGCCAGTGATATAATAACAAATCAGACTTTTATACGAGTGTATAAAATAATGCTAGTTGTAAAGCGCAAACCCTCTTTAATTCAATTCTCTCATTAATTGGGTACCAAATCCGTTGTTATTCCATTCGAATGGAATATAATACTACCTCCCTCTTTATAATTAACATTATGTACTGAGAGAAGTATATTGCAAATTTGGAGTTCAACACATGTCCAAAATGTTTTAAGTGGACAGTTGTATAAAAAAGAAAAGAAAAAAAAGATATGTATTTAAACCAGTATAGTTTTATTCCATCATGTCTCCCTCCAAATTAGCGTTAGCCTCTCTATTTATACAATTATGTACATATATTATGCATATCTTTTTTAATTGTTTTTTCCTCATTTTTATAAAATTTAAATGTGTCTGCCTTGTTTTAGGATTTGGACCTACTTTCCCATCATTGAGGTCCGTATGTTCTTATACGAGAAAATCTGTGTGCTAGAAGTGGTGAGTAGCATCGGACCGGATGGAATTGAATGGAAACTATGCCATATATGGTACAAAACCACTAAAAGAGATCTAAACCGAGATTTTCAATGGAATAACGGAATGGAGTTTTATTCTGGTAAGATTTTTTATGTGCCATTGCAAAATTAAAATTGGAATAGTAATATAGGATCAATTTGAACTTGTCAATTGGTATTTGGTGGACATTTTCTCTTTAAACAAAATAGGAAAACAGACAGACACCCCAAATGGGCCTCTCTCCTCTTGTTTCATCACCAACTGGGCTTTAATTTCGATTCATGTCAGTTCATATGGGCTTCAATCTCATCTCCAAAAAAGAAAATGTAAAACACACTTTATGGATTGGACTGAACCAGCTGAAACAACTTTCCATTTCGGAAAAGATATTTCAAGTAAAGCAGAGAAAGTAAATAAATTAGACACTCTTTTGTTAGCTAATAGGCTAATAGCTGATAATATGAAATTAAAGAGATTTAATTACTTGTACAAGGCATAGAAAAACAACTACCGAGCTACTACGCTCTAAGCAGCAATCCTTTTTTCTTTTCTTTTTGATCTCCTAATTGCATTGTCACACGGTAGAACCAAAATAGCCATGAAAAGTTAACTACCATCAAAATTCTATAGGAGACATAATCACATATACATCTCTAGGTACTGGTACTGGCACTGGCAACAATGACAATTGGGCTCTTCACAACATGGTTAGTTGAAACCCACATCAAACTCCCTTCACCGCCACCATTAACACGGTTGCCGCGGGACGACACTGTCACTGAAAAACTCATCTTCTGATTTACTTCTGAAAACCGCAAAATTCTCGGTTGAACTTTCACTTTGATCCCTTTCGGCACATCCACCACAGCCACATACCTTGACTTTGCCAAACCGACATTCGTCACGGTTCGGTTTACCTTAACAGGTCCCAATTGTGGATTAATCACTATTGCTGGATAGTTTAACTCAGCTTCTTTTATGCTACCAATTACAGAACAATTTACATTTCTATGTAAAACTGCTGACACACCGTCATCCCCAATTCCAAGCCCGCAAAGATATGATATATAATCACTTACTTTAAGATCGTACACTAAACCAGGATCAACAGCTCTAGACGGGTTAACATGACCCGTACCCATGGCAAAGAAGCTTGCCTTTTGGTACTGCTCGTCTTTCATCGGCTCACCGGTACGATCCGTATTGTCAGATGTGGTCATGATAGCTGACTTAATGGCTGCTGGTGACCAATCCGGGTGGACGCTTTTAATTAATGCGGCTATGCCACTTAGATGTGGTGTAGCCATGGAAGTACCTGAAACAATATTGAATTTTTGTTCGATTGGATGCATTTGGGTTGGTGCCCATGCGGCCAAAATGTTCATGCCCGGTCCAGTGATATCGGGTTTTAGGATACCCGGAGTTGCTTTGCTCGGACCCCTTGAAGAGAAGAAGGCAATCGTCCGAGAAGGTGAAGCATCCATTACTGTCCCTTTGAAGACTAGTGTAGCTGTGGGGTTGGTGGTGGAATTGATGTAAGAGAGAATAGCAGAGCCGGCATTGTAGCTTACATGGGTTGCGGGAAGAACATGCACATCGGCAAAGGTGGTGTATCCCTCAGATTTTGAATTCATGAGAATCAAACCTACACCACCAAAGCCCAAAACAGAGGAGCCTATGTCGACTCGACCTGAAATTCCACTGCTCATGCATAATACAATTTTACCATTTATATCAAACCCCTCAAAAGATTCACAATCAGGATTTGCAGAAAGGTTTGATGCTGGATACACCAAAGGATATGAAATGGACCCGGAGTTAGGAGGTTGGAATAGCGATTCGCCATCGAATTCTTTCCTGTTACCGAGTTTAACACTTGCTCTAATTTTTCGATCCATGGTACCGGCAGCAACTGTGAGAACCCAAGGGAACTCATTTGAAATCGAACCAGGTGCCGGGCCGGTGTTACCAGCAGCACAGCTGACAAATATTCCCTTTTCCATTGCTTTAAATGTGGCCATGGCAATCGGGTCATATTGAAACGGACCCGATGAAAGGCCGAGGGAGAATGATAACACGTCAACCCGGTCCATGACAGCGGCATCTAAACCGGCTAACACATCAACAATTGAGCACCTCCCTCTTGTACAGACCTTGTATATAGCCAAATGGGCATGCGGAGCCATACCGGCCGCAGTTCCATGGGCATTTCCTTTGAAACTCGCATCACCCACAAAATTACCTGCTGCTGTGCTGGCCGTGTGGGTCCCATGGCCGGCATCGTCGAGGGGAGGTGCCGAAATGTTAACCAACGCACTACCAAATGCACGTGCACCGATTATTTTGTTGTTACAACCGGTACCAGTTTTAAACTCGCATATCCCCTTCCATCTCTTAGGAGGCGGTGGGAGCCCGTTGTCAGTGAAAGAAGCATGAGAGGGAAGAATTCCAGTGTCGAGCATTCCAATTATAACCCCTCGGCCGAGGCCCGACCTTGGCCATGAACCGGTACCGGTGTGTAACCCGAGAAAATCAGGAGAGTGGGTAGTTGCTAGTGGGATATATTGATCAGGATATACATGTAAAAACCCCTCTTTTTTCTTCATGGCATTTAGTTCTTCTTCAGTGAGCCTGGCAGCAAAACCACTAAACACTTCATTATACGAGTATATCAATTGTGGTTGCTCTCCTGATCCTGATTCTGATTCTGATTCTGATTGTGATTGTGATTCTGCCATGGTAATATATTGTGGTAAAAAGGATCTATGGTAGACCTCTTTGTCATGGTTATCAGGTGGCTGGACATGAATAATATAATTTTTTCTTTCAATATTGGAGGCAAAAGAGGAGAAGCTAAGAAATAGAGAAGAAGCATATGAATAGAAGAGAATAGAGGAAAGAAGACATGAAGGGTTCATGGTGACAACTGACAAGTGTGTGTGTGTGTGTGGTGGGGGGGAAGAAATGTAAATTTAGGAGCCTCTAAAGATAGGCGCAAAATTTATAAGAGCTGGTTTGGAATTGATTGATAGCTCTGTCTGGTGGGGTAGGTTCATTTGCGGAGGCGTGCCGCGTGGAATTGAATTGAATACAAAGATATGAGATAGTACTGAGTGAGCACTGGAAGTGAGCTGTAGTGCAAAATACATAGATAGATGGGGCACGGATAGGCATGATTCATGAACCAACAACGCTTTACTGTTTTTCTATATGGCGCTATTCTATTTTTCAGCCCACAGTGTCAGGGACAGTACGTAAGTAGATTATGTCAAGAAAAAGAAAACAAAAAGAAAAAGGTGCTTTATTTATTCTCTCCCGTTCAACTTTACACAGCTTTTCCTGTCCCTTTTTTTAGTATTGTTGTGGGTTGTGATGTTTTTTTAACAATTATGGTGTCATTTATTTATTCTATGATAAAGTTTAATATGGAATAAACTCATGAACGGCAATAATTGAGTTCAGGTACAACAAACTCGTCTTCATCTGATATTTTGATCTCTTTTATTATAATAATATACTACAAAATCTAAAAATATAGATAAACTATTTACATAATTTTTCTAGTGACTTGTTACGGAATTGTACAATGAATTAATTCGTTAAAAATATTTACTGTTTTGATTTCAAAGTTTTTTTTTTTGAGGAGAAAAGGAAAGGAAAGGAAAATTTTTAATATATAGAAATTATAAAATTCAGACGTACGGAAATAGAAAGAGTATCTCATTTCTATCAAATAGATTAAGATCGGACTTATTGATTCCGATCAATTAATTTTTAATTTTTAAATTGCGCAAAGGAAATTAAAAAAATATGGATCGTGATCAGTGATTTCGATCCATAAAGGGGTTGATTTTCTGCGGTACAAAACTCTCTGTAACCATTGATTTTTTTACGGATAAATGGTTTTGTATCGTAAAAAAATCAATATTTTTATTGATCGGAATCACTGTTCACGATCAATTTACTAATTGGTTGATTTTCTGCGACACCAAACCCTCTATACCCGCATATCCAAGGTATTTTGTGCCACAGAAAATCAATCCATTTATGAATCAGAATTACCGTTCACGGTCCATAATTATTATTTTTTTGCAAATTTTTCGCGCAGTTTAAAAAAAATTAATGGATCGGACTCATTTATAGAAACGAGGTACTCTTTCTATTTCTGTAAATTTAAACTTTATAATTTCTATTGATAAAAAATTTCCGTAAGGAAAGAGACCGGCTTCTAAGATTGGAGACATGTTAAGTACGAGTTGGGGCTTTGGGAGTGGTCTAATTTGATAGTAATGATTATAAGGATAGGTTATCATCTTTACCTATTTTAAACGCAACCGGGGACCTATATTTATATAATATTTAAAAGGCAAACTTCCACTGAAAGAAGCAAAAGTATGAGAATTTTTTATTTATAGAAATTAATAAAAGAAATATAGGGAACTAGAAAGAGTGTGGGCTTGCAAGATTGCTTAAAATATTATTAGGATCATGAGCTTTGGATCAAATTTACTGGTCTCGTTCTAAAGAAGTTTTTTTTCTTGTCATTTTGAACATCTTGAGAATTAGCTGTAAGATTTAAAACTATAGAAAATCTTTTACTGTTTGGATATAATATTAACTAGGATGAATTTTAAAAGTGCGAAATTTTTGTTGCATGAAAGTCCGATCCAAACAAAAATCCTGCACTCTTGAAATAATAGCTAAAAGATTTGAATGTGCACGATTTTCATACACACAAATTCAAGAACGTAACAGAAAATACTGCACTGTTACAGAGATTGCGTTGGATTTCAAATTGTATCCTTGTTTAAATGGGATTCAATGATTTCGATTCAAAAGTTGCACGGTTATTTGTAGCTTTAAATTTTTGTAGCTAATTTTCAATATATGCAAAATGAAAAAAAATATTAGATCGAGACTAATGAATTTAATAAAAAACTTTTGAATCGTAACTATCGATTTCTATATTTCTACGATTATTGCAATTCCTACATTTTTTCTATTTTTGGACCTCTTTCTTTATTGATTTCTATGAATAAAATATTTTGCAAAAGCAGATCAAGTTTGAATGGGTCTGACACTCCAGTTCAATATAAAATTAATATTTTCGTGCTAAGAAGTAAGAAATGAATAAGAATCTCTGGAATGTACAGACAAAAGCCGCTCGGACACACAAGAGAAAGACAGTAGTCATCACTCATCAGTGAAGGCCATCATGCCTGCTTTTGCTGCCAACCATTTTTACTCATATATATTTACTGCTTCAACTTCACCTTTTTACTCAAATTTTCTCCTGCAAATGCGGGCCGGAGGTTTCAATTCAGTTTTACAGAGACGATGACAAATAAATAGTTTCAATTCAGTTTTACAGAATTAAAAATTCGTGATTTAGAAATAATTCAGGTATAATTTGAAAATAATTTCAGTACCAGAAAGAAGAAGAAAAAAAATCATATTTTATTCGCAAATAATTCATGATTTATGTTTTATTCACGAATAAAATATATAATACATTTTTTTGAATCGTATTCAGTGTTCAGTTCGAAAATGTAAAAAAAAAATTATACGTGAAGTATATGCAAATTATTTACAAATTATGTTACTATAGTCCCAACTTTATTTTCAATAATTATTTTCAGAATTACCGTTCACGATCCATAATTATTTAGATCAAATTTTACATTTTTTTTTTATTTGTTCACTATTTATTAAGTTGGGTACAAAATTCAATGGTCTGAATTTGACTAGTTTTTGTACCCATCTTAATAAATAGTAAAAAATTTCAAAAAATGGTAAAATTTGATCTGGAAGCATATTTTATTTAGATAATTATGTTGAACTGTTTGGATCGACAATTTGGACTTTGAAAATGAAAATAACCGTTGTTATAACTTTGTGGTAACTCAAAATTGTTGTAACTTGATCCCTCCTCATTATATAATATTAATATATTAATAATAATTACATATATTATAATATTATTATAATAATTATTTAATTAGGGGTGTAAACGGATACGGATAATCCGCTCCGAATCCGCTTATTATCCGTATCCGAATTAAACGGATACGGATACTTGCGGATACGGATACGGATAATTTTAGCATATGGAAAAATAATGCGGATACGAATACGGATAATTCCGTGAGGATATAAACGGAGCGGATATCCGTATATATCCGGATCCGAAATTTAATCTTTCAGCAGCTTTCAATTCATTTTACCCTTGCAAAAAATTCTCAAAAATCATATAATCTATTAGGATAATGAATTGGTTCTCTGAACCAATAAGCAATTAGTCATGCATAATCATCACTGTGCAAACTTAAAAAGTCTATTAAATTTTTGTTAATTTAGGTAATTTAAAATTATGAAATTGAGTAGAATTACTCAATATTCGGCAATTATCCGCTCTGTATTTGTATTCGAATCTGTATCCATGGATTACCGTGGATTATCCGTTCCGCATCCGTATCTGTTTAAAACGAATATGGTTTTCAATTTTGACATCCGTTTACTATCCGTATCCATATCCGTATCTGCTTGTTGAAAAACAGATGCGGATATGGTATTAGCATTATCCGCTCCGAATCCGCTCCGTTTACACCCCTATATTTAATACATTAACAATAAAATATATTAATGATAAATGAATAATAATTATTAATAAAAAAGTTACTAATTATATAATATTATTATAATAATTATTTGATATATTAACAATATAAGATATTAATTAAATAATTATATACTAATAATATATTATTATAATTAATCGTGTAATGAAATTAAACCACCATGTGAGGTGGTTTAATTTAGGCCGGTCTAAAGATCGGCTTATTCCATCTTAGTCCGGCTCAATTAATGCTCGTTAGGTGGAATAACGAGGACTAAATCCCTTATTCCACCCTTTAGGCCACAATCAAACATGGGATAAGAGCGTAAGGAGCGCTAACGAACTGAGTTTCGGTTATGTTAATTCGTAGATGAAAGTTAAGGAAGATAAAGGAAGGCGTAGAGATGCCTTATCTGAGCAGATGATTAAGATCCAGGCAAAATAAGACTAAAGGAGGTGATCTTAATCTACGCTAAGAAACCGGTGTTCGACAAGATTAAGCGGTTAAGGAAGCTAAAGGAAGAGGATTAAGCCTTAAGGAGGCTTAATCCATTGTTGCCGAACGATCCCAACAGTGTAAGGGATTTGTATTCTCTCCATTACTGCAGAGGATGAGCCTCACTTTACGGTTTGAGATTAATTCTCAGCTAGTTTGAGATTCGGGGAGAAATAAGGGGCAGTATTATTGGGCTTTGAGATTCGTGCCAAGCTAAAAAGAACGGTAAAAGATTCTCTTTTCAGGCACAAGATGTGAATTCGTAAGTTACGGTAGTACATACTCCCAAACACATTGACAAATGAATAATTCAGGTTCAGTTTGACGGAATTAAAAATTCGTGATTCGAAAATAATTCAAGTATTATTCGAAAATGATTCGGTACCACGAGGAAGTAAAAAAACCGAAAAACTCAAAAATATAATTCGCATTTTATTCACTAATAATTTGTGATTAGGGTTTTATTCACGAACAAAACATATAATACGTTTTTTTTAATTGTATTCGGTGTTCGATTTGAAAATTAAAAAAACGAATTATAAACGAATTATTTGTAAATTATGTTACTATGAGTTCCCAAGTTGATTTTCAATAATTTAACTTAGACTGGGAATATTAAATACTTTTTAATATTTATTTGAAATTGTCGGTTGGTAGTCTCCAACTGATATTACCAAAATCTTTCAAAATTCAGGGGCCCTAATAAATATTATATTTTTTAATTTTATTTTCATAAAGAATAATTTTATCGCACAGTCCATTATTATAGGACATCCATTTTATATATTATAAAATATCATTCAAATTTAAAAAATAACTGTAACTTTTTTCTTATTATTTAAATACACGTATAAGTTTTAATTAATTTAAAATTTCAAATCTTTAAAATTTTGCGGTTAAAAATTCATAATTATTTGATGAAAATCTAAATTGTTATCCAATCGGTCCATATTAAATTCACTCACTCTTTAAAGAAATAAATAATGCTACACTTATTTTGTAACTTAAAATTATATATTTAAATTATAAATTATTGTACATAGAAATAAAATGTAGCTCTATAATTTATTCTTTCATATCTTCAGTTCAATGTGCTTTTATTTATTAGTGGGATTCAGACACACATCGTTAGTTTTTTTTTTCTCTCACGATAATTCATTTCGCTCTCGTAGATACGGGAGTCGACAGATACAAAACGGTTCGGATGAAAGCATTTTCATATTCTTATTCTTTATGTTAATGATAAAAAAATGTGTTCTTATTCGGATCTGATAAGCTAAACGAAAGAAAAATATTACACGCACTCTTCTTACCGAATATGATACGAGTTGGATAAATGAATTAAAATTAAGTTAGCTTGAGTCATGAATAAAACTATATCATATTATTCATCATTCCAATACAAATATATATATTAAGAGCAAAGCTAGCATGCACTATGCTCACCAAGAAAACTTGGTGAGCATAACTCCAAAATCTATCAGACTGATTTCAATCCATGAAAACCGATCTATTCCACGAGGGAAGTGTATACATGCAAATTTTCAAATTTATTTAGTACAAAGTAAAGTGGTAAAAAAATAATTAAAAATTAATGGATTAACATAACTCATAAATTTTTATTTTTTTGAATGCTTGATTTTGTACTAAATAAATTTGAAATTTTAAAAAAATCACATGTATATATGCATTACTTACAAAGTAGATTCGTTTCATTTCTCAAACATAATCTAAAAATAATATTCGAATTTAACCGTCACAGAACCATCTGTCATAATTAAGATTTAGAAAATAAGTATTTAGAATTGAAAGTTTAAAAGTTAATTATCGTAAATTAATACTTTGAGAGAATAGAGATAGAAATTCACTTCTTCATCATTAATTGGGGATTGCGTTCTTCTTAGTTGAAGTAAGAGAAGGCGATTTCAATTAATATGTAGATAATCTTGGAAGTTTCATTGTGTTGTAATAATATCCAGTGTGCTTCAAGTCAACACAGAGAAATCGCTCGCTCAAAAGAGATGCAAGCTTCCGCATGCATGATATAATTATACACCCACTCTTATTTTCTTGCACTATTTTTATTATTTTATCGTCAATAAATCACGGACAAGAATGCTCTAATTTCCGATTAATAAAGAGAATAGACGTTTATCACTTCTTCATTACATCTTGCATTCTAATCTCATCCTTAATTTCGGTCATATCATCTTCTTCAATGACCAGACCACAAGGTCAGAGTTTGTATCTGAGCAAGTATCATTATTTAGCTGGTCAAAATAATTATGCAAATCATCCGGTGCTGATATTTCGGAGGAGTCATCACAATATATTTGTGAATCAGACACCAGTATGTCTCTGTTACTTTCAGGCACACTACTCGGGTATGGATCATAATTGGTCTAAATAACAACTGGTACTGACTAAACCACTAATTCAAGAAGTTTAAAATTCAATACCGGAGTGGCATATCCAAGCACCATATTCCGTATCATTTCGTGGTCTATGTTAAATAAATGGTATTTTTCTGCTGAGTCAAGTGGTGTCGTGTTCAAACACGCCCTGATTGTCAGATCAAACTGGCTAGGGAGCAAACAAATACCAACATATATATATGTCTTCTTAACTCATCAAGACTAGTTGAGTTAGTAATAGGAAATGTGCAAGTCGGTCCGATCTGTAGATAATAGACTTCCTAACACTCGAACTGCGGATCGTTTTCAGTAGGAAGAATGAAAAAAATGGTGGCTGAGAGTTGGAGGGAGAAGAAGGGTATTTATCAGCAAACACTAAAAAACGTTGGGACCGAAATGCTATTTCAGTCCCGTATAAAAAAATATTGAACCAAGATGGCATCTCGGTTTGTATGTGTTACACTGATGACTACACAGATTCTTCATAAAAACCGTAAAACAAGTCAGGGACGAATTGATATTTCGATTCCGTAAAAAAATTGTCGGACCAAAATACCAATTCAGTTCTTATGGTTTTTGTAAAAAAAATAATCATGTTGTTTTCCTAATTTTTTTTTATTAATTATGGTTTATAAAAATAAATCTTCAAGCCAACCTTTTTACTCCAATTTTCTCGAGCATACGCGGTCGGAGGTTTCAACAGTCAACACTGTAACCATAGTCCATAGTCCACAATGACAAATGAATAGTTTAGATTCAATTTAGCAAGATTAAAAATTCATAATTTAAAAATAATTCAGTACTACAAGGAAGAAAAAAAAAAGCCCAAATTTTTTTTTTTTTTTTGTATTTTATTCGCGAATAATTTGTGATTCGTGTTTTATTTGCGAATAAAATGCATAATACGTTTTTTGAATCGTATTCGGTATTCGGTTCGAAAATATAAAAAATGAATTATACGCAAATTATTCACAAATTATGTTAGTATGGTCCCAAGTTGATTTTCAATAATTTAACTTAGACGGGGATATTAAATACTTATATTAACTACTTTTAATATTTAATTGAAATTGTCGGTTGGTAGTCTCTAACTGATATTACCAAAATCTTTCATAATTCAGGGGGACCTAATAAATCTTATATTTTTTTAATTTTTGTTTTTAATCTTATCGTAGAGTCAATTATTACAGGACATCCATTATATATATATATAATATCATTCAAACTAAAAAAAAAACTATAATTTTTTTTGTTAGTATTTAATACACGTATAAATTTGAATTAATTTAAAATTTAATTAGTTATCTATTAAATCTGTAAAATTTCGCGGTTAAAAATTTATAATTATTTGATGGAAAGCAAAATAGTTCTCCAATCGGTCCAGATTAAACTCACTCACTGTTTAAAGAAATAAATAATGCTACACTTAATTTTGGAATTTAAAATAATATTTTTAAATTATAAATTATTGTACGTATAAATTATATTTTATGCTAAAGTTAGTTTTTTCTATTTTTAAGATCTCTCACAATAATTCACTTTGCTCTTGTAGATATGGACATCAACCGATACGAAAAGGTTCAGGTGAAAGTATTTTTATATCCTTACTCTTTATGTTACTGATATTTTTTTTTATCTTTATACATATCCGATAAAGCTAAGTGAAAAAAAATATTATCTAAACTCGTCTTATCGAATATGATACAGGTCGAATAAATGAGTAAAAAAATATCATTTAATAAATATATATATATATATATATATATATATATGAGCCATGAATAAAACTAAATCATAGCATTCATTATCTCAATACAAATATATGTATATATATCAATAATATTCTTTTATAATTTTTATTTAACATAACGAAAAAAGTTTTATCCTTATATGTATCTGATAAGTTAAATAATTAAAAAAATAATATTCATATATGTATTATCGAATATAACACGAGTAGAATAAATAAATAAAAGATTGCCATAATGCCATTGATACCCCTACTCGTTGGGGAGTAGCTTGGGTCCGATGTCCATTGGACTCAATTTGGATCCGATGGGTTCCAAAATCCTCTGATATATTTTAAAATCTGTGCGTATCGCTTTAATATATGTGTACATAGCTTTAATATCCCAAGCTGCTTCCTACTCGTAGATGCTCACACAATCTAAAAAAGTTGCAATGCCTCCTATGCGTGTTGAATCTTTGGAAAGATTTTGGTGAGATTGAACACTAGCCGCATAATGCGTTTGTTCGTGCGAGCTATCGCAAATATAGTAGAATAAATTTAGCGCACGCACGCCCAACTTCTAGAATCGCTTTTTTAAAATTGAGATTGGCATGGTGGTTCGAAGGGAACGCGTATCCTCTGCATTAACTCAAAAGGGAATTTTTTGACTTAATGAATTTTAACCGTCTAATTTTAAACGGAGTCAATCCGGCTTCTATTTATGATATAAGGAGTCTTTTAATATTAGTGCGAATCTAGTTTGCATAAATCTTGAGACAAATCAGACATTTGAGATTTATTAACTCAAAAGATTCTCTTTTGAGTTAATGTAAAGAATATGAGTTTAGAAAGGAACGGCAAATATGGAACAATACTAGCATGTATTGTGCTCATAAAAAAAAATTACTTAGTGAGTATAATTTAAAAAAATTTGTTATACTGACATAAACAATGAATTTAAACTGTTAAAATTAATATTTAAAATTTTAAAACTTTTCAATTTTTATATAAAGTCAAGCAGTCAATAAAATAGTACAAAATAAATGTATTATAACTTATAAAATAATCTATAATTTTTTTTTAATCCTACAGACCTACACTCATTGTGACTCGCAAAAAGAAAAAGAAAAAGAAAAAGAAAAAATATTTTACTGTTTGACTTCGTACTAAATAAATTTAAAACTTAAATTTTTTATTTATTTAAGCCCGTAGGCAACTTTTAAAATTTTACATCACCCATGAAATATATTAGTTTCATTTTTCAACATAGTCTAAAAGTAATAGTCGAATTCAACAGTCACAGAACCATCTGTCATAAATTAAGATTTAGAAAATAAGTACTTAGAATTGAAAGTTTAAAAATTAATTATCACGTACATGAATTAATAATAGGTTGAGATAGTACGCACCGAAGTTGTTTGCTTGAATGGGTTGAATAAATGATTATAGAGGGAGGAGCGGGGTCTTCACTCTTCGGAAATAAATGATGGGTCTCGACATTCGTACCCCTCCTATTAAATTATCTCATTTTCAGAAAGCTGGACACACACACTCTCTTCTTTCTTTCTTTCTCGCTCATTCAAATTTTAATGAGTGGTCCTAACTCCTAATAAACGCCACTCGGCGTGCTGCTTTCAGTGCTTTGCCAAGATATTTTTCACAAGTAAAGATTACAGTGTAACATCATCTACATTTTTGAAGCTACTAGAGTTTCTAATCTGATTTATTGGTTTCTAATTCATTTTTAAAAATGTGGGAGAGTTTCTTATTAAAAAACTATTTATAAACTCCATGCTAACTAAATAATCGGATCAATTTTTTTTTTTAATTTGTTGCTGACGTAGCTTAATAGAAATTCTAAAATTAATTTTAAAAATATGAGAGTTAAAAACTTTAGATATCTTAATTTTAAAAAAATAGTTAACAGTTATTTAAAAACTCATTTGAGTTGCAGGAATTAAATGCTCTAAGTCATTCAATTTTTCTATATTTACAAAATTAAGATAATTTTTTTCAAATTTTAAACTTATGAGTTGCGATCTCTAACACAAAAAGTATTGTTTTTGTTAATACATCAAAGACTTATTGTCTTTTAATTTGCTTTTTAGTTAGCAAGTTAACAGTACAATATTTTACAACCTGAAATTTTTATCCATAACATTTTTTTTTTTTTAGAAATTCAAACGTAACATTGTATTTCCAAAACTCCAATTATAATTCAACCATAGGCATTGCCACTTTGCCAGCTATATCCTCTGCCTTCTACCACTGGCACTACAAGTGGTAAGATTTTTTTTTTAATACCATTTGAATTTTTTTTGTTATATTAATACTCAATTTTTTTAAATGTTGATTATTGTTAGATTAAATTTTCTGATGAATAGTTAACGAGTTGTTATTCATTAGAAATTTCAACTGAAGTTTTGAAGTCCTAAATGACATTTTTTTTTTTTCAATTATGATGCATGACACCTGATGTTTAATAATATGGTTAATCCCGACGACGATGCATTAATGTTTCATTGCAAAAACATTGATGAAGTGCTAATGTAAATTATATTTTTGATAACTAGCCTTTGATCTAGTAGCTAAAGCACATGGTCTCTATATGAGAGATCATGGGTTTGAAAACCAAATGGAGAAAATTATTTGTTATAATAACAAAAGATATTTAAATAGTTTGGTGGCTTGACCTCCAACTGTACTAAAAAAAAAATTATATTTCTTACAAAAGTTTCAGTACTGTTGATATTACCATCGGTATCTAGCGGTAGGAGATGAATGGTACCGCTGGCATTACGAGCGGTTGGATTATGGTTATATGATTAGATATTTTGAAAATATGATGTTATGTTTGATTTTTTATTTTATTTTGTGTTAAGGACAAAAAATTCAGGAGCTAGACTACATAAAATTAAAAAAAAATTGAATTAATTTTTAATATATATTATTAAAACATTAAAATTACGAAGGTAGGTAATCATTCTGACTATTTTTTAGATATCCGCCGCTGCTGACGTGTGATGTTGATATTTTCATTCTTATATTAAGTATTTAAATGTAATGATTTGTCAACAGCTGTAATTAAAAGATTGATTTTCAAATTGAATATTAACTCTTCAATCAAATTGTATGTTTTTTTTATTGAATGCATTGTTTTTACGTGTAAAAGTCTAAATTTAGTTAGAGATATATTTGCCACACGTTTTGTCACACGTAAATTTAGTTAGAGATATATTCGCCACACGTTTTTACCGTATCTCTTTTCAACTTTGATTGGTGCATAAAGAGATTAATTTCTGATTTTGGTAGATAAAATATCTTATTTACGAATTGCCTACCTCTTATTCATTTTTAGAAGAGAACAAAAACGACATTTTTTTTATTTATTAAATGCAAAAAATATTGTTGAATTAAAACAGTAATTTGTTGTTATTTATTATATTTATCTCTTTGTTCAATCTTATTATTAAATCTTATAATATGTCTCCGTTGCAACGCACGAGCACGCTACTAGTAATTAATATATATCTAGAGTAGAGCCAGCAAAAAAACTCATGGTTCGTAGCTCGATCGTGACTCGCAGCTGACTCGCTCACTAACAACTCATTTGTTATTGGACCTAGCTGGAGCTTAGCTCGTTCGCCACTAGCTCGGTCCAAAATTAGTGAGTTCAAGCTGGGGCCTGACTCACTCGCTAGTTTGCGAACTAGCTCGGCTAAACATCAATTTGTGAATTTGTTTGAATTTGTGTGCATTTTATATTATATATTGGAACTTAATAATTCTTTTTAAAATTTATTTGTAAAATTTGTAAAAATAGTTCGGTCCAAAAAATTTGTAAAATTTATTTTATTTTTAAAACAAAATTCAACCAAACTCAACAAGCCAGCAATCCAGCTCACAAGCTAGCTTAATTCAACTCGTGACAATTTCAAAATTTAATTTCAACTAAGATTTCTAAAATCAGCTTACTCGTAACTCGGACAAACCAGCTCATTGCCACCCTAGTCTAGAGAGAATAGAGATAGAAATTCACTTCTTCATCATTAATTGGGGATTGCGTTCTTCTTAGTTGAAGTAAGAGAAGGCGATTTCAATTAATATCTAGATAATATTGGAAGTTTCATTGTGTTGTAATAATATCTATTGTGCTTCAAGTCAACACAAAAGAAATCGCTCGCTCAAAAGAGATGCAAGCTTCTGCATGCGTGATATAATGATACACCCACTCTTATTTCCTTGCACTATTGGTTTGTCCTTTATTGTACAATACTCCAAAATTTTATAAATTTGTCATTAAACCTTCAAAACAATATATTTTTTTTCAACTTATTTTACAACAATACTTATAGAATATGCAAAATTTAAGCTTGTTACTTAATCAGAAAAAAAAAATTAAAAGATTTTGAATTTTTTTAGGAATTTTTTTTATTGAATTGTAATAGTAAAACAAATGATGATGCACATAGTGCAAGTAAAACCATCCTATATGTATTACAATGTTGTAAATAACGGTATGCGTTCGTCAGACAGACAAAGTATCATCAAGTGATTAATTGAAAATAATTGGCCATAATTGGCTGATTAGTTGAGAAAATCTGTGATAATTTGATCACCGCCAACGATTAATCAGCCTAAACGGACGGTTTTTACAACATTAATGTATTATACTACTTAATTAATTAAATGCGGATAGCTAGTAGAGTCTCGAGTAAATTCTCTCAATCGTACCTAACTATTTTAATATTTGTAGCACTAAATAGTGATCTTCAACACTACAAAGATGAAAATAATTACATTAATAACCCATGCCTAGGCTTAGATCTAGGCACTTTCCGTGCTTAATATATATATATATATATATATATAGATGGACTATGATACTCTATGGAGTAAAACGCCTCGGTACTCTACGCTATATCTCCATTTTAAAAATTCAAACATCCGATCCGAACCGTTGAACATGTTCTTCATATTGAAATGTACTTGGAGACTAAATTTTACATTTTTTGAAATTTTTTTGTTATTTATTAAGCCACTCTGAAAATCTCAGATCTGCTGTGAACAGTAAAAAAACAGTAAAAATTTCTGGACCATCGGATCTGAGATTTTCAAAGTGGCTTAATAAATAGCAAAAAAATTCCAAAAAATGTAAAATTTGGTCTCCAAGCACATTTCAATATGAAGAACATGTTCAACGGTTCGGATCGGGTGTTTGAATTTTTAAAATGGAGATATAGTGCCGTAGAGCACCGAGCCACGGTACTCTATAGAGTACCATAGCCCAACTCTCTCTATATATATATATATATATATATATATATATATCTGTACTATTAATTGTTTACTGTGCTTATTTCTAATTTATTTTAAAAGTGCAACGTGTCGCACACCCAAAACCCTATCAATTATATATGCAGAAAAAATAATGTGTAACAAAGAATAAAGTGCATATAAAGCAGAATATGATATGATTCACCCTCTTATATAATTTTTAGGCAACTATGCCGTCATATCAATTATTTTTGTAAATCATTTGACAGCCCAACAAGTTTATTCATCATCTTCTTTTGGTAGCAAATGCTTAATCAAGGCGCACAACAATATAGAAATAAAAAAGCAATCAATTAATGCCATATATTCTATATGAGGAGGATCCCCTGATACTATTTTTTGGTGACACCGAATTACACCATATATTTTTAAAGTTTAAACAGTCGATTCAAATCGTTTAACGTAATGAATGTATTAAAATGTGCTTGTAGATCAAAATTTATATTTTTTGGATTTTTTTTTACTATTTATTAAGATGGGTACACAAATTTAATAGTATGAAAATAATGATTTTGTAAAATACTTAAAAAAGAGTAAAAAAATTAAAAAAAAAATGTAAAATTTGATATCCAAACACATTTTAATATGAAAATCATGTTGAACGGTTTGGATTGACTGCTTGAATTTTAATAACTTTAAAAATATATGGTGTAATTTTGTATCTCCAAAAGGTGGTGTAAATGGATCTCTCCTCATTCTATATATACTATATATATAGAATAGCTAGTAGCTTAATCAAATGAGGTATGTGGTAGGAAGGAATTGAATATTGCTAAAAAAATTGTTCACCTAATCGATTCACCCGTATTGCTCGGCTATATATATACATGCCTATATATGTAGATAATCTTGGAAGTTTCATTGTATTGTAATAGAGAGCAGCTTGGATCCGATGGCCATCGGATTCAAAGTGGTTCCAACGGGTTCGCTCATCATTCGATCTGTTTTAGGATTTGCATCCGCAACTTTGTGTTTGTTTTAAAATTCATGCGTGCGAATTTTAAAGCAGATCAGATAGTGAGCGAAGCTATTGAAACCACTTTGGTCCGATGGCCATCGGACTCAAGCTGTTTCCGTTGTAATAATATCCAGTGTGCTTCAAGTCAACACAGAAAAATCGCTCGCTGAAAAGAGATGCAAGCTTCCGCATGCGTGATATAATTATAAACCCACTCTCATTTCCTTGCACTATTTGTTTGTCCTTTGTTGTACAGGACTCCAAAATTTTAATAAATTTGTCATTAAACCTTCAAAACAATATATATTTCTTCAGCTTATTTTACAACAATATTTTTAGAATATGCAAAATTTAAGCTTGTTACTTAATCAGAAAAAAATTAAAAGATTTTGAATTTTTTTTTTTAGGAAAAAAATATTTTGAATTGTAATTGCAAAACAATTGATGTACACTTAAAATGCAGCAGTGCCAAGTAAAACCATCCTATATGTATTATAGTGTTGTAAATAACAGTATACACTCATTGGACAGACAGAGTACCATTAAGCGATTAATTAAGAACAATTGACCATAATGGACTAATTAGTTGGGAAGATCAGTAACAATTTGATCACCGCCAACAACTAATCAGCCAATTAATCAGTCTAAACGGACGTTTTTTACAACAATGATGCATTATACTACTTCATTAATTAAATGCGGATCTCTAGATGGTATACATAGAACTGCTGTCTTGCTTACTATTAGTGCATAGCTAATATAGTCTCAATTAAATTCTCTCAATCGTGCCTAATTATTTTAATATTTGTAGCACTAAATAGTGATCTTCAACACTTCAAAGATGAAATAATTACATTAACAAGCCATGCCTACGCACTTAATATTTATATCTGTACTATTAATTGTTTACTATGCTTATTTCTAATTTATTTTATAAGTGTAACGTGTCACACACCCAAAACCCTATCAATTATATATGCAGAAAAAATATTGTGTAACAAAGAATAAAGTGCATATAAAGCAGAATATGATATGATTCACTCTCTTATATATTTTTAGGCAACTATGCCGTCATATCAATGATTTTTGTAAATCATTTGACAGTTCAACAAGTTTATTCATCATCTTCTTTTGACAGCAAATGCTTAATCAAAGCGCACAACAACATAGAAATTAAAAGGCAATCAATTAATGTTATATATATTCTATATACAGAGAAGATCCACTTACACTATTTTTTTATGACACTCAATTACACTCTACATTTTTTAAGTTTAAACATTTGATCTAAATCGTTTATCATAATGTATTAAAATGTGCTTGCATATTAAGTTTTATATTTTTTGAATTTTTTTAACTATTTATTAAGATGAGTACAAAAATTCAGTGGTCTGAAAACAACAATTTTGTAAAATACTTAATAAATAGTAAAAAGAAATGTAAAATTTGATCTCTAAGTACATTTTAATACAGATATCATGTTGAACGGTTTGAATTAATTGTTTGGATTTTAAAAACTTTAAATTTTTTTTAAAAATAAATGGTGTAAGTGGATCCCACCTTATATTCTATATATACTCTATAGAATATTAGAATAGCTAGTAGCTTAATCAAATGAGGTATGATACGGTAGGAAGGAATTTAATATTGCTAAATGATTTGTTCACATCGATTCACCCGTATTGCTCGGCTATATATTCATGCCTATGTATGTAGTGTAGCACATAGCCGGCCTAAAATATGCCCTCGATTCAATTTAATTAGTCCAGAAAAGGTCCAAATAAGAAGTAATAAAATAAGATAACATCTCTTGAAATTTGGATATAACATGTTCACCTTAACACTAAATTCTTGAAATTTGGATTTTGTTGTGGTTGTAAACCCAAAACCCAAGATCGTGTTGTGTTGCTGTAACATATACAGACAGACACAAATGCACCTTCACTAAATGTACCTTTTGGTTGGCTGCTCAGTGCTCAGTGCTCAGGCATCAAAATAAGAGAAACGCAGCACAAATATCTCAAACATGTAAAAGAGTGGATGGATGCATGGAATATAATTAACCTACCACCGACCCCATGTCTAAATGAATCCAGATCCAGTGCGGTAACCCAACTTTTGGGTTTTAAATCGGGACCGTCTGATTCAAATCCGAGATCATTCATCCGGTAATGAGTGCACATATCCCGAGACGTGAATTCGGATCCCGAGATGATCATGAGCAACGGATTAGAATCGGATGGTCCCGATGCAAAACCCAAAAATTGGGTTACATTAGGGGATCCGGACCCATGTCTAAATTGTACCCTATAGTTTGGATTCCCTGATTCTGACAAAACATGCATGGCTACATAATATAAATGGAATGGAATAATGACAGTCACAGTTAGTTTTAATTCCATTAAGTAATGAATCAGATCATGCCTTCACCGGTACGTCAATTCCTAGTTGTTGGATCAGTAATATTTTAGTAAAGGCTAATCATAAATACTTCAATTGAAAATGGGGTGGTAATATTGAGTGCTCATTTCCTCTTTAGACACGTACTATCGCATATTCACATGTTTTCCTTAAAAAAGAATTCCAAGTTAAATATGATGTTGAGTAGGTGCTTAATTAGATACTAAAATTTAATTAGAAAGGCGTGGCGGACCTAATAATTTCTGATATTGGTATAATTGTGCAATTGTGCGTACCAGCTCATACTTCAATTTAAGTAGCTACGAATTAAGGCGTTCTTTTCTTTCTGTATTCATTTTTAGTTGTTAAATTAGTAAAGCAATCAAAAGCACATATATATTTAATTAATAGAGGGCTGCTGGATGTATTGGGTCTTTTGAGGCCATGCATATAATATCCATATATTTAGATTGATATTACTAAGTATAAACATGTATTTGAAATGCATATGTCTGGCCCATCTCTGCTATATAAGCCTAATTACATCCAGTTTGTTTCAGCTCTTTATCAGATCAAGCCCATTGAATAATTTAATTTATCTTCTAACAAAATGCCAATTTATTTCCCTTTATTTCTTGGTCAGGCACAACTTTTTGCCTTCAACTTTCAATACAGGTTTCAATTATTTAATTACTTTTCATGATAAGGACCTATTAAACTTGCCATTATCTGATAAAAGGCTGTCCATCAATATGTATAATTATTTTTCTTTTGTTCTTTCATGATTGCACTATTTTTATTATTTATTCACTGTCCATCAATATTTAAATTCAATTTCTGAGCAATCTACTAAACATAATTTTTATTTCTTTTTATAAGCGTGTAAAGGAAAGGTTAGTATATTTTTCTGCCAAGTTTCATAATTTTTGAAATTTTATAATTGTGCCTAAAGAGGTATGCAATGCAGGGGCATTATGGGTATTAATGCAGTGAAATTACTGTTTTTGTTGCAGTTTTGAAAAGTGAACTTCAAAAATAGCTAATAAATCATCAAAAAATGCTATAAATGAAAAGTTTGATTCTAAATTGTTTGTTTTTGAGTCCTTTATTAGACTGTGAAGTTGAATTTTCAGCTTGGTCGCTGGATCAGTCTGCACTGACTGTTTTATCAGAACAGGTCAATCAGACTATTTTTAATGCCAATGCAATACCAGTAGCATTTTCTTTATGTTGCATTGCTGGTGCCATGCATAGTTACAACTTGGTTTGATGTCTGGTTAGTTGCAGAACAGGTTTCAAGTGGGTCTAAACCACTGATTTCAATACCAGAAAAGGGGAAAAGCAAGATCAAACTTTGAAAAATCATAAAATCAAAGATCCAATTAAGAAATCAAGTTGTCAGAACCAAAAATAAAATGATTTTTTGCATAAAGGTCCCTGGTTTTCATTTATTTACATTTTTTTATGATCTTTTCTCTTGATTAAATGGACATATCATTGAGAAATCATTGGATTAACTATTTAGCAACAAATGACATATTTCAGATCTAAACTGATTCCTATTTGCAATTTCATCCTCTTTCTCTCACTTTTTGCAAACAGATCCTTTAAAATGTTAATATTCAGCAACTTAATGCTATTATATCAACACTTTAACATCATTTCTCTTGCAAATAGGTCCTTGTATTTTGAGGAATTAGCAAAGGAAGCCATAAGGCTTAACCTTAACTAATCCTTGTGTTTATTACCTAATTAAGGTACTGTTTTTGTATATTTGCTTCTTTTAATATCTTTTTATGAAGTTTTAAAACAGTTCTGGCAAGAGAGGAGACCTTAAGGCTCAACTCAAGCCTTCACTATCTAATTACCTTTAAAAGATATTAAGAGAAGTTTTATGAAAGCACCTTTTGTTTTATTTATTTATATACTGTTTTTTTTTATATATTTTTATGAAAGGAGTTTTATTTGAATAAAATGGATATAAAACCAGAAAAGTGTAAAATATAGTAAACTGGATAAAATAGTAGAATAACACTATTATTTTTATATATTTTTTCTAATAAAGAGAATTAAACAGTAAAGCTTTATATTTTTAATTTGATCATGGGATGTAGTGTCAACAGATCCATTGATCATGTTGCTTTTTATTGCACATCCTCACACTTTTTTCAGGAAAAAAGAAGAAGAAAAGGGGACACCAGACTGCTTTATAGGTCCGATACACATTAGACGCGCTCCGCTTAATTATAAAATATTTTTTTTAGATTATATTAGAGGATCGTTAACAATTATTGAGATATTAATGCATCTCTTATCATACAGAAACACATTATATCGTCCTCAAAACATATTTTCATTTTACTCTATACAAAATTAAATGTATATGAAATATACTTAATAGAAATGTATATATGATTGACACTGAGATGGACGATCTGAAAGTGGAATTGCAGAAGCATTACAAAAGACCTTTTGTACTATGCTTCTTTGTAATTTATTTTAAAAGTGGAACGTGTCACACACCCAAAACCTATCAATTATGCAGAAAAAATTAATGTGTGACAAAGAATAAAGTGCATATAAAGCAGAATATGATATGATTCACACCCTCTTATATAATTTTAGACAAGTATGGGGACATCAATTATTCTTGTAAATCATTTGACAGCCCAACAAGATTATTCATCATCTTCTTTTGTTTGCTGCCAACACTTCTACCTAATTTAAGCCTCGTATACAACACAGAGAAATCATATCAATTTCCCAAAATCATTAATCCTCAAACAGAGTGAAAATGGCAGAAGGTGATCTCAAGCTGTTGGGGGAATGGGCTAGTCCATACGTAATCAGGGTAAGAATGGTGCTAGAACAAAAGGGGATGAGTTACGAGTACCTTGAGCAGGATCTTTACAACAAGAGCGAGCTTCTTCTCAAACACAATCCAATCTACAAAAAAGTGCCGGTACTTATCCACAATGATCAAACCATCTGTGAGTCATTGGTGATTTTGCAGTACATTGATGAGAAGTGGTCTGGTACTGAGCCTCATGTGCTCCCCGTTGATCCCTACGAACGTGCAGTTGCTCGCTTTTGGGCTGCGTATATTGATGATAAGGTACTTAAATTTACTAGTTTTTTTTATTTCACAATCAAACACAATATAAATTAAATTAAATCCTATAATATTAACAAAATTAACAAATGTTTCATTTTTTTTTTCTATCCATGCACAGTTATTCCCTTCTATCCTTAAGGCTACAACGGAGGAGACAGAGGCGGAAAAAATTGCGGATATATTTGCTGCGCTAGAGCAGTTGGAAGGAGGTTTCAAGAAATGTTCTGCTGGAAAGGAATTTTTTGGTGGAGACTCCATTGGTTTTGTTGATGTGACTTTGGGTTGCCAGTTAACCTGGATAAGGGCAGCCGAGAACATATTGGGAGTGAAGTTGCTTGATGAGACAAAGATGCCATTACTGATTGAGTGGGAAAAACACTTCCTCGCTGTGGATTTCGTGAAGCACGTTCTCCCGAGTGTTGAGAGGGTAGAAGAGCTCGCGAGAATGCTTCGAGCCTCGGCTAATTGATGGACATTTTGGTAATAATTGGGATATGTATGCGTGTTATTGTGGTGGGTGAAATAACGTTTGAAAATTTTAAAATAAATTTACTGATTTGTTGTTGGATATGTATGATGTTACATGATATGTTATATTGAAATTTATTTTCACATAAAATTTGATACAATGTAGCTATCAAACGCTAAGTATTCCAAATATACCATAACTCCAACAATCTTGATCTAAACAGGACGTAAGTCCATCTCAGTACATAAACTGGACATTCTATTACAAAAATAAGCAAGGAAAAACAAATATTTGTTTTTATTGACACTGAGATGGACGATCTGAAAGTTGAATTGCAGAAACATTAAAAAAATAGTATGCTTCTTTCTAATTCATTTTTAAAGAGTACCGTGTCACACTACCAAAACCTATCAATTATGCAGAAAAATATAATGTGTAACATGTAACAAAGAATAAAGTGCATATAAAGCAGAATATCATACGACTCACCCTCTTATATAATTTCTAGGCAACTATACGGACATATCAATTATTCTTGTAAATCATCATTTGACAGCCCAACAAGATTATTCATCATCTTCTTTTGGCAGCAAATGCTTAATTAAGGCGCACAACAATAAAGAAATAAAAAGCAATCAGTGCGGAATACTTTTTTTTGCCTCGGGCATTATCTATAGTTATGGGTTAGACAATAATATTAGATAAATGTCAGGGCTATTGACCAAAATTTTGTTAGTACTTAATTGGTTTTCTTTACCTAGTCACTGAGGGACGTTCAGTAATTATTTTATTTAATTAGAGTTTATACTACATGGGCTGTCTTGTCTGGCCCATATCTGTATAAAGTCCAATTACATCCAGTTTGTTTCAGCTCTTTACCAGATCAGGCCCATTGACTAGTTTATTTTTTCTTCCAACAAAATGCCAACTCATTTATCTTCCACTTTCATGATAAGGACCTATTAAATCAAATGGCTCAAGATTACAATAATCACAAAAATAGCACATTAGAGGAATGAATAAATTTGCCCTTTGGAAAACAGGTTGTATTTCAGCATGTTGAATTAAGAAGACCAAGAAATATAATTTAGTTTAGATCCCTAACAGTTCTATAATGAGGCCATGCGGGTCCCAGTTCATTTTGGATTGGGTTTGGTGTTCTTGGGACTGAAATATAATTTTGTGATTAGCCAGGTTTTTAGAGGATTAACAGTTGCGATGCATGTTCTTTTTCTTGTGCCTCTTTCTGTCAATAAGAAGAATATTAACACTGAGCTGTGCAATTGCATCCCAAAGCTTTATTATAATAATAATAAGTTTTATTTGACATGTAAGAAAAATTACATCGAACAAACTGAATCTCAACGATCTCAACATAAATTATGCATAAAGGAAGAAAAAAGTAAAATAAACCTGTGTGGTTTTTATTCTAAGCTAATGTCTACATTCAAACTCAATAGGAAGTTGAAGTAGTAAACAGAAGATTCAACACTAGCTCCTTGAGATAAGTAATTAACCAGTAAAACACCTGATGCATATCGATATTCACTTGGCAGGAGCAGTAATATTGGATTTAACCTCTGTAACAAATGCAAGTAACTCATCTGTTGTTGGCATAACATCTTTCACAGCGGGATGAGCGAAGTAGCGCTCGGACCACTCAACCAAATGAGGCAACTTCTCTTTCTCCAGTAGTCGGACATCAGCCAGTTTCTCAGTGGCACCGATCCAACCGAAATGTGATCCCAATGCTATATCTAAATAGCCAATCTCATCTCCACCAAAAAAGCTCTTTCCTTTGCTGCACTTCTCAAAGGCCGCTTCAAGTAGCTGCAAGGAGGCTATAAATTGTTCGGTTGCCTCCGGTATGTCACCAGGGACAGGTCCCATCAAAATGCGTAATAAGGCAGGAAACTGCAGTGAGATGATATTCAAACAAAAGTTTAGTTATAACATGATTTTGTTGGTGTTATATGTAGATGTACGAGTTTTTTTAAGGAATGGATGAAAGTATCAGTAGATTTTCGAAACCATCCAGAAACGGTTTCCCCAATATTCACCCTCAAACTGTGTATCCTATCAATATGAGCAATTAATCAAACAAAAACATCACCTTGTCATCACTATAAGCAGTCCAGAATTTGGCCATAGCACGATCATACGAATCTAAAGGAAGAATTGATGGTCGTGTTGAAGTCCATGTTTCGTCAATGAACTCAACAATGATCATTGATTCGCATATTGGTTTGTTGTTGTGAATCAGAACGGGCATCTTTTTATAAACCGGGTTTGATTCTAACAATTGATCACTCTTCTTCCACCATTTCTCCTGCAAGAAATCATATTCCACCCCTTTCAGATTCAGTGCAACCCGTGGCCGACATGTGAATAAGCTGAGCGGCGAGCCGATCAACTTAACTTCTTCCACAACAGCTGCCATTGTTTTTATCTCTCTGTCACTGTCTAAAAAAGTATATATGCTTATGAATAAAACGTATGATTTAATCAGTTGAGTACATGCTTTATTTATATTAAATGTTAAGTACATGGAAGCAGGGTGTTTTTTTTTGACTGAGAATAGTATGTTTTGACTAAAAGGGGGGAATTTTATTAAAAATTAATCGTATTGTTGTTAGGACTTTGCTAAACAATTTTAGCTAGCAACATTATTATTAGCACTTAGAATTAGAATCAGACCATGATTATTTCACTTTTTAATGAAAATTTCACTAAAAAACTACTTTATGAAAACAAGCAAGCTCATCATATATATATATATATTTAAAAACTAGAATTAATTTTATAGGAATATTACTTTTTTTGGGTGTCCTTCTAGAACCAATTTATCCTCTTTTTTTTTTTTTCTCAGGAAATTATTCTATTTCTTCTAGAAGCAGAATAATGATAGGAATTCCAGCGCTTTTAGTTTTTTTTCTTCACAACGTCAAACTTATGGCCCCTCAAAGCTATTTCAATTACTGCTCTTCATGTTGATATTTCAAACATTAAGGAAGGATCCAGAAGAGAGCTAGCATTCAAAAGATCAACACCAACGTGCCCTGTTGAATGGGGCCTACCATATGCTGCTGGGGCCTTTTGGGCCAAGAAACTCTCTGACATGATATTTGTAGCTAGACAGACGTGCCCGGTTGAATGGGGCCTACCATGTGCTGCTGGGGCCTTTTGGGCCGAGATACTCTCTGACATGATATTTGTAGACAGACGTCTAATTTAGCAAAAATATTAAATTTTAATAATTGGTTCGGATCCTTGCATTTTATATTTCAATAGTAACTGCCACGTCAGCATATGGTAGAACATGTTTATAATTTATTGATTATCACATGCATATATCAAATAAATATGAATGTCAACATGTCTTTTCTTTAAGACATAATTAAATTAAAGCTGTATATCTAATAATTTGATCCATGCATAATATATCCAAGTTCTTATTATTTTATCTTGAAGGAACAATCTTACATCTTTGTAAACACAAAACCAACCGACAAAAGAACCCCACTCTGTAGTAGAAACAAGGAGATGTCGTCATTGCTGATGGCATATCAGATATAAATTCAACACACTTGGGATACAACACAGGCAGAGCTAAGACAATATCAAATTCCCAAATCATTTTTCCTTGAGAAGTGAAAATGGTGGAAGGTGAACTCAAGCTGTTGGGACATTGGGCTAGCAGATTCACAATCAGGGTCCGAATGGTTCTCGAACAAAAAGGGCTGAGTTACGAGTACCTCGAGCAAGATCTTATAAACAAGAGCGAGATTCTTCTCAAACACAATCCAATCCACAAGAAAGTGCCGGTACTTATCCACGGCGATCGGAGCATCTGCGAGTCATTGGTGATTTTGCAATACATTGATGAGAACTGGCCAAGTACTGCGCCTCGTGTGCTCCCTGTTGATCCCTACGAACGCGCAGTTGCTCGTTTTTGGGCAGCGTACATTGATGATAAGGTATTTAAAATATTACTAACTTTTTTAATTTCAATATATATCAACCGCAATATTAACAAAACTTATTAATTTGTTCTATACTTCTATATGACTGAGGATGAATTGCAAACTTAACAAATGTTTCATGTTTTTCTTTATCTACCCATGCAGTTATCCCCTACATTTTTTGGCCTAATGGCTACAACAGAGGAGACAAAGACAGAAAAAATTGCTGATACATTTGCTGCGCTTGAGAAGTTGGAAGGAGCTTTCAAGAAATTCTTTGCTGGGAATGCCTTCTTTGGTGGCGACTCCATTGGTTTTGTTGATGTGACTTTGGGTTGCCAGTTGATCTGGATGAAGGTAGCAGAGAATATATTGGGGGTCAAGCTGCTTGATGAGACAAAGGTGCCATTACTGGTAGAGTGGGAAAAACGCTTCCTTGCTGCGGATTTCGTAAAGCGAGTTCTCCCGAGTGTGGAGAGAGTAGAAGAGTTTGCGAGAATTCTTCGAGCCACAATATGGAACGTTGATTCGGCTAATTGACAAACTTTTTGGTAATTATTGAGATATATATGATTGTGTGTTATTGTGGTAGGTGAAATAATGTCTGCATATATCACGAAAAAATAATATTGAACTTCGTTTTGTCATTTGAAAATAATGTCTGTCTTGTGATAGTGTTGTTTAGTAGGAGTGAGTGAGAATTGGGATAAAGTGTCGCCCAGTATGCTTGCAAGGTGCAACACAACATCCAATTGGTAAACTGTTTTTAAGACTCAGTGTTTTGGTTGAAATTTGTATCAAAAGATCTTTCTAAAATTCTAAAATGTCTGTACACCATGTGGCATGTGGATCAATTTACATATAGATGAGAGTGTGGAGGGTAGAAAAGAAGTTTGAAATGGGTAATGTCAATTGCGCTTTAACTCGTTCGCCACATCGATTTTGATGTTCATGATTTCATCAAAGGGAGAAAACATGTCTTCTTCATGTATGAGCCCCCGCAGTAGCAATTGGAGCAAATCAGATTGTGACTTTTTGAAACTGAACAATCAGCCATCGAACGGTGCAGCAGGGTGAGAATATCTTGCAATTGATGCATTTGCAGAATAGAAATAAAATTGTGGCGATCTAGCTTCTCAGAAACCCTGATGCATGTGTACTCAGAGCAACGACAAATGTGAACAAAGAGATTAGTAAAAAAAAGGTTTTCAACTGCAAAATCTGCACGAAATGATAAATTGATCAATTTTGTACAAATTGTACCAAGTTAGACTGTCTATTATGATCAATTTGGTACAATATACACCTAAGTTAATTTAGTACAAATTGCCTATTATGATTAAATGATTGATACTGAAACCTAACTTAACTGTTTTGAATTATGATGGAAAAAAAAAAAAAAATCAATACCTCCCTCCCACCCAACATACGATCGATCAAATATTTAAATAATAAATGCTGATCTTACCTTTAGATTCTTCATTTAATCCCAAATTGTGGATCGATCTACTTCTTCCAATGAGGAGTACATGCTTAATGACCTTAAAATTGGTGCTGTGAATTTTTACAATGGTGTCAGGATTACATATTAATTTTGGCAAAAGTGCTTTCATTCCGATATATCTGAATGAGGATAAAATTCGGCTAGTATCTTTGGTGCTGGGATGTGCTCAAACAGATATGGCAACTCCATATGTAGGTATGGCCTTATCTTTTATAAAAAGCCTACTAGACATAGTATATTCTGTTGTTGGAAAATAAAAGAGAGGAGATTGCAAGGATGGCATGGGAAGTTGCTGTCAAGAGGGCGATTACAGTTGATTAATTCGGTATTTCGGTGCTAACTTCAATACCAATTTACTTCATGTCATGACTTGTTTCTTTTTGCCTAACTAGATTATTAAGAAAATTGAGAGGTTGTGCCGAAAATTTATTTAGTTTGAACATCTAAATAATAAAATTAAACTAAACTACAACTAAATTAAATATCTAAACTAAATAAACTAAAACTAAATTATCTAAACTAAATAAACTAAATTATTAAATTACAAATTAAAATAAATAAAACAATTAAAAAAATACCTTACTGTGCGCAGGAGAGTGGCGACGCTGCTGGGCTGGGTAAAAAAAAAAAAAGCTTGTGCGCAAGTCCTTTTATAGCACCAATATTTGGGTGCGCCAAATGGTTCTGCGAACCAAATGTTTCACCAATTCAATCCGCACACCACCTGGTGCACCACATTAATTCGCGCACCCACTGGTGTGCCAATCCACCTCGCGGATCCAGATTGGTTGGTGTGTGAATTCAATTTGCGGGAGGTAATTTTTGAGAAATCCAGCGCTAGGTGTCATTTATTTAATAACGAATTTTGAGGGTGTTACAAAAAAAAATATTTCGGCCTTCTCATTATTTTACAATTCTTATTTTCTATTACAAATTATTTTGAAATTGAGAGGTTTAATTGAAGTTAATTGAATTAAGTAGAGCTTTCGCATTACTGAGGTTTAATTGTTGGCTACCACTGTACCAGCGTATGACTAAAAAAAAGAGAGTAGATTATTTGACGATCGTCTCATACCAATCCATACGTTCATCGCTATGAAAAATGTGGAAGTAAAGGTCAAAGGCATGCAAGGCCCATATCCGGGTCACTATTCTATTTGCTTCCTGGCCCGAAATTGGCCCATCTAACTTTAAAATAGTAAGGCTGTGCATTGTATGATATAAATCGTGTGTGCATTTTGTCTAAACTCTGCATATTGTTGTCTGGGATTGACTCTAGGCATGCTTGAATTTACATCCAATGAGTTGATCTGTGGAAAATTCGGACGTTTCTAATTTTTTCTACACAAATCTTAAAGCAACAATTGATAACCGAAGTTTCAAATCATTTATGACAAGCTATACCACATTAATTAATAAAAGATAATTTACGTTGACAACGATTTCAAGAAAAAAAAATTAGATTAAGCTTCGTTTTGTACTGTTGTTGAAAGTTGTAATGCTTGATTATTTTTCTAAAAATTTATGGACACATACATTTAACGTTTGTATTACTAACTTTTTTTTTTTTTTTTTTTTTTAAGTTTGGAGAAATTCAACTTGATGCCTATAGTTTGGAATTATATACATGAAAGGCAAATAAATCCGCAGGATATCTGCTTTCCACTTTTCCAGTGGCACACTAGTAAATATCTATAGAAACTGGCCCCATTTACGCCATTTTACCAATTAATTAATGAGTTCCCGAGGAGAGAGATAGACACATCCCATTTACGTCATTCAACAGCAATTATCATTTAATGTTACTAACTAGTAATTTGACGGTTGCGATGACAACATATTATAAGAATGAATAAAATATAAAGAGATATTTTTATTTAATATTTACACAAAACTAAAAAAATATATTTAGATGAAAATAATAAATACAAATGAAAAATATTAAATAATAAATAACAATAAAAAAACAACAATAAATAAAAAAATGATCAAATATAATATGAAAAAAGTTCTTGAAATATCATTGTTAGTGTGATCATCTTTAATGTAGTCCAACATTTATGAAAATGAACAAACAAAATATGAAAAGTAGATTATAATTACTCAAATTGAAAACAAATAATAAAATAATAAAATTAGAAAGGTTAAATTAATATGGTTTATATCTTTTTCTCGCATAAGTACAATAATATAAGTGCTTGTTTACAAAACTACTAAGTATAACTATCATCTAGAAAGTAAATATATTATAACCCTAGAGTAAAACTTAATTAACATTTTTCAAACTTGATTAAGACTCAGAATTTAAAATAATTTTCAAATCAGTCTCTCTCAAATAAAAAACTTGTACCTGTAAGTAATGAAAGAACTGATAATGCTCAAATTCAAAAGTTATTAAATTGAACTTACAAGTTTTACTGCATAATACTTATCGTACAAATTATATAATAACACGGCCACACAATTCAGATTTTTTTTTATAGAAAATGATATAGAATAATATAAGATATCACAATGAGTACAGTGGAATTTAGATGACATGGAACTATGGAAGGAGACGAAATTATTTTGCGGCTCTATAGAATGGAGCAGAATTTCTTTTTCCGGATTCATTGAATCGACTGCAAAACACATGTTACAATGTTTAGGCCACAAAGGATCTGAAAAAAAAAAAGGATAGAAGGTTATGAGAACGAGTCCGTATCCTCTGACTTATCTCAATTTTTGCGTGACCGACGTGGCCGGTGCCTATTCGGGGCAGCTTAGGGGGGGCTGTTTTATTTGATCTTTGATATTCGTGCAAAACGTATTTGAACGATTGAGATATTCTAAAAAATCACGCAAAGTTTGAGATATCTCTGAGGATGCGAATTCTATAAGAACAATGTTGTCGGAGTGAGTTCACGGTACGGATTGATCTGTAATACAGATTAATATTTTTATTTTTAAAATTCTAACAGTTAATTCAAACTGTTCAATATAATTTTCATATGAATATATATTTGCAGATCAAATTTTATATTTTTTAAAATTTATTTACTATTTTTTAAGATAGGTAAAAAATCACATGATCTAAATATTCTAGACCATCCAATAGCAGTAATTTTCTAACTATCTTAAAAATAATATATACTTGCAGACTGAATTTTATATTTTTTAGAATTTATCTACTATTTTTTAAGATAGATAAAAAATCACATAATCTGAAAATTATGGACCATCCAATAACAGCAATTATCTATCTATCTTAAAAAGAATATATGTACTTGCAAACCGAATTTTATATTTTTTTAGACTTTATCTACTATTTTTTAAGATAGGTAAAAAATCACATGATCTGAAAATTCTGGACTATCCAAAAACAATGATTTTCTATCTATCGTAAAAATAGTAATTTTTTTTTCTAAAATATATAATTTTTTTTTTCTAAAATATATAAAATTCTGGACCATCCAAAAACAATGATTTTCATAGGAAATTCATGTTGAACAGTTCGGATCGTCCGTTAGGATCTTTAAAATGAAAATATTAATCCGTATTACGGATCAATCCGTCATATGCAGTACCATAGACTCACTCATGTTATCGGATCCAAAGAATGGAACTGAATTTTTTTTTCTACTGTGTTATGTGAATTTCACTTTACTCATTCTAATAAATAAATTAGTTTATATTTATTTCCACAAATAAAAATTCTGAACCCGATTGCCACACACGTCCACACCTGATATGAAATTTGAGTAGATAATTGTATAAATTAGCAACATATAAATACTGGTTTGAAAACTTGCATACCTAAAACAAAAATCTATAAATTAGCAACATATTAGTATCGGCTGATTACTAACAACCGATACTAATAGTGGCTTTCAGCATCGGTTGATTACTAACAACCGATACTAATAGTAGCTTTCAGCATTGGTTATTTATAAGGCCCGATACTAAAACATATTAGTATCACATCTTTGAAAAGTCCGCTACTAATAAGCTGATACTAATGTGCGTTTTTCCACTAGTAATCTCAACGCCATGAAAAAAAGGGAAAAAATAATAATATATTTAGTGGGACGCCATGAGCCATTCTAACTTGAAAAAGAAATAAAAAAAAGTGGGCCCCCATGGCCCATCCATACCCACAAAGTTAATTGAAGAGATGATAAGCACAAGTAACGCAAGTAAAAAAATTTTTGAAGTAAAAACTCCATGGATATGGATGGGCCATGGCGGCCCACTTTTTTTTTTTTTTTTTTTTAGATTAGAATGGCTCATGGCGTCCCACTAAATATATTATTATATTTTTTTCATTTTTTTTTCTTAGTTTGAGATGTCCTATGGCGTCACAGCGGGAGTCATTCATGCCTTTTCATGCATTTTTGAATTTCCCACACACCATTTCCTATTTTTTTTCATTTTCCTATATATAAAAATTTCGGCCTTTTTTGAATGAATTAATCACTAGATAAGAAAATTATAAAGGTTTATTTTTACCACTAATCAATTATTAGAAGTTAGTGGATATATTGGTTCAAATATAATAATCAATGTTCAAGGGAAGATGATCCGCATTGTGTGCACCTACTAATATTATTCTATTCTCAACTACATTGGGTATCATGCAATCATCTCCAAAATCAGAATTAAATATTCGAATTTCCATGTATAGATGCATCACCTAATACAGTAACATCCGGCTTAACCACTTCTCTTGACATCTAATGATGAACTTCAAAAGTGAACCTGTAATTTACACCAGAATTATTTGTTTACATAGTATCAAATTTTTAAAATTTAAAATTATTGTGTACTTATTTCCCATGATATATTAAGTTCTAATTATATCTCTTAATTTTACCTTCACATTTTCATCTTCCAAATCGGCTAAATAAAACAAAGAAAAAAAAAAACGTAACCATACTTTGCGAATTCATATCCTTTGATTGATGCACCGTTTGAGTTTAGACTTGATACGTTCGTTATATATTCTCACATATTTTAAAGAGGTCCCGTGTATTACAGCTATGGTAGGATTGATTCAAATTTTAATTAGATGGACCAAATATAACTCAGACGATGCGTTAATATAGAGAATATGGACTCATAGTTAATAGGTAGCAACAGTGATCCAACGGTGACTTGACCAAACAATAAAACTAAAAGTCACCGTTGGATCAACGATTTTCAAAGTGGCTTAATAAATAGTAAAAAAAATTCAAAAAATATAAAATTTGGTCTGCAAGAACATTTTAATATAGAGAACACACATATATTTTGGATCGATGTTTTGGACTTCGAAAATTGAAAAACGACTTGGTTGCACGGAACCTCAAGAACAACTGATTTGATATTAGCCAACCTCTCTCTCTCTCTCTCTCTCTCTCTATATATATATATATATTTATATAGATGGGCTATGGTAAGTTGCGATGTAAGGATCTTGTTTTACTTCACGTCCTTAGCTCCGTTTTCAAAGACCAAATAGTCGATCTGAATTGCTCAACAAGATGTCTATATTGAAATGTGCTTAGAGACTAAATTTTACATTTTTTGAAATTTTTTTTACTATTTTTTAAAATAGATAGAAAATTGTTGTTTTTGAATAGTTCAGGACCATTAAAACCGTGATTTTGAAATATTTAGAAAAAATAGTAAAAAATTTCTAAACAATGTAAAATTTGGTCTCCAAGCATATTTCAATATGGACATCTTGTTGAACAATTCGGATTAACTATTTGGTTTTTGAAAACGGAGATATGAGCGTGAAGTAAAACAAGATCTGTTCTTCACAACTCACCATAGCCCATCGCTTTCTCTCTCTCTATATATATAGAGGTTGTCTAATATCAAATCAATTGTTTCTGAGGTTATGTGCAACTAAGTAGTTTTTCAATTTTCGAAGTTCAAAACGTCGATCCAAACTGTTAGATGTGTCATCTATATTAAAATGTGCTTGGAGACTAAATTTTACATTTTTTATTTTATTTATTAAGTCATTTTAAAAATCACTGATTCAATACTGCTGTTAGTTGCAGATATTTTATTAATCACATTAGTGCCTTTGACTTATTGGAGAGCCAAAGGCATTTGTTTGGCTAGAAATAGATATGTCCTTTGGCTTACAGGGAATTCGCGTCTTTGAGATATCTCAAACTTTGCATGACTTTAGGAAAAATCGTAACTGTTTAAATAATTTTGCACGAATCTCAAAGTAGAAATAATACTGAATTTGGTAGGTTAGCACGAATCTCAAATTTGAAAAATCGTAACCGTTTAAAATTGAGATATCTCAGGCGATACGTATGGACACCAGTGTTTGTTGTTGGATATGTATGGACACCAGACTAAATTAAAGCAAGTGAGCAATTCAGAGTAGGTCCAATGCCAGTCGGACCTACTTTGGTTCGATGGGTGAAATGACCATTCGATTGCATTAGGATACGTGCCAAGTACATTAAAATCCGTGCCAGTATGTTTCAATTTCTGTGCACACTAATCTGAATGCTAATCATACGATGTTAGAGCTGATTGAACCTAAAAGTAGGTCCGATGCCCATGGGACCTACTCCTATCTCGCAAGTGAGACCCACATGAATGAAACACCAAATTTGATTGGTTTCGTAGGCTATATCTTCAAATAAAGTGGTTAAATGTTTATTTTTTTAAATAAAAAATGGAAACAAATGCGGGTAATCATGGTGCATATTCACTGAGGGAAACAGAGTAATACGGTCCCATGAGAATATTTTATTAATAAATTTGAAAGAATTTGATTTAAAAAAGAAAAAGAAAAAGAGAATCACTCTATAAAATTATTGGTGTTGTAATGGCCAGAAAATAAAATGTATCGATATGATTAAAGGCGTTAAGTGTAACACAGAGGCATCAAATATTGTTCCTAACTTCTTGTACAAGTTCTGGAGGGTAATAGAAGCAATGAAGTATTATATGCTTGATCTCCAAGTACAATTAATTATGAATTATGATACAAAGGGGGCCTACGGTCAATGTGAAATAGAAAAGAAAAAAAGGAAAAAAAGACTTCTGCAGTGCGAGGTTTATATTTTATGCGCTGCATGTCTGCGGAAAGATGTGCAATGAACTCACAAGTTGAGGGATGCCTCAGTTAATAATTTAATTGAAACATTTAAACACACAAGTAAGCATAATGTGTTTAATGTTGGCACATTCAAACATGTACAACAAAATTGTCCTATTATTTGTTTCAAAAAAAAATTATCTCATTGATTAATTAATAATGTATAGCATTCAGACTTTTTTACATGTCATTTAGAGTTTAACATATCTGGTAATTTAAATTGTAAAAGAAATGAAAAATGATCATGCAAAACGATGCATTATTGTTAATAATAAATTTATCTAACCAACTATGACAATTAAACAAATGAATATGAAAATAACAAACGTATAATTATTGATGCCTTCTCAACAATTTTAATATATTGTCTATTAAATTAAGCATAAGTAAAAAATAATTTGTCATGCATCAAGTGATATGTTAAAAGTTCAATTTTGCCAACACTTGATTAGTGCACCAATAATACTTAATTACAATATATCTAATATAAAACCTACGTAAAATAAAACAAATATAAAATTTTTAATATCATAATTAATTTATTGATTGTCATAGTTTCAAATATATAGAAATGTGAAATAAACTATATATCTAATAACTTGATCCATCACCAAAAATCTTAAAAGAAGAACTAATACTACAGTCTTTGTAAACAGGAAACCAGGCCACAAGAGAACCCGGCTCTGTTATGGATGCAAGGAAGGTGTCTTCATTGCTGACGGCATATACATCATATTAAATTCCACCACTTTGAATCTTGGATTATCTTTTTGTTGCCAATCAACACATGTACCTTATTTAAAGCCCACATCAACATAGACAGAAATCAATCAATTTCCCAAAAACAATCATTCTCAAACAGAGTAAAAATGGCAGAAGGTGATCTCACGCTACTGGGGGCATGGGCTAGCCCATATGTAATAAGGGTAAGAATGGTGCTAGAACAAAAGGGGCTGAGTTACGAGTACCTTGAGCAGGATTTTTTAAAGAAGAGCGAGCTTCTTCTCAAATACAATCCGATCCACAAGAAAGTGCCGGTACTTATCCATGGTGATCGAAGCATCTGCGAGTCGTTGGTGATTTTGCAGTACATTGATGAGAAATGGTCTGGTATTGGGCCTCCCGTGCCTCCTACTGATCCTTATGAACGTGCCGTTGCTCGCTTTTGGGCAACGTATGTTGACGATAAGGTACTTCAATTACTAATTAATTAATCGTTTAACTTCACAATTAACCAAAATATATATAAAATTAAGTTCTATGATAACATAAGTTATGAGATTGGAGATGATTGAATTACAAAAGTAACAAATGTTTCATGTTTTTTTAATCCATGCAGTTGCTACCTTCATTTGTTGGTATCGTGAAAACTGCTTCAGAGGAGACAAAGGCAGAAAAAATTGCTGATACACTTGCTGCTCTAGAGCAGTTGGAAGGAGCTTTCAAGAAATGTTCTGCTGGGAAGAGATTCTTTGGTGGAAATACCATTGGTTTTGTTGATGTGACTTTGGGTTGTCAGTTGACCTGGATAAGGGCAGTAGAGAAGATATCTGGAGTCAAGTTGCTTGATGCAACAAAAGTGCCATTACTGGTAGAGTGGGAAAAGCAGTTCCTCGCTGCTGATTTTGTGAAGAGTGCTCTGCCAAATGTGGAGAGGATAGAAGAGTACGTGAGAGTGCTTCAAGCCACAAGATGGAATGTTGCTTCGGCTAATTGAGGGACTTTTTGGTATAGAAATAAATGATTGTTTAGTAATAATTGGGATGTTGCGTCGGCCAAATGGTACTTTTTGGTATTGAATTTTCCTCACTTTTGGGATTTATTTGTTTCGCTTCTTGTCTAGCTATTGTGTGGCAATCTGCGAAATATATAGCACTGTTTTAGTAAAATGATCTATGCAGCTTGTATTTTTCTATGTTGACAGACTAGGAATTAATCTTTAGTTTTAATCATCCCTACGGGCCATTCTCAACAAAAACAAAAAAAAGTTTTACCATGTTACTGCTTTTAATACAATATGAAATTATGCAAAATCAAATGAATATGGGCAGTTTTGGAAGGAGGAAAAATTGGAGTTGAAAGCACTACGTAATTTATCCCATGTGTCTATGGTTGTGGGATCCACAGTTCTTAATCAGGTTCTCACCTTATCTCTCTCATGGAGAATTGGAGAAAGGAAAGGTCCTAATTAAGTTTGACTGTTTCTGGATCAATTAATGTCTCTTAGCATCATGTTATCCATTATTTCCTGAAAGATAAACCTTGTTCACAGCATTTTCCTTGTCACCTTTTGATGGGAGCTAGATTCTCTATGTTCTTAGTGCAAGGCATGCTCTCAGCAGAAACAAAAAAATTATAACAATTTTTTTTTTAAAAAAAAACTCGAACTGCTGGCTTTGTTAGCCGTATAAACTAGATTACTACCGTGTCCTTTTCTTAGATTTTGACAATCTGATATTTGAATTTCGAATTTTATTTATGTTATAGTTACAAAAATCAGTAGTAGCTATCCAGATGGTCGACTAGTAAAATTTTTTTTTTTTTTTGAGAATTGAAAGAGGGTATAGCCCTCCTTTTCATTAACCATAATTAGTTACAGTGGTTGGGTTTGTGAGATGAAACCCTGAAGAAAGCAAAGGAAAAAAAAGACAGTTGCCAAGCGGCAAAAAAGCAAATGAAGAAGTAGCAGGGGCAAAAAGGGAAAAAACCAGAAAAAATTAAATTTGAGCTAAACAATGCTCTATTTAAGTTAGAGCTAAGACTTCATCTTATTATCCTATTCTTCTTGGCGTGATCTTTTTTCTGATTTAATAGTTAACACAACACTTTGGTTTCAATGAAACTAGTGGGATAGGTATAATATTATCAGACTAAAAATCGCATTCTTTGAAAAAAAAAAAAAAAAACTTATTCTATAGAAAAGAAGAAATAACATCTGGTAAAAACTAATACTACCATATGAGAGAGTGCATTTTTTTCTCCAAATTTTTTGCTAAATGGTGCCAAGGAATCCGTGTATAAGCCGACATGGTTAGAAGTTCATTCCTATGTTCTGACTTTTTAATAGGGTTATACTTTAATGTGTACTAATAGCTTATAAATGTATGTCATAATTAGGAGGAATGGAGGGTGATCGTAGTTGGATGTACGGTTCTTGTTACCTAAACAAGCAAATCAATCATGTATTTGTGAAGGATGTGGATGATTTTTTTTGGTATGATATTTGATGGAGGGTGTGGTATGTTTTTTGGTATGATATTTGTGAAGGATGTGGAGCGACCAAATTAAGAACGGCGCAAGAAAGGGTACAATGAAACACATATTATGCAAATTTTGATACAAGGGTAATATATATTTTTTTTTCAATTACTTTTTTCTGCTTTATTATTCCCGTTTTGTAATTCTTTGGTCTGGGGTTAATTGCCTTCTTAATTTTTCATTTGTCATTTTCTTTGGTTCTCCTTTTGCATATTTGGGGTGTCAAAATGGAGTCTTGAAGCGACTCTTGGTTATTTTTTTTTCAAGTTTGCAAATAAAGCACCTTTAATTGCAAAATAATGCTTGCCTTCAAGTAGAGTTGAGTAAGATTTAATTAGTTTTTCTATTATTTTCCATGCTATATATTCTGTTGTTCTGTTGAATAAGGATTTACTAGATATCTCACATTTATACATCAACTCTTTGAAAGATTTGTGAGCCTTAGAACAAAAAATTGTAAAATTGTAGACATGAAAGGAAACAAAAAATATTCGTTTGTTATTTTTATTATATTAGTTTTTTGCGAAAATGTGTCTATATTTTTTCAGATTCCAGTAACATCGACTATGCAATTTAAATTCACTTATTTTAAATTAGGTAAAATTGTATATTTTTATGATTAATAAAAAAAATGAATTGTGGTTTTTTGTCAATTAAAAAAATATTTTTTTATGAGATGCATATATTATTAATTCATCCAACTTTAAGTACCTATAAGAAATCTTTTAACAGAATTTTAAGCCTACAACCTCCTGCAATGGAAGATACTATTGTAGTCACTTAATTACAGATTAGTTTTTCAGTTCAGCCTAAAATTTAATATCAGCCATAATTGAGTCTTAAGTTTTTTTATTTACCGCTACAATAAATGATGGACAAATATATTACGGAACAAAATTAATAAACTAAGGTAAACAAAATTTCCTTCCTCGCAAGATAAAGGTAACTTTTTTATTTTTATAATCAATTTCTTCATTTTTTTCTCTCAGACAGAGAAATAACAGCACTTAAGATTCATTAGACGATCATTGCATTACAAATAAGGGCAACCAATTGTGTCAACAAGTAGCAAAAATTTGAATGTTTGTATTGCATTAAAAACGGCCCATAAACCCTTGAAGAATTGAATATTGGCGCATTTGGATGAATGATGTGGTTAGCAAGATTAGCCACTAATACAGTGTTCAGAAGAGCGGCTAACTCAACATTTCAAACGCACCCTTGAAGAATTGGATTCTGTTGTAACATCAGGGCCCTACTAATGAAGCCCAAAAACCCAGTGTTATTTTATCCAGTCTCTCTTTTTGGAGACTACATCCTCTCATAGATTTGACTAGAGAAAAACTATACCGAAATTTCAAATTTATAATTAAATATCATCCTCTCACACATTTGAAATTTACACAAAAGGTTGTTATGACTAGACCGCTAATTTTGCTTATGAATTCACCATCACCTAATCTGCTCCTCTACCACTGCCAGTTTAATTGCATCGTCTTCTCCTCTTCCTGTTGTTATTATTCTTGTTCCATCTTCTCTCCAACTCGTGGTGCAATGAGAGGTTACCAATTTGGGGGTGACCATTGGGAGTTGGGACTCAGGAGAAGATAGAACGGGCAAGAGAAATTAAAGGGTGCTGTGACTGAAATCGGGCCCCACCATTTAAACGAAAAACGAGAGCTACTGAATACACAGAGACAAAATGGAGACGACGAAGGGAGAAGAGAACATGTAGTTCGTTTTAGTCTGTTAGGAAGTTAGTTACAACACGTCAGCTGACAAATAATCTGAATACTTGTGATGTTTCGAGCAAGGAGAGGTTACAGCATTTTACTTATTCATTTGTATTGATTTTTGTTGCATCAATTTTAATCAAGTTCTCTTCTTTCTGATTTACGGTCTCAATCCTTCCGTATTCAAATATCTTCCAAATTCCTTTCCCACTCACAATCAAGAATGATTACATTCAGCATCTTATCACCTCTTGTCGGAGCTATTCTCATTGCACTTGGCTTCAATTTTTTTTCTTATCACCTCTTGTCAGATCTTCTCTTCTCCAGCCATCTTTCAATTCAATTTTTATGGTGATATCTCATTTCCAATATTGAGTACAAACAAACTATTTTATTTTGGGTTACAGTCGCTCTTATGGTCAAATGCTTTTGAAAACCGAGAAATTTCAAATCATTTATTGACAAGCTAAATGGCATAAATTCAAGCTAGTGTTTTATTACAAAAAACTTCAAATTCATTTATAACAATTAATTTAAGAAAAAAGTTGTATTACAATAAACTTTTGTATAGTTTGATCTGAATGAATCGTGTGCTAGTCTAGAGCAATTTGGGTCCGATGCCCATCGGACTCAAACTGCATCCGATGGTTCCATAGCCGTCAGATCCGGTTTAAGATCTGCACGCGGTGCTTTAATATCTGTGCGAATCTGCTTTAATATCTGTGCGCACGGAGATTAAAGCAGATCAGACGGCTATTCAACCTATCGGATGCAAATTTATGTCCAATAGGCATCGGACCCAAACTGATCTCGTGCTAGTAATGTGGCATGTAATTTTGAATAATTTGTCCTTTTCTCTCCACCCACAAATAGGCAAATAATAGCGGGCTGTGATTAAATAATAGCCGATATTAGAATCTTTGAAGTCCAAATCTGCCATCATAAATGGCCCATGGGCTATGACAGCAGGCTGTATTATTTTAGGAATGGTTAATGGACCTGATAATATATGCTTATAGAGATTTTTTTTCCTTTATTTTTAATGAGACCATTTTATCATCCGATTATACTCAACAGGTAATCAAAACTTCTAAATTCCTTCCAGCGCTTTTTCTTCACAACGTCAAACTTTGATTAATGCTCTTGATGTTGATAATTCAAGCCACAAGGATCCAGAAGAGCATTCAAAAGATCAACACTGACTTCTTGCTAATCCATATATCAAATAAATATGAACGTCAACATGTCTTTAATTTCTTTAAGACATAATTAAAGCTGTATATCTAATAATTTGATCCATGCATAATCCTAGTTTTTATATATGTATCTTGAAGGAACAATATTACGTCTTTGGAAACACAAAACCAACCCACAAAAGAACCCCACTCTGTAATAGAAGCAAGGAGATATCCTCATGGCTGACCGCATATCAGATATAAATTCAACAGTCAACACTACTTGGGATTATCTTAATTAATTAAACCCCGGATACAACATAGGCAGAGACAATTAATATCAAACTCCCCAATCATTTTCCCTTAAGTGAAAATGGTGGAAGCTAGGTGAACTCAAGCTGTTGGGAGCATGGGCTAGCAGATTCACAATCAGGGTCCGAATGGTTCTAGAACAAAAAGGGCTGAGTTACGAGTACCTTAAGCAAGATCTGATGAACAAGAGCGAGATTCTTCTCAAACACAATCCGATTCACAAGAAAGTTCGATCGCTGATCGGAGCATCTGTGAGTCATTGGTGATTTTGCAATACATTGATGAGAACTGGTCGGGTACTGTGCCTCATGTGCTCCCTGCTGATCACTACGAACGCGCAGTTGCTCACTTTTGGGCAGCGTATATTGATGATAAGGTATTTAAAGTATTACTAACTGTTTTAATTTCACTATATATTAACGGCAATATAAATGAAACTTATTAATTACTTCTATATGAATGAGGATGAATTACAAACTTAACAAATGTTTCATGTTTTTTCTTTATCTAGACAAAGACAGAAAAAATTGCTGATGCATTGGAAGGAGCTTTCAAGAAATACTTTGCTGGGAATGACTTCTTTCGTGGCGAGTCCATTGGTTTTGTTGATGTGACTTTGGGTTGCCAGTTGATCTGGATGAAGGCAGCAGAGAAGATATTAGGGGTCAAGCTGCTTGATGAGACAAAGGTGCCGTTACTGGTTGAGTGGAAAAAACGCTTCCTCGCTGCGGATTTCGTAAAGCGAGTTCTCCCGAGTGTGGAGAGAGTAGAAGAGTTCGCGAGAATGCTTCGAGCCACAATATGGAACGTTGATTCGGCTAATTGACAAACTTTTTGGTAATTATTGAGATATATATGTTTGTGTGTTATTGTGGTAGGTGAAATAATGTCTGCATGGATCACAAAAAATAATATTGAACTTCGTTTTGTCATTTGAGAATTTTAAAGTAAATTTACTGATTTGTTGTTGGATATGTATGGTGTTGTATGCTATATTATATTGAAATTTATTTTCAGATAAACTTTGATACAATATAGCTATATATCAAACGCCAAGTGATAAAAAGTAATACAATTATATCAGAACGATCCAACAATCTTGATCTACGCTACGGTTTTGCATCAGATATGCTCAAAGATTCTGATATATGGCTCATATTTTGGTACTTGTCCTAAATTGTAATAGTGTTGTTTAGTAGGAGTGAGTGAGAGTTGGGATGAAGTGTCACCCAGTTAGGGTGGTCAATGCAATGGGTACGGTATGGGTCGGGTGGAGGCATTTTTATAACCATACCCATTAAAATTGATCTTATTCATACCTTATCCTTATCCATTAAGATTAACCTTGCCCTACCTTATCCTTACTCGTTAATATTATCGGGTAACGAAAAGATAGCTGGTGAATAATGGATAATACTAATATAATAATTAATTTTATAAATTAAAAAAAAAAATAAAAAGCTCATTATGTTTTACAAATTATATTTTACTCATTATATAAGATAACTATTTAAATTGTTTTTTCACTAATTATAATTTTTTATTGAAAATTTTTGAAATTTGAAAATAAAATTGAGTCACAGCCAATGCGAAAATTGAAATGAAAATATGACTGTGAGTCAAATTCTTACATAATTTACCTTATATTCTTATGATTGAGTAAAAAGATAAGAAAATGAAGAGGGAAGGAAAAATATATCAAACATACATTAAGTGTGCGCTAGAATAGAAAGACGCAGTTTAAGGCATTAAATAGAAGAGTAAAATTTAGGTGCACTAGAAATTGAATTGAATATATATAATTTTATATTTTATAATTACTCTATAGGATAATGGGTACGAAATAGTCATTATACTCTTACCCATTTATTTAACAAAAAAAAAATCTTACCCATACCCATACCTAATAAGTTAATAAAAAAAAAAAAATTCTCCCTGCCGTATCAAATACGATACAAGTCGGATAAACGGTTAAAAAGATACCATTGACACCCCTACACCCAGTATGCGTGCAAGGTGCAACACAACATCCGATTGCTAAACTGTTTTTAAGACTGAGTGTTTTGGTTGAAATTTGCATCAAAAGATATTTCCAAAAATCCAAAATGTCCGTACAGTTGTGAGTCACATACATCTAAATGTGCATGATTAGCGTGTGATTATTTTTGTTTTTTATTTTATTTTATTTTTACTGTATTCTGGTAGCTACTACCATGATTCTAAGAGCAAAAAATATTTCGGACCCTAAGAAACCCTTGACTTTGTATAGTTGAACTGTAGTGAGCAGCAGTTCATAGTGTTACAGTGTTTAGATTTTTTCTTTTTTTTAAAGGTTGCCTACGTACAACGATTATATTAACAAAGAAAAATATTTACATCACCTCTTATGTATAGTGTTTTTGATAATAAAATACTAAATTGTAAACATGCTTGCAATTAAGGTACAGAACAAGAAAATAATATGTCTCCCTACGTCTCGTGTCATTCATTTTGGTACTGGGTCAGCATAGATGGTACCACTGATGGATTTGCCGAAATTTTTATTCATAGGAAAATGGAAAAAGAAGAAATGAAAATTAGAAAATACTGTGAGAAAAATTTAAAAATGAAAAGGCAGTAAACGAGCCATGGCGTCCTGCGGGATGCCATGATACATCTCAACACCATGAAAAAAACGAAAAACAAAAAATAAATACTATATTACTAGGACGCCATGAGCCATTCTAATCTGAAAAAGAAATACTCTATTTGCTTGTCGTTGTTTTAGGGATCTTTCACGGTTGAGTAAAAGAATGGGAAAGAGCAACAAGAGAGGGGAAAGTTCTATTGGAAAAAATATTAAATAATCAACTAATTTAAATCTGAATTTTGATCAATAAAATAAATAAAAATATATTTAAAATTTAATCAAGAATATAAAAATTAAAATTTGTTACCTGGAGCTACAAAATGCAGACTTAAGGTAACTTCTCGTCCTAAGCACAGGAATAATCAGTTAAGATTGCCCCAAGTTACGCTAGTATTCCTCTGCCTACGGCCGCAACCGTGATAGAGGTTAATGTAGCTTCTTTCAACAATAATAGCAGAATAATATGCTTTCTTAAAGAAAATATTTATTTGTGGGAGAATAGAAATTGAATTAATGAATTATGGAGCTAAGAGAAAGAGCAAGATAGTGTGTGAATTGTTGGATAATACTCTCCAAATGACATGAACTATTTATAGGCAGATAAGCATTCATGAATATTAAAAATAATATTCATTGCATTACCGTTTCTTTTATTAAAAGAAATTGAACAATAAAATGAAATGGTACATTTGAATAAATGGTATATTCATGCACATACAGAAAAACGAAATTGGATTTTATTACTTGTGCAAGCTGGAGCAAGTTATTGTCAATTAATTGTATTGATTGTATGAGTAAATGACAAGATTTAGAAATAGCATCAAAGACACGGACAGCTTGCTATCTACCATATTTATATGATTTGATTTCTGTGGCGGTGGACAATGAGAAATTAAATTAAGGAAATAATTCACAATTAGCTCCATAATTCATAAAGTTAAAACATTAATATTAACATAAATATTTATTTAAATATATTTTGTGTTTTCAAAATATATTTCTAACACTTACATCTTTGGAAACACAACCAATTCAGAAAAGAACTACACTTTGTACTGGATGCAAGGAGGTATCCTCATTGCTGACGTCATAGCAATAATAAGTCTATCTTATTTAAATTAAACAACGTATAAAACATAGACAGAGACACTACCAATTTCCCAAAAACATTAATCCTCAAACAGAGTGGAAATGGCAGAAGGTGATCTCAAGCTGTTGGGGGCATGGGCTAGCCCATTCGTTATCAGGGTAAGAATGGTGCTAGAACAAAAGGGCTTGAGTTATGAGTACCTTGAGCAGGATCTTTACAACAAAAGCGAGTTTCTTCTTAAACACAATCCCATCCACAAGAAAGTACCGGTACTTTTCCATGATGATCGTAGTATCTGCGAGTCGTTGGTGATTTTGCAGTACATTGATGAGAAATGGTTTGGTACTGAGCCTCCTGTGCTCCCTGTTGATCCTTGCGAACGGGCCGTTGCTCGCTTTTGGGCAGTGTACATTGACGATAAGGTACTTGAATTATTACATCATTTAATTTCATAATCAATCGTAAAATATATATTAATTAAGTTCCATAATAAGAAATATTATGAGATTGGATATTAATTACAAAAGTAACAAAAGGTTTCGTGTTTCTTTTTAATCGCGTAGTTGGTACCTTCATTGTTTGGTATCATGAAGGCTGCAACAGAAGAGACAAAGGCGGAAAAAATTGATGATACACTTGCTGCGCTTGAACAGTTGGAAGGAGCTTTCAAGAAATGCTCTTCGGGAAAGGGATTCTTTGGTGGTGACTCCATTGGATTTGTCGATGTGACTTTGGGTTGCCAATTGACTTGGATGAAGGCGGCTGAGAAAATATTAGGGGTCAATTTGCTTGATGAGAGAAAGGTACCATCACTGGTAGAGTGGGAAAAGCGTTTTCTCGCTGTGGATTTCGTGAAGCTTGTTCTCCCGAGTGTGGAGAGGGTTGAAGAGCTCGCGAGAAAAATTCGAGCCACATACAATTTGAACTTTAATTTACTATAAACAGAGAGCCTTTTATAAATTACTTAAGAGTGAATATGTTATGTTGTTATATGTGCTAATATGTGTTATGTAAAATTTGTTATAGTGTGGTTTTTTGTGAATGAATATGTTATGTTGTTAAATTGTGTTGTCTTTTGTTTATATTGTCTAAAATATTTGTATGATATTCTATTTAATATCAATGAATGTCGAATAGTAATATATGGCTAGCAAAAATATGGAGGCTAGCCCCGATACAAGTAGAACCATGTCAAAATTTTTATGCCAACACTGACTGTTTTTCTTAAAAAACAGTCAGTGTTGAGAACTTTCACTGACTCTTCTTGAATTGTTAATGTAGGGTACCTTCACTGAGTGTTTAAATAAACCGTCAGTGTTGGGTATCTACATTGATTGTTTTTTATCCGTTAGTAAAGGTATACCTACACTGACGGTGACATCACAGACGCCTCAATAACAGTCAGTATAGGGGTATTTTAACAGTCAGTAAAAGAGTTTTTTGTACTGGCGCAAATATTAAAGAAATATGGAATCTGAGGGTACCACCACGGTTTAAAGTATTTGCATGGCTTCTATATCACAACAAAATACTGACAGTTAGCAACCTAAAATCAAGAGGATTCATATTGGGGGGTAGGTGTTCTCTGTGTAAAAACAATGAGGATTCATCAATTCATCTCTTCACTGCATGTCACATGGGCACAGACATCACCAAAGGAGCACTGCAAACAATCGAAGGGTACAAAAGACACAGAAATTGGAATTACATAGAAGATATGAGAGACCCATTATTGCCACAGAAGATTAGGGAAGTACTGGTCATTTCAAATTTCATTATTTGGCAGGAGCGATGCAATCGCATTTTCAATGACAAATGCAAAACAGTGGAGGAGTTGATGCAAGAGGTTGATCAACAACGGCGAATGTCACAAGCAACAAGCAACTATGGAAGAAGATTTAGAGACAACGGATATGTAGAAAATGCAATTTAGTGTTAGGAGTTTATGTCCCTTTCTGTTACTTTCTTTATTTTCTCTTTATTTCTCTTTTTTCCAGTTATACCGCTGTATATACCACAAGGTTTCTCCTCCCGGAAACCTTAGACCTTGTAACCGATTATGGTTAATTTAAATGAGGGCATGACCCTTATTGATTTCTAAAAAAAAAAAATTATTTTGAAATTGAGAGGTTTAATTGAAGTTAATTGAATTAAATAGTGCTTTCGCATTACTGAGGATTAATTTATGACTTGAAAAAAAAAAAGAGTCTAGATTATTTGACGATTGTCTCATACCCACCGTTCATCGCTATGAAAAATATGGAAGTGAAGGTCAAAGGCATGCAAGGCCCATATCCGTGTCACTATTCTATTTGCTTCCGGGACCGAAATTAGCCTATTTAAGTTTAAAATAGTATGGCTGTTTGTTGTATGATAATCGTGTGTGCATACGGGTGCAAGCGGATCGGATATTATTTGACCGTATCCGACTCCATATTCAAATATCCGTGCTTATACGGATAAGAAAATAGTTTTTAATTTTAATTATCCGTATCTAAATAGTAGATGTGTAATATATAGTTTAATATATATTATTGAGAAATTTATGTTATTCACTATTATAAAAAGCGGATATCCGTATCTGTATCCGTTTAATATCCGATCCGTATCCGTCTAATATCCGATCTGTATCCATATCCGAAAAATAAAAACGGATATGAATACGGTTTTACCACTATCCGATCCGTAACCAATCCGTTTGCACCCCTATGTGTGCATTTTGTCTAAACTGTGCATATTTTTGTTTGGGATTGACTATAGGCATGCTTGAATTTACATCCAACGAGTTGATATGTGGAAAATTCGGACGTTTCTAATTTTTTCTGCACACATCTCAAAGCAACAATTGATAACCGAAGTTTCAAATCATTTATGACAAGCTAGACCAAATTAATTAATTCAAGACAATTTACGTTGACAATGATTTCATGAAAAAAAAAAATATGAGATTAAGCTATGTTTTATACTGTTGTTGAAAGTTTTATTGCTTGCTTATTATTTTGAAAATTTATGGACACATACATTTAACGTTTGTATTACTAACTTTTTTCAGAAAATTGTTGTTCTGGTCATGTTCAGGATGGAATGGAACATATATAGATCAGAAATGGAATGGAACATAGATCATGTTTATGTATGTTTTAAGATGGAATGGAACATAAATTGTTGTTCTGGACATATTTAGAAATTAATTTTCAAACTAATCTTTGTATTTTCTTCGGCTCATGTTTTGGATGGAATGGAACATAGATCAGAAATTAATTTTGGAATTTTTGTTATGCATGTTTATGTCTCAAAATTTGATCTATAAGTACATTTCAATATTGACATCTTGTCGAGCAGTCTAGATCGACTATTTGGTCTTTGAAAACGGAGATATAAGCATGAAGTAAAACAAGATCCGTACTTTGCAATTCACCATAGCCCATCTCTCTCTCTTTATAAATATATAGAGGTTGACTAATATTAAATCAGTTGTTTCCGAGTTTCCGTGCAACCAAGTCGTTTTTCAATTTTCAAAATTCAGAACGTCGATCCAAACCGTTAGATGTGTTATCTATATTAAAATATGTTTGGAAATCAAATTTTATATGTTTTAAATTTTTTTTATTATTTATTAAGTCACTTTAAAAATTACTGATTGAATACTCTAATATATGTTTTATATTTTATTAATCACATTAGTGCCTTCCGCTTATTGGAGGTCCAAAGACACTTGTGAGACTGGAGGGCCAGTTTCCTGTGGTTCAGTGCATGCACACCAGACAACCAAAGGCAGGGCATAGCCCAAATCTTGCAAGTACAGCTGAGCTCCGCATCTACCAGATATCTGGGCTCCCCAGTCTCAGTGGGGGCTGAATCACATGACTTTCTCATTGAGAGGTTCTCCTCCAGACTGTCGGCTTGGAAAGGCAACAGGTTGTCCCAGGCAGGACGCCTCGTGCTTATTAAGGTCACCCTTGCCTCGCTGCCAGTGTACTATATGTCAACATCTAAGCTGCCGGTCAAGGTCACTAATGAGCTAACGGCCCTCATGCGATGTTTCTTTTGGGGGAAAAAGGAAGGTAGTAGATACATGGCATATGTTGCCTGGGGGAAGATATGCCGGCCCAGACAGGAGGGGGGACTTGGAATTAGGGACCTCACAGTGATAAATGATGCTCTTCTCGCAAAGTCATTGTGGGCTGTGGCATCAGCTCGAAATACAACATGGGTGGATCTGGTAAGAGCAAAATATTTCCCGCGATCTCTTTTATGGCAATCGGCACGAAACTACAGATGTACATCCTTCTGGAGAGCTCTAATGAAACTGCGGGCTGCACTGCTCCCGCAAATTCGCTGGAATTTGGGAAATGGAGAAACATGCACTATCTATGGTCAGCCTTGGACTGCTATGGGCACGACCCTAACAGCCCCAAATCAAGCGGCCTTAACTGTGAAGGTAAGAGAGCTCTTGCATCAGGAGGGGACAGGATGGGATGGTGACATGATTATCCAAACCTTGGGCTATGAAGCATGCATTCAGATTGTCTCAAATGTAGCACCACCCCTCCAAACAGATAAGGAAGACACCCTCATCTTTTCTGGGACTGCCAATGGAGCCTACTCAGTCAAAGCAATGTTCACGAAACTGGCAGGCTGGGAAGTGGGGCCGGGAGGCGCTGAAGGCAGGCTATGGAAGGCAATCTGGGACAAAGGAGAGGTCCCACCCAGGATTCGTCTATTCATCTGGAGATTGGCCAATCGAGCGCTGCCTCTCATGGACACACTGGCACATAGAGGAATAGCGGTTGACAGATCGTGCCAGGTCTGCAGGCAGGGGAATGAAAATGAAGCGCATCTCTTATTTCATTGCGCTTTTGCAAGAGGATGTTGGATGGCTTCAGCTCTGCCTCTGAGAACAGGCGACATGCCAGATGACATACGGGCAGGGTTGCTCGCGTTAGTACAAATGAACTCTGACGACCAGTGGGAAGAATTCTGCGCATCCGTATGGGCCCTTTGGAGATCTAGGAATGATCTGGTCTATGGTGCGAAACAACCAACCTTGACCAAGTACCTGAAATACAGAGGAGACATAAAACTGGAAATGAATATTGCAAGGAATTCTGCTCAAAGGACTCTAGCAAACCACCAGGGGCAGGCACCGGCCTTGGGGAATGAGAATAGGTTTCAAGGGATTCACTGCATGATAGATGGGTCGTGGGCGGAAAACTGGAGTGCAGGCATTGGAATTGCCTTGTTTGATGGTCACGAACTACTGCTCTACTTATCAAAGGGGATCCGCGCGTGCTGTCCTTTGCAGGCAGAAACCAGGGCACTGCTGGAGGCGATCTCTGTGGTGCAGCAGCGTGGCCTTGGTGAATGTAGATTTCTAACAGACTGTCAGGACCTACTGGGAGTATGTCAGCAACGTGCCCCTCCCCTCCAAACAGACTGGAAAGCATACCAAGAGGCGTTCCAGGTGTGGGGATTGTTACAAGCACATGTGCAGTTCAAGAGTGAGTATGTGCAGAGGAGCCAAAACACTTTGGCTGACTTCTTAGCAAACCACGGCAGGATAAATGGTTGGGGAATACAGGGTTCCACATACCCTATCTGCATGGAACATAGATAGGATTTATCTTTACTGTTTTGCTTTTGGGATATGGTGAATGTGCTGGGGGTTTCAGTTATATTTTTAACACAATGGTATGTAAGCACGGATGTAATACCCTTTTGTTTAATCAAAGCCTACGGGCGTTTTCTCCTCAAAAAAAAAAAAGATATGTCCTTAGAGGATGGCCGGGATACGAATTCGGTAGGGAGCACTTCAATGTTATTTTTGTTAAGAAGATCCAAAGGTTTATTAGATCACGAAGTTTCCTCGAAGTTTCGTTTGGCGTGTTTCCCATTGTTTTCCATTGTTTAGTTGAACAAAAGGCAGGTACAAGTGCTACCTGGTTTAGGGTTTAGGGTTTTTAAAGGCAGCACACTTGTCGACTTATTAAAGGCCGTGCAATTATTTTCCCACAATTTTTATTTATATTCAAAAACATATACAAATAACTAAATATGTCCACAAAAAAGTAAGAAATTTTAAACAAACTCAAACCAAATTACCGGTTTTTAATAAAAAAATATTTTTTTTAACACCGGAAATCATTTGATATTAACACTTGAAATATAATATTCTAATCAGATTGGTTAATAAAAGTTTAAACGCTAGATTTTGCAACGATTAATACAAAACATTTAGTGTTAATTTCCATGCTACCGAACATGCTGAGATTTTTATTAATAACCACAAAAAAAATTCATAAAAATAACTAGAAATCAAAATTATACTGCCGTTTAAGTTTAGACTGTCCGGTAGGTATTAAATGACTTCATTTAAGCTTAGACTACCGAGAAAATATATTGCCAATTTTTATATTTGATTTATTTGAAATAAATATTATATTAAAAAGACTACCGAGAAAATATACTCTTCACAAATTTCTTTTATTTTTAAATCATTTTGTGTCATCGTTCATAAATCATAAAAATAGTAAAAAACATCCAAAAATAGTAAAAATTGGTATTATACAAGTTTATTATATAACCAATTAACCGAGCTACATAGATCGAAAAATAGAAATAAAAATCTTAATCAGAAATTTCAACTCAAGTTTTGAAGCTCTTTCCTTTGTTTTTTGGCAATTCTGAATTTTGAAACCCAACATTGTGGTCGCTGACGCATGCGCATTTTCACCAGCTTTTCGAAAAGTCGTCATTTGTTGAAATCGGACACTCGAGCGCCGTTTTATGGCCGTTTGAAGTTTCATCGTCGTTTTATGCTTTCTCAGTGAATATATCGCCTCTATTGCTTCATTCATTATTCTGGCTTCGGCTGTTTACGAGAGATGTCTTAGATAAATACATGTACAGCATGCAGGTGCTTTAGAAATGAGAGAAATGACTTCAAATATTAATACAGATGCATTATAACAGAAAGACACATATCGAATTTGTTAGATGACTAATAAATATCCGTCTGAAAGATATGTATTTTATTATGAAAATGTAAAAATATTATATCTATGTTATGTTAATAAGTTTAAATATCTTCGTTTAAAGTTTAAATAATTGATATGACCGTTTAACATGATCTCCATATGATAATGGACTTGCAACCTAAATTTTACACTTCTTATAGTTGTTTATTATTCTTTAAATGGGTAGAAAAGCACTACTTTTGAATGGTCAAGAATTTTTAAATCAAGTAATTTTCTATCTATCTAAAAAATTATTTTAAAATAAGTAAAATTTGATCTACATGTATATTTTCATACGATTTCATACAGAGATCATGTTGAGCAATTCATATTGATCAACAATTCGAACTTTGAAAACAAAAGTATTAGTCCATAATGGACCAATCTGATTAGAAAGTTGCAAAATCTCACTACTAGAATTCTCGTCCTTTCCAATGGTCTGGAAAGGCATTTCCAAGAGTATGAAGGATCCATGGAAATAAAATAAGCTTTTCTGACACAGTTAACCATTTCCAACGTCAAGTCCTTGGAATAAGTAGCGCATGGAAATAAATACTGTGCCGTTGGAGATGTATCATTTACATCCTTGGAAAAAGTTTGGCATGACACGCAACCCACCAGAACAGAGATATTGTATTATATTGAAAGCTCATGGAAATACTGGGGCAAATGCCCATATAAATGTTTTTTTGATAAAGTTTATATTATTTTATTGTTGGACTTATTATTTCCATGCGCTGGGCTCTTGGAAATGTTTTGCTTGTTATGTTTATATTATTTTATTGTAAATGTTCATGAAAATAATGGGGAGCATGTCCATGAAAATGTTTTGTTGATGCAGTTTATATTATCTAATTATTTGACATACTATTTCCAAGGGTTCACCGTTGGAAAAGTTTTGCTTAGTCTGATTATATTATTTTATAGTGAATGTTCATCAAAATAGTCCAGAAAAGACCCATGGAAATGTTTTCTTAATTCAGTTTATATTATTTTATAGATGTACATACTATTTCCAAGGAGTTAGCCCTTGAAAATATTTTGCTTAGTCTGTTTATATTATTTTATAGTGAATGTTCATAAAAAAAAGTTCAGAAAAAATTCATGAAAATGTTTTCTTGATTCGGTTTATATTATTTTATAGTGGGACATACTATTTCTAAGAGTTAGCCGCTGAAAATATTTAAATCCTAGAGACCGAAACATTTTTGTATATTTTAGATCTCCCTTTGAATTGGCTAAATAAACAAATCACAACAAGCAAGTTTTAATTGTGATAAACATGAAACATTAGATTGCCATTCAATGCAATAAAAAGCTAATTATTTTACAATTTAGTGTATAAAATTACATTTAACTAAAATTTGATGTACATAAGTTAATAAATCAATAAATATTCAGATGTAGCTAATATTTATAATAGGGCAAAAGTCATTCATCAAAATATTTAAAACTTAAAAAACAAATGTCAGAAATAATTACAACAAAACATATCCCAACAAAATACAACTGGTGCAGACTTAAGCATTAATATCATCCTTGCTTCTTGCTCGACTTATATTTATTGGTTGGCAACCAGTGCTTGTTGCATGCAATAAGAAAATTTACCATAAGTGAACTGTAATAATGACTAATAAAATACCAATTGGCACAAATTCATTATGTACTAGTTGCATCAATTATTATCGATTCAAACAACCGTTCGATTGTACCAGTACAAACTGATATGTACTTGTATGAAGTATGAAAGAAATCAAATGTTGCCAATTAAGAATCAAATTGAAATTTTCACAAATCAAATCAAATCATAAACATATAGTAATACATAAATAATTGAAATTGTCCTTCATAATTAAAGCCTAGTCTTTATTATTTTTTGTTCAAGTTCCAACAAAACAGTAAATTTACTTAAGTTCAAACTTGCGAAGATGATTGATAAAATAGAAGCAAGAAAGCATTCTAAACCTAGTAAGGCTACTTACTAGTACGTTTAGATTAGTACTAGTTGGTTCTTTAAGAAGTAAAATGCTAAATGGCCTTATTGTAACAGTAAAAAGAAAGTGTTATAGCCTGAAGTCATAATTGTTATGAGAACTCTAAAAACTATAAAAAATGTAAGAATTACGCAAAAAAATCCAAAAGGAAAGGAAAAAGAGGAAAAAAATGTAAATAGTGACTAATAAAAAAATACAATGTTCAATTATGAGAAAAAAAAAATAATAGTATTATCTGATTAGAACTGATGGGATGGAAAGTTGCTGCATGCAATCCAATATAATTTTAGGAAAAATTAAGTTATAAAGGAATAACCTCTAATCCAGCCTCTTTCATTTTTTGTGCGGCATGCTTGAGTTGCTACTCTGACAAGATGATACTGGTATATTTGCAACCTGTACACCTCACTGGTTCAATTCCAAGAGTTCCATAGCCACAACATATACATCTCAAGTACTTCATGCTTGCTACCTACTATCTAGCCTTATAAAATTTAAAAATAAAATGAAAACAAATGCATTAAAAAAGTGAAATTCATGACCTTTTATTTACAAAGAAATAAATTAAAGATAAAAATAGAGAGTAAATGAAGCATTTTCATTTGTTCTCTTTTAATTCACCTCGTGAACAGTGAACATTTTCATGTGTTCTCTTTTCAGCTCACCATTCGTTTCTAATATAATTCACCACTCTTTGGGTTGCACATGAATTGTTCGATGAAATGCTTCTTAGAAAATAGCATTGCTATGAACTCACCATGAGAAAGGGAATGGTCATGGTCTTGCCAAGGCTAAGTTCAGCCACAAAATCGACCAGAAATAGCACCTCCGAATCCAATACTCGGCACCAAATTCGCTCTGCCCAATAGTCTTGACCTAAGAAGGTGGGCATAGTTTGAAACCCTTAATTTCCACAAATTATTGGTAAATCAGACATTTGTATAAAGTGGGTGCGAATGATTACCCTTATCAGTGTACGCAAGGGCTCAGTCCATTCTAAAAAATTTATGGTCATATCATATAAGTTTCAGCTACTTTTGTGCTAAACCTTCCAATTGTACTCAATTCAACATGGAACGAACATAAGAATTGAACCATACAAGTCAATTCAGTGCACTTGTACACAAAATAGGCATTACATCAAATAACTTTTGTGCACAAAATAAAATAAACAAACTTACGTACTACAATAAATGCAGCAAAGCAAAAAAATTATTTACCTATTCGTAATAGCCTTAAAAAGAACACATGCACCATTAAACAATTGAATAATAGGAAAAATAAAATCATTCTAACTCAAATCTTTAGTATGGTCAAGAAATTTGCCGGCTGGATAATTTTTTAATCCTTTTTTCAACACCATCAAGATCAATCACCTTAATTTGCAGATTCTATATAAACACTCCGCCAAAACTGTTCATGATCCATGTGCCCTTCTTCGCAAGGTGCCATCACTGGAAAGGGCGACAAAATTGCAAATAAAATGCTTCGGTATGAGCAAAGGTCTTACCTTGCCTTGTTTAGAAGGAGGCCGGTGAGCATGACCTAGCCTTGCCTTGGTGCTTTTATGAAAGAGATGAAGGAAATGTGGAGGGAAGTTCTAAAAAAATTAGGAGGGAGTCAAAAATTGGTTTGCCAAAATGTGGAGGGAAATGTGTATAATTCAACCTAACACTGGTTGTCGATTTCAAGGTAGAAAATTGGTTTGGCGGCAATCAAAAAAATGTCGAGGGAAGATGCCAAAAAAAATTAGAAGGGAGATCAAAATTAGGGAAAGAAAGGAGTCTACTAGTGAATTCGCATCCTCTGAGATATCTCATATGTTGCTGACATTTAGAAAATCTCAACTGTTCAAATATATTCTGCACGACTCTCAAAGCTTAAATAATACTGGCACCTGTACTGTCTCGAATCTGCACGAATCTCAGAGGAAACGCACTAGTCTTCTTGTTATGTTTGGGACCAGTATCCTCTGCGGAGTTTTCCCCTTGCGGAGCTGATCGGACAGTCCAGATTTAATCTCAGCAGGTGAGTGTTCGGATGATGGAGGAGCAGTATTAATTTTGCTTTAAAATTCGTGCTAAAATCTTATTTCGACCGTACGATAAAAAACGAACGGGCTAGATTAAAAGAACCGCACAGCTCTGCAGGTAAAAACTCCACAGAGAATGCGATTTCGTTAGGAAAATTTTACATAATGCCCTCTCTTTTCAAAACATAGAAGAAAATACTCTCTTCTCAAAATTATTAACAAAATACTCTTGTGGACTCCACTTTTCTCCTCTCTCCCCTTCCCTTCCACTCATTTATGTTTACTCTCTTTATTTATGCTTTAAAAAATATATTTGATCTAGAATAATGTAAAATTTTATTTACTAAAATTAGAAAATATATTATTAGCTTATATGTAAAATCTTTTAACATACGTGTCCTTTCAAAAAATATTATTTTATAAAAAAAATTTAATTAAGAGAAGAAAAAAATAATGTAACAAAAAACGAAAAAAAAGAGAGATTTGGATGACAATGGAATATGCAAATATCATGTAAGCTGACAAATATACAAATATACATTCATATAGAATAGAAGAAATAAAACTATTTAACTATTTACACACACACATATATATAAACAAATTAGTTACACCACCCTTTTGTACTATTTTTTCCAAATTGTAAGTTGAAGAATCCAAGTTCGCCAGTGTTAGACATCCTGAAATAAATTTCAAGTCACTAATTCCGTTGTCATTCAAATCTCTCTGTTTTTTTTACCTTTTTTGTTACATCAATTTTTTCTCCTCTTAATTAATTTTTTTTTATAAAATAATATTTTTTGAAAGAACACATATGTTAAAAGATTTTACATATAAGTTAATAATATATTTTCTAATTTTAGTAAATAAAATTTTACATTATTCTAGATCAAATATATTTTTTAAAGCATAAATAAAGAGAGTAAACATGAATGAGTGGGAGGGAAGGGGAGATAGAGGAAAAGTGGAGTCCACAAGGACATTTTGTTAATAATTTTGAGAAAAGAGTATTTTGTTCTATGTTTTGAAAAGAAAGGGAATTATATAAAATTGTCCATTTCGTTATGTTTGATACCGAATGAAATATTGAATTCGCATCCCCTGAGAAATCTCAAATTTTGAGTGACTTTATGGAATATCTTAATCTTTAAAATACCGGCATTTTTATTCATAACCAAAAAAAATATATATATTATTAATAACCGGTCCACCAAAAAAATTTCACCCATACCCAAACCGCCCCACCATTGGGCGGTTTACCCCCCCCCCCCCTCCCAACCCGCCCCCCCAAGGGGCGTTTTACCCTCCCACCAACCCGCCCCCTGGGTTTACCCATTTTTCCTGTATTTAACCGTTTTCTCTCTCTTGTCTCACCATAATTCATCCAATACAAACTAATTGATCCATTCTGCTCTCAAACAGTGTTCCGATGCGATTTTGAGGTGATTTTGAGGCGATTTTGATCAACAGTGACCGAGGTATTTTTTTTTAATTTTAGAAATTTTAGAAATAAAAAAAAATACTTATATTGAACCAAAAATGTTGTTTTGAGACGAATTTATATGTTGTTTCAGAAATAAACCAAAAATGTTAATTGCACTGTACTGGGGTGGAAAAATCACGAAAGGGGAGTTCGGATGCCAATACTCGAAAGATGCGAGTTACGGCTTCCAACTGAATGTCAATACTTCAATTTATGAAATAAAGGAAGCAATCTTGCAAAAAACCAGTTGGGACCGTGCCCGATTTACTGTAGAAATCAGTACCCGAATTAACAACCAACCGACAGGTGGCAAACCTTATTATGTAAAATATCCTATAGCAGACCAGGATATATGAACAGCTGTGTAAGGTTTTTTTGAGTCCACTTCAATCCCGATAATGGACATATTTTGCAAAAAAGTTTCGATTGAACCAGTTGGTGCCGGGGATGGACCATCTACCCAGAACAACTTTGACATTGGGGCTGGATCTTCCACCCAAAACAATTTGGACATCGGGGCTGGACCTTATGCAGAGCAGAACTTGGACACTAGGGCTGGACCTTATGTCGAGAATGAAAACCCAGGATATGACAATTATACAACTGATTATAGGTATGATCACAACCAGGATATGACCTCACCCCCTCATGAACCTGTGAGACGAGATAGGTATTTGCATGTACCTGAGCGCCGTGCTGCAACCCGGGCTGAAACTAGAAGACGGTCATGTGTTGGTCGGGTTGGATATCAATCAGTACCTGATCCATTACCTAGCTATAACCTTTGCAGTCGATCAAAATGATATAGACATTAATATTGACGGTATAGATGAGATACCGAGGGAGGAAATAGAAACTGGTGATGATTGGGACGGGGATTGGGATTCAGACAGATTATCAGAGGGCGATGATGAGAATATTATGCCTCCTCCAATTGAATATAGATTTCCGATCAATGGACGAAGGGACAAGCACCCGATAAGGACATTCAATGACACTACTTCCTTTGAAGAAGCAGACATTTCTTTTTTTGGGACACGCGTTGTATATAACGAAGAGATTAGCCCGGGCCAGCTTTACACCAACATAGAAGAACTGTCGAGGAAAGTTAAGCAGTTCCATTTAAATGGTAACTGGGAGTTTACAGTAGCCAAGCGAGAGAGGACCCGGTATGTTGCAATTTGTAAAGAGACAAAGTGCAAATGAAAGTTGTCTGCCGCGCCTAAAGGCAAGGGGGAGGCATGGATAATTAAGGATGTCAAGGGACCACACACTTGCAAGTCTGCGTCAAAAAGGAAAGACCATACTGCGCTGACGGCATCAGTTATTGCCGATGTAATTATGGAAGACATCAAGGAAGAGCCTGCGATGAGCATTAAGGAGGTTGCTCGTGCGGTGAGAAAGATCTACCCATATATAACTCCACATTATAATAGGTTATGGAGAGGTTGGGAACTCGCAGTCTGCAGATGCTTCGGAACCTGGAAGGGGTCGTACAATCTCCTCGCACCATTACTTATTGCCATAACAAGTACAAATCCGGGAACCAGATTCCAGCAGTGGCATGTACCAACCGATACACCCGGTGAGGTACAATTCAAGGGCATAGCATGGGCTTTCGGTCCATGTATTGAAGTCTTTCGATATCTTAGACCTGTGATCAGCATCGATGCATGTTTCATGTCCGGCCGGTATGGTGGGGTTCTGCTTATAGCATGTGCATATGATGCTGAAAACCAGTTGTTGCCCATAGCCTTTGCCATTGTTCAACAGGAGGATGGTCCAAATTGGAGTTTTTTCATGTCCTTTGTGAGAAACGAGGTGGTAGAAAATAGGTTCATCTGCGTAATATCAGACCAGCACTTGGACATTAAACATGTACTTAATAGCCCCAACTATGGTTGGAACACAAATACCGGAGAGGCTGTGCACAGGTTCTGCATGCAACACATTTCAGAGAACCTGTGCAAGAATACCGGCGAGGGTGAGTGGCTTGCTGACAGGTTCAAAATTGGCTGTAAAAGAAAAAAACCACGACGGATGGAAGATATGTTCAGAGAATTTGCAAGAGTATGTATGCATTTCTTTTTTCATAATTTTTTTGGACATTTGTACGACTTGTATAACTGACTTTTATTTATCTATTTTTTGTAGACATTTCCGGAGGCAAATGCCTATTTAGCGAAGGCAGGCAAGAGACATCCGAAAGATCCGTTCGAGCCGTCAGCATATGAGAAGATATTTCAAGCATGCGATGGAGGTTGGAGATGGGGAATTATGACCACTAATGGGTCAGAGTCATTAAACAATGTCTTCAAACAGAGCTGTATGTTACCCGTGGTTTCACTGGTGGAGGACACATTCTACAAGTTAAATGCTTGGTTTGTTGAGAGGCATGCTAAAGCCACTGCCTTAGCGAGTAGGGACCAAACATTCTCAGATAGAGTTGAAGAGAAATTAAGAAAACACAGAGAAAAATGTTCTATCATGCGCGTTGTACCGTATGGTACCACAGGTATGGAATATGAAGTGCAGGTTCAAAATGAGATTATTCCACCGCGCATGAACCAAAATGGCATTATAGAAACTCAACAACGCGCATGCAAGTACAAAGTCATTTTAGGCGATAACAATCAAGTAACGTGCGAGTGCCAAGGCCCCCAATTAGTTCGCATACCGTGTTCTCATGTTATGGCGGTTTGTCGAGAACGAAACTTTTATGATGACGTATTTGTTGATAACTATTACCGTACCGATTTCCTTCTGCACACCTGGACACCATCATTTCACAGCTACCCCAACCAGTACCAGTGGCCATACTACCTTGGGCCTACGGTGGTTCCCGATAAGAAATGGATCAGGAAGGGGAGGAGGAAACACAATCGGCGAACAATGCATATGGACAGGATGCAAGGTCGTCGAGTGGGACATGAGGCTCACCGTTCTACTACTGACAGACAGAGGGCAGGTATGTAGATGATCTGTGATAAACTTAAAATTGATTTGAAACTAAATTTAAATATTGATACTGAATGTTCAATGAAATGCATTGCAGAGGCCATAAACGAAGCCAACGAAAGAGAGAATGCTAGGGTGGTTGCCAATGCCGGACCTTCTGGAAGCAGGCGACCCAGCTAGGGAAGCCAATCAGGGAGTAGTCAGGGCTATACAACTGCTGATGTCGCGCCATCATCCACTTCCAGAAACCTAAGAAGTAGACTTGGTCTGTTCAGCCGTAGGAAGACTTAATTCAGCATATGTTGTATTTATATTCCTATCTTATATTCCAGACTTATTTGTTCAGTTACGCTATGAACTTATTTAATTAACTTATGTTGTAAACCATTTTCCGTATGTTAATTAACTTATGTTACAAAACCATAAACAGGTACAAACATACCATTATTGGTCCTCAACTTTTCTGATGATCGAATAGAAATTATTGGAATTGACATTTCCTATATCTTCTCCATCGTCTAAAACTCACGCACGAAATTAAATCAAATACAAAGCACGACTGACATGGAAATAAACAGGGAGAGTGATAAAAAAAAAGAGAACACGAAATTGAACTCGCACCACAAATTATATTCTTCACGGAAAGATATTGAACCATTTTCCTTAGATAAAAACTTATGTTGTGAAACATTTTCCTTAGATAAAAACTGATAATTACTACAAAAACTGATAATTACTACAAAACCTGATAATTACTACCAAACCTGATAATTACTACACACTGATAGTCCTACACACTGATTCAATTAACTTATTACACATTGATTGTTAGAGTGTTCAGTCGCAGCAGCCGAAGAGACAGTTTTACCAGCATTTTTCTTTCTTTTCACATCGCCGATATGAGTCGCATCAGGCTTTTTCCCAAAACTAATTGGATTTTGTTTTTTGTAAAGACTTTTCTCAAAATCATCATCGTCATTCAATGACCTATGTATTACATAGTTCTTCATAGTACAAGAACCGTTCATTGTTGACCTTTCAGATTTCCTTTTTCCACTACCGGAAGATTCACTTGATGTTTCTCTGTTCATCGTTTTCGCCTAAATAAGGCAACAACACAAACAACATATAAAATAATAATACAAAATGAATTATTTGTTCAATATTAGTTTTTTGTTTATTTATCAAATTTCTCACATTTAGAAAAAATGGTAACATTTAAAAAAAAACATACCTCGGTCACTGTTGATCGTAATCGGCTAAAAATCGCATCTGATCACTGTTTGACATCCAAGATCCGAGAGTGAGTGAGAGAGAGAGAGAGGGGTGGCTAGGGTTTCGGGTTCGGAGGGGATCTTATATAATTAATAAAAAAAAAAATACTAAACCGCCCCATGGGGGGGGGGGGGGTGGGGGGGGGGTAAGCCGCCCTATGGGGGGGCGGTCTGGGGGGGGGGGGGGGGGTAAACCGCCCAATGGTGGGGCGGTTTGGGCATGGGTGAAATTTTTTTGGTGGACCGGTTATTAATAATATATATATATATTTTTTTTTGTTATGAATAAAAATACCGGTTTAAAATACGTTCTGCACGAATCTCAAAGCTCAGATAATACGGAACGTGGGCACGGGACACATCAGTCACGCAAAAATTGAGATATCTCAGATGATACGCACCCATGAAATATTTTGGTACCTGTTAATGAATTCACATCCTCTCCAATATTGAACAAGGGAATCTTTTACAATTAGTAAATCCGGACCATTCTTTTTAGTTTGGCACGAATCTCAAAGCCAACTAATACTGCCCTCTACACTAGCCCGAATCCCAAAGGGTGAGATTTAATCTCAAATCGTAAAGTGTGGCCCATGCTCTACATTTTTGGAGAGGATTTGAATCCACTGTGAATGGACACAAAAAGGTTACAGTGAAACAGCCTATGAAATGTTGGAATCCATTAACAATATGCACACTTCATCACAGATCGTACGGCTCATATTCAGAGCCTAATCTGATTCTAAACACATGTACAGAATTAAATATGAAAAGGTTCTAAAAAAAAAAAGCTAGTTTTTAACATGTTATATTTATAAATCATAACAACTATTGACAATTATATAGAATTTCATTTTTTTTAGCCTCTTCAAATTGAGCTGAATATTGCGGGCTGTTGATTTTCGCATGAGAATTCAACGGTCGATCTGTAGTGAAATAACACCTAATTTCTTTTAAAATGATCAAGGTAGTACCAGGAACCTTAAAAATGAAAAATTTCTGGAGTTTCGATAATTATAAGCTTCGATCTGATCTGTCTTATTTATAGCTCTACGATGTCATTATATTCCGTCGCTTGAATGAATGTGTAAGTGAACATCAAATTAGATAAAACTTTACCAACGATGAAATTAATGGAACACTCTTGATTTGAACAGTTCCGATCGACCAACGGACGACGCTTGTCTTTGTTCCTTCACTAACTCACCCAACAAGAGTTAATGTTCTATAGTCATGCATGTTTGACATAAGTCATTGTTGCACAACTATAATATTTAATTTGTCAAAATTATTTAACAATACAATAAAAATATTCTAACATTACATTTAGATATAAATTTTATCAATATCATTTTAAATTATTTTTATTTTAATAATTGCAATTTTATTAAAGTAAAAATACTGAACTAGTTAAATTTATAATAAATAAAACCAACATCAATTATTACTTGTAAATATTTAAACTCACATGCACCATCAATTATAATACTAATTTGACCATAGAAACCGTAAAAAAATTTAAAATATATTTTTAGATTTTTTTTTCATGTTATTTGTTATACATGCATTACTTAATTTTATTTTGTTTCATTTTCACTTCCCTCTCAATTTTTTCTCACAGAGCTTTGAAATTTGGAGCGATTTTGTTAGCATAGCAGTTTTAATTTTATGCAACACACAACCTTTATAATTTAAAGAGTATCCAATATATTTAACACACTGATTCAAGCTAAAACTGCTATGTTAATATCTGTACTTGTGAAATTTTTTGTTCCATCGCATCCAGAGAGAATTTAGGAAGCCGCCATCTCTCTTGTTCCTGTACCAATTTTGCACTACGATATTTTCATTTCCCTCTCTCACTCAGCAATATTTTCATTTCCCTCCCTCTGTCTCCCTCTCTCTCTCTGAGGAATTTCAAAATCAATCTCTCCGCTGCTCAGCGCAAATCTAGCTCTCCTCTCTCCCTTCGCCATTACCTTTGCCGCTCAGAGCAACACTGAGGCATAGCTTCGTCGACTGGAAGCCGTCCACCGTGCTAGGGTTCCGGTTGTAAAAAGAGATATCAGCACTAGCTCAGGTTCTCATGCCAATCGGAGTAATTTCTCACAAAGTGCCGTGAGAACCATTGTGTAATTTTCTCTCCCTGCGTTGTTGTTCTATCTTGGTTAAGGTATTTTTGTTTCTTACTGTTTCTCTCTTATGTCGCCCAATTTGCAGTTCAGAGGCCACTTAGGTAATTGTTTTTCTTTCATCTTCTTATGCACTTTATTCATTTGTTGAAATTTCTTACACCTTGCACATTAACTGTTCACTGTAATGCCCGATTCGATAGAGAGCCTACATAACAAAGCAACAAAACATTGTAGAGCACAATAGGAACACAAGGAAATGGAAAGGCATATTTTATCACTAGTACAACACAAGCACAATAGGAACATTGTAGAGCACAATAGTAGCTTTCCTTATAATAGTGTTGAAAAGGCATATTTTATCAAAATTAAGATTAACTTTGAGTAACTGATTAAATTCGCTACAGGAAATAAAGACAAAATGTCAAAGAAGAGGCAGCTACCAGAGGTCTTATCCAATTTATTGCATCGCTGGTTTAAGCAATTAAGCTTCATCCCTCTTCGCAGTTTCTTAACCTTCAATTTCAGTTCTAAGTATAAATTACACCAACTGTTCGCAAAGCAGGTGAAGCTTCTTTCCTTCCTCATTTTTATAATAATGCCTTTTGGTTAATTGTAGCTGAGTAAATTAAATCATTATTTCTCCTTCTAGACCAAATCCAATAGGATATACTAGCATGGCCTGAAACAGCAACAAGTACTGGTGCATGGCATGCATTAATTTTCTCTTATTAGTTGCATGGATTTTTTATTTAACAAAAAGGATCAATTAGTCATTGGTTTGTATTCAAAGCAAACTGAAAGCACAAAGGTATTGTATATGCTTCTATTGCATTGTTTTTTTTATTTAATATTATATAATGCTTCTGTTGTACAGTTGTCTGTCTGCCTCATACCTGGACTATACATATATGATATATGTTATCTCTATGTCTATTCCTTAATGATTTTTCATTCACACCTAAGACTCCAGTATACTAAAAATATGTACCTCTTTTTGAATATTTCCAAAAGATTGCTCCTGAGAAGCAAACTGACCCAATTGAAGAATACGCCGAAGATATACATAGTTTTTACAAGTTAATTAAGGTAGATAAGATTCCTTCTTGGTGTGTTCTTACCAAAACCTTAAATAGCCTTATAATTATCAGATACGTACATTGTTGCTAATTACTTGGCCTTCACCAAATAATTTCACAATCATCAGAAAATGAAAAAAAGAACAGAATGTAATCGCGTAGTCAGAAAAAATCAAACTCGTAATTTACCAGAACTCATCTGGTAAATTAACAGGTGATCAGATCTGATCAGGTCAGCATATATTTATTTCATGATATGTTGTCAGGTTGGGCATGACCCAATGCATTTATATTAAAAGAAATTGCCTACTCGATCTGAAAGCATATTCCACCAACTTAAGAGCTGCACTTCATTTACATCTCAACTTTTTTGTGTTTAATTGCAAAATGCAAATACTGAAATATGTAGGGTCCCTTTTTGCAAAATGGTAAAATACTTTGGATAAATTGTACAAAAGAGAACCTAAATGATTTTTTTTCTTTCAATAATTCACTAGTTCCAAGATTTTAGCGACATATGGATGCTGAGATATAGCACAAGTGATGTCCTTAAAATGGAAAAGACGATTTTGAATAGACTTGAGTGGTGTCTTAGTTTGCCTACCCCTTATATGTTTCTAGTTAGATATATAAACATTGAAAAGACGGACAAAGAGGTAATTTCTCTCTTTTGTTTTAATTCTATGTTTATTGAATGATTTCAGCCTTTTAGGTGTAACTCTAAATTTTTTAAATCACATGTACTTTAATTACAAAAGGACACGGGAACTCTTTCCCTAGCCTCCTCTCCTGCTCATTGTTATCATTATTAGTGAGTGTTTTTTCGAAGAAATTACGAGAGGAAGGGAGAAGATTAACATTTTTGTAGGGTATATGAAATGTTGAGCTATATATTCCAGCCGGTAGTCTTTCATATAGTCTAATTATTTTTTATTTTTCTGTCTTCGTAATTTTGTAGATGGAATGCATGATATTCTTCGTTTCGGAGCTGGCATTAACACAACACTTCCTAATTGAGTATCGTCCTTCGTTGCTTGCTGCCTCTTGTGTATACGCAGCAAGGTGTACCCTTAAGAAAAATCTCCTCTAGACTAAGACACTCCAGCGCTTCACCAGATACTCTGAGCCACAATTAAGATGTAAGTCTTCCCTCCTTTCCTTTGATTATTTAGTTCATGATCTATTTTATATTAATGTTTAATTCTAGTTAATTACCGTAGTAATTTTTATTTTCCTGTTGCAATTAGCTGAACCGGAAAAGAGGCAGGTTTGGACCGGCAAAAATGAATATACAAACTTTATTTTATTATATCAGGTCAAAGATTTTTTTTAACTCTGAACCATTGTTCTTGTTTAGTCTTTAGTACTTTGCTAAAAGTGATTTAAAGGAAATTATAATTTCATCCATAAAATTATTATTCATAAGAACTCTTATCTTCAGAAAAATAGAAAATAATTTCCTAGGTTTTTGACAGAACTGACCCATACCGAAGTAAAACTAATATTTTGAGAGGTATGCATAATTTCCCGGTGCAAAGTTATTTATTTTGAAGGGGTATGCAAAATTTATTATCATATACGATAACATGTTGTTTCCATATTACACTCTTAGGATCTGATATGTCTTACACCACCAAATGAGGGAGGGTCTTTCACCGCACTATTAAATCAAGCTGCAAACGATGAACATGCCACAGATGGAGCCGAGACGAACTTGTGGTTTGGTCCTGAGTCTAGCTTCAATGTGAACCGGCCCTTTTAGTATTAATATGTACCTTAGCTCTTACAAATGCTCAACAGGATAACTAATTTTGTGAATTTTAGTTAACAGGTGGTGGTATATTTTGGTATGTTTACAAGTGCAATATAGTCTTGTTTTTGTAATGTGTTTTGCACATATTTTGATACAATGTACGATGAATATCACAAGGTTAATTATATGCTTTCGATTTAGATATGTTTGTGCTTGTGTTTATTTGGTTAAATGGGAACTGGGGAATATATAACAGTATTGGGTTGGTACAGAGTGGATTGTAGAATGTGGGCAAAATGTTACAGTACTAGTAAACATTATATTTCCATGAGCATTCCCATGGAATAACGAAGTAACACTTCCTTGGAAATACTCATGCATGGAATAGGTCAAGTGGGTCCCATCTCGTCACCCCTTGGAAATACTCAAGTGGGGCCCATCTACACTCCGTTGGAAATATACTGTGGGGCCTATTTGGTCTTGCATTGGAAATACTCAGTGGGTCCCAAGTTCAACATCCTTGGAAATACTTAGTGGGTCCCAAGTTCAACGCCCTTGGAAATAATCAAGTGGGCCCCACGCGATGCCCTTGGTAATACTATAGACTTGGGCCGAGTATCAAACTATTTTTATGCGTTGCTTTTCCAAGGGGCTTCGGTTGGAAAATGTAAGATAAGACTTTTTCCAAGGATAACCCATGGAAATGACATATTTTTTGGCTATTTTCATCGAGGCTTGTTGCGACGGTAGTATTTCCAACGGATACCGTTGGAAATGACGATTTTTGGGCTTATTCCAACGGTACCCCGTTGGAACAAGCCCTTTTTCTGCTCTTGGAAAAAACGATAATTCTAGTAGTGTCTAGTGCTTAAACTTTTATTAACCAATATGATTAGAAAGTTGTTACAAAATCTAGTGTTTAAATTTTTATTAACCAATTTGATTAGAATATTATCTTTCAGGTGTTAATATCAAATGATTTCCGGTGTTAGTTTTTTTTAATTTTTATTTGAAACCTGCTATTAATAGCCGATTTCTAATAAAAATTAAGAACTGGCTATTAAATAGCCAGTTTGGGTATGTTTAATATTTCCTACCTTTCGTGGGCATATTTGGTTATTTATATTTGTTTTTGAATATAAATAAAAATGGCGGGTTATTTTCCATAGTGCAGGTTCTCTATGGCCTGATCTTCTACTACTAACTGTATGGCTTTGCAGATTTAAAGAATACTCTCTCATAGGTAGGCTGCAAATGAGTTTTGAGTGAGCCAGGGATAATTTGATCTTAATTAACTAGTGAATTTTACGAATAAAAAATAAAAAACACTGGACAAAATAAAAAAAAAAGTACAAGAGTGACAAGATAAAAATTATAAAAAGTACAAGAATTACAAAAACTGAGAAAGGAAAAATGAAAACAAGTAAATAGTAAAATACACAAGATGAAGATTAACTTTTTACTCTATGCAAAATATTGGCCCTAGCTTTTGTTCTCTTTCTATTTGCTCTCGTGGTAATAATTTATTCTGCGCAAGTTAAAATATGCAAAATATTGGTCCTAGCTGGTCAACGTTCTATCGTCCGTCATTTTTATTCATAACCAAAAAAATAAATAAAATAATATTAATAACCAGCGCACCAAAAAAATTTCATCCATGCTTAAACCGCCCCCCCAGGGGGGCGGTTTACCCCCCACCCAACCCGTCCCCCCAGGAGACGGTTTACTTAATTTTTTTTTTTGTTTTTTTTTAATGCGATGATGGATTATTTATAATTATGTTTATAATTTATGTATTTTGTAATATTATGTATTTGTTTATATTTTTAATACGATGGATTTTATGATTTGTGAATAGTTTAAAACATAAGTGAACAAAATAATCAAATAACGTCTGATCAACATAAAATATAGAAACGAAAACAAAGTGAATAAAATCAGCAAATATCATCTAACCAATATAAAATATAGAAACGGAAATATAAAAATAATACTGTCAGGTCTACAATATGAAATATAAAAACTATCGATGAGGATGACGACGACCGGACAATGACAGTCTGGGAGCCGGCCCGCACGCCCTCGGCGGCTGCACACGGGTCCTTTGTCGCTGCACACGCCTCCTCCGTGGCTGTAGAGGATCCTCGTTATGAGTCAGATCCACATGCATGTCCTTCTCGTCATCAGAATGATCTACATTCATGTCCTCCTACATTGTGCCCGTGGATCGGCGGTGTGAATCGGGCCATGGATCATACTGAGTAGCATGCGATGGATCCGTCTCCCATGAATCGGTCTCCCATGAATCGGTCTCCCAGTCCCCAGTATATGTGCTCGGGGGCTGTGTCCCGAACGCAGCAGTCTCCCAAGCATCAGTGGGCTGCTGTGCCCCACTGCCACTAGCCTCGTGGTCGTGCTGCCTGAGGGGTGGCATCGATGGTGTGGCTCCGGTGAGATCCTCTACACCGGTGGCGGTGAGGCCAAAGTTTGCCGGAGTGAAAGTGGGTTCGGCACACCATATAGGATGACCATCCTGCAGTTATATAATGTTAGTTTTTCTTTATGAAAATAACGAAAATTTAATTTATACGGAGACGAACCAGCTTACCTCGCCAAGCTGCACTGGCACATTATATTTATTGTAGTAGGCGTGCCATTTTTTGTTGTCGAGCACCCAATTATGGAACGCCCAATCCGGGTTGTCTTCTGCAACATTTGAGTTGAAGTTGTTAAGAACACACTTTGAAAACAAAATTGTCTTCTGCAAAATTGACGGGCCCCAGGGCAAATGGGTCTTACTCTCGTCACCCATCATTCTCCGCCGAAGAGAATCACTGTAGTCGCCCTGTAAGTACACCGAATTCATGCACCACCGCTGGTACCAGACCATATATCGCAATGCCCATGGTCCCACTCCCAAACTGACGTCTGCCGGGTCAGGCGGGACCCACAAGTTGTTCTCAGGCGTGCGGGCAATCCTGTAGTGGCCTAAATGGCGGGCGCTCCAATCCACCTCTTGCTTCTTATGGAAGGTACTGCATTATAAGTTAGTTAGATACAATTTGTAAAATAATATAAATATTTGAGTGTGTATTACTTGTGCAACTTCTCCGTCTCATCCTCACCAAGTATCGGGTCATCCGGGATGAAGGCATCGAAGCCGAACTGACGAGGAACCCGATCAGGATAGTGATACTCAACTATCCAATAACAAACGACCAGATCCCGGTATAAACCGAGATCCCTCTGTTCCATCGTCAAGCGACATAATATCCTAGCCCGGTACCACGCCCGATACAGGAACCAATCGATGTTTGCCTGGTGCAACAGTTGGAGCTGATTCCGGACGTACGAGATACCCGCCGTCCCTCCCCTCGGCGTATTCTCATAGCGGAGGCGGCTACCCCATATGGCACCGTATTGAGGGCTTTTGTCGATGTCGGAGCCCCTTTGCCACTTCACATTCGATGGAATTTCAGGTCGGCAGACCGGTAGGTGCGACCAGGACCATTGCTGTAGTAGAAGGAGTGGCCCATTGAACTGCTGGCTGCCTCTCTAAAATTGTAGATGTGTATTTGTTATTATCAAATAAAAAAAAACGTAAATAACATTAATTGAAGAAGACTTACCAGACAAGCGTGACACAGTCCTCTGTACAAACATGCAAGCACAGCTCCACCCTAGTTCCACCGCGATGGCTTATCGAGTAGCTCCAGCTGCTGGAGGAATATAATCGGAACCGAGTCGCCACTAGAATAGACAAACATCGTGGTACCACATAAGTCAAGCATTTCTAACAATTTCTAACAATTCCAATTTAACAATTTCTAACAATTTGTAAAAATTTCTACCATTTTTCAAACATTTCTAACTATTTCAAACAACCCTAAACAATTCCAATCAATTTTTACTAAATTCAATAACAACAATTTCAAGCAAATCTCGCAATTTCTAACAATTTCATATAAATCCCGTAATTTTGAACAATTTATACAAAATTCCAAACAATTTATAAAAAATCCAAATAATTTATAAACAAGTTAAAGAAATAATTTCATACCCGAAAATGAAATCGGAGCGACGGCGACTACGAACTCGGATGGAGAGAGAGAGGGAGAGAGGGTGGCGGGTAGAGAGAGAGAGAGAGGGAGAGGGCGGTAGAGAGAGAGAGAGACGGGTCGGGAACGCTTGAGAGGTGCGAAATGTCGTGTTCGGGGCGAAAAAACGGGGTTTTTGGGCGGTTTTCGGCGGTGAGAGGGGTGGTTCAGGTTGGGCGGGTAGGATTGGGGTTTGGGAAGGGAGGGTATTTAAAAAAAAAAAATTGGACTAAACCGCCCCCTGGGGGGGCAGGTTGGGGGGGGGGGGTAAACCGCCTCACTGGGGGGCGGGTTGCTTGGGGACGAAACCGCCCCCCGAGGGGCGGTTTGGGCATGGATGAAATTTTTTTGGTGCGCTGGTTATTAATATTATTTTATTTATTTTTTGGTTATGAATAAAAATGACGGTCCTATCGTTCTCCAACCTCTGTCTTCCAGCTCAGCATGAACTTATTTATCTAATTTTCTTTTACACTGTTGCAGGAAAGCTATAGTGTGCCAAACAATAATTCAGACTTGATTTATTAAATGAAGGAAACGAATAATTCAGACCTAACTTCACCCCATTATTATACTTCCAGCTCATCTCCGCCACCAACTATACACTTCCGAGTTACCCTATTATTCAACTATCCACATTAATTCCAATCTCTATTCCTCTGAGCACTAGCTGCAGCTCTCATTCAAACAAACATGGCGATGATACTCGATACCTTCCTATCTAAGTTTAGCGAATTTCTCATGCAAATGGTGACCGATGAGGTGGGCATGCTGCTGGGCATCCCTGGCCAGCTTGAGAAGCTCGGGGAGGCCATTCATGACATTCAATGCGTTCTTGTTGATGCCGAAAGGAAGCAGAACAACGACACTACCATTGAACGCTGGCTCAAGCAGCTGAAGGATGTCATGTATGATGCCGATGACGTAATCGACCTCTGTCAGATCAAGGCAAAGGAGCGCCTCGCTAGCTCCAGTTTACATTCTCGCTGTGGCTTCCCATTGCTCTCTTGCTTCAGGAATCCCTTCTTTGCTCATGAGATTGGTTCCAAAATAAAGAATATCAATTCAAGATTAGAGGGTATTGCCAAGAGAAGGACTGATCTGGGTTTGATCCAATCGCCGATCTTTCCTAGGCCTTTTGATGGAGTTCGTCGAGTGGGCTCAATCATCAGTCGCAAGACTAATCACTTGATTGTGGTAGATGATATTGTGGGAGAAAAGATTGAAGAAGATACATAGATGCTAGTGAGCTGGCTAACTGAAGATGAGAAGGGGGTTAAGGAAAATGTCTGTGTTGTTGCTATTTTGGGAATGGGAGGAATTGGGAAGAACACTCTAGCTAAAATGATTTTCAATGATCCTAGAATTGATGATGAATTTAAGTTAAAAATATGGGTATGTGTCTCGAAGGAGGTGAAAGGAGAAGAAGTGTTGAAATGTGTGATCCAGAGGACAGGAGGTGAGCTCGGTTACACCAATGAAAGATCAAAGCTGGTGCCTATACTCAAGAGGCACATCAAGGGGAAAAAGTTCTTTCTTGTTCTCGATGATGGTTGGTACGAGAGTCGAGCAGTTTGGGACGGCTTGTTGCGGGCTCCCATGTGTAGGGGAGCACATGGGAGTAGTTTACTTGTTACAACTCGAGATGAAAGAGTTGCGAATGGAATGAGGGCAACAAAATCACATCGAGTGGAGAAGTTATCCGACGAGGATGACTGATCCTTACTAATTAATCAGGTATTTCTAAAATCTAGGATAGTACTTTATAATTTTCACATAATTTTGAATTAATATTAGCTGTTAACTAGCTTATATATTCTCTATTATTTTATGTTTTTGACTTCTATTTTTTTCAAAAGTTACATAAGATCTCCTTAATCTGATTTAATAATAATGTGTGCTAATTTATACAAGATGCCAGTATTTGGTCCTTTGTCTCAACCAATTGATTCAAACAAAGGCCACAGCCCGACATAATATTGCATCCTCTGGATATTTGTGTCTTTTGGGTGACAATTTTTATTTTGAATAACTGACAAGAGAAAGGTTATGACCTTAATTTTATTTTGAGTTTTGTTTTAGAAGTTGACTTTTAGGATTTTTATTTGCAGAGGTACCACTGATTTTTAAACAAAAAACAAACTCGTACTATTCATCAAACATAATACATGATATATAAAAAATTAATATACATCGTACGTTTATAAGAAAATAAAATGACATCAACCATACTTTCCCACATCTTTTTTACCTCTAGAAGTATACATAGCGCAGTTTGAAACTAAAAATATGTCTTAAACTGGTTTCGCATGTTTCTCTGGTAAGACTGATATTGAGATCAGCCTTATCAATTGGCTCAACTCTATTGTTTCCCTTTGTTTACTCTACTTCCAAATTCAAAATTTTAATACATTGGGCATTAATTTTGAAGACTACAGTTATAGAAACAGTCAAAGTTATTAACTTCATGTTCATATAATTATATGATAGGTACTTCCAAATAGGATTGAGAGTGAGATTGAATATCACAAGAAAATCGGGATGCAAATTGTTGAAAAATGTGATGGTCTGCCCCTTGCCATCAAAACCGTAGGCGGTGTACTCTGCACAAAGGGTAATTCGAGAAAAAATTAGCAAGCAATTCTAAGAAGCAACGTGTGGTCTATGGACAGGCTCCCGGTAGATGTCCATCAGGCAATCTATTTAAGCTATGAGGACCTTCCACCGTCTTTGAAGCAGTGTTTCATCTATTGCTCCCTCTTTCCTGAGGATTTTGAGTTTGACAAAATCGATTTAATCTATAGGTGGCAAGCAGAAGGATTTTTGCAAGAAAGGGAAAATTTTTGGGAGTTGGGAAATGAGTATTATACAGAATTATTGCAACGCAATATTTTAGAAGATGCTGGTGCATACTATGGTCAAGATGAATGCAAAATGCATGACCTTTTGTGGTCTTTAGCCTGTCAATTAGGAAAAGATGAGAACTACGTACCTATTACGGGGGGGGGGGGGGGGGGGGGGCGGGGGAGGGGAGAGAATCTATATTTAGGTCTGAGGGTTCAATGAAAGTACGGAGGCTAACAATAGAAGGGCTCAATGAAAGTACGGAGGCTAACAATAGAAGGGCATGAGGTAAACATTGAAGTAGTTAAAAAGGAAAAATGATTGAGAACATTGATTTATTCTGAACTTGAAATTGCACTTGATGATCTGTGTCAAGTATTTTCAAACCTTCGCATTATAGATCTTGGCTTTCTTAAATCCAATTTGTCAAGCCTACCAGATTCTCTATGTGACCTCGTGCATCTGAGATACTTAGATATCAGTAATACAAAGTTAACAAATATTCCAAATTCCATAGGAAATCTAAGAAATTTAGAATATTTTTCTTGTTTTGGCTGTGAAGAGTTGTCACATGTCCCACCAAGCATTGGTAAACTACGGGAACTAATGTTTCTTAATTTTAGAAATACAAAGATCGAGTCAATCCCAATGGAATTAAATAATCTAGAAAATGTCTCCCATCTATTTGGCTTCATTCCATACAATAATAGTTTGGAGAAATTCTATAGCCTAGATGGCCGGAATTTTTTATCATAACCAAAAAATTAAATAATATAATATTAATAACCAAAATGTACAAATTTTTTCACTCATAACCAAACTGTCCCCTGGAGGGGGGTTTACACTGAGACTAGACCGCCCCTTAGTGGGGCGGTTTACTATTCAGGGCAGACCGCCCCCCGGGAGGCGGTCTGCTACAATAACTTTTATTATTATTATTAGTTTTTTTTTAAGAATTTGAATGTTTCAATCTAAATAATGTGAAATGTTCAATTTTTGTACTAAAGTTAGATCGTGGCCCATGTATTAGAGGTTTAATAATTCATACTCTTATATAACAATAAATTAAGCTAGACTTGTATATATATAAGATTGGGAAGGCTTCCTGGCTCCAGCTATATATCAAACAAACTTTCTAATTTAGCTCAATAGTTCAATTAATACTTAAGCTTGCTAAAAGCTTAACTACTCATGATTCAAATAAAAGAACAACATAAAAGAGAGAGAGTTATACCAAATAGCTATGTACAACATAAAAGAGTTGTACCAACATGATGAGTTGTTAATTTTTAAATCCTTCACTCTTCACTCTTGTATATGTTTGTATCTCATTAATTTCTACTTCTAGATTCAATATTTACTTCTAAATATTTTACAATTTCAATTTAATAAACATATCTTCATTCATCAAATAAAATTCTTAATGAACTGATTGATAGTAATTAAATTTCAATGTAACTTAATAATCTTATTAATATGTACAAAAAAATGCTACTTGTTCTTTGAATAACATATTTAACCAGAAAATATATTTAGACATTTAGTATTTTATTTTCAGTCATGAATTTCATATGTATTTTTGCATAGTGTTACAGGAATTTGGTCAAGTTGCACCATGAGCCAGTAAATGACATCACCATGAATAAGTAGAAACAAATTTCACACTTATTAGATTTTTCTACGATTTCTGAGAGCCTTCTAAAGTTCATATTCTGAAATTTACAAAGACTAGTACTAGAGCCAAAGCTGGTATAGAACTGTTCATCACTGAACTGAAATCCGGACATAGCTAGAAGCTTTAGAAAATTCTGAAATTCATTGAGCTTGAAGTTTACAATCTCCTGGAAATTTAGATACCAAGAATACCAATCTCCTGAAAATTCATGCAACATTATGATGACAATTTTATATCCTTATCATGATATTCCAGGTTGATTCATACTTGAGGATTCTTGGAGAGCCAAAAATTCTTTGAACAGATGCTTAGATTTCAGGCTTTTCTTAAAATTATCACATCCATGCAGCAAATAGGTCAGATATATCTGCATCATGCCATTTAGTGCTGTGTTGCAGGAATTAACAAATTAAGAATATTAATTGAAATCGCGAAAACTACTTAGACTGAAAACTACCGCAAAATTTTAGTGCTCCATCAACTCTAACCAAACAAGAAATATTTTAAGCCACGATCTAACTTTAGTACAAAAATTGAACATTTCTCATTATTTAGATTAAAACATTCAAATCCTAACAAAAAAAAAATACTGTAGCAGACCGCCCCCCGGGTCTGCCCTGAATAGTAAACCGCCCCCCCGGGGGGCGGTTTGGTTATGAGTGAAAAAATTTGTACAATTTGGTTATTAATATTATATTATTTAATTTTTTTGGTTATTATAAAAAATGCCGGCCTAGATGGGTTAGAATCTTTATCAAAACTCATTGAACTTTGGTTAAAGGGCTTAGAGAGAGTATTTGATAGGAACATAGCAAAAAGGGCTTACCTTAGGAGCAAGAATCAGTTGAGAAGATTAGATCTTGAGTACACCTTTTTGAGTCCAGAAGAACAACTTTCCCAAACAGATGAGAAGAAGATATCCTTAGAGGATGTTTTAAATGAACTTTGTCCTCCACGTTATATAAATATTGTCGGGATTGATGGTTACTTTGGTAGATGTCTTCCTAATTGGTTGAATTTGGGAGCAGCCCTTCCAAACTTGCAAGATGTTGTAATTTGGAATTGTGCTTCCTTCGAGGTGCTTCCCATGTTAGGCCAACTCCCCTATTTGCATCGAGTTAGAATAAAAGGTGCATATTCAGTCGTGAGGGTGGGAGAGGAGTTCATGCATGGGATATCAAAAGCAGAGATCCAACAGTTCATAGAATGACATGTTCTTCTATACTGGCATTTGCAAAACTAAATGATCTAATCTTTGAACAGATGCCCAATTGGAAAGATTGGTAGTGGAATAAGGGACATCCAGCCATGCCCAAGCTGAAGAAATTATATATTGAAGAATGTCCTCAGTTGAGATCTCTTCCAGAGGGTCTTTTGATCCATGCTACTTCTTTGGAGTTACTACAAATTGATGGTGCTCACAAGCTGATTGCCGTAGAGAATATCCTGTCAATCAAAGATATTCGTGTTGCCAGGAATCCAAACTTGGTGAGAATTTCAAATTTGCCCAGCATCTCGAATATTTCAATCAACCGCTGCCCAAATCTAAAAGCTGTAATGATCCCTAAAGCTTTACAGACCATGAAGTTAAGGGTTTATAAAATGAAACTCCTACCAGACTACTTGACAACCATAATGTCGCGTAAGCTAATTATTCGTTGTGATGAGGAGCTGCTACTGAAGATTGCAAACCAAGGAGAAAGTGGGTCCGAGTGGCACAAATTCAAGCACATTTCCAAGGTGAGATTGAAACAGAGGATCAATCGCTTCATGCTACCTACCAGAAGACACCATTTAGTTTCACCACCAATGTCAATGCAAGTTCAGATGAAGCTTGATCTTGGTGTAGTAATTTTTTCGTTCAGGTATGTTATTCTTTTGCTTGGTCTAACTAGCTTTATCTTATCATTTATTATATTGATATTCTGATTCCTTTGTCGTATTCATAAAATGTCCATGATACTTCTATGGTATCTGGGTATATGAGCAATTTTTTTTTTTTGGATAATTCCCACCAATTACCATTAATAGAAACCATACAAATTTTTACTGGTGCACCCCGCTGGTACACATACAGGAGAAACTTTTATAGTTTTTATTTATGCTTTATTTGATTGTAAAACCAACAGATCTTTTGAGACACCATAGAGTAAAGTATGAACAATTTGAATTGGTCTAATCTGTTACTTAAAAGTAGCACTATTACTACGAAGCAATCACCACAATTTCCATACATTTGTACTTCTTAGTCCTGTGTTCAGTTACGCTATAAGAGAGAAATTAGGATCATCTAAATCAAGGTTAGTGTAAATCTGCAAATTTGCCAGCTTTCATAACAGTGGAAATTAATGCACAATACACAAAATATTCCAGAACTAAAATGCCGAACTATCTTCTGTTTGCGTTTTGTAGATTTTGCAACCAAAAGATGTCAATTAAAGCTTGAGAACAGCACAAGAAAGGGTACCATGAAACACAAATTATGCAAATTTTGATACAAGGGTTATATTTTTTTTTTCAATATTTTTTCTGCTTTATTATTCCCATTTTTCTTGAAGTTTTTTGTAATACAACACTATCTTGAATTTATGCCATTTAGCTTGTCGATAAATGATACAACAACAGTTGTTAATAAACGACCGTTCCTGATTGTATTTAATTAAGAACGGTTATTTACTTGACCGATCCTGAATTAGCCTAAGCTGGTATTTTAGCTCCTCATTTTCATTCCCGCTAAGTCTCGCCTCTCTCTCTCGAATTTTCAGCATCGCTAAGGTTCCCTGCCTCTCTCCTCCATGCACCTCCATCTCGCGTTGCACCAGGCGCCTCCATCTCCTCCGCTCACCTCCATCTCTGCTCACCAGGTTCACCTCTTTCTTTTTGGTTGCTTGATTTTGGCTCTCATGTGCTGAGAACCTTGTTGTTTCTCTTTATTTTTCCGTTTACCTCTGAGCTTGTGATTTTTCAAAACCCTAGCACGTTTTTGTTGTCTGCTTGCTGGTGCCTTTTCTTGCAGTGTTTCTGGTGCCAGGTGGTGCTTCTCTAGATTAATCACACCACTGATAGGTTTAGCATATTTAATCTCAAATAGTTCCTCAACTGTGCAATTTTTACCTTTTTGGGTCTTCAATTTTTCATCAGTTTTTAATATTTATATTTCTTCTCTTCAATTTCGATTGTATTTTTTACATAGGTCAATTTATATGCTGTGAAGGGGTCAAAGAGGGAAAAAGCCGAGACCTGATCTCAATTCCTGATTTCGGTCTATGGTCGAGAGCCCAGACCTCATCTCAACTCCTGGTTAGTGTGCTTTTTTAATACACCTATATATCTCCCTTTGGACTATTAGCAAAATAATAATCATTATTAGGCTATTGTTTTGTTTAAATTTGGGCCGATACAAATAGAAAAATAATAATCATTATCAGTTGTTAGTCCAGTGGTTTGTTAATTACGTTCATGCATGAGGAAATCTGCTTAATTGACTTATAATTTACAAGTTCTTTACACAATTAAACCTCACTTATTGTAAATACCTGTGCAAGTATACTTTAGTTTAAGCCAAAATTTGCTTTAGTTTAAACCTCAATTATTGTAAACTTGACATAATTTTTAAACAAATTTCAGGTGACAGTGGATGATGTGCTTCTGTCATTTCTGCCCCTGGCACACATTCTTGACCGAGTGATTGAAGAATATTTTTTTCCACAAGGTGCTTCTGTTTGTTATTACCAAGGTGAACTTTGCAATTTTACATCTCCTTTTCTATTCATAGTTATTATCCAATCTCATGGTCATATAAAAGTGGTACTTGATATGAACATTTTAGATACAATAATTACCCATATATGTCACATTTATTCCATGAATCATGGTAATAACAATAACAACTATCATTATTATAATAATTGCATTACCCATATATGTCATATTTTTACCAGTTCGACATGGTATAATATGAACATGCTAGTATGTTATGTATTCATTTATTTTTTCATTGATTTATGCAGGATATCTGAGGGTCGACTCCTTGTGACATTCGCAATAGCAGCACAAGAAACATAAGATGTACACATGGTGTCAAGTTGTCCCTATTTTGAAAAATCAGGAAAACTCAAGGGGTTTACGGCTAGAGATATGTGGCAAACAATCAAAGAGGTAGTTTGTTGTCTCATATATAAATCTGTTATACTTTAAGAAGAGAGATATCTATTTATTATGTAGAACATCAGATATACTATTTGAATAGTGTACTTGCTATTAACACCCCACTGTCAAAGCTATAATTAAAGTTAAATCAACTTTTATTTTTTTTGGGCTTGATTTAGCACTGTTTGAATATAGGGGAAAAATTATACTAACTTGATGCAGGGGCAGAGTTGTCAAAATTATGGAATAAACCATTCCTCTAATAGTAACCATACAAAGGGGTATGACTCCAATTATTCAAAAAAATGTTGGTATTATCTGCCAAACTAAACAAAATATTGGGTTCTTATTTGCTGATGCTTGTTATTAATTATGACTGAATGACTTGTTTTACCACCTTGATGCAATGAAGTCAACAATTAGTTTGCGACCTGGGTAGATAGGTCTGATACTGGGTTGGGGTTTTGTGCAAGATCAATATGTTATTGTATTAGTATTTGCTTAATTTTTTAGATCTGATCTTGTGAGTGATGAATAACAAGGAGATACTTTGATCTTGTAAATTTGATACTTTGATTATTGTGTTATTTTGATATAATATAGTATGATTCGTAAAAAAATTGTTGAATGTTGAATATTGTTGGCCAGCAAATTTGTGGTGGCCCCATTACAAAAATAATTTGCAAAAAAAAAATAGAATCAGGAACGGTCATTTAATAAACAGCCGTTTTTGATAGTAAGAATCAAGAACGGCTGTTTATTAAATGACCGTTCTTGAGAGTAAGAATCAGGAATGGCTGTTTATTAACGACCGTTCTTGATAGTAACAATCAGGAATGGCTATATATAAATAACCGTTCTTGATTATAGCATCCGAATCAGCTATTTCATAAAGAACCGTTATAGATTAGGCTTTCAGTATCGGCAGAATATTTGGCTGTTCCTGATTGAGGAGTTAGTATTGGTCATTTAACCATTCCTGATTAGTTGAACTATCTGTATCGCCTCTAAGTTTGCTCCTGATGTGTGTTTTTGGCCGTTCCTGAATGTTTGTTTTTTGACTAGTATTTGTTGTTGGATATGTATGGACACCAGCCTAAATTAAAGCAAGTGGGACCACATGAATGAAACACCAAATTTGTTTGGTTTCGCAGGCTATATCTTCAAATAAAGTGGTTAAATGTTTATATTTTTGAAATAAAAAAGGGAAACAAATCCGGGTAATCATGGTGCATATTCACTGAGGGAAAGGAAACAGAGTAATACGGTGCCACGAGAATATTATATTAATAAATTTGTAAGAATTTTATTTAAAAAAAAAAAAAGAGAATCACTGTAAAATTATTGGTGTTGTCATGCGATGGCCAGCAAATAAAATGTATCGGTATGATTAAAGGCGTTTCAGTGTAACACAGAGGCATCAATTATTGTTCCTAACTTCTTGTACAAGTTCTGGAGGGTAATAGAAGCAATTAAGTATTCTATGCTTCATCTCCAAGTACAATTAATTATGGAATTGAGAGTAGGTCTGATGGACATCGGACCTTCCTTTTTCGATGGGTGAAATGACCATTAGATCTGTATCAAGATTCGTGCGAACTCATTAAAATCTGTGCAAGTATTTTTCAGTTTCCGTGCGTACAAATCTCAATGATAATCTTACGGTGTTAGAGCTAATTGAACCTAAAAGTAGGTCCGATGCCCATTGGACCTACTCCTATCTCTTAATTATGATACAAAGGGTCCTACGGTCTAGAGAAAAAAAAGTGTTGGCAGTGCGAGGTTGAGATTTTATGCGCTGCATGTCTCTGTGGAAATGTATGCAATAAACTCGGTAGTTGAGGGTATAGTAACAAATAAATTATTGAAATTCGGTTCGGTAGAATAAAAAATTTATGATTCAGACATAATTCAGGTATAATTCGGAAATGATTCAATCCTACAAGGGAGAAAAAAAAACCCAATTTTTTTTAATTTCACATTTTTTTGGCATTTTATTCGTGGATAATTCGATAAAAATTCAGTCAACTGAATAATTCATCATTCGGTTCGGAAGTCCCAAAAAAATTACAGATTATTCACCAATAAAATGCAAATATCGTTCCTATAGTTGAGGAGGTGCCTTAGTTAATAATTTAATTGAAACATTTAAACACACACAAGTAACCATAATATGTTTAATGTTGGCAAATTCAAACAAGTCCATCAAAATTGTCCTGTTGTTTGTTTCAAAATATATATTATCTCATTGATTAATTAATAATGTATAGCATTCATAATTTTTACATGTCATTTAGAGTTTAAAATATACAATAATTTAAATTGTAAAAAAAATGGAAAAATGATCATGCAAGATGATATATTATATTAATAATAAATTTATTTAACTAACTGTGACAAATAAAGAAGTAATTTGTCATGCATCAACTGATATGTTAATAGTTCAATTTTGCCAACACTTTATCAGTCCTCCAATCAGCAGTTTCCTTGCAACTATTCTATGCTTATCTCCAATCAGCAGCTTCCATGCAACTAACTATACAATACTAAGGTTTTTATTTTCTTTATGAAATAAAGCTATGTATCTAATTTATGATCCAAAATCTTAAAGCTATGTGTCTTTATGAAATAAAACTATACAATATTACGTGTTTGTAAACACAAAACAAGCCCACAAAAGAACCCCACTTAATTTGTCACGGATGCAAGGATGTGTCCTCATTGCTGACGGCATATCTTATAAAAGTCCAACACTTGACTTATCAATGTAGGCTCCTTATTCAACATAAACAGAGATAATATCAATTTCCCAAAACATCTTTCCTTGAGTTAAAATGGCAGAATGTGAACTCAAGCTGTTAGGGGCATGGGCTAGCTCACCTGTAATCAGGGTAAGAATGGTGCTAGAACAAAAGGGGTTGAGTTACGAATACCTTGAACAAGATCTTATGAACAAGAGCGAGCTTCTTCTCAAACACAATCCAGTCCACAAGAAAGTGCCGGTACTTATCCACGGTGATCGAAGCATCTGCGAGTCATTGGTGATTTTGCAATACATTGATGAGAACTGGTCTGGTATTGGGCCTTCTGTACTCCATGATGATCCCCATGAACGCGCCGTTGCTCGCTTCTGGGCAGCGTACATTGATGATAAGGTAATTAAATTACTAATTATTTAATTTTAGGATCAATATATATATATATATATAGAGTATGGCTAATATGTTTTCGGTTGTATTTCGGTCGAAATACAACCAATTTTTTTTTTTTTTCAATTTTCGAAGTCCAAAATGTCGATCCAAACTGTTAGATGTGTTCTCCATATTGAAATGTGCTTGGAGACCAAATTTTACATTTTTTAGAATTTTTTTACTATTTATTAAGCCACTTTGAAAATCGCTGATCCAACGGTGGCTTAACCAAACAGTGAAACCGTTGGATCAGAGATTTTCAAAGTGACTTAATAAATAGTAAACAAATTCTAAAAAATGTAAAATTTGGTATCCAAGTATATTTTAATATGGAGAACACATCTAACGATTTGGATCAACTTTTTGGACTTCAAAAATTAAAAAATGAATTGGTTGTATTTCGGCCGAAATACAACCGAAAGCATATTAGCCATACTATATATATATATATATATAGGACTTGGCTACGGTGCTACGTGTAGCATAGAGGACCTCCGTGCAATGGCTCAAAATTTGAGTTTTCAAAATTCTAACTGTCGATCCGAACTGTTCAACATGTAATCTGTACTAAAATGTACTTGCAAACCAAATTTTACATTTTTTTTGAATTTTTTTTACTATTTATTAAGTATTTTACTAAACTATTGTTTTTCAGTGATATAGAATTATTCAAAAACAACAGTTTTATAAAATACTTAATAAATAGTAAAAAAATTCTAAACAATGTAAAATTTGGTTTGCAAGTACATTTTAGTACATATTACATGTTGAATGGTTCGGATTGACTGTTAGAATTTTAAAAACTCAAATTTTGAGCCGTTGCACGGAGGTCCTCTATGCTACGCGTAGCATATTAGCAATTTTCTATATGTGTGTGTGTGTGTGTGTGTATATAATTAATTTAGTTCTTTAATTACTACAGTTATGAGATTGGAGATAAATTCCAAAAGTAACAAAAGTTTATATTTCTTTTTTATCTGTGCAGTTGGCACTTTCAATTGTTGGTATTCTAATGGCTGCAACAGAGGAGACAAAGGCAGAAAAAATTGCTGATGCTCTTGCTGCGCTAGAGAAGTTGGAAGGAGCTTTTAAAAAATGCTCTGTTGGGAAGGACTTCTTCGGTGGTGACTCCATTGGTTTCCTTGATGTAACTTTGGGTTGCTATTTGACTTCTATCAAGGTAGCAGAGAAGATATCTGGAGTCAAGCTGCTTGATGAGACAAAGATACCATTACTGGTAGACTGGGAAAAACGATTCCTCGCTCTGGATTTCGTGAAGAGCGTTCTCCCGAGTGTGGAGAGAGTAGAAGAACTCATGAGAATGCTTCGATCCATAAATTGGAATGTTGCTTCAGCTAATTGAAGGCCCCTTTAGTATGGTATAATGATGATTGTTCAGCTAAAAAAAAAGAGTGTCTATTATGACATCAGTGTTATTTTAGTTGTAGCAAAACTGACTCCAAAATTTCAGCAAATAAGTTTCAGACAACGAATTCAAACCAACCTACTAAAAATTAATGCATTTAAATGTCAGATTTTTCATTTACTCCCATGTTGCAAATCTCCTTCAGACGAGTAGTACCTTGTTTTATAAACAAAAAAATAAAACGGAAAACTATTATAAACACTTCATAGTCATCAATGGAAAACAAAATATGAAATGTGATTTCTATCTATAACCTCCAACTGAAGAACAGAGAATCTAAATGTCGAATCTAACATCATTTTGAAGTTCAAAATTTCTCAAAGGGACTTTTAATTATTTTTTTAATTTGAAGTTTTTTTACATGTTTAGTCGTTGATTAAGACATATGATATTCCATTCAAAAATACTTACGTTTGCTATGTTATAAATATGTAATAATAATATCTACTTTAAATAATTAATTTTAATTATATATCACTACTACAAAAAACGTCTTCCTACACTGTACCTTATACACGGATTTTCTCAATTTTATAAAAAAACGTGTATGAAATAAGATTTTTTCAGTGTTCTAGGAATCCTACACGAATATTAACTTAAAAATCAGTGTCCGTGTGGAAATTAAGCTTTTATACATGGATATTTCATTAAATATCCGTGTAGGAATGGTGAGAGAGCTACACAGATTTTTATTAAAAAATCCGTGTATGAAGGGGTTATTGTACACGGATTATTGTATAAATAACAGTGTAGAAAGGCTAGAGAGCTACACTGATTTTTACTAAAAAATCCGTGTAGGCTAGCTAACAAAAAAAAAAAAAAAAAACGGTTCAGCAACCTTCCTACACGGATTTTTAAATAAAAATCCATGTAGAAAGGGATTATTGTACACGGATTATTCTTTAAATAACAGTGTAGAAAGGCTAGAGAGCTACACGGATTTATAGTGAAAAATCCGTGTAGAAAGGTAGTTTTAGGGTTTTGGTTATATAAGAAGGCCTTTTCCCTCCAACGCCGTTTTGATTTCAGCTCATAGCACAACTGGGATCTGAGATATTTGAAGTTGTTATTTTCTCCTCTCTATCTTGCTAAGGTTAGCCATGAATATATATATATATTTTTTTTTCTTTATCTAATTTTCTGTTACTTATTATTGCTTATTTAGGTCATGTGTAATTATTATTGCTTATTTCTCTTTTATTTTTCTTTTCAGTTTTGTATGGTTTTGGTTGGTTACTGTCATCTTCTCCTTAGTTGGTTACTATCATCTTCGCCTTGTATGGGATCTTGAGGAGTATATGTTATGTGTTAGATCACATGGAATTGCATGTACAAAAGGCTATGTATATATATATGTTGCAAATGGCTATGAATTTATTTTTGCAAAAGATTATGTATATACAAAATGCTATATATTTATTTTTGCAAAAGACTATGTATATTCAATATGAAATATATAATTACTGACTAGCAAAGTGGAGGCTAGCTAAAAAAAAAAAAAAGAGTTCAGCAACCTTCCTACACGGATTTTTAACTAAAAATCCGTGTAGGAAACAATTATACACGGATTTTTAATTAAAAATCCGTGTAGGAAGGTTATTGAACCCGGTTTATTTATTTAATATTCTGTTGAGGAGAGCTACACGGATTTTAACTAAATATCCGTGTAGGAATAATCTTCCTACACGGATATTTAGTTAAAATCCGTGTAGCTCTCTTGATTTTCCAAACGGCTCTTTATTAATAATCCGTGTAGGATAAGTGTAATCGTACACGTATAAATTATCCGTGTGTAAATGTGGACTTTCCTACACCCCAGAATCGCACATGTTTCCAAATCCGTGTAGCTCTCCAGTTATAATCCGTGTACAAACTGTTTTTTTTGTAGTAGTGTTATATGTTTAAGTGAAAGGTAAAATAATATAACTAAGATATCAAATAAAAAACTTAAAAATTATATAATTTGAACAATCATTTTGTACTTTTTAGTTTTAGAATCTAGTATTAAATTTAAAAGTTAATATGTATAATGGTAAATTGAAAAAAAAGTAAAATCAATAAATATCATAACTGGAGAATTAAAACTTTCCTTTATAGAATGAATAATTATAAAAAATGTAAAAAAAAATATAATTTAGAAAATTTAACCTCGACCAAATTTTTTTACCATCTTAAAAAAAATTTAATTGAACCACTTTTTTTTTAAATTTGGATTTTACACTATGGTTATACACTAGAGGTTCTGCGGATATAATACCTCTTCAACAAATTTTTTTTTTATCATACTTATGATCCAATTTTGTAGTGAGGTATAAATTCATGATTTAATTCTTTTTTTTTAAATGAAAGGTGGAGATCTAGTCTATGAGTTTTCTTCAAACTCCTGTTATATTACATAGAATTTCCTCAATTTATGAGTTTTTTGCAAGGTTCTATCTAAATAGCGCGTTATAGCGTTTTCGGACCATAAAAACTATGATGGTATCGGCGCTATAGTGACACTATTTGAGCATAGTACTATTTTTCTAGCCATTCTACTATGACGCGATAAACGCTATTTAAATCTTTGGTTTTTAGCCATATGTATTTTCCACTAGATGAAAACTGGTTCCATGATTTAATTCTCAAAAAATGTTACAGGATGAAACAATTAAAGTATGTGGGACACAACTAAAGGAATATGCACCATCCTAAATGAAAGCAAGTGGGACCCACATGAATGAAACACCAAATTTGATTGGTTGGGCAGCAAACAATTAAACGGAAAAAATATCAAAGAGATTGGTTTCGCAGGCTATATCTTCAAATAAAGTGGTTAAATGTTTATTTTTTTAATAAGAAAGGGGAAAAATCCGGGTAATCATAGTGCATATTTACTGAGGGAAAGGAAACAAAGTAATATGGTCCCACGAGAATATTATATTAATAAATTTGAAAGAATTTAATTTGTTTTAAAAAGCAGAACTATTCTGTAAAATAATTGGGGTTGTTATGCGATGGCCAGAAAATAAAATGTTGTATTTCACTGTATATTGTCAACGTATCGATATGATTAAAGGCGTTAAGTGTAACACAGAGGCATCAAATATTGTTCCTTAACTTCTTGTACAAGTTCTAGAGAGTAATAGAAGCAATGAAGTATTCTATGCTTGATCTCCAAGTACAATAAATTATGATACAAATGGGGCCTATGGTCAATGCGAAATAAAAAAAAAAAATTGTCTCAAGTGCGAGTTTGAGATTTTATGTGCTACATGTCTCTGTGGAAAGGTATGCAATAAACTCACTAAATTCATAATTCGGGTATAATTCGGGAATGATTTGATCCTACAAGAGTGGAAAAAGCCGTGCCCCCCCCCCCCCCCCCCCCAAAAAAAAATTAAAAATTCATAATTTTTTTGGTGTTTTATTAGCAAATAATTCGGTAAAAATTCAGTCAAATGAATAATTCAGCATTCTCTTCAGAAACCCCAAAAAAATCACAAATTATTCACCAATAAATTGCAAATATCATCACTATGGTTGAGGGAGATGCCTCAGTTACCATAATATGTTTAATGTGGGTACATTCAAACATTAAAACATGTCCAACAAAATAGTCCTATTGTTTGTTTCAAAAAAAATTATCTCATTGATTAATTAATAATATGTAGCATTCACAATTTTTCCTTGTCATTTAGAGTTTAACATATCCAGTAATTTAAATTGTAAAAGAAAGGAAAAATGATCATGCAAGATGATACATTATGTTAATAATAAATTTATTGAACCAACTAATGAATATAAAAATAACAAATGTATAATTATTGATTCCTTCTCAACAGCATTAGTATATTGTCTATTAAATTAAGCATAATTCAAAAAGTATCAAGTGATATGTTAATAGTTCAATTTTGCCAACATGCTCAGTGCTCCAATAATACTTAATTACAATATATCTAATATAAAACCTACATAAAATGAAACAAATACAATTTTTTAATTTCATAATTAATTTATTGATTGTCATAGTTTAAAATAAATAGAAATGTCAAATAAACTATATATCTAATAACTTGATCCATCATCGAAAATCTTCAAGGATAAACACTACATCTTTGTTAACACGAAACCAGCCGACAAGAGAACCAGACTCTGTTATAGATGAAATCATGCAAGGAAGGTGTCCTCATTGCTGACGGCAAGTTATATCATATTAAATTCCACTACTTGGATTATCTTTTTGTTTGAAGTCAACACTTGTATCTTGTTTAAGCCCCACATCAAAATAGACAGACATCAATCAATTTACCAAAAACACTAATTCTCAAACAGAGTAAAAATGGCAGAAGGTGATCTCAAGCTGTTGGGAGGCAAGGGCTATAGCCCATTCGTAAACAGGGTCAGAATGGTGCTAGAACAAAAGGGGATTAGTTATGAGTACCTTGAGCAGGATCTTTTAATCAAGGGAGAACTTCTTCTCAAATACAATCCGATCCACAAGAAAGTGCCCGTACTTATCCATGGCGATCGAAGCATCTGCGAGTCGTTAGTGATTTTGCAGTACATCGACGAGAACTGGTCTGGTACTGGGCCTCCTGTTCTTCCTGCTGATCCTTACGAACGTGCCCTTGCTCGCTTTTGGGCAGCGTATGTAGATGATAAGGTACTTAAATTACTAATCAATTAATCATTGAACCAAAATATATATGAAATTTAGTTCTATAATTGATCGAATTACAAAAGTAACAAATGTTTAATTTTTTTTTTTATCCATGCAGTTATTACTTTCATTAATTGGGATCGTGAGCACTGCTTCAGAGGAGACAAAGGCAGAAAAAATTGGCGATACACTTGTGGCGCTAGAGCAGCTAGAAGAAGCCTTCAAAAATTGTTCTGCTGGGAAGAGCTTCTTTGGTGGCGATACCATTGGTTTCCTTGATGTGACGTTAGGTTCCTATTTGACGTGGATCAAGGCAATAGAGAAGATATCTGCAGTCAAGTTGCTCGATGAGACAAAGGTGCCATTACTTGTAGAGTGGGAAAAACGGTTCCTGGCTGCTGATTTCGTGAAGAGCATTCTGCTAAGTGTGGAGAGGATGGAAGAGTATGTGAGAATGCTTCAAGCCACAAAATGGAATGTTGCTCCGGCTAATTGATGGCCTTTTTGGTATAGAAATAAATTATTGTTTAGTAATAATTGGGATGTGAACACGTGTTATTGTGATGAGTGAAATCATGTTTGCAGACTTGTAGTGCTGAGAAAAAAAATAATATTGTACTTTTTGTTTAGTGATATTAACATGAATCAATAAATTTACTGGTAACGGTTTCAGGTTGCATATACAGATAAAAGTACGAATTAAATTTACTGATGCCGCTAGAGGCCTAGAGCCCCACCTGACCACCTCTCATCGAAGATCAATCAGGAAAAGAAAAGAAACTGAGCAATAGGATCTCAAAATGCAGACGATAGATAGAAAGATGGCCCGAATATCTGATCGATGTAGACCACAATCTATGTGATCATCTATTACACCCCGTTGAGAGATTGTTTGCTCCGCTTGTCTCTGTAATGATTTGGAATAAACGCAGTTAATCACTTCATTGGAACATTTATACTGGCACATTCAAATATGTCTTACAAAATTGTCTCACTGTTTATTTTACATTTTTAACAAGTTAATTAATAATGTATTGCATTCAGAATTTTTGCACATAATTTAGCTCTGCCTCTTAGCATATCCAGCAATTTAAATTGTCAATGAAAAAAAAAAAAAACTCATGCAGAGAGATTATAGATGTATTCTCAAAATTTTCTATTAAATTCGGTATAAATTAAAAACTAATTATGATCACGCATCAAGTAAAATATTAAAAGTTTTGTTTATCTAGCACTTGGTCAGTGTCCCTAATGTACTTAATTGCAATATATCTAATACACAATCTATCTAGACTAGAACATATCTTCTTTTTTAATACGAAAATTAATTTAATAATGTCACAATAATTATGAAATAAATATGAATGTTCAACATGTTTTTCCTGTATGAAACAAAGATATATATCTAATGACTTGATCTACGATCCAAAATGTTAAAGAAATATATTACGTGTTTGTAAACACAAAACAAGCCCACAAAAGAACTCCACTTAATTAATTTGTCAGGGATGCAAGGAGGTGTCCTCATTGCTCACGGCATGTGTTAAAAAAGTCAAACACTTGGCATTATCAATTTAAAAGGTCAATGCTGAATGTGAACTCACGCTGTTCAACATAAACACTTGGCAATATCAATTTCCTAAAACATTTTTCCTTGAGTGAAAATGGCAGAATACGAACTCAAGCTGCTGGGGGCATGGTTTAGCACACCCACCATCAGGGTAAGAATGGTGCTAGAACAAAAGGGGCTGAATTACGAGTACCTTGAACAGGATCTTATGAACAAGAGCGAGCTTCTTCTCAAGCACAATCCGATCCACAAGAAAGTGCCGGTACTTATCCACGGTGATCGAAGCATCTGCGAGTCCTTGGTGATTTTGCAGTACATTGATGAGAACTGGTCTGGTACTGGGCCTCCCGTGCTTCCTGCTGATCCTTACGAATGTGCCCTTGCTCGTTTTTGGGCAGCATATATTGACGATGTGGTACTTAAATTAGTAATTTTTTAATTTAAAGATCAACCGTAGTATATATGAAATTAAGTTCTTGAATAACTAAAAGTTATGAGATTGGAGATGAATTACAAGTTATATATATATATTTTGTCAGGGTAAGCAGTTGGCACCAACATTTGTTGGTATCCTAAAGACTCCAACAGAGGAGACAAAGGCAGAAAAAACTGCCGGTGTACTTGCTGTGCTTAAGCAGTTGGAAGAAGCTTTCAAGGAATGTTCTGCTGGAAAGGACTTCTTCGGTGGCAACTCCATTGGCTTTGTTGATGTGACTTTCAGTTGCCAATTGACTTGGATGAAGGCAGCTGAGAAGATATTCGGAATAAAGCTGCTTGATGAGACAAAGGTCCCATTATTAGTAGAGTGGGAAAAACGCTTCATCACGGAGGATTTTGTGAAGCGTGTTCTCCCAAGTGTGGAGAGGGTAGAAGAGATCGCGAGAGCCACAATATGGAACATTGATTCAGCTAATTGACTGACTTTTTGGTAATTATTGGGATATATACGCATGTATTGTGGTGGGTGAAATAATGTATGCATCAGGAAAAAATAATATTGAACTTCATTTTGTTATTTGAAAATTTTAAAATAAATTTACAGATTTGTTATTGGATAGGTATGATTTTATATGATATATTATATTGAAATATATTTTGAGATGAAATTTGATACAATATAGCTAGTGTACCCTTGTATAGTTACATCATTAACATTAGCTTACCAGTATACTAGTGAACCCCTTGCATCAATTCTAAATCTAACCGTCATAATAGGAGAGAACCAGTGCAATAATTCGTAGAGTACCCTTCCTTCCTTCCCTCCCTGACTTCATTCTTTCCCTTTACATCAGTTCAGTACCAGTGTACCAGAACCCCTTACATCAGTTCTAAAAACTGAGCAAAATAAAGGAAAACCAGTACAGTTAATTCCCAGAGCACCCTTCCCTTACCTCCTTCATTCCTGCCTCTTACATCAGTTCAATTTCTAAACATGAGAAATGAGAAACCAGGTAGTTCACTGATCTGGATATAGGTACTGTGGCACAGTGAGGAGTATGAGACTGATATTATCTGGTAAGTCATCAGACCTGAGAGGGAAAGCAGACTAGATCCAGCATAACAGGCAGTTAATTTTTATGTTAGGGGAGTTGCCCTATTGATCAATTAATCATAATAGGCAGTCTGTACTAAATTAATAGTGCAGATTGTACTAAAATGATCATAATACGCAGTTAGCTTGGGCAATTTGTACTAAATTAATTATCTTTTTCATTTTGTTCAGATATTGCAGTTGAACATCATTTTACTAATCTCGCTGATTTTGCATAATTTCATATTGAATTAATCTCAGTTCGTTCACAAATCACATTTGTCACAGTTCTTTGAGTATCCATCATTGTTTCTGAGAACAAAAAGTTGTCACAATTTTTTTTATGTTCTGCAAATCACATTGGACTAGAGAAGTCGAAATTAAACCATTAGTCATCCAGTCGTACAAAGCAGTCACATGGTAAAACTTATTTTTGTTTTTGTTTTTGTTGAGAATGGCCCGTAGGGATGATTAAATTTAAAGGTTCAAAAAACAGTACATAGGAAAATACAAGCAACATAAATCACAATTCCTAGTCTGCATGTCTACATAGAAAAATACAAGCAGCATAGATCATTTTATTAAAACTGTGTTATATATTTCGTAGATTGCCACACAATAGCTGCACAACAAGCAAAACAAATATAAACCAAAAGTGAGGAAAATTCAATTATTTGTCAATCAACCAGTCAGTAATCGGTGTCGTGGACGGTATAAAGACCAATTGACAAAGAAAACCCATTTCTACTGGACAACACTATTGAGTTTATGACATAAAATTTGATTCATACTTTTATCTGTATATGCTGAAACAATACCAGTAAATTTATTGTTTAATGTTCATATCACTATAAAAGAAATACAATATTATATTTTCTCTCAGCAGTACAAGTTTGCAAATATTATTTCACTCACCACAATAGAATGCGTACACATTCCAATTATTACTAAACAATCATTTATTTCTATACCAAAAAGTTCATCAATTGGCCGAAGCAACATTCCATCTTGTGGCTTGAAGCATTCTCCCGTACTCTTCTACCCTCTCCACACTCGGCAGAGCACTCTTCACGAAACCCGCAGCGAGGAACCGTTTTTCCCATTCTACCAGTAATGGCACCTTTGTCTCATCAAACAACTTTGCCCCAGATATCTTCTCTACTGCCTTGATCCAGGCTAACTGGGAACCCAAAGTTACATCGAGGAAACCAATGGTATCTCCACCAAAGAATCCCTTCCCAGTCCCACCAGAGCATTTCTTGAAAACTTCTTCCAACTGCTCTAGAGCAGCAAGTGTATCGGCAATTTTTTCTGCCTTTGTCTCCTCTGAAGCAGTTTTAACGATACCAATAAATGAAGGTAACAACTGCATGGATAAAAAACAAAAAATGAAACATTAATTTGTTACTTTTGTAATTCCATCATTAATCTCACAACTTCTGTTATCATAGAACTTAATTTCATATATATTTTGATTGATCTTGAAGTTAAATGATTAATTAATTAGTAATTTAAGTACCTTATCATCAACATATGCTGCCCAAAAGCGAGCAAGGGCACGTTTGTAAGGATCAGTAGGAAGCACGAGAGGCCCAGTACCAAACCAGTTCTCATCAATGTACTGCAAAATCACCAATGATTCGCAGATGCTTCGATCACCGTGGATAAGTACGGGCACTTTCTTGAGGATTGGATTATGTTTGAGAAGAAGTTCGCTCTTGTTTAAAAGATCCTGCTCAAGGTACTGGTAACTCAGCCCCTTTTGTTCTAGCACCATTTTTACCCTGATTACATATGGGCTAGCCCATGTCCCCAACAGTTTGAGATCACCTTCTACCATTTTCACTCTGTTTGAGGATTAATGTTTTTGGGAAATTGATATGATCTCTCTGTGTTGTATGGGGCCTTAAATAAGGAAGAATTGTGAACTGTTGACTGCCAACAAAAAGATAGTCCTAATTAAGTGTTTGAATTTGATATGATATATATGCCGTCAGCAATGATGACACCTTGGTTGAATCCATGATAGAGTCGGGTTCCTTTGTATGTGTTTACAAAGACGTAGCATTGTTCCCTTTAATATAAAAAAATGGATTATGGATAAAAAATATTGTTTTCGAATGTGCATAAATGTTACAATGAAATGATTAACTGAGGTGCACTGCGATTATAGGGAGTTTATTGACTTTATTCCAAATCATTCCATAGAAAAGCGGAGCAAGAAATCTCAACTGCATAACTTTTTTTTTTTTTTTCATATGACCGTAGGCCATACACCTTAGTATTAGAATATAGTTAGTTGGTAGGATGGTGCTGCTTGGAGAAGAAGCAGAGAATGCTTGCGTAAGTAAAAGTTCCACATATTGCTTTAGAAATAAAAGTGAGTTTGTATAGCCACGATTAATACCTTGTGTGTTGTATGAATACTTCTGTGAATGATTATAAATCCATTCTAATAATTGGTACCTCAACTAAATTAATTAGATTATTTATCGTGGCAAATATGTTAGTTTGTTTTTATGTAATTTATTCAAAGCTTGCATGTCAAAATTGTATTTGGGTATTTATAACTAAAAAATGTAATTTTACCTTTCTTTTTAGAATAATTCTAATTATAAAATAGGGAGTGGAGAGACTTGTTTGAGGGTTTTTGTTGTAAATAAACTTTTTTTAGTATCAATATATCAGTTGTCGGTAATTCACTGACAACCATAAAAAAAAATTGTGGTCTAGGTCCTCGAGGAAATAAATCTGTTGCTATTCACAGGGAATAACAGGAACCTGTTATTCAGATCCCAATCGTTGATATTTATTGAGATTCGTGCATGAAAATTTATTATCATTGTGATTCGCGCATTGAAAATGTGAACAACTGAGATTGGAATAACAGGTTCCTGTTATTCATTGAGAATAACAACAGATTTGTTTCCAATCCTCGAGAAGAACTAGAAGTGACAATTACGGGGAGCAAAGAATATACAAAATCCAGAAGCATACGAGATGTGTTTTGAATGTGATTTATTAAAATAGATGATACAATTTGCATGTGGAGAATATGTGTGACGAGTACGTGTTTAAATAATTTAAGACTTTTACGCATTAATTAATAAAAATGATGCATAGAGTCAGAATTTTTAATTGGAAGACTGACATTTAATCCGAAATTTTATCTTATAATCAGTATCATTTACGGATCAGAACATCTACTTATATAAGAATAGAGATATATATAAAGAGAAAATAAATTACAAGAACAGCAAACAAACGTTCTATACTTCTATTACAATTATTCAAATAAATATTAAGATTTGGAACCAGTGTTATCAGAATGAACCAAACCGGCTGGTTGAATTGAAAAAAACCGGACCGGATATTTGCCTCATGATGACAGGTATTCTATGCTTGATCTCCAAGTACAATTAATTAATTATGAATTATGATACAAAGGGGGCCTACGGACTACGGTCAATGTGAAATAGAAAAAAAAAAAAAAAACTTCTGCAGAGATTTTATACGCTGCATGTGCCTCATTTAATAATTTAATTGGAACATTTAAACTCACACAGTAGCCATAATATGTTTAATGTTGGCACCTTCAAACATGTCCAATAAAATTCAAAGGTGTGTAAAATAAATAATTACTAGATCGATGGAATATATTCTACGAGACAAACGACAAACATTGTTTTTCTTAATTTGATTCTGAATCCAATAATTAATTTTGAGCTAATTAAGAACGTATATAAATAATTTGGTGGTTACTCAGAAATTGTAACTATCTCTCCGTTGTAATTTCAACTAATCAGAATACTGAATACCCATTTCAAGATTCTTTCCATGGAACTCGATCCTCTCTGCCTCCAGGATATCCAGCCTTAAAACAAGTCCAATATTATTTTTTTTTCTCACGGCAAACATTCACCCACCACAACAATAAAACACATACAATTCCAATTATTACCAAACAAAAAAAAAATTATGCCAAAAAGGTTCATTATATTATTTGGCCGAAGCAACTTTCCACAAGGTGATTTGAAGCATTCTCGCATACTCTTCTACTTTTTCCGCACTCGGCAGAGCGCACTTCACGAAATCCGCAGCAAGGAAGCGTTTCTGCCACTCTACAAGTAATGGCATCTTTGTCTCATCTAGCAACTTAACCCCAGATATGTTCTCAGTTGCCTTGATCCAAGTCAAATCGGAACCTAACGTCACATCAAGAAAACCAATGGTATCTCCACCAAAGAATTCCTTCCCAGCAGAGCATTTTTTGAAAGCTCCTTCCAATTGCTCTAGTGCAGCAATTGTATCGCAGATCTTTTCTGCCTTTGTCTCCTCCGAACCAGCTGACAAGATACCAATAATTGATTTTGCAAACTGCAAAAGAAAAAAAAATGAAATATTAAATTGTTACATTTAGGGTTCTAAATAGTTAGCTATAGCTATGCAATAGCTGTGCGAGAGCTTTTTCGGAACTCAAAAGCTATAACGCTATTAACCGTTTTTCTTTTATAATGATTCTAAATAGCTATGGTTGCCCAGCTTTTTCGGATCTTAAAAGCTATAACGCTATAGTCACTATTTAGAACCTTGGTTGCATTTGTAATTCTGTCATCTTCAATCTCATAACTTTTGTTATCATAAAACTTAATTTCATATATATTTTGGTAGATCATGAAGTTAAACAATTAATTAATTGAAGTACCTTATCATCAACATATGCTGCCCAAAAGCGAACAAAGGCACGTTCGTAAGTATCAGCAGGAAGCACAGGAGGTCCTGTACCAGACCACTTCTCATCAATATACTGCAAAATCACCAATGACTCGCAAATGCTTCGATCACCATGGATAAGTACCGGCACTTTCTTGTGGATCGGATTGTGTTTGAGAAGAAGCTCGCTTTTGTTTGAAAGATCCTCCTCAAGGTACTCATAACTCAGCCCCTTTTGTTCTAACACCATTCTTACCCTGATTACGTATGGGCTAGGCCATTGCCCCAACAGCTTGAGATCACCTGGTGCCATTTTCACTCTGTTTGAGATCACCTTCTGATTGATTTCTGTCGATGTTGATGTGTGGCTTAAATAAGATGGAAGTTTTGACTGCAAATAAAAGATAATCTATGTGTTGAATTTATTACTGAAATGGCGTCAGCAATGAGGACACCTTTCAATTTGCATCCATTACAGTGGGGTTCTGTTGTGGGCTGGTTTTGTGTTTATAAATATGTAGTATATTCTTCCTTTAAGATTTTGGGTGATAGATCAAGTAATAAGATATATAGTTTTATTCACATTTATATTTATTTGATAATTAACTATGGCAATCAATTATTAATTATCAATTATCAATTATCAATTATTAATTATGACATTACTGAAATCTAAATCTCGCAGTGCAGTTGCACACTTTTTTTTTTGGTTTTTTGTTTTCTATTTCATATTTATTGTAGGGCTCCTCTTAATATGATAATTAATTGTACTTGGAAATCAACCAGAGAATACATTAGTGTTGTTTGTGCTTGGAGAACACGTACGGTACAACTCGTGCTCTGCTTCGATGACTGTACCGAACTTGTATAACAAGTTGGAACAATATTCGATACCTGAGTTAAATATGCCTTCAGTTCAATCATACTGATCGATGCGTTAAAAGCATTTAATTAATTCAGTCAATGTTCACCAATTTGAGTTCTTTTGCATTTAAAATTTGGATTAAATTTGCCTCTTTTAATTTGGGACTTCCCCATGGTTTGATAATTAATTAATTAATGATGTATTTAAGTGTTAAATTAATTTTGGGAAGCTAATGAATCAATGACAAAAACCGATTAAAAGGAAAAATGCGTTAAATGCATTTGGATCACCTTTGGTGCCCATTTTTAGTTATTTCGGTTTGAGAATCATCAAATCCAAGTTAATAGGGGTTTGAGTACGTCTGCCTCATAAGGAGTGCAACCATTTCTGGTTTGTATTTTTAAGAGGGTTTTTTTTTATTTTTTATGTATAATCCTATTTTTAGGGTTAAATAATTGTTAATTAAGCCTAAGTATTGCATTCCCTCGGAGTCAATGAGCTCTGGAATTTGTGTGGAATTAATTTGGGTAGCGGAACTAAAGGTGCTCTGCTTTAATTCGCATCATCTGAGATATCTCAAACTTTGCGTGACTTTAGGAAAATTCATAATCGTTTAAATAGTTTTGCACGAATCTCAAAGTAAAAATAATACTGCCCCCTGCGCTATCGCCAAATAGGCATTTAACGCGTCGGTCACGCAAAATTTGAGATATCTCAGAGGATACGAACTCGCTCTGCTTTAGTGACCATCAAGACTCAAGACTCAAGACTCAAGACTCAAGAGCTTGTAATTGTATTGGATGTTGCACATGAATTCAGATCTAGTGCAACAGCTGCAGATTTTTTTAATAATAGGAAAATAAAAATATAAAATATAAAAAAAAAAAGTGAATATGGACCATTATTTCTTCGTAGATAGGTTTATGTTTCATTTCAGATAGCGTTGGCTCTGGACGTTATCATCGATAACATCCAGAGACTTTTTTTTTATTCTTTTTGTTTTAGTTAATTAGTGGAGTTTAATTAAACAAAATTATTTACACATTATGATCTATAATGTCCGCTGTACGTTATAAATTATAACGATTTTCTTAGATTTCAATTTTTTTTTAAATCATTCAATTTTTTTGATATCTTTTATTTTATTTTTCTATTACTAAAAAAATCGGCAACAACTGACCGAGTATAATGAGATCTAAGTTGTCCGTACGTTCTATCTGATCGAATCTTTAAACATACCATCTCTAATGATAGTTAGAGTCAGACTTTCTAACTATGAGATCAATAATTAAAAAAATTTCTACAATAATGATGGTCAATTTTAAAAATATCATAATATTTTATTCTAAATTACATGTAAAATCATACATAAATACACAAAATTAAAAAAAAATCAATTAACTCCATTATGTCAAGTCCCCCCCTGACTCCCTTATTCGAAGAAGGTACAAATTGATTTTGGTTTGGTTGGAAGTATCCTATTCCCTCATTTACCTGTGGGGAAATGGATTCGTTTGACATATAGGGACGCAAAAGGATTGGATATTACCCGTTTGTATGTGGATTTGTTTTAAAAAATTTGTGAATTTAGATATTCAGATACAAATACTTTGTGAATATGGATATGATCGAATACGGTTTCATGTTTCATAAGCATATATGTATACGAACTATATATATGAGGAGGGATCAACAATTACACCATTTTATGGTGACACATCTTGATACCATTATGTTTATAAATTATTTTTGCTATTTCAAAATCCAAACAATCGATCTGAATATTTCAACATGATCTTGAAAATGTGCTTGGAGACCAAATTCTTTTTTTTTAAATTGTTGACTATTTTTTAGAATTTTTTAAAATCACAGTTTTTCAATGGTATAAAATTGTCTAAAAACAGCAATTTTGTACACATCTCAATAAATACAAACTTTTTTTTTTTTCCAAAAAATGTAAATTTTTGTCTCCAATCATATTTTTAATATGGAGATCATGTTGAACTGTTTGGATCGACTATTTGGACATTGAAATCACAAAAATAACTTATAAGCATATAGTGTCAAGATGTGTCACCATAGTAGGGCTGATTAATGAGTGAGTTGGAGTATGCTCATGCTCGGCTCATTAAGTTAATGAGCGATAATGAGCAGGTTTATAATGAGCGGGTTGTTAATGAGCGCGTTATGAGCGACTGAGCGAGTCACAAGTTATTAGAAAACTAAGAAATCAAACTTATTTAAATTTTGTTTTGAGTTTTTTGTTTAAAATACATCATTCAAAAACTAATTTTCATTTATAGAATTTAACAAAATGTCATTATCCAATCTAATGAGCCTTTTTCATTTATCAAATTTTAATTTTTGGACTCTGGAGCGTAGTTTAGGTTATGAGCCTTTTACATTTATTCAATTTTAATTTTAATTCAAGGGATTGGGATTAGATGTGGTAGGATTCATGTAACTCAATTCTTAATGAACGAGTTATGAGCGAGTTGGGGTATGGTCATGCTCGGATCATTAAGTTAACGAGCGATAATGAGCGAGTTGTTAATGAGTTTTTAGTGAACGAGTTATAAGCGAATCACGAGTTATGAGCAATTTACTCATCCTTACACCATACTAGGTGTAATTGGATCCCTCCCCTCTCTCTCCACACACACACACACACACACAAGTATTATTTTAATTTTTTGAAGTATTTGTTTGTGTGGATACAAATATATATACAGTTTAATGTTTTGGAAGCAGGTACGAATACGGATAATTATCTGTATATGTATTTTTTTTTTAAGTTTTTGGATATTCGTTTGTGCAGATACAAATACGGATACGGATAATTATCCATGTATTTTTTTTTTTAGAATAATGTTTAGAGAGGAATTTTTTGTTGTTGTTTATTTTTATTAAAAATATGGTTAATGTGTGATTCATTTTTATTAACGAAATATATATTTTGTAATAACATAACAAGTTTAACATGACAAAAATTATTTTGTCCACCATAATGATCGAATATTCAAATCTATACTATATATTTAATTCTTGATTTTTGGCTTTTTTTTTTTTGAAAATTTGGTAGTAACTACCAAGACTTAATCCTTGATGTTGGGCTACAGTTTTACTGGTTGCTGTGTCGATTTTTAGTTTTAGCAATCAAGTTTAGACTTTTTATTTTTATTTTTTATCTCTTGTTTGAAATTTCACTCTCTTTTCATTTTCAGGAACCTGGCTACCAAGAGCAGCCAAAAAGATCAATTCACAGCCTCCACCCGATCTGTTGCACCACCAACTCGAACCGCCCTTGATCTCAAGGAAGAGGTAGGTATCTTTTGATAAAAGACCTAAATTCATTTCATTGCAGAAACATAGTTAACTTACATGAACTGTTTTTAATCAGCGATATCTCACAAGGAAGAAACATAGTTAACTTACATGAACTGTTGGAATTGAAAACTCGAAAACAGTAAAAAGCTGATGGAATTGAAAATTCTGAAAGCGATTTGGCGCGATTTGTGAAAAAATAGAACAAAACACAAAAAAAATTGAAAAAAAGGAAAAAACAAAAAAGAGAGAATCAATTCAAAAGAATGCAATCGCCACCGCTGCTTTCGAATCACTCTGCTATGCTCTCAGATCTCGAGGCGATCTTACAGAAATTTCTCGAGGCTGTTCGATCGTCTACAGCGATCGAACATATCCATGATCGACAGGTTCACACGAAGGAGACGATTCCAGTTACATTCAATCCGAAGGGTTGCAACGACCATTCCCATCCTGGATCTGCTGTGCCATCCCAGGAGGTCATACCATCATCTTCTACTGCTGCGCATCGAGATGTTCGTTGTCCTACTCCAGCCGAAGTCACACTCCATCCCTCTACGAATTGTCCTAGGACATCGTACAGATCGGTTCTTCTCAGAGAGAATGATGAAAAGGCGAAAAAACAATTTTGGCGTGCAAAAGGTGGAAGTGTAAACGGCGTGACTCGCACAGAGCGTATAAGACAAAAAATTGCAGCTCTCAAGGCCTCTTCTTCTCCATCAAAGCCAGTGTGCTTTCGCTGTGGAGAACTCGGTCATCTTGCTAAAGAATGTCGGAACGCCGCGCTGTGCTTCCTCTGTAACCGCTTCGGTCACAAATCGAAGTGGTGTAAAGCCATCCTTGATACTCCACCAGTCCTCCAGTCACAGCCGCTGCCTCCGCCTGTTCGCCCGTTGAATCCCCCGACTGTCTCCTACCCGATCCCGATTAGTGAAGACATGCAGAGAGATTTGGCGCTCAAACTCCCGGTTCCTCATTTCCATTCTACTAGGGCTAGTGAGGAACTCGAACAGCACTTCAGGCAAAGCTTCCTTTTAGAGGATGTGGCAGATTGGGGACCGGAACGGGTCTCAGAGGCCCTCCATCGCCGCCGCGATCACTTTTCCTGGTGTGTGAGAGTTTTTGATGACTCCCGTTACTTGATTGAAGCACCAAACCCTACCTGGTTGGATGGAGTGGTAGAAGCTGGTGTGCTCCGCCTTGACAATACCGACTTCCCCGTCAGTCCGTGGGATCCGGGTTATCTGGAGGGCTTGAAACTCCTATCTATCTGGGTTAAGGTGCGAGGTTTACCTCAGATGCTATGGCAATGGCCAGATTTTGAGACTCTGTTCCTCCCCTATGGAGCGATTGTCTATGAAACGGCCCCGGAGACTGATGGATTAATGGAATGGCGGAGTGCTCGAGTCCGATTGGGGATGTGTGATCCTCAGCTTCTGCCGCCTAGCAAGTGGATCCTGTTCACTGACAAGACCGGATACACGTCCCGGTATGAGATTACCTTTGAGTTAGTCAAAGACTTAGGCCCTACACAGAAATGGCTTCCAGTAACCAACAAATGTAAAGGGGGTAGTTCGGGCCCAAGTGGTGGTGCTGGCGCCAGTGGTGGATCTGGATCAGGTACGCAGAAGAAATCTAAGGGTTCTAAGGAGACCAAACCGCAGGGATCTAAACCCAAGGGTCCCAAAGCCCCACAAAATACTGATCAACCTGCCCCAGGCAGGAATGCAGTTCGTGTTAAAGAACAGGGCATTGTGCTACAAGAACGCAAGCATCAACCTCCTTCCACCCATCGGTTTTATGAGGGTAATGGTAAGGCTCCTGTCCTAGTCCATAATGAGGATTCTGACACAGATGAGGAAGATCTGAACTGGTTCTATATTGAGCTTAAGAATGCCTGGGTGAATCTAGGATATGGAGAAACATCCAAGAAACAGCCGGATGCATCATCTGCCAGTGTCATCCCTTCGTTTGACCCTCCTGCCGTACCAGCAACCACCTCTCCCATCATAATCCCCTCTGAGGATGTTGACCTAGCTCCCTCAGAGGTTGAGGCTGAACCTAAGAAGGTGCATGACAACAGCCTTGCTGAGCTGTCCCAAACCACACCAAACCAAACCTTTTCTGTATCCCTTGACCTTCCTGATCCATCCTTTGATCTGACTACTCTGGCAGACCAACCTTTTACAGTGGTAGTGGGACCTGCTGGAGAACTTCCAGAAATTCACACTCAAGGCAACCCTCTTTCTGCTCTTAAGGCCTTTACCCTACTCATGAATCACATGGCGCAGTCAGTCGTTGAGGTTGAGGATGACCCTGAACCAGCATCTCCTACTGATCCCACCCCTGCTGCATTGGCCCAGGCTACGCCACAGCTCCCAACGGAGACTGCTGCTAGGAAGAAAAAGAAGAGAGGTTTCACAATGGAGTCCATCCGTAGGAGTGTTCGCATCAAGGCCAAAGGGGGCGAAGGGGAGACGATGTTGCACAAAGCTCAAGACAGAGTGCAGTCTCCTTACAACCTTAGGAGTGCTACTAAAGGTATCTCTCTAGTCACAAGCTTTCCTTATAGTAGACTAACTGAGGAAGAAGTAGCTTCCTTGTTTAGGGCTTTCAATATTAAATTAGGGATAGATCCTATGCAGTCTATTGATATTATCAAAGCCATCAAACAGTTAGATAGGGACAAGTTTGCAACTCTGATTAATCAGATGCTTACCTCACTCAGATCACAAGATTCTGACTATTGCTTGGTATTAGATCAGGATGAACAGGGGCAGCTTAGGTTTACATGATTATAGTCAATTGGAATATTAGAGGTTTGAATGCATATAAGAAGAAACAAATAGCTATTGATTTACTTAAAAACAATAAGGTAGACATAGTAGCATTTCAGGAAACCAAAAAAGAGTCCTATACTACTAGGTTTTTGCGATCTTTGTCGTCTCACATTGATGAGTGGCACTGGTTACCTTCTAGAGGTCGATCTGGGGGTATTCTTATAGGTTTACCTAGTTCTAACTTCCTAATTCTAGATGTCTACATTCAGCAATTTTCAGTTACATTACATATTCAGGATAAAACCAAACTTCATCATCTCATGGTAACTGTAGTTTATGCACCAATTGATACATCTCTTAAACAGCTCTTTTGGGCAGAATTGCATGCTAGTCGGGCCCTCTCTCCCTATCCTTGGTTAATTTGTAGGGACTTTAATGCAGTTAGGTATAGGCAAGAGCGATCAGGCCCTAACTTTGATTGTAGGATCAGTCGCCAGTTTAATTCTTGGATTCAGAATCACTCTTTGCTAGAAATGAAATTGCGAGATAGAAAATATACGTGGTCCAATGGTAGGCAATTTGCATTATTGGATAGGATTTTTGTTTCTCTTGAGTGGGAAGATCTCTTCCCACATGCACATCTATCTTCTCTTAGCTCATTTGGTTCAGATCATTGCCCTCTCCTTGTTCACTTAACACCTCAGTCGGATCAACCACCTCCTTTGTTTAGGTTTGATCCTGAATGGGTTAAAAATGATGAATTTGTACAACTCATGCATAAGTGGTGGGCTGAGGTCCCTATCCTTCCACATAAAGATTTTGCTAACCAATGGAAAAATAAACTTCTATACATAAAAAGAAAAATCCAGGGTTGGGCCAAAAACTACTATGGGGCAAAAAAAAGGCAAAAAACTCAGGCCTTACAAATATTGCATGAGTTGGAACAAATTAAAGAAAATAGGGAACTCTCTGAACACGAATTTGAACTTTGGCAATCCAATAAACTTCTTTTAGAAGACATATATCTCTCTGAAGAAGAATATTGGAAATTAAGATCCAAGGTACAATGGATTGAACAAGGGGATAAAAACACCAAATTTTTTCATAAGGTAGCTTGTCATAGAAGGAAAAAACAAAGGATCACTCAGTTACAACATAATAATACCTCTCTGACTTCCTTAGAGGATATCAAACATCATGCTTTCTCCTTCTATCACCACCTACTGGGTACTCAAGGTTTGAAATATGCTTCCCTAGATCCAGACTTTTGGCTGTCAGATCAGTTACTCACATTACAAGAACAAAGCATAATTGAATCCCCTTTCTCAGAGGAGGAAATACACAGAGCAGTATTTGCCTTAGACCCAAATGGTGCCCCTGGCCCAGATGGGTTTACATTCAAGGTTTACCAAACCTTTTGGGAGTTGCTTAAAAACGACTTAATGCTTATGTGCTCTCACTTTTTTCGCAACTCTTTGAATCTGAAACATATCAGCAAATCCATCATTTGCTTAATCCCTAAGAGCACTGATGCTTGTCAGTTAAAACATTATAGACCCATTAGTTTGGTAAATTGTAGCTTTAAAATTTTGTCCAAAATATTAACATTTCGGCTTGAGCCCATTATGAGTAGAATTATTGACCCATCTCAAGCAGCATTCATTAAGGGAAGATATATTCTAGATAATTTTGTTCTTAGCCAAGAAATCCTTCATCACACACATAGTTTACGTAAACCAGGGGTCATCCTCAAGATAGACTTTGAAAAGGCATATGACAAAATTAGTTGGGATTATCTACTAGAAGTCTTGATTGGAAGGAATTTTGGTACTAGATGGTTAGCTTGGATTAAGAACTGGCTTTATAGTTCACAGTCCTGTGTGAATGTCAATGGCCATCTCACACCTTATTTTGAGTGTAAAAGGGGAGTGAGACAGGGGGATCCTTTATCCCCATTCTTATACATTTTAGCAGCTGATACCCTTAGTGTGTTATTCAATAAGGGTAGACAGTTGCAACTGATACAAGGTTTAGGTCCTCCTTGTCAACAACATGCTGCTGTGACTAATTGTCATTATGCCGACGACACAATCTTGTTTGTTGAGGCCAATGCTACTATGGTTGAAAGAGTCTGGTGGTTAATGAAAGGCTTTGAAGCCTTATCTGGGATCAGTATCAATTTTGACAAAACAGAACTTTTCCCTCTTCATTTGTCCAGATTAGAGGCTCAAGTAATGGCTTCTATCTTTGGTTGCAAAACTGGTATTTTTCCTTTTAAATATTTAGGTTTGCCCTTACACTATAAAAAATTACTGAATAAAGATTGGGATTATATTATGAAAAAATGGGATAATAAACTTCAAAGTTGGCATAGTAATCTGATCTCAATTGGGGGTAGGAAAATACTCATTAATGCAGCATTGTCTTCTGTCCCGTTATATGCTCTTTCTATATTTCCATTACCTAAGGGGATTTTGCACCAATTAGATAAAAAAAGACGTAAGTTCTTATGGCAAGGTAATGGGAATAATAGAAAGGGTTATGCATTAATAGATTGGGAGAAAATATGCAATCTTCACGAATGTGGGGGGATGGGTATTTTAGATTTAGAACAAATGAACAGGGCTCTACTTGCTAAATGGCTTTGGAAATTCAAAGACCCCTGTTATCAGGGGATGTGGAAACAGGCCATTTATCTTAACTATTATTCTGGGCACTTAACGAAATCTTATTTCTGGTCTTCTGTGCTAACTCTCCAAGTCCTTGTAGATTTAGGTTGTTCTTTTATTCCAGGCAACAATAGTACTATACGATTTTGGCTAGATGTCTGGCTTGGCGAATGCCCTTTATCTGTGACATACCCTTTCCTCTTTGAACTTTGTTCAAACCCTCAAATCCTTCTAGCTGATGTTATTGCTTCTCAGGGCCTTGCGGTTACCTTTTTTAGAGTCTTGTCAGGGGTTAATAGATATGAATGGGAGGAGCTTGTTCACCTCATTCAGACATTCCAACCATCTAGAGATGAAGATCAATTGCGTTGGCAGTGGGAATCCAAGGGCATTTATACGGTCAAATCTATGTATCACTTCCTATGTTTTGGAGGGATTAAGGAACTATATGCACTCACCTGGTGGCGGTTAAAAGTTCCTCCTAAAATACAAGTGTTTATGTGGCTACTTAACAATCATCGCATACTCACTAAAACTAATCTAGCTAAGAGGGGTTGGGGGGGCGATACAACTTGTCATTTTTGCAGGTTTACCGAGACGACAGATCATCTGTTTGTGCAATGTTCTCGCACAAGACAGATTTGGTTTTGGATGGGACAGTGTCAAGATTTCCTTGAACACTGGCATACCATTGAGGATGTGATGCAATTTGCATATACTTTGTCTTCTTCACACCGGCAGCAGTTTTTGGTGATGTTTAGTGCATTAGCTTGGACGGTTTGGCTACTCAGAAACAATATTTGATTTAATCACAAAGAATGTGTCTCAGTTAAATCGTCAGTTTTACAAATTCTAACTTGGGTTTCATTATGGACAGGTACCCAGTTGGAGGAAGTCGGTCAATCCCCGTGGCTGCCAGGTGATACATCTCACATTCCGCTCCAAGAGGTCCCAACACAACCTGAGATGGAGCAGGTGCTGGTGGAGTCGGCTAACACGGAGGACTCGCTGTGATTGCTGCTTAGGACTTTACTGATATATATTTTTTGTTATGCTTATATGCACTGTTTTTTGTTGGATTAGCTTTAGTTTTGTTGGATTATTGTTAGTTTTGCGGATTTTCGCGTATCTGGTTAGGTTACAACCACTTGTTGCTCAGGGGGTCTGATTCACCTGTTGGTTGTATTTAAACATTTTCTTCAATGAAAATTGGGCCATGCCTTTTTAAAAAAAAAAAAAAAAAAAAAAAAAAAACTTACATGAACTGTTTTTAATCATCGATATCTCACAAGAAAGAGGTAGGTATTATAGCGGCAGGCAACCCGAACGATCTGAGGCCGCTTAAGAACTTAATTTCTCGCTCCAAAGAGCCACAACCCTTCGAACTCAAAACTTCCATGATATATCAACCAATTGTTTGGGAAAATAGTGGATAACACCTCAACATTTTTGAGAAAATAGTGGATAACATGAAGCTGAGAGACATTAATTGACCCAGAAACAGTCAAACTTAGGACCTTTCCTTTCTCCTTGAGAGATAAGGCGAGGATCAGGGGCGGACCCAAGTGCAACCAGAGGGGAGCTGCCTCCCTTGGATTTTGCGTTTTAGTGCAAGTCGGGACATTTCGATCGACTCTGTCCCTCTCTAAATTTTTTTTTGCCTCCGTTGGATGTTTAATTTATTGTTCAGGTTAAAATTAGAGTTAAAATTAAAATAAATTTCTTCAAAAGTATAGATTAAAGCATTATTTTTATTAAGTACTTAATTATTTAATGAATTTGAACCCGATTAGCTATTTAAACCCGATTCGTTATTTTTTTGCCTTCATGATGAAAATTCTAGATCCGCCCCTGTCGAGGACCTAAGTAAGAACTGTGGATCCCACAACCATAGACACATGAAATAATTTGTATATATAGTGCTTTCAGCTCCAAATTTTTCTCTCCTTCCAAAACTGCCCATATTTTTCTTATTTTGTATAATTTGATATCGTATATATTAACCTCAGTTCAGACTTCTATCTGTATATGCAACATGAAACCGTACCAGTAAATTTATTGTTTAATGTTCATATCAATAAAAAAAAAGTACAATATTATCTTTCTTCTCAATACTACAAGTCTGCAAACATGATTTCACTCACTACAATAACACGCGTTCACATTCCAGTTATTACTAAACTAAGTATTTATTTCTATACCAAAAATTCCATCAATTGGCAGAAGCAACATTCCATCTTGTAGCTTGAAGCATTCTCCCGTACTATCTTGTAGCTTGAAGCATTCTCCCGTACTCTTCTACCCTATCCACACTTAGCAGACTGCTCTTCACAAAATCAGCAGCCAGAAACCGTTTTTCCCACTCTACCAGTAATGGCACCTTTGTCGTATCGATCAACTTGACCCCAGATATGTTTTCTACTGTTTTGATCCAGGTCAACACGGAACCTAACGTTACATCAAGGAAACCAATGGTATCGCCACCAAAGAAGCTCTTCCCAGCAGAACATATTTTGAAAGCTTCTTCTAGCTTCTCTAGTGCAACATGCGTATCGCCAATTTTTTCTTCCTTTGTCTCCTCTGAAGCAGTTTTCACGATATCAATAAATGAAGGTAAAAACTGCATGGATAAAAAAATGAAACATTTATTACTTTTGTAATTCGATCAATTATGGAACTAAATTTCATATATATATTTTGGTTGATAACAAAGTTAAATGATTAATTAATTAGTAATTTAAGTACCTTATCATCAACGTATGATGCCCAAAAGCGAGCAAGGGCACGTTCGTAAGGATCAGCAGGAAGAACGGGAGGTCCAATACCAGACCAGTTCTCATCAATGTATTGCAAAATTACTAACGACTCACAGATGCTTCGATCACCATGGATAAGTACCGGCACTTTCTTGTGGATCGGATTGTGTTTGACAAGAAGTTCGCTCTTGATTAAAAGATCCTGCTCAAGGTACTCGTAACTAATCCCCTTTTGTTCTAGCACCATTCTGACCCTGTTTACGTATGGGCTATAGCCCTTGCCTCCCAACAGCTTGAGATCACCTTCTGCCATTTTTACTCTGTTTGAGAATTAGTGTTTTTGGGAAATTGATTGATTTCTGTCTGTTTTGATGTGGGGGCTTAAACAAGATACAAGTGTTGACTGCCAACAAAAAGATAAGAACACGTATCCTCAGCATATAATATAATCTAAGTGGGGGGAATTTAATATGATATACATGCCGACAGGCGACAGCAATGAAGACACCTTTCCTTGCAGGAAAGGAATATGCCGAGTGTTTCTGAAATTTCTGTTTTTTTTAATCCAACTGTGAAGTCATTTTGAGATATGTGCACAGAAAAATCAGCTGCTTCAAGATGAATGCATAGAAAAAATTGGACAGCTAGATTTGAAATTTCAGAACACTAGTTATGAACGATGGATTTCAGCAGATTTCAATTCTTCCTTGCATGATTGCATCTATGAACAGAGTGGGGTTCTGTTGTGGGCTGGTGTCGTGTTAACAAAGACGTAGTATTTATCCTTTAAGATTTTGGGTCATGGATCAAGTTATTAGATATATAGTTTATTTGACATTTCTATTTATTGGAAACTATGATCATCAATAAATTAATTATGAAATTCATAAAATTATATTTGTTTTACGTAGGTTTTATATTAGATATATTGTAATTAAGTATTATTGAAGCACTGAGCAAGTGTTGGCAAAACTGAACTATTAACATATCACTCGATGCATGACAAATTTCTTTTTTAAATTATGCTTAATTTAATAATAGACAATATACTAATATTGTTGAGAAGGAATCAATAATTATACATTTGTTATTTTCCTTTCTTTTACAATTTAATTACTGGATATGTTAAACTCTAAATGACAAGTAAAAATTCTGAATGCTACAAATTATTAATTAATCAATGAGATAATTTTTTTTAAACAAACACTAGGACTATTTTGTTGGACATTTTGAATGTGCCAACATTAAACATATTATGGTTAGTTGTGTGTTTAAATGTTTCAATTAATTATTAACTGAGGCATCACCTCAACCATAGTAATGATATTTGCATTTTATTGGTGAATAATTTGTGATTTTCTTGAGGTTTCCGAACCGAATGATGAATTATTCAGTTGACTGATTTTTACTGAATTATTCGCGAATAAAACGCCAAGAACACCCGAATTTTTTAAAATTTTGTTTGTTTTTTTTGGGTTTTTTTCCCTCTCTTGTAGGATCAAATCGTTTCCAAATTATATCCAAATTATAAATTTTTTATTCTACCGAACCGAACTCGAATAATTTATTTGTCACTATGCCCTCAACTAGAGAGTCTATTGCATACCTTTCCATAGAGACATGCAGCGCATAAAATCTCAACCTCGCATTGCAGACACTTTTATTTTTCTATTTCACATTGACCGTAGGCCCTCTTTGTATCATAATTAGAGTAGAACTAGGGTGCTCCTAGGAGTACCAAGCTCTTTGTACTCTTAACTATAAAATATATCGGATTAACTTTGAACGATAAATCCAAACTGTTGAAATCCTTCTACCTTACGAGTGATGCGTCTACATGTGAAAATTTTAAAGTTTCGATTAATTTAGTATAAAGTCAAGTAGTCAAAAGTCTTTCAAAAAATGAATGTATTAAAATTAGTTTAGAAACCTTCTAATTTTGACCACTTGACTTTATACTAAATTAATTCAAAACTTTAAAATTTTCACATGTAGACGCATCTCTCGTAAGGTAGAAAGATTTCAACGGTTTGGATTCGTCGTTCGAAGTTAATCCGATAAGTTTTAGAGTTAAGAGTACAAAGGAGCTTGGTACTCCTAGGAGCACCCTAGTTCTACTCTCATAATTAATTGTTCTTGGAGATCAAGCATCGAATACTTCATTCCTTCTATTACCCTCCAGAACTTGTACAAGAAGTTGGAACGATATTTGATTCCTCTGTGTTACACTTAACGCCTTTAATAATACAACATTTATTTTCTGGCCATCGCATGACAACAACACTAATTTTATAGAGTGGTTCTGCTTTTTAAACAAAAATCAGATTCTTTCAAATTTATTAATATAATATTCTTGTGGCACCATATTACTCTGTTTCCTTTCCCTCAGTAAATATGCACCATGATTATCCAGTTTTTCCCTTTTTTATTTAAAAAAAAAAAAACAACATTTAACCACTTTGTTTGAAGATATAGCCTGCGAAACCAATCTCTTTGAATTTTTTTTTTCCGTTGAATTGTTGGCTGCCCAACAAATCAAATTTGGTGTTTCATTCATGGTGTATATTCCTTTAGTTGTGTTCCACATACTTTAATTATTTCATCCTGTAACATTTTTTAAGAATTAAATCATCCAATAAGTTTTGATCCAGTGACAAAGATAGATGGTTCAAAATCTATAAAGTGAAAAAATCCTATGTAATATAAATAGGGATTTGAAGAAAGCTGATAGGCTAGATCTTCAATTTTCATTAAAAATAAAATTAAAACATGAATTTATACCTGACAACAAAATTGAATCATAGGTTTGATAAAATAAAATTCTTGAAGAGGTATTATATCCGCAAAACTTCTATTTTTGGTTCCGCAGGTATAACCACAGCTAGCGTAAAAACCAAAAATAAAAATAAAAAGTGGTTAAATTGATTTTTTTTTTAAGGAGGTAAAACAAATTCGGTCGAGATTATATTTTTCCAAATTGTAATTTGTACAATTTTTATAATGATGCATTCTATAATGGAAAGTTTTAATTCTTCAGTTATGATATTTCTTAATTTGACTTTTCTTTTTCAATTTACCTATATACATATTAACATTTACATTTAATACTAGATTCTAAAATTAAGAAGTACAAAGGGACATGTTCAAATTATAGAATTTTTAAGTTTTTTATTTGATATCTTAGTTATATTATTTTACCTTTAACTTAAACATATATACAATTTAAATTAATTATTTAAAGTAGATATTATTATTACATATTTATAACATAACAAACATAAGTATTTTTTTTAATTTTATGGAATATCATGTTTCTTAATAAACTAAATATGTAAAAAAAACTTAAAAATTCCAAAAATAATTAAAAGTTCCTTTGAGAAATTTTGAATTTAAAAAATTATGTTAGATCCGACATTTAGATTCTCTGTTCTTCTAACTGGAGGTTATAGATAGAAATCACATTTCATATTTTGTTTTCCATTGATGACGATGAAGTGTTTCTAATAGTTTCTCGTTTTTTTTTTAGTTTATAAAACAAGGTACTACTTGTCGGAAGGAGATTTAATGAAAAATCTGGCATTTAAATACATTAAAAGTAGATCGGTTTGAATTTATTATTTGAAACTTATTTGTTCAAAATAAATTTTGAAGTCCGTATTGCTACAACTAAAATTACACTGATACCATAGTCGGCAGACTTCTTTTATTTTTGGCTAAATAAAAATAATTAATCATCCCTATACTATACTAAAGGGGCCATCAATTAGCCGAAGCAAGATTCCAATTTTTGGCTCGAAGCATTCTCGTGAGTTCTTCCAGTCTCTCCACACTCGGGAGAACGCGTTTCACAAAATCCACAGCGAGGAATCGTTCTTCCCAGGCTACCAGTAATGGTATCTTTGTCTCGTCAAGCAGCTTGGTCCCGGATATCTTCTCTGCTACCTTGATAGTAATCAAATAGCAACCCAAAGTTACATCAAGGAAACCAATGGAGTCACCACCGAAAAAGCCTTTCCCAGCAGAACATTTCTGAAAAGCTCCTTCCATCTGCTCTAGCGCAGCAAGAGCATCAGCAAGTTTTTCTGCTGTTGTCTCCACTGTTGTTGCTTTTAGAATACCAACAATTGAAAGTACAAACTGCACGGATAAAAAATATATATATAAACCTTTTTTACTTTTGGAATTTATCTCCAATCTCATAACTTTAGTAATTAAAGAACTAAATTAATTTCATACATATATTGATCATAAAATTAGATAATTAGTAATTTAAGTACCTTATCATCAATGTATGCCGCCCAGAAGCGAGCAACGGCGCGTTCGTGGGAATCAGCAGGGAGTACAGAAGGTCCAATACCAGACCAGTTCTCATCAATGTACTGCAAAATCACCAAAGACTCACAAATGCTTCGATCACCGTGGATAAGTACCGGCACTTTCTTGTGGATTGGATTGTGTTTGAGAAGAAGCTCGCTCTTGTTCATAAGATCTTGTTCAAGGTATTCGTAACTCAGCCCCTTTTGTTCTAGCACCATTCTTACCCTGCATACGGGTGGGCTATACCATGCCCCCAACAGCTTGAGTTCACATTCTGCCATTTTCACTCAAGGAAAGATGTTTTGGGAAATTGATATTATCTCTGTTTATGTTAAATAAGGAGCCTAAATTGAAAAGTCAAGTGTTGGACTTTTATAAGACATGCCGTCAAGAATGAGGACACCTCATTGCATCCCTGACAAATTAAGTGGGGTTCTTTTGGATCATAGATTGGAGATAAGCATAGAATAGTTGCTACGAGGAAATAACTGTGGAAGTTTCGGTGGAATTACTTTTACTAGTCACCTTGACGATTTTTTTATTTATTTAGAAATTATAATAAATTTATTTAATATAGCAGCCAAATTTGTTGAAAAGTGAGAAATATAGCCTACACCGGATTGGGAATCCGGTGTGGCTTGAGAGGGGCCCCAGTTACCAGCGTCCGGTGCAGAAGAAGCTTTTAACTCCACACCGGTTTGGGAAACCGGTGTAGGCCATTTTTATTGATTTTTTTCCCATTAACTGGTTTAGTTGATTTTTAGGTTATAATTTCTAAATAAAAAAAAAATTCCACCTTGACAGTTACGTATTATCGATTTTTTTTTAACTATAACAAAAAAAAAATTCAAAAATTCAAATATGAGATTGTCAAAATCTAAGAAAAGGACACGGTAGTAATCTAGCTCATACCGCCAATAAAGCCAGCAGTTGGAGTTTTAAAAAAAAAAAAAAAAAAAGTTTTGTTATAATTTTTTTTTTTTGTGCTGAGAGCATGCCTTGCACTAAGAACATAGCGAATCTCCCATCAAAAAGTGAAAAGGAAATCCTATCAACAAGGTTTATCTTTGAGAAAATAATAGATAACATGAAGCTGAGAGACATTAATTGATCCAGAAACAGTCAAACTTAATTACGACCTTTCCTTTTACCTTGAGAGAGAAGGCGAGAACCTTATGGTTAAGAACTGTGGATCACACAACCATAGACACATGGGATAAATTATGTAGTGCTTTCACCTCCCAAATTTTTTGCATAATTTCATATTGTATTAACCTCAGTTCGTTCACAAATCACAATTGTCAGTACTGTTGTTTGAGTACCTATCATTGTTTCTGAGAAGAAAAATTTGTCACAATTTTTTGTGTTCTGCAAATGACAATGGACTGGAGCAGTAGAAATTAAAACATTAGTCATCCAGTCGTAAAAAGCATGCAGTAACATGGTAAAACCTTTTTTTTTTTTGGGTTGAGAATGGCTCGTAGGGATGATTAAATTTAAAGGTTAAAAAAACAGTACATAGGAAAATACAAGAAACGCAGATCAAAATTCCTAGTCTGTCTACATAGAAAAATACAAGCAGCGTAGCTCATTTTATTAAAACTGTGCTATAAATTTCATAGATTGCCACACAAGAAGCGAAACAAATAAATTCCAAAAGTGAGGAAAATTCAATTCCAAAAAGTACATCATTAGGCCGACGCAACATCCCAAATTCCCAATTATTACTAAACAATCATTTATTTCTATAACAAAAAGTCCATCAATTAGCTGAAGCAACATTCCATCTTGTGGCTTGAAGCACTCTCACGTACTCTACAAATCTCTCCACACTCGGCATAGCACTCTTCACAAAATCCGCAGCAAGGAACTGTTTTTCCCACTCTACCAATAATGGCACCTTTGTTGCATCAAGCAACTTGATCCCAGATATCTTCTCTATTGCCCTTATCCAGGCCAACTCGGAACCTAACGTCACATCTACAAAACCAATGGAGTCTCCACCAAAAAAGCTCTTCCCAGCAGAACATTTCTTGAAAGCTCCTTCCAGCTGCTCTAGTGCAGCAAGTGTATCGCTAATTTTTTCTGCCTTTGTCTCCTCCGAAGCAGTTTTCACAATACCAATAAATGAAGGTAACAACTGCATGGATTAAAAACAAATGAAACATTTATTACTGTTGTAATTTAATCATCTCCAATCTCATAACTTATGTTATCATAGAACTTAATTTTATATATATTTTGAATAATTGTGAAGTTAAACGATTAATTAATTAGTAATTTAAGTACCTTGTCATCAACGTACGTAGCCCAAAAGCGAGCAACGGCACGTTCGTAAGGATCAACAGGAAGCACGAGGGGCCCAGTACCAGACCATTTCTCATCAATGTACTGCAAAATCACCAATGACTCGCAAATGCTTCGATCGCCATGGATAAGTACGGGCACTTTCTTGTGGATCGGATTGTATTTGAGAAGAAGCTCGCTCTTGTTTGAAAGATCCTGCTCAAGGTACTCGTAACTCAACCCCTTTTGTTCTAGCACCATTCTTGCCCTGATTACATATGGGCTAGCCCATGCCCCCAACAGCTTAAGATCACCTTCTGCCATTTTTACTCTGTTTGAGAAATAGTGTTTTTGGGAAATTGATTGATTTGTATCTATTTTGATGTGGGGCTTTAAATAAGATACAAGTATTGACTGCCAACAAAAAAAATAATCCAAGTGGTGGAATTTAATATGATGTATATGCCGTCAGCAATGAAGACACCTTCCTTGCATCCATAACGGAGCCGGGTTCTCTTGTGGCCTGGTTTCGTGTTCACAAAGACGTAGTATTATTGTTCTTTCAAAATTCTAGGTGATGGATCAAGCTATTAGATATATAGTTTTATTGATATTTATATTTATTTGATAATTAACTATGACAATCAATAAATGAATTATGAAATAAAAAAAATATTTTATATTTTGTTTTATTTTACATAGGTTTTATATTAGATATATAATATATTGCAATTAAGTATTATTGGAGCACTGATAAAGTATTAGCAAAATTGAACTGTTAACATATCACATAATGCATGACAATTTTTTTTTAATTATGCTTAATTTAATAGATGATACTTTAAAATTGTTGAGAAGGCATCAATAATTATACATTTTTTATTTTTATGTTTATATGTTCAATTGGCACAGTTGGTTAAATAAATTTATTATTAACATAATGTATGATCTTGCATGACCATTTACTTTATTTTACAATTTAAATTACTGGATATGTTAAACTCTAAATGTAAAAATTCTGAAATGCTATAAATTATTAATTAACCAATGAGAATTTTATTTTAAACAAACAATAGAACTACTTTATTGGACATGTTTGAATATGCCAACATTAAACATATTATAGTTACTGTGTGGGTTTAAATGTTCCAATTAAATTAGTAATTGAGGCATCCCCTCAACTAGGGAGTTTATTGCATATCTTTCCACAGAGACATGCAGCGCATAAAATCTCAACCACGCTCTGCACAAGTTCTTTTTTCTTTGTTTTATTTTTCTATTTCACATTGACCGTAGGCCCCCTTTGTATCAAAATTCATAATTAATTGTACTTGGAGATCAAGCATATAATACTTTATTGCTGTCATCGTGGGAAACAAATCTGCTGCTATTCGACCTTACTTTTTCATATTTAAATTTTATGTTTTTAAAATACATAAATTAAAAAAAAATGATTTTTCTACACAAATATAAAAAAAAATTAAGAATTAGTTATGAAAAAGCAGAGTTCAGTGATCCCTTAAAAATTGCAACAGATTTAATTTCGTCATCATGAGGATTGAATGTGCCGAGTGCGTATCCTCTGAGATATCTCATTTTTTGCGTGACCAACGTGTTCGATGCCTATTCGGGATAGAGTAGGGGCCAATATTATTTGTACTTTGAGATTCGTGCAAAATTATTTAAACCATTAAAGTTTTCTCTAAAGTCACACAAAGTTTGAGATATCTCAGAGGATGCGAATTCGAAGGTGTCCCGCTTCTATTACCCTCCAGAACTTGTACAAGTGAAGTTGGAACAATATTTGATGCCTCTTGTGTTGCGCTTAAAAGCCTTTAATCATACCGATACGTTGACAATACACATTGAAATACAACATTTTATTTTCTGGCCATCGCATGATAACACCAATAATTTTACAGAATGGTTCTGCTTTAAAGAAAAAATAAAATCAAATTCTTTCAAATTTATTAATCTTGTGGACCATATTACTGTGTTTCCTTTCCCTCTGTGAATATGCACCATGATTATCCGGTTTTTCCCCTTTTTTTATTTAAAAAAATAACATTTAACCACTTTGTTTGAAGATATAGCCTGCGAAACCAATCTCTTTGAATTTTTTTTTCCGTTGAATTGTTGTTCACCCAACCAACGAAATTTAGTGTTTCATTATATTCATGTGGGTCCCACTTGCTTTAATATTGCTTAGTTAGGAGTCCCAACTACTTCAATTGTTTCATCCTATAACATTTTTTAGGAATTAAATCATGAAACCCGTCTTAGTCCAGTGACAAAACTACATGGCTCTCATATTAGAAGTTATAATTCAAAATTCACAAATTAAGAAAATTCTCTCTAATATAAATAAGAGTTTCATAGAAGTTAGTAGGCTAGAACTTCATCTTTCATTTAAAAAAAAAATCATGGGTTTATACTTTACAACAAAATTGAATCATAGGTTTGATAAAATAAAATTGTTGAAGAGGTATTATATCCTCAAAAAAAAAAAAGTGTTTAAATTGATTTTTTTTAAAATAGTAAAAAAAATTGGGTCGAGGTTAAATTTTTCCAAATTATATTTTATTTTATAATTTTTATAATTATTCATTTTATAATGGAACGTTTTAATTCTTCAGTTATGATATTTCTCAATTGGACTTTTTTTTTTTTCAATTTACCTTTATACATATTAACTTTTAAATTTAATACTAGATTCGAAAACTAAGAAGTACAAAGTGATATGTTCAAATTATATAATATTTAAGTTTTTTATTTGATATCTTACTTATATTATTTTACCTTTAACTTAAACACATATATAATTGAAATTAATTATTTAAAGTAGATATTATTATTACATATTTATAACAGAACAAACATAAGTATTTTTGTATGGAATATCATATGTCTTAATTAACTAATTATATAAAAAAAAAACTTCAAATTACAAAATAAAATAAAAAGTCCCTTTGAGAAATTTTGAACTTAAAAAATGATGTTAGATTCGACACTGTGATTCCCTGTTCTTCAGCTGGAGGTTATAGATAGAAATCGCATTTCATATTTTGTTTTGCATTGATGACTATGAAGTGTTTCTAATAGTTTTCCGTTTTTTTTTTATTTAGTTTATGAAATAAGGTACTACTCGTCAGAAGGAGATTTGCAGTATGGGAGTAAATGAAAAATCTGGCATTTAAGTGCATTAATTTTTAGTATATTGATTTGAATTTGTTGTTCGAAACTTATTTGCTGGATTTTGGAGTTGGTTTTGCTACAACTAAAATAACACTGATGTCATAACAAACACTACTTTTTTTGGTTGAACAATTATATGCTGAACTATCATCTTTATACTATACTAAAGGGGCCTTCAATTAGCTGAAGCAACATTCCATTTTTTGGCTCGAAGCATTCTCACGAGTTCTTCTACTCTCTCCACACTTGGGAGAACATGCTGCACGAAATCCACAGTGAGGAATCGTTTTTCCCAGTCCACCAGTAATGGTGTCTTTGTCTCGTCAAGCAGCTTGACTCTAGATATCTTCTCTGCTACCTTAATAGAAGTCAAATAGCAACCCAAAGTTGCATCAAGAAAACCAATGGAGTCGCCACCGAAGAAGCCCTTCCCAGCAGAGCATTTTCTAAAAGCTACTTCCAACTGCTCAATCACATCAAGAGCATCAGCATGTTTTTCTGCTTTTGTTTCCTCTGTTGCAGCCTTTAGAATACCAACAATTGAAAGTGCCAACTGCACGGATAAAAGAGAAATAAAAACCTTTGTTACTTTTGGAAATTATCTCCAATCGTGTAACTTTAGTAATTAAAGAACTAAATTAATTTCATGCATCTATATTAATTGTAAATTTAAACAATTAGTAATGTAAGTACCTTATCATCAATGTACGCTGCCCAGAAGCGAGCAACAGTGCGTTCGTGAGGATCAGCATGGAGTACAGAAGGCCCAATACCAGACCAGTTCTCATCAATGTATTGCAAAATTACCAACGACTCGCAGATGCTTCGATCACCGTGGATAAGTACCGGCACTTTCTTGTGGATTGGATTGTGTTTGAGAAGAAGCTCGCTCTTGTTCATAAGATCTTGTTCAAGGTATTCGTAACTCAACCCCTTTTGTTCTAGCACCATTCTTACCCTGATTACAGGTGAGCTAGCCCATGCCCCTAACAGCTTGAGTTCACATTCTGCCATTTTTACTCAAGGAAAGATGTTTTGGGAAATTGATATTGTCTCTGTTTTATGTTGAATAAGGAGCCTAATTAAATTGATAAGTCGTGTTGGACTTTTATATATAAGATAAGCCGTCAGCAATGAGGACACCTCCTTGCCTCCCTGACAATCAAATTAATTAAGTGGGGTTCTTTTGGATCATAGACTAGATCGATATATAGCTTTATTTCGTAAAGAAAATAAAAACCTTAGTATTGCATGCATAGTAGTTGCAAGGAAGCTGCTGATTGGAGATCTATGACTATGAGCATAGCTGTGGAATTAAGTTTCGGTGGAATTACTTTTACTAGTCACCTTGACAGCTACGTATTACCAAATTTTTTTTAACTATAGCATAAAATAAGAAAAGGACACGATAGTAATCTAGCTCATACCGCTAATAGAGCCAGCAGTTGGACACGATAGTATATTTAATATTTGGGAACCGAATCTCCCACCAAAAGGAGACAAGGAAAATACAATACTGTCAACAAGGTTTATCTTTGAGGAAATAAACATGAAGCTGATATACATTAATTGATCCAGAAACAATCAAACTTAGGACCTTTCCTTTCTCCAATTCTCCTTGAGAGATAATTAAGGCGAGAACCTGGTTAAGAACTGTGAATCCCACAACCATAGACACATGGGATAAATTATGTAGTGCTTTCACCCCCAATTTTTTTTCCTCCATCCAAAACTGCCCATAACTTCATATTAAGCTCAGTTCGTTCACAAATCACATTTGTCACTGTTCTTTGAGTAACCATCATTATTTCTGAGAAGAAAAGGTTGTCATAATTTTTTGCGTTCTGCAAATGACAAGGGACTGTAGAAGTAGAAATTAAACCATTAGTCATCCAGTCAAAAAAAGCTGTAACATTTTTTTTTTTGTTGAGAATGGCCCGTAGGGATGATTCAATTTAAAGGTTAATTCCTAACCTGTCTACATAGAAAAATACAAGCTGCATAGATCATTTTACTTTCCACACAATAGCTACAGAAGAAGTAAAACAAATAAATCCCAAAAGTGAGGAAAATTCAATACCAAATAAATCCATCAATTGGCCGACACAACATACCAATTATTACAAAACAATCATTTATTTCTATATCAAAAAGTCCATCAATTGGCCGATGCAACATTCCATATTGTGGCTTGAAGCACTCTCATGTACTCTTCTACCCTCTCCACGTTTGGCAGAGCACTCTTCACAAATTCTGCAGAGAGGAACTGTTTTTCCCACTCTACCAGTAATGGCACCTTTGTTGCATCAAGCAACTTGACCCCAGATACTTTCTCTACTGCCCTTATCCATGTCAACTGACAACCCAAAGTCACATCAAGAAAACCAATGGTATCTCCACCAAAGAATCTCTTCCCAGTAGAACATTTCTTAAAAGCTCCTTCCAACTGCTCTAGTCCAGCAAGTGTATCGCCAATTTTTTCTGCTTTGGTCTCCTCTGAAGCAAATTTCACTATACCAACACATGAAGGTAGAAACTGCATGGATTTAAAAACAATGAAACATTTGTTACTTTAATTTGTAATTCAGTCATCTCCAATTTCATAACTTCTGTTATCATAGAACTTACTTTCATATATATATTTTGATTAATTGTGAAGTTAAAACGATTAATTATTTAGTAATTTATGTACCTTATCATCAACGTACGTTGCCCAAAAGCGAGCAACGGCACGTTCATAAGGATCAGCAGGAAGCACGGGAGGCCCAGTACTAGACCAATTCTCATCAATGTACTGCAAAATCACGAATGACTCACAGATACTACGATCGTTGTGGATAAGCACCGGTACTTTCTTGTGGATGGGATTGTGTTTGAGAAGAAGCTCGCTCTTATTAAAAACATCCTGCTCAATATACTCGTAACTCAACCCCTTTTGTTCTAGCACCATTCTAACCCTGATTGCATATGGGCTAGGCCAAAACCCCAACAGCTTGAGATCACCTTCTGCCATTTTTACTCTGTTTGAGAAGTAGTGTTTTTGGGAAATTGATTGATTTCTGTCTATGTTGATGTGGGCTTTAAATAAGGTACATGTGTTGATTGCCAACAAAAAGATAATCCAAGATTCAAAGTGGTGGAATTTAATATGATGTATATGCCGTCTGCAATGAAGACACCTTCCTTGCATCCATAACAGAGCCTGGTTCTCTTGTGGCCTGGTTTCATGTTTACAAAGACGTAGTATTAATTCTTCCTTTAAGATTTTTGGTGATGGATCAAGTTATTAGATATATAGTTTATTTAATATTTCTCTTTATTTTAAACTATGACAATCAATAAATTAATTATGAAATTAAAAAAAAATATATGTTTGTTTTATTTTATGTAGGTTTTATATTAAATATATTGCAATCAAGTATTATTGGAGCACTGATCAAGAGTTAGCAAAATTGAACTATTAACATATCACTTAATTCATGACAATTTTTTTTAATTATGCCTAATTTAATAGACAATATGTTAAAATTGTTGAGAGGCATCAATAATTATACATTTGTTATTTTTATGTTCATAATTTGCTTAATTGTCATAGTTGGTTATATAAATTTATTTTTAATATAATGTATCGTCTTGCATGACCATTTTTTTTTAAATTTAAATTACTGAATAAGTTAAACATAAAAATTCTGAATGCTACACATTATTAATTAATCAATGACATAACTTTTTTTTGAAACAAACAATAGGACAATTTTATTGGGCATGTTTGAATGTGCTAACATTAAACATATTATGGTTACTGTGTGTGTTTAAATGTTCCAATTAAATTATTAACTGAGTCTAAATGTTCCAACTAAATTATTAACTGAGACAGCCCCCTTAACTTGGGAGTTTATTGCATATCTTTCTATAGAGACATGCAGCGCATAAAATCTTAACCTCGCAGTGCTGAAACATCTTCTTCTTCTTTTTCTATATATTTCACATTGACCGTAGGTCCCCTTTGTATCATAATTTATTGTGCTTGGAGATCAAGCATAGAATACTTCAGTGCTGTCGTCACGAGGACTGAAGGTGCTCTGCTTCTATTACCCTCAGAACTTGTACAAGAAGTTGGAACAATATTTGATGGGAAAATTTTAAAAAGTGCGGAAATTTTTTTTTTTTACCACCAGCATAATTCGTTTTAAATTAAAAACCATCCAGGACTGTTTTTCTACAAAAATACCACCTCGCACAATGGTTTCGCGCACCCGGTCCGCGCAGGAATTTTGGGAACCAAAGGGGTCCGTACAAGGGTTTGGCACACCAATAGGTGAGCACGGAAATTGACATACTTGCATGGATTTTAATGTAGCTAGCACGGATCTTGATGCAATTAGATGGTCCTTATAAAATTGAATTTTGAATAAAAAAAATTGATGTGACAGGTACCAATTGATTTTATAACACGTCCCAAGGTCAAAACGCGTCTTTGACCCAAAATCCAATTTTATAACAACCATTTGATTGCATCAAGATCAGTGCTAGCTACATTAAAATCTTTGCAAGTATGTCAATTTCCGTGCTGACCTATTGGTGCGCTAAACCCTTGTGCAGACCCCTTGGTTCGCGAAATTCCTGCACGGACCGGGTGCGCGAAACGCTTGTGCGGACCCAACCAGGCAGGTGCGCATAATGCTTGTGCGGGAGTGGTATTTTTGTAGAAAAACAGTCCCTGATAGTTTTTAATTTAAAACGAATTACAAGGATGATAAAAAAAAAAAATTCGGTAAAAAGTGTCATTCTTTTTCAAAATTCTAAAGCTAAAGAACACAATGAAAGATCGAAAGAACAAGAATTGAGACAGAATTGTGGAGACAGTGGAATATGGAAACGGAACTGAGAACAAATAAAAAGTCAAATTTGTCTAAATTGGTTGATAATTTTCATAAAGAATTCCATTGTTACAACAGCCTTTCATAGGCGATATGAGCTGAAATGCTAAAATATACCCAATAAATCTCTCTAAACAACCTCCTAATGACACGTCAGCGATATGAGCTGAAATGTCCCCTTATTTTTCCTCTCCAGTTGCTGGACTTCGTTCCCTCCATTTCTGACTAGATGGGCCCTCTTTCTCAGTGAGAAAACTGCTCCACGGTTCCTGACCTTCTATTAAATGTTGGGTCCCATTGTCAGATATCCCTTCTTTTAATTTCACCTACCCAAGCTTCCTGACCTGATTGCCCATGATTTCCCTTCCTCCTCCTGGACTCTAACGGTCGCCCCCAAATCAGTAACATTTCATTGCACTTGTAGACCCCACTTCTTTTCTTTCTTCCTTTTTTTCGAACTTCTTTTGATTTACTCTTATTTATTTTTTGCTGAAGTACAATATATAATTGTAATTTTATTCTTATTTTGAATAATTTTTTTATTCAACTATAACTGACACCAATGTTAGCATTTAATTTTTTTTTTAAATTTTTGTGTGTATAACTGATTTAGAATAAAAAATTTAAGTGTGAAATTTTATTTGTTAAAATCATAAAGTATAATAGTAGTGTAAATGTAGAATATTTCCAACGTATGGATCTTAAATATTATATTATAAGATATGGCATTATTTATTTGTTAATATCTTAAGATTATATCATATACATAATTACTATATTTTTGTTGAAGCATAAGTATTTCACTAAATTATTCTTAACATATGATGTGGTAAAAATCTTATAATTATGAAATTTATACTGAATAAACTAGATAAAATGCGTTTGTTAAAATTATTATATGTTAGTCAAAAATGATTTATAAAATAATTTAATACTATGTCTTATAATAATTTTTAAAAAGACCCATATGTTGGAAATATTCTACATATACACTAACTATTTTCTAATTTTAGCAAATAAAATTTCACACTTAATTTTTTTATTCTAAATTATTTATACTCATAAAAAATATAATTATTCCAAATGTAGATGAGATCACAATTGTATATTTTACTTAAGCAAAAAATAAATGAGAGTAAATAGTGAGGAGTGAGAGTCTGAGAGAGATGTTAGAGTAGTGTTATGTTTATTGCTATGTACAGTGAGAGGGCAACCCCTTGAACAATGTAATTCTTTTATTTGATGCAATATATACATCTGTCATGATCCTCAAAAAAAAAAAAAAAAACAGAGAGAGGTCTGAGAGAGAAGGCAAGAGAGGGAATAAGTGGGGTCCACAAAGATATTTTATTATTTTATTTTATATTTTGAAAAAAAAATAGCACTAAGTAAAATTTCCCATATTTGATGCCTCTTGTGTTACACTTAAAAACCTTTAATCATCCCAATACGTTGACAACATACAGTGAAATACAATATTTTATTTTCAAAATCAAATCTGTTGGAATATTTGGGGATTTCAGAGACCCTGAAATCTAAAATTCATCCGTTTAAATTTTGTTATACACGAATCTCAAAAAAGACAATTTTGTGTGCATGAATCTCAAAAATATATAGATGGTTGAATTGAGAATATCAGGTTCAGGGATTTCAGCACATTTGTTTCCTTTATTTTCTGGCCATCGCATGACAACACCACTAATTTTACAGAATGGTTCTCTTTTTAAAATAAATAAATCAAATTCTTTCAAATTTATTAATAAAATATTCTAGTGGAACCATATTACTCTGTTTCCTTGCCCTCAGTGAATATTCACCATGATTACCCGGATTTTTTTTCCCTTTTAAAAAGAAAAATAAACATTTAACCACTTTAAATTTCGTATGTTTGACTTGCATCGTATTATTTATATATTAGAGACTTATATTTTGATATTAGCAACTATATTCTGCTTTTGTTATGTATCGTGTTATTATAATATCAGCGACTCTTACTAATAATCAAATTGTTTTCAACTAATAAAATACTACCGTAAAAGATCAACATTTATATCTAAATAACCTTAAAAACCCCCAAAAAAAGCTTATAAACTTCAACTAAAAATCTCTCAAAAAAAATTCTGCTGAAAAAAAAATAAAAAATTTGGCACACCAGCTGGGTAATGCCATCAAATTTGGTGCGCAAGCTAGGGTAACATGGATGGCAACATCTGGAATTTTGAAAAAACCGGTGGTTAGGTGAAAATTTTGAAATTTAAGGATGGTAACTAAAAAGATTTCGGCAAAATTGAATCCTAGGTTTGATAAAAAAAAATTGTTGAAGAGGTATTATATTTGCAGAACCACTATTTTGGTTCTGCAGGTATAACCTACGAGAACAAGGTAAAAACCAAAAAAAAAAAGTGGTTAAATTGATTTTTGTAAGAAGGTAAAAAAAATTCGGTGGAGGTTATATTTTTCCAAATTATAATTTGTACAATTTTTATAATTATTTATTCTATAATGGAAAGTTTTAATTCTTCATTTACGATATTTCTTAATTTGACTTTTTTTTCAATTTACCTTTATACATATTAACTTTTAAATTTAATACTAGATTCTAAAATTATGAAATACAAAGTAATATGTTCAAATTATAGAATTTTTAAGTTTTTTATTTGATATCTTAGTTATATTATTTTACCTTTAACTTAAACATATATTCAATTGAAATTAATTATTTAAAGTAGATATTATTATTACATATTTATAACATGGCAAACATAAGTATTTTTTTTTTTATGGAACATCATGTGTCTTGATCAACTAAATATGTAAAAAAAAAAAACTTAAAATTACAAAAATAATTAAAAGTCCCTTTGAGAAATTTTGAACTTCAAAAATGATGTTAGATTCGACATTTAGATTCTCTGTTCTTCTAGCTGGAGGTTATAGATAGAAATCACATTTCATATTTGTTTTCCATTGAGGACGATAAAGTGTTTCTAATAGTTTCTCGTTTTTTTTAGTAATAATTTGTATCCTCGGAGTTAACTCAAATTTTGAGTTAAAGATCTGGACCGTCTGATTTAAATATGCACTATTATTAAAGAGCTTCATGTGTTTTAGGTGTGGGTTGGATTGGCCTGAATTTTGACCGGACAGTTAATTAACTCAAACGGTGTGTTAATGCAGAGGATATGAATTTGCAGTTGTCCAGACTGCTCCTTTCTCGATCGCATTATCTCCAGTAATCTTCTTTCTAGAGGTATATTTTAGTCACTGCTCTTTTTTTTTTTTGTAGTTATTTATCTTTTGATTTGTTTACTATGGAGAGTCTTATGATTTTGAGATCAACTACGTTTGTGAGTTGCTATATTTCATTTTAATTTTTGATTAATTTTGCAGTTTTTGGCAGAAGCAACGGGTCTTTACGCATGGGTACGTAGTTGTAGCATGCGTAAGCCCATACAACAAGTCTTTTTCAGACCCATGCTATAAACTCGAATTCTGGCAGTGGAAATAAAATAAAAGCATTTCAGCCACGGAAATGATTTTCATAGTTTGAGTTTACGGTTTGGTGTTTCCATTGTGATCTTATGATAATTTTTTTCCTAAAGAAAAGAAACCTAACGAACCATTAAAAATATAATTTTACTCTCCACAAATAATTCATGCATATATATTCCCATTGTTTGTTGGTGACAACTGCCAACTGGCCTGAAAATTATTTCTTATGATAGTGATTGACAATTACAATGTTTTGGAAGTTTTAAAGCTATTAAGTGCACGTAGATGAATTTCAATAATTACCAAGTTTGACCAAATTATTTGGGGCTGTCATATGCACAATGCACAAATAATTGTCAAAAATCAATTTTTATTTATTTTTTAAATAAAGATAGAGACAAACCACCTAAATATAAATATCATAAAGAATCTTTAAGTTAAAATTATTTGAACCTGTGTCCCCACTAAAAAAAAATGTTGTTTTTAATTATTAGCTCAAAGATGGTTTTCAGAATTAATATTTATTTTGAAGAACGACATGTTAAAAGTGTAAAAATGATATCCTGCGCCGTTTAAAATAGGGCTGCACAAAATATTCGTAGTTCGTAATTCGATTCGAGTTTGATTCGAAAAAATTCGAAAAAAATTCGATTCGAAATTAGGTTCGATTCGAAATTAATTCAAACCAGTTCGATTCGAAATGGAACGAACCAAATTCGAACCCAGAGAGATTCGTTCGAAACAGGTTCGCGAACTGAAACGGATTCGTGGTTCGCAAAGCTATTTTATTTTTGAGCTTTAAGATGCGTGGGCGAGTATTATTTGAACTTTGAGATCTGTGTAACAGCGGAGAAGTTACAACATGAACATGAAACATGTATGGGCGAGTATTATATTCAAAAAGTCACGCTGAAGTTTGAAACAACTTTAAGGATATTGACCCCACTGGGGCCCACTCTATTTTATTTTATTCTCTGTCTTCCTCTCATCTTCTTCCTAATTTTTTCTTGTCTTCCTCCGCCATGGATGAGGATGCACTCTCGCCTTGCCTTCTCGCACCCTCTCTGCCATGGCCACCTTGCTCTCTGCGCTCACCTCTGCTCCTCCGGCTGTCTCTCCTCTGCCTCAATTTCGAACTTTAACGAATCGAACCAAATTAGTTCGAATTTCAACGAATCAAATTCGAACCAGACTCTATAGTTCGAAACAGAGTCTTCGAAGCGAACCAGTTCGATTCGAATTTTAACGAACTCGAATTCGAACCTAACTAGATTCGATTTGGTTTGGTTCGTTTGCAGCCCTACTTTAAAAGTGATATTTGAAAATTAAAGAAATGGAAAGTCTTATGGGCCTATTAAGAAGGTTTATTAGTGTCTCAATTGGGCCTGAGGCCTGAGCTCTACTTTCTTGAATCATCAAATTTCATTTCTTTTGCATCTGAGCCGTAGACGTAGTAATCCGTAAAGTGAAATTCATGAGGCCCATAAGACTTCTCTTATATATTACATATCCAATTGAACCAAGAAATAAAACTTGTGTATGATGCTCCTACAACAATGTGAAGGTTATAGGAACTGGCGAGCTGCACTAAACAGAATTAATGTGACAACTGTGCTGTTGAAAGCTTTTCAATAATTGGGCTGGTATTAATTTGGGGTTACTAACGGCATCTCCTGCCTTTTTGACTGGTACACATAGTTCATTTCATTATCAAAGGAAACAAGAAGAGAAATGTAATTTGCAAAATGTAATACTCCGGTACAAGGCAAAATTGTGCTCAGATCAGCAACACATAGTAATAGTACATGTATACATCAATCTGTGGACATATATAGTTTCCAAAGGAAAACGGTCAAATAACTTTTATACATTTTTGTTTAAAAAAAGTGGATATATATAAAACCCACCGATTTTCTTTAAAGAAATCAAAATGTTATACGACTTATTACAAAGCCAGCCTGGCCTATTTTAGAGAATAACAATAAACCAGTAAAAGTTAACTATGATAAGTTGCCATCAATAATACAGAAATGAACAAAATTGCATCATAATGAATTAATTTTCCAAACATATCAAGTTGCATATACGATGGATTTCCTAAATCGGAACCGTAGATCTTAATCCAGGACTATAGTATCACAAAACTTATCCATTAGGTTCCTATGTAAGCTCGATCAAACCTAATAATTCATGGGCCAGATATGGGGAAATTTTGCAATAAGTTGCCTTTTATTTGGGCTTTAAGCCCTTAACTTCGACTTCCCTACCAGGAATCCATGAGTTTCTAGTGCAACTATATCAACGGTTCTATTTAAAAAAATAGGCTCCCTGCGATTCTATGGAATCGTAGCAGATTTATTTCCGTGATATTGTGCATTCTAAGGAATGGACCCTTTTCTATTTCGTTGAAACTACGTGCGGTTTTTAATCATAAAAAAATGTAACTTATTATGCCAACTATTATTATTATTTTGCTCAACAGAATTGACAACAAAGGATATGTTACAGTATTTGCGAGAAAAATAGATGGCATGCAGAGAATTCACATCCTCTCCAATATAGCACAAGGGGATCTTTTACAATTAGTGAATTCGGACCATTCATTTTAACATGGCACGAATCTCAAAGCCCAATCATACTGCCCCTGCACTAGCCTGAATCCCAAAGCTGTGAGATTTAATCTCAAACCGTAAAATGAGACCCATCCAATAGGAGTTGAATCCGCATGTACCGTCTCTATCTTTTGTTATATATATACTATGTATAAATGCCTTTCATCTCCAAACTGATATCCATAATCGTAGCAATCAGTTTCAAACTTTCTACCTATCTTCTTCAATCTTTACATCCAATACAACATCATGGCACCTTACATACCCATGAAAGTCCGAATCCAGTTCCGCCTTTTCAACTTCCTCACAGGGCTTGCAATTGGGCGCAACAACACCGTCAACCGCCGTCTTCTCACCCTTTTCGAGACTTTAGTCCCTGCCGACCCTGAGCCCAAATCTGGAGTTTGCTCGGCCGACACAATTATCGACTCAACCCGAGACCTCTTCATACGAATATTTGTCCCGTCCACGAACGAAGAAGCAGCAGGAAGGCTCCCTCTTGTCGTTTATTTCCATGGTGGTGGGTTCGCCTTTGCAGCCCCTCATTTGGGTATGTACGACCATTGGGGCCACAGGATGTGTTCTGGATTGCATGCAGTTATTGCATCAGTTAACTACAGGCATTCCCCGGAGCACAGGTGCCCGGCGCCTTACGATGACGGTGTTGATGTGTTAAGGTTCCTGGATTCGGGTGGTCTCCGGTCCATTGATATCTTATCGGGTATAGATATGGATTTGGGGAGTTGTTTCCTTGCTGGGGATACTGCCGGTGGAAATATTGTTCATCACGTGCCACGCCGGTGGGCTGCTACCGTTGAAAGTTGGGAGAAGGTATCATAGTCAATAAAGAAATTAGTTTTGTAAAGAAGAAAATCAATATACAAGGAAAAATGCTTATTTTTTTTCGTTCTATCTTGGGACCCTGGTGCTTAGTAAACTGCTTGGTAAATTGTTCTCCCACTCTCTTTATAAAAATAAAAAAAACTTATAAATAACAAAATTAATATTCTCTTTATACATAGAAAGTTTGAAATGTATATACATCTGAAACCAAATACTGTCAATCTAGTGCACCAATCACATGTGAGCCAGGTCAAAAAAATTAGATGGGAAAGTGATAATAAATTTCCTCTTTAAACTTGAAACTGAACACCTGTTGTCAATTCAATATTTTCTGTCACTAATTTCATATCAATTTTTTTTTTTGACAAAAAGGCAACGAGGCCCTTTTCATATATGTGATTTCATAAAGTGACAATTCTCTCTAATTTCATATCAATTAGATCAACATCAAAGGAGCAATACCAATTACGCCAATGTTTGGTGGCGAGGAGAGAACCGACGGAGATATTCTGAACCAAAACCTTCCTGTTCTCACTATAGAGAGAATTGACTGGTACTGGAAGATTTTCCTGCCTGAAGGGGCAAATCGAAACCACGAGTGCGCACACCCCTTTGGGACGACGACCAAGTTAGAGGAGCAGTTCCCGCCAGTGTTGGTTGTAGCCGCAGGGTACGACATACTCAGAGACTGGCAGCTGAAATACTACGAGTGGTTGAATGGAATGCACCACAATGTCCGGCTGGCACTGTATCCCGACTCGTTTCATGACTTTTATCTCTCCCCAAAGTTCCAAGAATGGATAAAGCTCGTCGACGAGATGAAAACCTTCATTGATGAACATAAAAGCAGATGATTTTTATTTTCATTTTGCCAACAAACTTAAGGCAATGAAATTTCAATCCATTACTTTCTGTTAATTATTTGTGCCGATTATCAGTAATTAGCTGCTCTAATTGGTATTACAATGGGATCGCAATCATGGTTAGACAATAAATGTTGCTTTAACTTCAATCGAGTCGGTCCAATAATTTCAATCCACATTTTTATATATGGATCCTGTATAACGGTTGAGATTGATTTTTCAGTGAGTGTATGGTACTATGCCTATCACGATTTAGTCCGTAATACGGAGCGATATTTTTGTTTTTAAAATTTTAACGGTCGATCCGAACTGTTCAAAATAAAAAAAAAATATGAGACAGCTACGTATTATTGATTTTTTTTTAACTATAACATAAAAAAAATTCGAAATTCAAATATGAGATTGTCAAAATCTAAGAAAAGGAATGCCCCCAACAGCTGGAGCTCAGTTCGTTCACAAATCACAATTGTCATTGTTCTTTGAGGTACCCATCATTGTTTCTGAGAAGAAAACGTTGTCACAATTTTTTGTGTTCTGCAAATGACAATGGACTGGAGCAGTAGAAATTAAAACATTAGTCATCCAGTCGTAAAAAGCAGTAACATGGTAAAAAAAATTTTTTTTTTTTTTTTGAGAATGGCCCGTACGGATGATTAAATTTAAATGTTAAAAAAGCAGTACATAGGAAAATACAAGAAACATACATCAAAATTCCTAGTCTGTCTACATAGAAAAATACAAGCTGCATAGATCATTTTATTAAAACTGTGCTATAAATTTCGTAGATTGCCACACAATAGCTACACAACAAGCGAGACAAATAAATCCCAAAAGTGTTGAAAATTCAATACCAAAAAGTACATCATTTGGCCGACGAACATCCCAATTATTACTAAACAATCATTTATTTCTATACCAACAAGTCCCTCAATTAGCCGAAGCAACATTCCATCTTGTGGCTTGAAGCACTCTCACGTACTCTTCTACCCTCTCCACATTTGGCAGAGCACTCTTCACAAAATCAGCAGCGAGGAACTGCTTTTCCCACTCTACCAGTAATGGCACCTTTGTTGCATCAAGTAACTTGACTCCAGATATATTCTCTACTGCTCTTATCCAGGTCAACTGACAACCCAAAGTAACATCAACAAAACCAATGGAGTCTCCACCAAAGAATCTCTTCCCAGCAGAACATTTCTTGAAAGCTCCTTCCAACAGCTCTAGTGCAGCAAGTGTATCGCTAATTTTTTCTGCCTTTGTCTCCTCTGAAACAGTTTTCACAATACCAACAAATGAAGGTAGCAACTGCATGGATTAAAAAAACATGAAACATTTGTTACTTTTGTAATTCAATCATCTCCAATCTCATAACTTGTGTTATCATAGAACTTAATTTTATATATATTTTGATTAATTGTGAAGTTAAACGATTAATTATTTAGTAATTTAAGTACCTTATCATTAACGTACGTTGCCCAAAAGCGAGCAACGGCACGTTCATAAGGATCAGCAGGAAGCACGGGAGGCCCAATACTAGACCAATTCTCATCAATGTACTGTAAAATCACCAATGACTCACAGATACTACGATCGTTGTGGATAAGCACCGGTACTTTCTTGTGGATGGGATTGTGTTTGAGAAGAAGCTCGCTCTTGTTAAAAACATCTTGCTCAAGATACTCGTAACTCAACCCCTTTTGTTCTAGCACCATTCTTACCCTGATTACAAATGGACTAGGCCAAAACCCCAACAGCTTGAGATCACCTTCTGCCATTTTTACTCTGTTTGAGAATGAGTGTTTTTGGGATATTGTTTGAGAAATAGTTTTTTTGGGAAATTAATTGATTTTCTGTCTATGTTGAATTGTTGATGTGGGCTTTAAATAAGGTACATGTGTTGATTGCCAACAAAAAGATAATCCAAGTGGTGGAATTTAATATGATGTATATGCCGTCAGCAATGAAGACACCTTCCTTGCATCCATAACAGAGCCTGGTTCTCTTGTGGCCTGGTTTCATGTTTACAAAGACGTAGTATTAATTCTTCCTTTAAGATTTTTGGTGATGGATCAAGTTATTAGATATATAGTTTATTTAACATTTCTCTTTATTTTAAACTATGACAATCAATAAATTAATTATGAAATTAAAAAAAAATATGTTTGTTTTATTTTATGTAGGTTTTATATTAAATATATTGCAATCAAGTATTATTGGAGCACTGATCAAGAGTTAGAAAAATTGAACTATTAACATATCACTTAATTCATGACAATTTTTTTTAATTATGCCTAATTTAATAGACAATATGTTAAAATTGTTGAGAGGCATCAATAATTATACATTTGTTATTTTTATGTTCATAATTTGCTTAATTGTCATAGTTGGTTATATAAATTTATTTTTAATATAATGTATCGTCTTGCATGACCATTTTTTTTTAAATTTAAATTACTGAATAAGTTAAACATAAAAATTCTGAATGCTACACATTATTAATTAATCAATGACATAACTTTTTTTTGAAACAAACAATAGGACAATTTTATTGGGCATGTTTGAATGTGCTAACATTAAACAAATTATGGTTACTGTGTGTGTTTAAATGTTCCAATTAAATTATTAACTGAGTTTAAATGTTCCAACTAAATTATTAACTGAGACAGCCCCCTTAACTTGGGAGTTTATTGCATATCTTTCTATAGAGACATGCAGCGCATAAAATCTTAACCTCGCAGTGCTGAAACATCTTCTTCTTCTTTTTCTATATATTTCACATTGACCGTAGGTCCCCTTTGTATCATAATTTATTGTGCTTGGAGATCAAGCATAGAATACTTCAGTGCTGTCGTCACGAGGACTGAGGTGCTCTGCTTCTATTACCCTCACAACTTGTACAAGAAGTTGGAACAATATTTGATGGGAAAATTTTAAAAAGTGTCATTCTTTTTCAAAATTCTAAAGCTAAAGAACACAATGAAAGATCGAAAGAACGAGAATTAATTGAGACAGAATTGTGGAGACAGTAGAATACGGAAACGGAACTGATGAGAACAAATAAGAACTCAAATTTGTCTAAATTGGTTGATAATTTTCATAAAGAATTCCATTGTCAAAATCTAAGTATCTAACATAAATTGGTTGACCTGAGATTGCCCAATTTCCCTTGTAACACTAACATTAGATAAAATTCGAAATTCAAATATCATATTGTCAAAATCTAAGAAAAGGACACGGTAGTAATCTAGCTCATACCGCTAATTAATAAAGCCAGCAGTTGGAGTTTTTCAAAAAAAAAAAAAGTTTTGTTATAATTTTGTTGTTTGTGCTGAGAGCATGCCTTGCACTAAGAACATAGCGAATCTCCCATCAAAAGGTGACAAGGAAAATCCTGTCAACAAGGCTATCTTTGAGGAAAGAATGGATAACATGAAGCTGAGAGAACCAGTCAAACTTAATTAGGACCTTTCCTTTCCTTCAATTGATCTCCTTGAATTGAGAGATGAGGCGAGAACTGTGGATCCCACAACCATAGACACATGGGATAAATTATGTAGTGCTTTCAACTCCAATTTTTCCTCCTTCCAAAACTGCCCATAATAATATTCGTCTGATTTTGCATAATTTCATATTAACCTCACAAATCACAATTGTCAGTACTGTTCTTTCAGCACCCAACATTGTTTCTGAGAAGAAAAAGTTGTCACAACTTTTTGTGTTCTGCAAATCACAATGGACTGGAGAAGTAGAAATTAAATTAACCATTAGTCATCCAGTCGTAAAAACCAGTAACATGGTAAAACTTTTTTTCTTTTTTTGTTTGTTGAGAATGGCCCGTAGGGATGATTAAATGTGAAGGTTAAAAAAAAAAACAGTACATAGGAAAATACAAGCAACATAGATCAAAATTCCTAGTCTGTCTACATAGAAAACACACAAGCTGCATAGATCATTTTACTAAAACTGTGCTATATATTTCGTAGATTGCTACACAATAGCTACACAAGAAGCGAAACAAATAAATCCCAAAAGTGAGGAAAATTCAATACCAAAAAGTACATCATTTGGCCGACGCAACATCCCAATTATTACTAAACAATCATTTATTTCTATACCAAAAAGTCCATCGATCAATTGGCTGAAGCAACCTTCCATCTTGTGGCATGAAGCACTCCCACGTACTCTTCTACCCTCTCCACATTTGGCATAACACTCTTCACAAAATCCGCAGCGAGGAACTTCTTTTCCCACTCTACCAGTAATGACATCTTTGTTGCATCAAGCAACTTGACCCCAGATGTCTTCTCTACTGCCCTTATCCAGGTCAACATAGAACCTAACGTCACATCAAGAAAACCAATGGTATCGCCACCAAAGAAGCTCTTCCCAGCAGAACATTTTTTGAAAGCTCCTTCCAACTGCTCTAGTGCAGCAAGTGTATCACCAATTTTTTCTGCTTTAGTCTCCTCTGAAGCAAATTTCACGATACCAACAAATGAAAGTAGCAACTGCATGGATTTAAAAAAAAAATGAAACATTTGTTACTTTAATTTGTAATTCAATCATCTCCAATCTCATAACTTCTGTTATCATAGAACTTAATTTTATATATATTTTGATTAATTGTGAAGTTAAACGATTAATTAAATAGTAATTTAAGTACCTTATCATCAACGTACTTTGCCCAAAAGCGAGCAATGGCACGTTCATAAGGATCAGCAGGAAGCACGAGAGGCCCAGTACCAGACCAATTCTCATCAATGTACTGCAAAATCACCAATGATTCGCAGATGCTTCGATCACCGTGGATAAATATGGGCACTTTCTTGTGGATCGGATTATGTTTGAGAAGAAGTTCGCTCTTGTTTAAAAGATCCTGCTCAAGGTAGTCGTAACTCAGCCCCTTTTGTTCTAGCACCATTCTTACCCTGATTACAAATGGGCTAGGCCATGTCCCCAACAGCTTGAGATCTCCTTCTGCCATTTTTACTATGTTTGAAGATTAATGTTTTTGAGAAATTGATATGATCTCTCATGTGTTGTATGGGGCCTTAAATAAGGAAAAATGGTTGACTGTTGACTGCCAAGAAAAAGACTTCCGTAGGTCACCTTCTGATTACAAATGGGCCTTAAATCTCAACCTCGCACTGCTGAAATATCTTTTTTTTTTTTCCTATTTCACATTGCGCAGGTCCCCTTTGTATCATAATTTATTGTGCTTGGATATCAAGAATAGAATACTTGAGCGCTGTCGCCATCAGGACTGAAGGTGCTCTGCTTCTATTACCCTCAGAACTTGTACAAGAAGTTTTTTTTTTTGATGAAACTTGTACAAGAAGTTGGAACAATATTTGATGGGGAAATTTTAAAAAATGTTATTATGTTTCAAAACATAGAACAAAACACTCTCCTTTCAAAATTCTTAAGCTAAAGAACACAATCAAGATCAAAAGAACGAGAATTGAGACAGAATTTTGGAGACATTCTCCAGTGGAATATGGAAACGGAACTGAGAAGAAATAAGAAGTCAAATTTGTCTAAATTGGTTGATCATTTTCATAAAGAATTCCATTGTTACAACAGCCTTTCATAGGAGATCAAAATGTATTGGAAATACTAAAATATACCCAATAAATCTCTCTAAACAACCTTCAGCGATATGAGCTGAACTGGCGTCTGATGTGGCTCAATCAAATCCCTAATTAACTGAAATGACCCCTTGTTTTTCTGGGCTTCGTTCCCTCCATTTCTGACTAGATGGGCCCTCTTTCTCGGTGAGAAAACTATTCCACGGTTCCTGACCTTCTATCAAATGTTGGGTCCCATTGTTAGATTAATCCTTCCTTTAATTTCACCTGCCCATTCTCCCAGACCTGATTGCTCAATTTCGCTTCCTCCTGGGCTACAACGGTAGCCCCTAAATCAGCAACATTTCGTTACAAGTTCCCTCTCCTCTTCCTTCTCACTTCTTCTTATTTACTCTTTTTTTTTTTCTTCCGTAAAATATACAATTTTGATTAAGGTGTTCATCAGTTCGGTTCGGTTGAAACTGAACCGAACTAGACAAACCAAAGTTATAATTCAATTTAAAAAATAGAACGAACTGAACCGAATTAGCATTGCAGCTGAACTAAACCGAACTAAAGTTTTATTTCGGTTTTTGTTTGGTTTGATCGGTTCAAACCAAAATATTTTTTTTTTATTTCAAGTAATTGTTTTGTAATAAATCGAAGTTTATTAAGAAATAAATCGGGGCATTAAGAAATAAACCGGGATATTAAGAAATAAACCGAAGTATTTAAAACAACTGATTAAGAAATAAACCGGGGCGGTACAGACCAAATTCATAATATTTAAACATTCAGTCAATTCGGTTATTTCGGTTTTAAAAATTTCCTAACCGAACCGAACCGAAGTTACAATTTAATTTAAAAAACAAACCGAACCAAACCATTAAAATGAAAAAACCAAACCATTTGAACCGATCTATTTCAGTTCGGTCCAAAACCAATTAAACCAGACCCAATGAACACCCCTAATTGAGATTTCATTTCTATTGAATATTTTTTTTATTGAAATATAACTAACAGCCAATGTCAGCATTTAAAAAAAATTACTTTTGTGTGTATAAATAATTTAGAATAATAATTTTAAGTGTGAAATTTTATTTGTCAAAATTTTAAGTTTAATATTAGTGTAAATATATAATATTTCCAACGTATGGGTCTTAATTATTATATTATAAGACATGGTATTAACAGATTTAGCAAAGTTTAATTTTTAATTTTTCACCGTAATGTATTCACTGGCGGGTCATATTAATTTCATTGTAACTGATTCAAAGCTACTGGCATTATTTATTTATTTATTAATTTCTTAAAATTATATCATAATATCATATACATAATTACTATATTTTTTGTTGAAGCATAAGTATCTCACTAAATTGTTCTTAACATGTGATGTGGTAAAATTCTTATAACTGTGAAATTTATACCGAATAAACTATATAAATGCATATGTCAAAATTATTATATGTTAGTTAAAAAAAGTTTATAAAATAAATTAAATGAGATCATAATTGTATATTTCACTTAAGCAAAGAATAAATGAGAATAAATAGTGAGGAGTGATAGTATGAGAGAGAAAAAGAGAGGAAATAAGTGGAGTCCACAAATACATTTTATTAATAATTTTGGAAAGAAAATATTTTATTTTATATTTTAAAAAAATAGCTCTTTGTAAAATTTCCCATATTTGATGCCTCTTGTGTTGCACTTAAAAGCCTTTAATCATACCGATACGTTGACAATATACAGTGAAATACAATATTTTATTTTCTGGCCATCGCATGACAACAACACTAATTTTACAGGATGGTTCTTTTTTTAAAAGAATAAATCAATTTCTTTCAAGTTTATTAATAAAATATTCTTGGGGACAATATTACTTTGTTTTCATTCCCTCAGTGAATATGCACCATGATTATACCCGGATATTTTTCCATTTTAAAAAGAAAATTAAATATTAATTTAACTTCTTTAATTTCGTATGTGCATCGTATTATTTGGATACTAGAGACTTATATTTTGATATTAGCGACTATATTCTGCTTTTGTTATCTATCGTATTATTATAATATTAGCGACTCTTACTAATAATCAAACTGTTTTCCACACACATGTAATAAAATAATAACGTAAAAGATTAACATTTATATCTAAATAACCTTAAAAGTCTCAAAAAAACTTATAAACTTCAACCAAAATTCTCTCAAAATAAAAATTCTGAAAAAAAATAAAAAATTTAGCGCGTCAGCTGGGTAGTGCGAAATTAAATCTGCTTTTCCATATCCAATCTTTAAATTTTTTTTAGATTCATGCAAGAAAATCAATTTTTCTTAGAGATTTGTGTATTTCAAAAAATTAAAAATTGGATGTGGAAAAGCAGGATCCTGCAATCCCCAACAATCACAGCAGATTTGTTTCCGGGTAGTGCACGCATCAAATTTGGTGCGAAAGCTGGGGTAACATGGATGACAACCTCTTGAAATTTGGAGAAACCGGTGGTAAGGTGAGAATTCTGAAATTTAAGGCCGGGTGGTAACTAAAAAAATTTCGGCAAAATTGAATCCTAAGTTTGATAAAATAAAATTGTTGAAGAGGTATTATATCTATACAGAACCACTATTTTGGTTCCGCAGGTATAACCTACGAGAACAGGGTAAAAAAAAAAAAAAAAAAAGTGGTTAAATTGTTTTTTTTAAGAAGGTAAAAAAATTCGGTCGATGTTATATTTTTCCAATTGATAACTACAATTTTTATAATTGAGTAAAACTAGGGTGCTCTTAATAAGTTCACCAAGTCTCTTTGTGAACTTAACTCTAAAATATATCATATTGATTTCAAATGATGAATCCAAATAGTTGAAATTCTTATATCTTACGAGTGATGCGTCTACATGCTAAAAATTTAAAATTTTGAATTAATTATGTATAGAGTCAAGTGGTTAAAACTTGTTCAAAAAATGAATACATTAATATTAATTTATAAACCTTCTACTTTTGACCGCTTGACTTAATACTAAATTAATTCGAAAGTTTAAATTTTTTGCATGTAGATGCATCACTCATAAGGTAGAAGAGCTTCAACGGTTCAGATTTGTTATTTGAAGTCAATCTTATCGATTTTAGAGTTGAGTTCACAAATATACTTGGTGAACTTAAGAGCACCCTAGTTCAAAATATATAATTTTTAAGTTTTTTATTTGATATCTTAATTATATTATTTTACCTTTAACTTAAATATATATACAATTGAAATTAATTATTTAAAGTACATATTATTATTACATATTTATAACATAGCAAACATAAGTATTTTTTTTTATGGAATATCATATGTCTTAATCAACTAAATATGTAAAAAAAACTTCAAATTACAAAAATAATTAAAAGTCCCATTGAGAAATTTTGAACTTCCAAAATGATGTTAGATTCGACATTTAGATTCTCTGTTCTTCTAACTGGAGGTTATACATAGAAATCACATTTCATATTTTGTTTTCCATTGATGACGATGAAGTGTTTATAATAGTTTCTTGTTTTTTTGTTTTTTTAGTTTATAAAACAAGGTACTACTCATCCGAAGGAGATTTGCAATATGAGAGTAAATAAAAAATCTAACATTTAAATACATTACTTTTAAGTAGATCAGTTTGAATTCATTACTTGAAACTTAATTGTTCAAAATAAATTTTGAAGTTGTGTTACTACAACTAAAATAACACTGATACCATAGTAGACAAACTTTTTTTTTTGGCTAAACAATTATATGTTTAACAATTAATCATCTATATACCAGTAATGGCATCTTTGTCTCGTCAAGCAGCTTAACATTCCATTTTTTGGCTCAAAGCATTCTCGCGAGTTCTTCTACTCTCTACCAGTAAATCAGTAATGGTATCTTTGTCTCGTCAAGCAGCTTAACATTCCATTTTTTGTCTCAAAGCATTCTCGCGAGTTCTTCTACTCTCTACCAGTAATGGCATCTTTGTCTCGTCAAGCAGCTTAACATTCCATTCTTTGTCTCAAGCAGCTTGGCCCCGGATATCTTTAGTGGTGCTGATTTTTAATTATGGGATGGTAAGGCTATTGTTAATTATCTTAACACTAATAGACCACCTCTGCCTTTTATGTCGCTAAGAGAGGCTCTCCCTGTGCTGCAATCAGATGCTCCCCAAATTCAGATTTATTTATGGGATCAGCAATATGAAATTATATGGAAATGATACAGTACTGGACTCTATTCATTCAAATCCATTTACATCAATCTAAGAGAAGGGGGCAAGATCCTATGGTGTTTCCCCGTGGTCTGGAAAGTTAAAGTCCCTCCATCAGTACGGATTTTTGGTTATCTGGTACTGAAAAACAAAATTCTGACAAGAGATGAGCTCCACTGTCACAACATAAATTGCGATGTTAACTGCGTCATGTGTAATTCTCACTGCAGAGAGACGATTACACACCTCTTATTCACTTGCCACTATGCTCAATCAGTGTGGAATATCATCCAAACTTCAATTCAGAGGAGATTGCTTGCTGGTACGAGACCTGGTACTGGAAATTTGGGAGTCGTCTTAGCAAGAGATAAAGTGATTAGAGAAAGGAGCGCTTTGGTTTAAACTTTGTTGAAACAAATCTGCGAGAGGGACTGGGTTGTAAATTTTCATTTCTATTTTGTATCCTTGACATCCCCTGTCAAGAATTTCAAAAGAAAATGTATATATTTTTACTAATCTCTCTGATTCTGCATATAGTATTAATATCAGTTTGTTCACAATTGTCGGTTTATGAGAGTAAGGTTGGCACAATTTTATTTTATTTATTTATGTTTTGCAAGTACATCAATTGCAATATCTTCTCACTCTGCATCGTCCAACGGTTGATCAGAGAAAGATCATTTTACTTGGATTGCCACACAATGGCTACACATGAGGCAGAACAATAAATCCGACAAATAAAGAAAATTCAAACTTGGCAGAGTCGCATATTATATGCGCATCAAATGGTCTACATCAGCTTTTAATTTGGGTTTTAATATCTCTGCTGGGAAACTTCTGATGTCACTTTCTCCACTGCAGATTAATTTCTAATTTAAAACTATTTTTTTCTTCTTCTGATGTTCGCCTTACCCTAGCAATTCGAGAATTTGTAGGCTCGGAGTTAAACTCAAATTTTGAGTTAAAGATCTCGACTGTCTGATTTAAATATGCACTAATATTAAAGGTCTTCATGCGTTTTACTGTCATCTAAATCCGCACTAACTAAAGCTGAATCTTTGCTTAAATTGGCTGGTCAGTTTTACTGTCATCTAAATTCTCATTACTCTTTTGTGTTTAGATAGGCTTTTACATATATAAAAAGAAAAGAAGGGGAGACCACTCAGCTAGTAAACATGCATGCATACATATCCCAATCCCAATTATTACTGAACAATCGATCATTTCTATACTAAAAAAAGTACATCAACTAACCGAAACAACATTCCATATTGTGGCTCGAACCATTCTCGCAAGTTCTTCTACCCTCTCCACACTCGGGAGAACACACTTCACAAAATCCACAGCGAGAAAGCTTTTTTCCCACTCTACCAGTAATAGTATGTTTGTCTCATCAAGTAAATTGACTCCTAATATCTTCTCAGCCGCCTTCATCCAAGTTAACTGGCAACCTAAAGACACATCGACAAAACCAATAGAGTCACCACCAAAGAATCCCTTCCCCGCAGAGCATTTCTTGAAAGCTTCTTCCAACTGCTCAAGCATAGCAAGCGTATCAGCATTTTTTTCCGCCTTTGTCTCTTCTGTTGCAGCCTTCAGGATACCAAACAATGAAGGTACCAACTGCACTAATTAAAAAGAAACATGAAACCTTTTGTTACTTTTGTAATTAATATCCAATCTCATAATGTTTCTTATTATAGAACTTAATTAATATACGGTTGATTGTAAAATTAAACGATGTAGTAATTCAAGTACCTTATCGTCAATGTACACTGCCCAAAAGCGAGCAACGGCCCGTTCATAGGAATCACCAGGGAGCACAGGAGGCCCAGTACCAGACCATTTCTCATCAATGTACTGCAAAATCACTAACGACTCGCAGATGCTTTGATCACTGTGGAAAAGTACCGGCACTTTCTTGTGAATTGGATTGTGTTTGAGAAGAAGCTCGCTCTTGTTGAAAAGATCCTGCTCAAGGTACTCATAACTCAGCCCCTTTTGTTCTAGCACCATTCTTACCCTGATTACGAATGGGCTAGCCCATGCCCCCAACAGCTTGAGACCACCTTCTGCCATTTTCACTCTTATTGTGGATTAATGATTTTGGGAAAATTTGATATGATTTCTCTCTGTGTTGTATACGAATCTCAAAAATAAGGTGGAAGTGTTGACTGCATAATCCAAGTGGTGGAATTATATATTATATAATATTATATATGCCGTCAGCAATGAGGACACCTCCTTGCATCCAGTACGGACTGTGATGAATTGGTTCTGTGTTTCCAAAGATGTAATAAGATTGTTTTTTGGTTCTAGTTTATATAAAATAATTACAAACATGCATCAGTATCAAGTGTACATATACTTATACCTATACCTGTTTTTTTTTTCCATTCAGTGGTAATGATTTTTCGTAGCTTTTTTCGCACAAAGAACATATATAGGTTGGATTGTTCCCTCATTAATAATTTTGTTGAAGTTAGGCATTAATTTGAGATAACTAAACACTGTAACATTATGAACTGCTGCTCACTACGGTTCAACTATACAAGTTAAGTTAAAGGGTTTCTTAGGGTGTCTGATATGTATTTTGTTTTCCATTCATGACAATGGAGTGCATCTAATATAATTTTTTGCAGTTGAAAACCTTTTTACTAATCTCTTTGTTCACATTTGTTGTTGCTCTGAGTAGACATCAGTGTTTTTGTGACAAGCATGGTCGCCACAAAATAATTTGTATTCTGCAAATGCATGATCAATTCCAAGGTATTAACATGTACATGTATCAATTGCAAGATATTCTAATCCTGCACCGTTCGATGGCTAATTATTCGGTTGTAAAAGATGACCACATCTATTCATAGATTGCCACAATATATAGCTACTCAAAACAAATAAATCATAGAACTGGAGAGAACTCAAAACTCGTCATATATGCGCATCAAACGATCAGGGAGGCCTTGTTTGTCAAAGCCCCCAACGTGTTAATTCTCCCTTAGGTAACAAAAAAAAATTTGGAACTTTTTTCTGATGCAAATCTCAACAAAATGAAGGGAATAATTGCACGGATAGATAAATAAACGTGATACATTTGTAATTTTGCAATTCATCTTCAATCTCTTAAATTTTCTTAATATAGAATTCATCTTCATCATCAATATATCCCATGCAACAAAGTCGACTTCTAATTTCCAAAATCCAAAACGTCGATCCAAACAGTTAAATATGTTATCTATATTAAAATGTGCTTGGAGACCAAATTTTACATTTTTTTTTTAATTTTTTTACTATTTATTAAGCCACATTGAAAAACGCTGATCCAACAGTGGTTTCTAGTTGATTAAGTCACCGTTAGATCAGTATTTTTCAAAGTGACTTAATAAATAGGAAAAAAATTTCAACAAAATGTAAAATTTGGTCTCTAAGCACATTTTAATATAGAGATCACATCTAACGGTTTGGATCGACATTTTGGAATTCGATAATTAGAAAATGACTTGGTTGCAGGGGACCTCAGGAACAACTTTTTATATTAGCCAACCCCCCCCCCCCCCCTCTCTCTCTCTCTCTTTCCAAACGTGATACATTTTGGAAATCTTCAGAATACAATCAAAGTGTCGTTGGAAATCTTAAGAATACAATAAAAGTATCATCATAACGATACAATAAAATACATTAACAGTCATCAAGAGCGTCGAGTTGATAAAGTCGATGCACCTAACACAAAATGAGAACAATTTAGTTCAATTAAAATAGTAATCATGCATATTGTTTGTCTATTGAATCTTTAAATTTTTATACCTGAATGTCTAGCTCTAGAAGTCCTCTGATTTTGTGGTCGAATCCTGGTAGGGGCCTCCATTTTGTCCATTGTCATCAGAATTTGTTTGTGTTTTCTCCTACCCTTATTTATTTTGTTTGGATCTGGCCTTATAATGGGCCCATGATACAATGGCCAATCCCGTGCATTTCCAAATCCCTTGAATTCTCCAGACCAAGTGTTTATATAATTTTGTAAGCTAAAATATGGACTTACATAATCATTATGGTTTAAATTCCTGAAGAAGCAAACTGCAAGAACATGGTTACATGGGATGCCTGTTAATTGAGGTCTCTGACACAGGCATATAGGCATTCCTTCTGGAGGAAATGTAACACTATACTTGACCTCGCCTCGAACACCCTACAATTAAAAAAATCAGATTTCTTGAATTGAATGAATTAAAAAACAGTACATATATATGACACTAAGGAATGAGACTTACCGTTTGAAGAAGTCCATCTTTATCGACAACCTTGTAGTTGTTGTGGCCAGCATACATCGGTCTGACTTCATGCATTCTTGCCTTTTCCCTACGACGATGTAAAATCAGTGTAATTCTCAACGAAAAATCCAATCCTGTAGCCTCCCACCCAAACGCGGCCTCCTGTCTCTTTACAAACCAATCGACGCACTTGTAATATGTTTTCTCAAGAAGCGCACACACAGGTAATTGTCTGGCCACCTTGAAGACACTGTTTAGTACCTCAGAGCCATTAGAGTTCATTATACCCCATCAATTAAGGACTCCATCATGCACTTGTGTCCACTTATGCAAAGCCAAAGCCTCTCTCCTATTCTTGCGGTCCCGTTTACCAATTTTCATGATGTAGTCGTGTGCTTTTGTATCTCTTTGCTTATTTATATCCATCCCCTCTTCAAATCTCCAAAAAAAAATTTCGCAACAAATTTCTTGAAAATCGTGCAGAGCCACTTCTGAGGGAAATTTTTTTCAAACATTTGCAACAATATGCTGTGAACACAATCGGTGGACAGCTTCATTATTTTCCTCGCACCATCCTAGATTGGGGGCCACCAACACTCCTCGCATAGCAAGGTGCTGGTACGAGAGAACACATATTTTTCCTGGACCGACAACATTAATACGCAACCAATTCATAAACCAACCCTAATTGGGGAGTGACTCCTCTTCACAAATTGCAAATGCAAGTGGCAATAGTTGTTGCTCTGCATCATAAGCACAAGCCATAAAAAGTTTACCTTTGTAACTTCCGGATAGAAACCCAGCATCAACACTGATAACGGGTCGGAGATGAGGCCATGCTTGAATACACGCCCAAATGCCCATGCAACTCGATTGAAAATATTAATATTATACTTGTTCGATGGTTCATGTTCAAGTAGATACTGTGTACCTGGGTTAGATGCTTTGATGGCACCCAAAAGCAATGGCAGTAGCTCGTAAGACTTCTCCCAGCTCCCAAACATGTCAGCCATTGCAAGTTTCCTACCTCTCCACAACTTGTTATACGAGGGTATTACTGTCCCAAATTTCACCTTAACTAAATGCCTGACCGTTTTAATGCTTAACTCCAGATCTTCTTGATAACCAGGTTTAATAATATCAGCAATTTTTCTAGCAGTCATTTGTGCATTATCCAACTTTTCAGCATTTCCAAAACATGTGTGGACATATGGGTTGGTGGAAATTATCCATGCACCTGTTGGTACTACCGTTGCATATAATTTCCATTTGCATTTAGAATATCTACATGCAACTCGATACTTGGTTTTGCTGCTGTTTAGGGTGTCTAGCTGTATACTTTTGGGTAGGTGAAAATCTGCAAGTTCTGATATTAGTTTGGCTTTGGATTCGAACATTTGACCTTCAGCAAATTTTTCATCTAATTTGGGGGTTTCCTTGAGAAATGCACGATCTGCGTATGGCATCGACACATCATCGTGGAATGAGGAACATAGATGCCAAAGACCTCGATTAATGAATGGGATCGACTTGTGCCACTCTTTCAATATTTATTGGGCATTCTTTTCAGCCTCATATTCGTCCATATCTGAGTCTTGCCCTTCAGCCGAATCATCATTATCAAAAGAACTTGTATCAGAACATGCATTTGGGTCTGATTGCTCATTAGGGTCATCACCGGTCTGAACTACAGGTGTGTCTGTGGTTTCGGGTACACTGCCCGAGTAAGGATCAAAGCCGGTCGAACCGACGGTGTGTTGCTCCCTCCAGGCAAACTATCTGGGCACGGATCATAACTGGTTTGGTTTGTACGCTGCTGCGCCTCAGCTACCAATTCTATAACCTTAAATCCGGCTACTTGAGGTGCAGTTTGTTTAATGGCATCCCAAGTTTTCTCATTTTCTATCCGAAATAGAGAGAAATGGTACAATCCAGGTGGTCCCGTCTTCAAACGTGCCCTGATTGTCAATTTGACTCGACTCGGAAACAATTCAAGTCCAACATATATTTGCCTTCTTACAACAGCAAAACTAGTAGAATCGGAAACGGTAAACGTAAATGCAACCCCTATGTCATAACCAACACCGGTTTGAGTGTTTTGGAGGTTATCATCATAATACACATTGATCAATAACAGAGACATTTTGCTAAACAAAAAACAAACACAAAATTAACTCTAATTATTTTTTAATTTTACAACACTAAATATAAACCTATGAGCAGAAAAAAAAAAGCTTACAATAATGATCAGAAGAAGCTGCTGAGTACAATGGCGGTGGCGATCTATTCATACGGTAACTCTTCAAATTGGATTTAAAATGGTGAAAAATATGAAAAAAAGAGAGAAAAACGAGACAGAGGGGAAGAAGAAGCTGCTGGAATGAGGGAAGGAGTTGCGCAAGTTTTGGTGAGAATAATGGCTCCACCGGATGCAAAATCGGTGTTGATAAATTTTGAGGTCTCCACCGGATTGGGAAACCGGTGTATAAAAATTTTGGACCTCTACCGGATGCCCAATCCGGTGTAGGCTGGCCCTCTCAACCTCCACCGGATGCCGAATCCGGTGGAGTCTATTTTTCGAACTTTTTCGTCCCAATGACTGGTTTATTTGATTTTTAAGTTATAATTTCTAAATAAAAAAAAAATCCTAATAACTTTATCCATCACCCAAAATTTTAAAGGAACAATACCACGTCTTTGTAAACACGAAACCAGCCCACAACAGAACCCAAAATCTTAAAGGATGCAAGGAAGCGCTCATTGCCGACGTCATATAATATCATATAAAATTCCACCACTTGGATTATCTTTTTGTTGGCAGTCAACACTAGTACACTTCTACCTTATATAATTAAGCCCTGCATACAACACAGAAATCATATCAATTTTCCAAAACCAATAATTCCCAAGTGAAAATGGCAGAAGGTGATCTCAAGCTGTTAGGAGCACGGCCTAGCCAATTCGCTAGTAGGGTCAGAATGATTCTAGAACAAAAGGGGTTGAGTTACGAGTACCTTGAGCAGGATCTTTTCAACAAGAGTGAGCTTCTTCTTAAATACAATCCGATCCACAAGAAAGTACCAGTACTTATTCACAACGATCGAACCATCTGCGAGTCATTGGTGATTTTAGAGTACATTGATGAGAACTGGCCTGGTATAGGGCCTCCAGTGCTTCCTGTTGATCCTTACGAACGTGCCATTGCTCGCTTCTGGGCAGCTTACATTGACGATAAGGTACTTAAATTACTAAAATTTTAACTTCGCGGTCAACTGCAATATAAATGAGTGAAGATGAATTGCAAAATTAACAAATGTTTTATTTTTTTTATTTATCTGTGCAGTTGTTATCTTCATTTCTTGGTATTGTGAAGGCTACAACAGAGGAGGCGAAGGCAGAAAAAATTGCCGATACAATTGCTACGCTAGAGGTGTTGGAAGGAGCTTTTAAGAAATGTTCTGCTGGGAAGGACTTCTTTGGAGGAGATTCAATTGGTTTTGTTGATGTGACTTTGGGTTCTCAGTGGGTCTGGATCAAGACAGTAGAGAAAATGTCCAGGGCCAAGCTGATTGATGAGACAAAAGTGCCATTACTATTAGAGTGGGAAAAACAATTCCTTGTTGCAGATTTCGTGAAAAGTGCTTTGCCGAGTGTGGAGAGGGTAGAAGAGTATGTGATGAGAAAGCTTCAAGTCACAAAATAGAACGTTGCTTCGGCCAATTGATGGACTTTTTGGTATATAAATAAATTTTTTTTTCAGTAATAATTACAATGGTGCATGCGTGTGTATTGTGGTTGATGAAATAATATTTGCATTTGGAAAGATTAGTACCCCAGTTTGTTGTCAGATATAAAGAAAAGTACGAATCAGATATATTATGCCTTACAGTTGAATTTTATATTTAAATATTATTTCTTATAATTATTAAATAACTAATTATCAAGTAATCCGTTGATCTCCCTCTTAATTAATAGATTGACAATCAACAACTTATTTACTAAACTAAAAGATAGACAATTAAAATAACTAATTATCAAGTAATCCGTTGATCTCCCTCTTAATTAATAGATTGACAATCAACAACTTATTTACTAAACTAAAAGATAGACAATTAATATGAATATATAGTCTTAGGGCGTATTTAATTATTGTAATTCAATTTTATAAATCTTATGGATATATAAGAGAATGTCGTAAGGCTGAAATTTTTATTTCTACCATATTCAAAAAAATAATAAACCAAAAAAACATTTTTTTTCTAAGAATTTCTAAATGTGCCATGTTCGCAGATTAAAACGGCAGACACCACTTTGTGTCCGCCGTTTTAAACAGCAGACACCACTTTGTGTCCGCCGTTTTAAACGGCAGACACATTGTTTTTTTTTTTTTTTTTCTTTGTTCCTAAAAATTCTTTGATTTGATTTCTTAGGCAAACGCTTATTGTCCAGCTAAAATCATAACTTTGGTACTCAGCCACCTCGTGGCCTCTTTTTTTTTTTTTTTTCTTTTTTAAGTTTGCACTTTTACATATTCAACATTTATATTTCTAAGTTTTACAAATTAGTCCGAATACTAATAAAAATATTATAATTATTACTAGGTATTTAATCATCTAATGTATCTATTAATTTATTTTACTTTCGAATATTTGAATATTTTATAATTTCAAATTATTAATATAACATGTCCTTCTTTGTAAAATATATGTTCTGCCTAGTAAAATAAATCGTATTTTTGTGTGAAATATATCATTTTATTAAGCAGGACATGATAATTTAAGTTGCTATGTTGAAATATATGTTCTTAATTTAAAATTCTAAAATGTTTGAATATTCAAAAGTCAGATAAATTAATAGATATAATAGAGGATTAAATACCTAGTAATAATTATAATATTTTTATTAGTATTCGGACTAATTTGTAAAACTTAAAAATATAAAGGTTGAATATGTAAAAGTGCAAACTAAAAAAATAGAGAGACCACGTGATGCTTCAATGCCAAAATTGAAAAAAAAAAATTTAATATGTCCGTCGCTCAAAACAACGTACATAGTTTGGTGTCCGCCATTTTGAACTACGGACTCGTTCAATTTGGTCTGTAGATTTGATGGGCAGACATGGCACATTTAGAAATTCTAAAAAAAAAAGTAGTTTTTTAGTTTATTATTTTTTTTAATATGATAGAAATAAAAATTTCGGGTTTTAAGGGGACCTATGGAAAGAGAATATAAGCCAAATCTTAATATTTATTTCAATAATTGGATATAAAGTTCTCTTAAACTAATCTTTGTTGCACCAAAAATTATTTTATGTTCTTTTATTAAAGAACCATGGACTTAGTGCGGTGACACGAGTCCCGTTTCTTTACGGAGAGGTCGCAATTTCAGTTCTCGAAACATCTAAAAAATACTCAAGATGTGCCGAAGCCCTTTAATATAATGAAAGTTCTCTTTTAAAAAAAGTCTCATGAATGTTTTTATAGCATAAATTTATTATTTTATTGTCATAACTTTTTAATTTTATTTACTTTGTAAATATATATATTAGTGTGACAAAGTTGTTTTGTATATGAAAGACTAAATAGATAATTAGAACTTTAATATCTACTTCTTTAGAATTGTATTTATCACTACTTGAGAAGATTAGAGATGAGATAGCATGTAGAAAAAAAAATTTGATTTTAGAAAAGCTTTTTCCGAAAAAAAAAAATTTCTATATCATGATATATTATATTAAATTTTATTTTCAAATATAATTTGATACAATATAGCCATCAAAACACTAAGTGAGAAAAGTTATTCATAATCTAACTTGAAAGAACTACCATCCTTTTTAAAGTTGGACAGAGGTACTTGAGGTAGACAAGTTCCATGAATCTTAATTTACGGATACAGATACTGATCGAATACAAATAAATACGAATACATATACAGATGTAATTTGAATACATAATTTAAATATTGTAACAAAATTAACATTTTATTTAATAAATTATCTTTTCATTAGGATATAAAATTACAAAAGATACAGATATAATTCGATTTTCAATCGTTATGGTGAACAAAATATTTTTTTCTCATATTAAATCTTGTTAATAAAAATTGTTCACCAACATAAACACATTTTTAATCAAAAGAAACCAACAAAAAATTTCTTCTCTAAACATATATGATCCTAAAACAAATGGATAAAAAATACATCGAAAAATATCCGTACGTATCTATATCCATATCTACACAAATGGATAACCAAAAAAATTAAAAAATACTGATAAGGATAATTCAATATAAATATTATCCATATTCATATTTGCACAAAAGGACATCCAAGAAATTAAAAAATTACGAATACAAATAATTATTCGTATTGAATGTCAACCTTCTGATTAAATTTTATGATTTTATGCATCTTTTTTTTTATGTGTAGAAATCTTAATTTATTTAAACAGCTACTCGTCAAACATATTCTCCACTTTTGCACTATCCATACATAAACACTTCATGCTTTCTTAATTAAAATAATTTCTTAAGCTTATGTCTCTAAAATAAATTTTGTTTCAAATTTTTTTTTGACAGAGCATAGAGTTTGAATTCTCACATAATTCATGCAGATAATAATTTGCAAACTATTCCTTAAAATTATTCCAAATAGCACAAGTAATAGTCGACCCTCAATATTGACTCTTTTACACTTAATTCCTTTTAAAAAAATCAATTGAACCCCTTAAATTAATTTCTCAACATAGGATAGAATATTTGAATTATCACATAATTCATGTAAATCAACATTTACTAACAACCTCTTAAATTAATTACAAATAACACATTGTCAACCTTTTAATTTAACATTTACTTAACCAAAAGTGCTTAGAAAATTAATTTTAACCCTTAAAATAAATTTCCAAAATTCCAACAGAGGAATCGATCACAATTCCTAAATACCTAAAATACATTATTATCACATAAATATGCATAACAAATATTTGGAAATACTTAGGCTTAATTAACCATTATTTAACCCTAAAAATAGGATTATACAAAAATACCTCTTAAAAATACAAACCATAAATGGTTGCACTCCTTATGAGGCAGACGTACTTAAACCCCTGTTAACTTGGATTTGATGATTCTGAAACCGAAATAAGTAAAAATGGACACCAAAGACGACCCAAATGCATTTAAATCATTTGCCTTTTAATCGGTTTTTGTCATTGATTCATTAGCTCCCCAAATTAATTTAACACTTAAATACATCATTAATTAATTATCAAACCATGGGGAAGTCCCAAATTAACAGAGGAAAATCTAATCCAATTTTTAAATGCAAATGAACTCAAATTGGTGAACATCGACTTAATTAATTGGTGAACATCGACCTAAATTTTCGGTTTTTCCAAATCCAACCGTCTGATATTTTCTGTGCACTTATCTCGAAACAACTTATTTTTTTTGTGCACGAATCTCGGAATAATTTAACAGTTGAATTTGAAAAAATAGAGATTTTATATTACTATTCATGAGCAAAGAATCGCGGATCCAATTAATTAAATGCATTTAACGCATCCATCGGTATGATTGAATTGAAGGCGTACATAACACAGGCATCGAATATTGTTCCAACTTGTTCTACAAGTTCGGTACGGTCAGCGAAGCAGAGCAGAGCACGAGTTAGCTGTACCGTGTTCTCCAAGCACAAACAACACTAATGTATTCTCTGGTTGATTTCCATGTACAATTAATTATCATATTAAGAGGGGCCTACGGTAAATATGAAATTGACAACAACAAAACTTGTGCAAACTGCACTGCGAGATTTAGATTTCATGCTCTTCATGTCTATGTGGAAAGATATGCAATAAACTCACTAGTTGAGGCAGTACCTCAGTTAATTATTTAATTTGGAGCATTTAAGCACATAAAATAACAATAATATGTTTTATGCTGGCATATTTAAACATTGGTTAATAATGTATAGGATTCATAATTATTTTTACACATCATTTAACGTTTAATATATACAACAATTCAAACTGTCAAAGAAAAAAAATGATACATTATGTTAATAACAAATTTATTTAGAGAATCAGTTTTTGGTCATGTGACAAAGACAATACTTTCTGTGTGGGAAGTCGTAGGTTAAAAATCCAAATGGAACAATTCCTTGTGGATATTAAATATTTGAGTGACTTGACCTCTAACCTTTACTCAAAATAACAAATTTATTTTACAAATTGTGACAATTAAAGATGATTATAACAAATGTATTATTATAGATGCATTCCCAGTATTTTTAATATGTAGCTTAGAGTAATAAATTTTAATTTATCACGCATTAAGAAAAATATTAGCACTTCAATAATACTAATTAATTGCAATGTATCTAATATAAAATATAGGTGAAATAAGAAAAAATTTAATGTCATAATTAGCAGTTGATTGCCATAGTTAATTATCAAATAAATATAAATGTCAATAAAACTTGATATTAAAAATAAATTGATACATCACCCAAAATCTTAAAGGAACAATATACTACATCTTTGTAAACACAAAACCAGCCACAACAGAACCCCACTCTGTAAGAAGTAATGGATGCAAGGATGTGTCCTCATTGCTGACGGCATATCAGATAAAAATTCAACACTTAGTCTTATATTATCTTTTTGTTGGCTGTCAACACAGAGTGAGAATGGTGATCTTATTTAAGCCCCACATCAACATAGACAGAAATCAATCAATTTCCTAAAAACATTAATTTTCAAACAGAGTGAAAATGGCAGAAGGTGATCTCAAGTTGTTGGGGCAATGGCCTAGCCCATACGTAATCAGAGTCAGAATGGTGCTAGAACAAAAGGGGCTGAGTTATGAGTATCTTGAGGAGGATCTTTCAAACAAAAGCGAGCTTCTTCTCAAACACAATCCGATCCACAAGAAAGTGACGGTACTTATCCATGGCGATCGAAGTATCTGTGAGTCGTTGGTGATTTTACAGTACATTGATGAGAAGTGGTCTAATACCGGGCCTCCTATGCTTCCTGCTAATTCTTACAAACGTGCAGTTTCTCGCTTTTGGGCAGCATACATTGATGATAAGGTACTTCAATTAATTAATCGTTTAACTTCATGATCTATACCAAAATATATATGAAATTAAGTTCTATGATAATATATAGAAGTTATGAGATTGGATATGACGGAATTACACATGTAACAAATTAATATTTCATTTTTTTTTCTTTTGCAGTTTGCAAAATCAATTATTGGTATCTTGTCAGCTGGTTCGGAGGAGACAAAGGCAGAAAAGATTGGCGATACAGTTGCTGTGCTAGAGCAGTTGGAAGAAGCTTTCAAGAAATGCTCAGCTGGGAAGAGATTCTTTGGTGGAGATACCATTAGTTTTCTTGATGTGACATTAGGTTCTGATTTGACCTGGATCAAGGCAACTGAGAACATATCTGGGGTTAAGTTGTTGGATGAGACAAAGATGCCATTACTTGTAGAGTGGGAAAAACACTTCCTCGCTGCGGATTTCGTGAAGTGCACTTTGCCGAGTGCAAAGAAACTAGAAGAGTACGCGAGAATGCTTCAAACCACCTTGTGGAAAGTTGCTTCGGCCAAATAATATAATGAACAAACTTTTTGGCATAAGAATAAATTTTTGTTCGGTAATAATTGGAATGTGTATGTGTTTTATTTTTGTGGTGGGTGAATGTGTGCAGTGAGAAAAAAAAATATTGAACTTGTTTTAAGGCTGGAGAGCTTGGAGGCATAGGATCGAGTTCTATGAAAAGGGAAGGAGATCATCTGCCCCCAGTACGGATGACACGTGGGTCCAGACGGATTTAAACATTTAAATATTGATTTTAGTTTTGTTGTGGGCTCACATGTCAGCGACTCAGGGGCAGAGAATTCGGTTCCTATGAAAAGAATCTTGAAATGGATATTCAGTATTTCTGATTAGTTGAAATTACAACGGAGAGAGAGTTACAATTTATGAGTAGCCAAATTATTTATATACGTTCTTAATTAGCTCAAAATTAATTATTGGATTCAGAATCAAATTAAGAAAAACAATGTTTGTCGTTTGTCTCGTAGAATATATTCCATCGATCTAGTAATTATTTATTTTACACACCTTTGAATTTTATTGGACATGTTTGAAGGTGCCAACATTAAACATATTATAGCTACTGTGTGAGTTTAAATGTTCCAATTAAATTATTAAATGAGGCACATGCAGCGTATAAAATCTCTGCAGAATTTTTTTTTTTTATTTATTTTTCTATTTCACATTGACCGTAGGCGTAGGCCCCCTTTGTATCATAATTCATAATTAATTAATTGTACTAGGAGATCAAGCATAGAATACCTGTCATCATGAGGCAAATATCCGGTCCGGTTTTTTTCAATTCAACCAACCGGTTTGGTTCCAAATCTTAATATTTATTTGGATAATTGTAATAGAAGTATAGAACGTTTGTTTGTTGTTCATGTAATTTATTGTCTCTTCATATATGTCTTTATTCTTATATTAAGTAGATGTTCTGATCCGTAAATGATATTGATTATAAGATAAAAATTTCGAATTGAATGTCAATCTTCCAATTAAATATTCTGACTCTATGCATCATTTTTATTAATTTATGCGTAGAAGTCTTATATTATTTAAACACGTACTCGTCACACATATTCTCCACATGCAAATTGTGTCATCTATTTTATTGGTAATTATTTCTTGTATTTTTTAAATATCATTTAAGGAATTTTTGAATTGACTGATCATGTTTTCATTCCTTTATATTTTTTTATATCATTTAAGGAATGTTATTTCTCATTTAATATGTCATTTTATTTGAGATTTTTTTATGAAAATATGTCAAAAAGATAAAGAAAATTGTCATCCAAGGAAAGTTATTTACAGGTGGTTGTCATTTAAGATGTCATTTAAGAAATACTATTGTTATTTATTCTAATTTTTTTTTATATAAATAAAGACATTTTGTATGATAATTTTTTTATTCTATTATAATATGTTTCCGTTGTAATGCACGGACACAATACTAGTGTTATATTATTTTAATAAATCACATTCAAAACACATCTCGTATGCTTCTGGGTTTTGTATATTATTTGTTCTCCGTAATTGTCACTTCTAGTTCTTCTCGAGGACCGGAAATAAATCTGCTGTTATTCTCTCAATGAATAACAGAAACCTGTTATTCCAATCTCAGCTGTTCACATTTTCAATGCGCGAATCACAATGATAATAAATTTTCATGCACGAATCTCAATAAATATCAATGGTTAGGATCTGACTAAGAGGTTCCTGTTATTCCCTGTAAATAACAGCAGAATTATTTCCTCGAGGACCTGGGCCACAATTTAAATACCTACTTTTCTAATTAGAATTATTCTATAAAGAAAGATAAAAATTACATTTTTTAATTATAAATCCCCAAATACAATTTTGACATACAACCTTTGAATAAATTACATTAAGACAAACTAACATATTCGCCACGATAAATAATCTAATTAATTTAGTTGAGGTACCAATTATTAGAATGGATTTATAATCATTCACAGAAGTATTCATACAACACACAAGGTATTAATCGTGGCTATACAAACCCACTTTTATTCGTAAAAAACACTTCATGCTTGCTTAATTAAATTTATTTCTTAAGCTTATATCTTTAAATAAATTTTGTTTCAAAAACATTTTTTTCAACAGAGGACAGAGTTTGAATTAATTCTCACATAATTCATGCAGATAATAATTTCCAAACTAACTCTTAAAATTATTCCAAATAGCACAAGTAATAGTCAACCCTCAATATTAACTATTTTACACTTAATTAAGTACCTTTTAAAAAATCAATTGAACCAATTAAATTAATTTCACAACATAGGATAAAAGATTTTAATTATCACATAATTCATGTAAATCAACATTTACTAACAACCTCTTAAATTAATTACTAATAACCAGTGTTATAAGTGGCCAAACTGTTATGAATACACTTAACGAATGCATATTTGCGGATGAAAACGATTAATCGGTCATTTGTTTCCGATTAATCAGCCGTTTTATCGTTAATCATCTGTTTATTCTCGTTTACTCCTGTTTATTTCCATTTATTCCATTGAATATTTTTTTCACATTTTTTTTCCAGTGATAGTGTGGGATAATAAGGTTTATATATCTTGTATTTTAGTTTTATTTGTGCTTGGATATATATCAAATATCTTTTATATTTATTTTTTTCTTTTTACTTACATTGAAATTGATTAATTATTCTATATTTATATACCATATATTTTCTTGCTTATTGGTGTATTTTTTTCAATTAATACGATGTGTTCATTTATGAAATTAAATTATTATCATAAACTAAATTTAGTTATTTTATGTTTGAACGTTTCATTTCTTTCAAATAATATGTTATTATTAGTATTTTAAAAAACTTAATTCTCAAATTTATGTTTTCATTAAATAAATGTGTTACTTACACATGTAAAATACTTGTGTTAAGAAAAAATAAGAGTAGTGTCGTGTTATTATAAAAATCTAAGTTAAATTAAGTTTATTTGATAAGTTTAATGTGTTAAATAAATTATTTTAATAAATTATGATATATATTTACACACACACATAAATTTAATAAAAACGTTAAATTGTCCGCATAATTTCGATTAATTGGCTGCATACCGATTAATCACTTGGCGGTATCTCGTCCATCCGACGACCGCATATTATTATTTACAACTCTGCTAATAACACATTGTCAGCCCTTTACTTTAACATTTACTTAACCAGAAGTGCTTACAAAACTAATTTTAACCCTTAAACTAATTTTCCAAAATTCCAACATAGGAATCGATATCACGATTTCCTAAATACCCCAAAATATATTATTATCATATAAATATGCATTACAAATATTGGAAAACAAACTTAGGCTTAATTAACCATCAATTAACCCTAAAAATAGGATTATACATAAAACACCTCTTAAAATACAAAGCATAATGGTTGCACTCCTTATGAGGCAAACTTAAACCCCTATTAACTAGGATTTGATGATCAAACCGAAATAAGTAAAAAATGGTTACCAAAGGTGACCCAAATGCATTTAACGCATTTCGTTTTTTGTCATCGATTCATTAGCTTCCCAAATTAATTTAACAATTAAATACATCATTAATTAATTATCCCAAATTAAACGAGGAAGATTTAATCCAAATTTTAAATGCAAAAGAACTCAAATTGGTGAACATTGACTTAATTAATTAAATGCAATTAACGCATTGATCGGTATGATTGAAGGGGTTCGGATCCCTAAACTCAATTTTTGGTTTTGTATTGGCAACCGTCTGATTTGAATATGTCGTATCGGAATTCTTTAGAAATTCGAATTCGTCTTTCAAAATGTGTGCACTCCACTTCTGAATAAATTTTTACAGATTTAAATTGGACAATTCCGATCTAAAATTCAAAAATTAAGTTGACTGATGACCGAGTTGTACCATGTTCTTCAAGCACAAACAGCACTAAAGTATTCTCTGGTTGATTTCCAAGTACAATTAATTATCATATTAAGAGGGGCCTACGGTAAATATGAAATAGACAACAACAAAACTTGTGCAAACTGCACTGCGAGATTTAGATTTCATGCTCTCCATGTCTATGCGGAAAGATATGCAATAAACTCACTAGCTGAGGGAGTACCTCAGTTAATTATTTAATTGGAGCATTTAAACACATTAAATGACAATAATATGTGTTATGCTGGCATAGTCAAACATTGCTTAATAATATATAAGATTCATAATTTTATGCACATCATTTAACGTTTAATATATCCAGCAATTCAAATTGTCAAAGAAAGAAGAAAAAATATACATTATGTTAACAAATTTATTTAGAGAACTAGTTTTTAGTCAAGTAACAAAGATAATGCTCTCTGCATAGAAAGATCATAGGTTTGAAACTCGAATGGAAAAATTCTTTATGAATATTAAATAGTTAGTTGTCTTGACTTCTAATCTTTATTCAAAATAACATATTTATTTAACAAATTTTGACAATTAAATGAATGATTATAACAATTGTATTATTATAGATGTATTTCCAAAAAAAATTAATATATGGTTATAGTAATGAAAAATGTCTGTAACTTACATATTTTGTTTCATATATGAAACGGGCACTAGCTGCCTTTCTTTCAAAAAAAATTAATGAAAAATAAATTTGTCATACATTAAGTAAAATATTAACTGTTCAATTTTCTAACACTAGCTTGATTAGCGCTTCAATAATACTTAATTGTAATATGTCTAATATTAAATCTATGTAAAATACAAAATATTTTATTGTCATAATTAATAATTGATTGCCATAGTTAATTATCAAATAAATATAATTGTCAATAAAACTATATGTCTAATAACTTGATCCATCACCCAAAATCTTAGAGGAACAATATACTACATCTTTATAAACCAGCCACAACAGAACCGCACTCTGTAAGAAGTAATGGATGCAAATTGCAAGGAGGTTTCCTCATTGCTGACAGCATATCAATAATAAATTTAACACATCTATCTTTTGTTGGCAGTCAAAACTTCCATCTTATTTAAACCCCATATCAACATAGACAGAAATCAATCAGAAGGTGATCTCAAACAGAGTGGAAATGGCAGAGGGTGATCTCAAGCTGTTGGGACAATGGGCTAGCCCATTCGTAATCAGGGTAAGAATGGTGCTAGAACAAAAGGGGTTGAGTTATGAGTACTTTGAGGAAGATCTTTCAAACAAGAGCGAACTTCTTCTCAAACACAATCCAATCTTCAAGAAAGTGCCGGTACTTGTCCATGGCGATCAAAGTATTTGCGAATCATTGGTGATTTTGCAGTATATTGATGAGAATTGGTCTGGTGCCGGACCTCCTGTGCTTCCTGCTGATCCTTACGAACGTGCTATTACTCGCTTTTGGGCAGCATATGTTGATGATAAGGTACTTCAATTAATTAATCATTTAGCTTCATGATCTACCAAAATATATACGAAGTTTTATGGTAATAGAAGTTATGAGATTGGATATACTTAGTAATGAGACAGGTAGAATTTCACTTTTTAAAAAAAAAAATAAGAAAAAAAGTTATGAGATTGGAGATGACGGAATTACAAAATAACAAATTAATATTTTATTTTTCTCTTTTGCAGTTTGTAAAAGCAATTATTGGTATCTTGTCAGCTACTTCAGAGGAGACAAAGGCAGAAAAGATTGGTGATACAGTTGTTGTGCTAGAGCAGTTGGAAGGAGCTTTCAAGAAATGCTCTGCTGGGAAGAGATTCTTTGGTGGAGATACTGTTGGTTTCCTTGATGTGACGTTAGGCTCCGATTTGACCTGGATCAAGGCAGCTGAGAACATATCCGGGGCCAAGCTGCTCGATGAGACAAAGATGCCATTACTTGTAGAGTGAGAAAAACGCTTCCTTGCTGCAGATTTCGTGAAGTTTGTTCTCCCAAGTGCGGAGAGGTTAGAAGAGTATGCAAGAATGCTTCAAGTTCAGAGGCGGATCTAAGGCTTAGTCAAAGGTGGCTAAATCACCCTTATAATTTCAAAATTTTAATTATACGTATAGAAATTTAATTAAATTTTATCTTTTTGATACTTTTTTATATAGTCTAGCCACCCTCAATAAATGACATACGTTTAATTGTAGCATAGTGATTAAAGTTTTATTTTATAATTGAGAAGTCTTGAGTTTAAATCTCACTCATTATAATTGTGTTTTTTTTAATTTTCAATCATCTCTATCAAAATTTTCTAGTTCCGCCCTTGTTCAAGCCACCTCGTCGAAAGTTGCTTCAGCCAAATAATATAATGAACCTTTTGGCATAAAAACAATTTTTTGTTTGGTAATAATTGGAATATGTATGTGTGTTATTGTTGTGGTACGTGGGCGAAAGTGTGCAGTGAGAAAAAAGAAATATTGAACTTGTTTTAAGGCTGGAGGCTTTGGATCAAGCTCCATGAAAGTAATCTTGAAATGGGTATTCAGTATTTCTGATTAGTTGAAATTACAACGGCACACTGGCACACTAGCTTCTTAGTTCACACTGGCACACTAGCTTCTTTAGTTCTCAAATTAAATATTCTTCAATTTATTTTAAATTTTCATCTTGAATTTCCAATCTATGAGTTGCAAAACAATGTTTAGGCGTTCCCACCAAATATAAAGGATTCAGCTGAGAAGATATATGGGGGTTGAAGGCTCTTAGTCAAGATTTGAAGGTTGCTTTGTGAATGAAATTTTGCATACACTAAAATTCCAACAGGGTTGTCGTATTTCCTATTTCGGGAACACAAACAAGATTGCATTGAAAAACTTAATCAGACATCCAAAAGCCTTAACAGGATAGCTTACCATTCGATACATTACATCAAACACACCCAAAAGACATCTTTTAACTTAACCAGACTAAATTAAACATTAAAAGAAAAAACTTAATCATAAAGTCCCTAGAAATTACCAGGCATCAGGCCAAACCAGTCTAATTTTGAACATACTAACTTATGAATCATAAGTTATGATAATATTCCCTATTTTCTTTATGTATTTATCCAAAGTCTTCATCAAATTCTCGACACAATCACTAGGCAATTCAGACATGTTCTTGATTCTGATGTTTACAGTATCCAGATACTCACGCCGGAAAAAAGCATCTCCCAAAACCTCTTGTCTTAGCTCTTGTATTTTATCTCGCCTCTGTTATGATGGTAAAAGAAAAAAAAAAAACAAAGAAAATTAAAAGTTGCCTATAAAAATTTATCGTGTTTTGGTAGTGATCAAATACCAGAACCTTGTTTAGGCCTCAATTCATTCACAAGCCCAAAATAAGCACAAAATGATAAACTTAGTGAAGAAAAAAATCATTTTAGATCCAGATTGCCAGTTTAAATAATTTATAAAAAAAAATGGAACCATACTTATAAATGAAGTATTGAAATCAGGAAGTACTACATTATTCATTATACTAAACAAAACCAAATATAATTCGTATGCTTTTCAGACTATATATAATACTATTGCTACATTAACTTTACAAATGGTAAACAAAATAGACTTAACAAATACAAAGATATATATATATATAGAGAGAGAGAGAGAGAGAGGGAAAGAGATAGAGATTACCACATTGAGTAACAAATTGAGCTCATTTAAATTCGGAGAACACTGGAGCAAACAAGCTATCAAGTAAAAGTCATAGCTCGTATCCCACATTCCAATATACAATTTCTTCAAGTTTTTGAAATTTTTGCAGTTAGAAACATCCTCCTCCACTGGTTCCTTTATTTAAAAAAAAATGAATATATCAATTTTAGAGGCAAATACCAACATTGTAATTCAGAAACAAGCAACATCATAAAAAGGTAGAATAATCTGGCTAACATCAAACAAAAGGAACTTTCACAAATACAAATCCAAACAACTACATTGTGAAATTACTACTATTACTGGGCTTCTTTTGGTGTTGATAATTCATAAAAGATGCCTGAACTAGTACGAAAAAAGCCTGGGTAGAAAGTTAGGTCTGTATGTAAAAAAAAAAAAATTACAAGTTGTACATGCCAACATCATACTTACAAATCATGGGTACAAATTTTATTGATACCAAAAATTCAGGCAACAAGGAATGTGGTTATTATGCAATAAAATAAATTAATTATGATAAAGAACATTGAACATTTCGGTGAACCTAACAACTGCAAATAAGGAAAACATTTTGTAGTTTTGATTTTAAAGAATTGAGTAAACAGTATACCTTCAAATCACTGTCAAAATAAAGGGCTAATTCTGTAGCACTTGAGAGGCCGCTGATAAGGTCTAGAACTGGTACATCATCATTACCACCATTAAACCGACGCCAATAAAATAATCTGATTGTTGCATTTACTAGATTTATCGCCTTATTCAATGAAATGCCAACACCGCCCCATTGAAAATGTGAACGAATGTTCAAAGAGACAAGCTCAGGGCACGAAATTTGCATATGCACAAATAAGCGACACTGAAGAATAGTCAATTTCTTCAATGCATTAGAGGAAATGCTAGAGAAATATAACTCACAGCAAAACAGATCAAGCGTTTCAAGGCAGGGGCAGCCCATGAAAAGTTTTTGTGTAAAATCGTTATGGAGCTCTACACCACTCAGCCATAAAACTTTCAACAAAGGTAAATATATTGACGCTGGTCTAATAATGGGACTCTTACCGATGTTGAGATTCATCTTAAGATGTTGTAATTTTGCACTAGAGAAAACTGAATCAGGCAAATCTATATAATTACCCCTCTTGTAGTTACCTCTACTAATGAAGATATTGATCACCCATGGCATTAGAAGCGCCACACGATCAAGCCATTCCATAGAGATAAAAGTTTCGCTTCTCTGCATTGAACGCATGTAACGAACTATATCCAAGTTTGTTGATTCATGATTGTTCAAAACACCATGCACAAATTTCTCAAACCTAGCCACACATTTTCTCTTTTCTCTTTCTCCACCAGGGACGTTACTTTCCAGATTATCACTCAAGAATTCATAGAGATTGAAGTCGAGAACTGGCACGGTAGCCCATGTATTTGTCCATCTTTTCGATAAAACACACATGCTTACAGCCTCTTTTGTGCTCAGAAAGGAGAGGATATGAGTCAAAACCTCATCAGGCATGCTACTGATCCAGTCATGTTCTACATTCGCTCTGCTATCATCACTTTTGATCTTCTCCATATTTCAACTTTCAATGACTCCTGCAATATTATAATACATATTGCACAAAGGTATGAATTAGAAATTTATTTGTAACAAGAAATAGGACAACCATGCACATCTCAACGAAGGATGATATATATTGAGCAGATATGATAAGATAATGATGTTGGTCTATTAATGGCCTTTTGTTATTTTGTTTTATGTTTTATATTTAGTGGAAGAAACAAATAGGAAGGTGAATAAGAGCAGCAGAAATTTTTCATACTATATTGATATTTTCCAACTCTTTTGCACATTACAAATGACTACTCAACTATTCAACTATTTATAGACTACATGATGATTTTTAGATATCCTAAAATATATAAATGACATTAATCATGATATCAAGTGCATGAATTGCAGATTCCAACGTGACCCTAGAAACCATAAACATTTAATTTATCTAGAAAACCAAAATACATTAATCCAAACCTTTGGCTAATTGACCAATTGAATAAATTTACTATTTCCCAAACTAAAACATTAATTTCAACAATTGAAAACATTTCTCTCTATCATCACTTTTGGTCTTCTCCATATTTCAACTTTCAATTACTCCTGCGCATTACAATACATATTGCACAAAGTCATGAATTAAAAATTTATTTGTAACAAGAAATAGGACAACCATGCACACCTAAACTAAGGATGATATATATTGAGCAGAGATGATAAGATATAGAAACCATCCACCGAGATCAACACAATTTATAGCTCAGAGAAAGGAATGGACAACAACTAAAAGGCATAATAATTAGAGTAGAACTAGGGTGCTTCTAAGTTCACCCAATCTTTTGTGAACTTGACTCTAAAATATATCGAATCGACTTGAAACGATGAATTCAAACCATTGAAACCCTTCTACCTAATGAGTGATGCGTCTACATGTTAAAATTTTAAAGTTTCGAATTAATTTAATATAGAGTCAAGTGGTCAAAGGAGTCTAAAAAATGAATGCATTAAAATTAATTATAAACCTTAAACTTTTGACTACTTGACTCTATATTAAATTAATTCGAAACTTTAAAATTTTCACATGTAGACGCATCAATCATTAGGTAGAAGGATTTCAACGGTTTGGATTCATCGTTTAAAATCGATTCGATATATTTTAGAGTCAAGTTCACAAGAGGTTTAGTGAACTTAGGAGCACCCTAGTTCTACTCTAATAATTATGCAAAAAGATACAACACTAGTGGCTTAGTTGCGGCTCCGCCGCAATTTGTTTTCGAGAGTTGTAATGGGTGTAAAATATATTGATATAGCCCTTTTTTATCGTTCCTTTTTAATTATTTGAAACTGAATCTGTTGAAGATGTATTAATTTCGTAAACTATTTTTAAAGCTGAGATTAAATTTGTGGGGAAGTTGTGGGGTTAAAAATTTGTTTCAGAGGTTTGTGATAGGGAAGACAAGGTTTTGCGTAAGGAAAAGGGAAAATTTGTTTCAATTTTATATTTATTAGTTGTTAACTATAATACTATCAAAAATACTAATAATGCTAACAATAAAAATAATACTAATAATAGTAATAGTAATAATTAAAATAACAGTAAGAATAATAATGATAGTAACAATAAGCAAAAAGCTTACACTGTCACACAAAAGTCTAGAGCTAACTTTAGAATTTGAAAGCTATGTCAAGCTTTTCTGTATTAATGTCTTGTACAGCAGTTTTTAAACAATATCCAAATTCTGACAACCTTAACGAAAAAAACTGAAAACTGAAAAATTATGTTCACTTAAATTATCTATTTTCATCACTTTTAAAAAAAATGGAAAACAATTATCTTTTGTAATATCATGGAAATAGTATTAATCTTTAAAAAAAAGTCCATGGAAAAAAAAAATTCTAATTGTTCCACATATCATAAATTTTCAATAATGCTACTACCAAAACATATAATCTTTATAAACAAATACGAAAAAGTAAAATTATTCAGAAAAGTATATGAAGTACATCTTTAATAAAACCCCTCAAAAAGAAAAAAAGAAAAAAAAGAAAAAGAGCCATGAATCTGTGTCCTCTTGCTTAAAGAATTCCTATAGTATTGTGTGTAGAGGGATGAAAGAGATACCAAACCAAAGAAATGGTACCAAATCTTTGGCTCTGTACTTGTGTTTTGTGGTAAATCCAGAGACAGTCAACCTCTGTAACAGTTATAACATATGTTGAAATGTTTTGGGACATTTTTTTTTATATAAATAACCATATTCCCTTAGTAAGATGAAGTTGAACATTACTTAATTATTCAATTTGCAATATCGTCAGTGCAAAATGGTATAAGGGGGATATACAATAATAAGGTATGCTAAATATTGTTGAAATTAAATTGGCAAGTATTATCATTATAATCATCATCCTAGTGATAGAATCAGTATGGGAAGAACTTCTGACAGGTGTCTTTTGATCAGGCCTAAATGGGTCAAATTCAGGAGAATCACAGTAAAGAGATTGGCCAGTTTTTTACCACTAATGACTAGGTAAGCTCTGATACCCAAGATGAAGGGAACAACTCATGTACCTGCGTGAGAACCATTCAATTCAGTACCACCTTTATAATACTTTAAAAAAATAAGCAAGCTGAAAAATAAAAGCAGGCATACCCCTGAAAATCTGCACCTATACACCTGCAATATTAATTTTAGTAATCTGAGTCTAATTAATTACAGACAGTTTTAGACTTGTAGTAGTATAAGTCCAATTTTAAGACCTTATATGACTCTTAATTGACCTTATTATTGGATAAGGCAAGGTAACACCGGGTCGTAAACATTATCATTATTTGCAAATATAAAGAGCAGAAGTATATTTTTTTTTTTTGGCAAGAAAGAAAGGGCAACATTAAATAATGTGAAGTGAACAAAAGGCTTGTCCAGTAAATCTTCTCAGAGGTAATAATCTGTCTCTAGCTATTGATACATGTAGGAATCACTCAAAAATTTTCTAGATCCAAATCGACCTAACATTTTTCAGAGATTGCAATCAATATAAAACCAGTACCTTTTAAAAGATTATAACTTTGCAACTCAACCAACACTACACATTCTGAAATGACAAATTGCCAGAAATTATCAAATAGCACATAAGTAATGGAAATCGGTGGGAAGAAAATTGAGCGAACAATAGATTTTGTTGACAAATGCTAGAATGATTGGAAAAGATAAAAGCAGTAAAGTTCAGATTTGTCGTTATAGATATAGAGCCTTGACAGTATCTTTCTTCTTCAAATTTTTCATCATACCAGAGGTTTAACTAAGGAAATCCCAGCAAAAAAATTCTAAGGCCCTTTGAAGTCCACTTAGGCTGTGTTTCCCCAAACACTTCACTATAGGAAAGGAAAGGAGCCGAAGGGGAAGAGATATGGCAGCAAGTTCACTTCCTCTATACCCCGGACAGCCGTAAGAGAAGCCCATGAAATTACCCTTTTCTGAGGCATTTCGTCGAACAGATTTTGTGCGTTTGCCACCTAGTCACCTCAGACACAGGACTTGTGTACATGATTAGAAACAATGTTCTTTCGACGAGAGAAGAGCACACCTCAGTAAGAATGGAGGAAGTGATCTTCGTCAGTTTCCGTTCTTTTGATTTAACTACTGTCGAGTTGGCCGATTTTCCACATTCACCTGGGAGAACTACAATGACAGAGCAATGAGAAGGAATTAGCAAACCGCAAAATTTGAACGACGAAAGTAGAGAAGCGGTGAAATTGAACTGACCACCGAACTAACTGAGCGATGGAAGCATGGGCGGGATGAATACCGTAGTAGACTGAGCTGAAAGCGCAGGAGAATGATAGGCGGTTATTTGCCGACGAAGACTGGGTCGGTGCCGCTGTTTAAGAAGGGAGGTGAGCAACACGTGTGGAATCACCAGGGTACGTGGCCGTCGTCGAGGAGGGGAGAGAAGGGATAGCTGTGGCATTCGAAGGGAAAATGTAGGGAGAAGACGAAGAGACAGGTGTGCATCAAGATTAAATGGAGGGCTGAAATTCGGACTATTAAAGAGAGCAAAGAGCAGGAAGGAAAACCAAACCGCAATCCGCAGGATGAACTTTGAGATCCGTTAGAAGAAGGAAATTTGTAGTCACGACGGAGGATGACATAAACCAAGATAATCTTTACTGTGCATCGCAAATCAGACAACGGAGAATGGGGGTGACACTGTTCATCGCTGACGCCACACCCCATTCTCCTTTTAGGTAGTATAATAATAACTGAATCAATTTACCTTGTTGAAATAAAACTTGTTGTTTAATATTCTTCTCAACAAGGCTAAATCCTTCAACAATAATCCATGGCCTTGGAAGTTGAAAGTTGAAACACTTTGAATGAATTTACAGAAGTAGAGTCGGTGAAAGTTAAATGAAGATCCAGGTGAAGGATAGCTCTAAAGTCTAAATGTAGCACAGCAAATTAATGCACGGTAGTTGACTAGTGGGTTCCAACTTCCAAGGATTCAACTAAAAACCCTCTCCAGTCAAATCTGCATAGGGAATTAGGGACCGAAGTGAAGAAAAATACTGAATGCTCCAAGAGTATAGCAGGACGCACGGCACCTAGTCAATATGAATTCATTTAAATTAAAACGAGGCTGTGAGCCAGGTGTTTATCTGACATAAGCTACACTCCAAAAAGATGCAAAAGACTAGGCTAGGATTGTAGGGTCAGCTTTCAGTGTCCTCTAGCCTCTAGGCACGAGCCCATATCCACTGAGGTAACACAATATATATTTCTGTTTATATTAGACCGTCCGAATAGAATCCAATGCACGGCTCCTTTAATATTTGTGCGGATTAAGATCGGGCCGAGAAATATTCAGTTATCTTAGCCTTAGGGGATGTGAATTACTGGAGTGGGCACAAATTCAGCTTTTTCCTTATTTTTATTTTTTGAAGAAAGCTTTTTGTTTATTTTGAAAACAATAAATGATAAAAGCAATGTGTGTATATATTAATGGAAGTCCACGGGCACGGATCATGGTTTTGTTTCTAATGTCTCTGGGCCGTTGATCCATATCCTAAGCTCAGATTAAAACAAACATTTCCAAAGGAATTCAAGCGCAGTTTGCCTCTTATTTTTGTTTTTTGTTTTTTGTTTTTTGTTTTTTAAGTTTTGCATCTTATTTCGTTATCGAGTTTGCTGTTTGCACGCATTCTTCCTTTTAATCGTTTTTTGTCATTGATTCATTAGCTCCCCAAATTAATTTAACAATTAAATACATCATTAATTAATTATCAAACCATCGGGAAGTCCCAAATTAAAAGAGGAAAATTTAATCCAAATTTTAAATGCAAAAGAACTTAAATTGGTGAACATTGACTTAATTAATTAAAGAGTCATTACACTTAAATGCATTTAACGCATCGATCGGTATGATTGAAGAGGTCCGGATCCCTAAAGTAACTTAATTTTTGGTTTTGGATCGGGCTGTCCGATTCAAATCCATCATTTGAGATTGCCTCGGAATTCGAATATGTCTTTCAAAATGTGTGCTCTACTTCTAAATAAATTATCGCGAATTCAAATTGAACGATTCCGATCTAAAATTCAAAAATTGAGTTGACTGATCACCGAGTTGTACCGTGTTCTCCAAGTACAAACAGCATTGAAGTATTCTCTAGTTGACTTTTAAGTACAATTAATTATCATATTAAGAGGGGCCGTACAATAAATATGAAATATAAAACAAAAAAAATGTGCAACTGTACTGCGAGATTTAGATTTCATGCTCTTCATGTCTATGTGGAAAGATATACAATAAGCTCACTAGTTGAGGGAGTACCTCAGTTAATTATATAATTGGAGCATTTAAGCACATAAAATAAGTAAATCACAATAATATGTTTTATGCTGGCATATTAAAACATTGATTAATAATGTATAGGATTCTAATTTTTACACATCATTTAACGTTTAATATATGCAACAATTCAAATTGTCAAAGAAAGAAAAAAAATATATACATTATGTTAATAACAAATTTATTTAGAGAGGTCAAGTAACAAAGATAATGCTCTTTGTATGGAAAGATCGTAGGTTCGAAATTCAAATGAAAAAATTTCTTATGAATATTAAATAGTTGATTGGCTTGACTTCTAACATTTATTCAAAATAACAAATTTTGACAATTAAATGAATGATTATAACAAATGTATTATTATAGATGTATTTCCAAGAAAAATTAATATATGGATATAGTAATGAAATATGTCTGTAACTTACATATTGTGTTTCATATATGAAACGGGCACTAGCTGACTTTCTTTCAACAAAAAAACAATGAAAAATAAATTTGTCAAACATTAAGTAAAATTTTAACTCTTCAATTTTCTAACACTTGATTAGCGCTTCAATAATACTTAATGAGAAGGGTTCAAATGCCTCCATTTTGTGTGCCTCTATCGTGCCTCCATTTTTAAAAACTTTAATAGCTCAAAATCTAAAACTTAAAAGTTAAAATAAAACTGTTGGATGCGACCTATGTTATTTTTTCTATGTGTCCATAAAAACTATCACATTTCAATTTTGTTTATATGTGAATTAATAAGTTGAAAAATCAACGTCTCTAAATTATCCACATTAGTACATTTTTACAAGCTCCTAATAACGATCAAAATAAAGTTGAAATGTCATAATTTTTTACATGTGCATAGATAAAATGATGTATATTATATCCAATGGTTTTATTTTAATTTTTAAGTTTTAGAATTTCAGGTATTAAAGTTTTTAAAAATTGAGGCATGATGGAGGCACAAAAAATGGAGATATTTGAACCCTCGTCATACTTAATTGTAATATATCTAATATAAAATCTATGTAAAAAAAAATTAATGTCATAATTAATAATTGATTGCCATAGTTAATTATCAAATAAATATAAATGTCAGTAAAACTATATGTCTAATTAGGGCTGTCCAAAAAGCTCATAGCTCGTGGCTCGCTCGCGACTCACATCTGGCTCGATCGGTAACAGCTCGTTCGATAGTGGACCGAGCTGTTAACGAGCTGGCTCGCTAACAGCTCGAGCCAAAATTAATGAGCTGAGCTTTTGCCCAGCTTGGCTCGCCAGCTCGCGAGCTAGCTCGGCTAGGCATCAATTTGTGAATATGTATGAATTTGTGTGTATTGTATATTGTCAAGCTCAGTCCAGCTCGATTCAGCTCAATCCAGCTCGGTCCAAAAATGCTTGTAAAATTTATTTTCTTCTTAAAACAAGGTCCAACCAAACTCAGCGAGCCAGCTCGTGGCTCGCGAGCTAGCTCGAGAGCTGGCTCATCACGAGTTTGAGCTGAGATTTTAGCTCGCGAGCTGTTAACGAGTTAACTCGCTAATAGCTTGGTCCAGAATTAACGAGCTGAGCTTTTGCCCAGCTCGGCTCGAGCCAGCTCATTTACAGCCCTATGTCTAATAACTTGATCCATCACCCAAAATCTTAAAGGAACAATATACTACATATTTGTAAACACAAAACCAGCCCACAACAGAACCCCATTCTGTAAGAAGACGAAGTAATGGATGCAAGGAGGTGTCCTCGTTGCTGACAGCATATCAATAATAAATTAAACACTTTAGATTATCTTTTGTTGGCTGTCAAAACTTCCATCTTATTAATTAGATTATCTTCTGTTGGCAGTCAAAACTTCCATCTTATTAAGCCACACATCAACATAGATAGAAATCAATCAGAAGGTGATCTCAAACAGAGTGGAAATGGCAGAAAGTGATCTCAAGCTGTTGGGGCAATGGGCTAGCCCATTCGTAATCAGGGTAAGAATGGTGCTAGAACAAAAGGGGCTGAGTTATGAGTATCTTGAGGAGGTTTTTTCAAACAAGAGCGAGCTTCTTCTCAAACACAATCCAATCTACAAGAAAGTGCCAGTACTTATCCATGGCGATCGAAGCATCTGTGAGTCGCTGGTGGTTTTGCAGTACATTGATGAGAACTGGTCTGGTACCAGACCTCCTGTGCTTCCTGCTGATCCTTACGAACGTGCTGTTGCTCGCTTTTGGGCAGCATATTTTGATGATAAGGTACTTCAATTAATTAATCGTTTAGCTTCATGATCTACCAAAATATATATGAAATTAAGTTTTATGATAATAGAAGTTATGAGATTGGAGATGACGGAATTACAAAAGTAACAAATTAAGATTTCATTTTTTTTTCCTTTTGCAGTTTCCAATAGCACTTATTGGTATCTTGTCAGCTGCTTCAAAGGAGACAAAGGCAGAAAAGATTGGTGATACAGTTGCTGTGCTAGAGCAGTTGGAAGGAGCTTTCAAAAAATGCTCTACTGGGAAGAGATTCTTTGGTGGAGATACTATTGGTTTCCTTGATGTGATGTTAGGCTCTAGTTTGACCTGGATCAAGGCAACTGAGAACATATCTGGGGTTAAGTTGTTGGATGAGACAAAGATGCCATTACTTGTAGAGTGGGAAAAATGTTTCCTCGCTGCGGATTTTGTGAAGTTTGTTCTCCCGAGTGCGGAGAGGCTAGAAGAGTACGCAAGAATGCTTATAGCCCAGGGGAGGATGCGGGTCTAATTATACGTATAGGAATTTAATTGAATTTTATCTTTTTTAAATTTTTTAAATTTTTTTAAACTCTATTGTATAATTGACAGGTCTTAGATTCAAATTTCATTCACTACAATTATGTTTTGTTTTTTTCAGTCACATCTATCAAAATTTTCTAATTCGGCTCCTGTTCAAGCCACCTCGTGGAAAGTTGCTTCAGCCAAATAATATAATGTACCTTTTTGGCATTAATTTTTTTTTTTCGGTAATAATTGGAATATGTATGTGTGTTATTGTTGTGGCGGGTGAATGTTTGCAGTGAGAAAAAATATAATAGTGAACTTGTTTTAAGGGTGGAGATCCTGGAGGCAGAGGATCGAGTTCCATGAAAAGAAATCTTGAATGAAATGGGTATTCAGTATTTCTGATTAGTTGAAATTACAACGGAGAGATAGTTACAATTTATGAGTAGCCCCCAAATCATTTATATATGTTCTTAGCTCAAAATTAATGAATCCAGAAGCACTTAAGAAAAACAATGTTTGTCGTTTGACTTGTAGAATATATTCCACGATCTTGTAATTATTTATTTTACACACCTTTGAATTTTTCTACTCCACATGAATTTAACAAATTGATTTGTTAATTAGCTTTTTTACCCTGTGCAAAAGAAATAAGACACTCAGCTGGTTGCTGCCATTTACAAATCGAAGCAATAGTGATAGTTTTACCTTTGCAATACACACACATTCTTGTAGCATGCATAGTGAATTTAGATATAAATAATGTGTACAGTTATAAATATTTCTTAGATATAGTTAACAAGTGCAATATGTCAGGTAAGAATATTTTTTCCTTAATTATGATGGGAATTGAAAGAATGTATTCCCTTCATCATTTAAAAATAAATTTAGAATAATTTCATTTCAGATTGACCATAGATCGATCACGTGAAATAAACGGTCCATGAATATTAACACATGTTGAAAGGACAAATAATGATAGAATTTTGTAGATAATTATAAGTATGATTTGAGACTTCAGTGTTGTAAATAATAGTATGCGGTCGTTGGACGGACAGGGTAGCACCAAGCGATTAATCGGAAATAATCGGAAATAATCGGTCATATTCGGAAATAATCGTCCAATTAGTCGGAGAAATCTGTGACGGTTTGGTTACCGCCAATGACTAATCAGCTGATTAATCGACTTAAACGGACGTTTTTTTACAACACTAGATTTGACCATAGAAATCATTTTTGCATGCATAACCTAATTTGTACATATGTAAATCATTAAAATTATTTTGTTTCACTTTTAGTTTATTTTGACTTTAACAATTTGACTTTATAAAATGTCACTCAACCTAATTTATTTTATACTAAGTTTTCATTTTTTTTTGTCTTTCATATAATTATTTTTAATATGTAAATGATATTTTTTTTACAAATTTTAAAGTGAATTAAATAATTAATTATAAATATTTCTCAAAAAAATATTAAATTAAAATATTTGCTGATACAATTAATTAATAACAGTAGTCAAATTAATAATCTGTATTATTTTCTTCATACCAACATTAACAAAATATTAGATGTTAACTAATATTTTTTAGATAAAATTCAATCTATTTTATATATTCAAATTATTTAACCAAATATTTACCTCCCTCTTACATTTATATTTCCCTCTTAAATTTTTGTCAAAATTTTGGCGTATCCTCTGAGATATCTCAATTTTTGCGTGACCGACGTGTCCGGTGCCTATTCGGGAAACAGTAGGGGACCAGTATTATTTGAGCTTTGAGATTCGTGTAGATTCTATTTCAACGATTGAGACGCAAAGTTTGAGATATCTCAGAGGATGGGAATTCCATTTTTTCCTGGAAAGACCGGTGGAACCCGAATTCATATCCTCTGCATTAAGCCATTAACTGAATCAATAATCTTTTGAGTTAATACATCTGGACCGTCCGATCTACTTTTGAATTATAAGCTGTGGACTGATTAGCTCCGAATAAAATTAAACGGCTGAGATGCGTTAACTCAAAAAATGCTGAAAACGATGTGGACTAGTGGAATCCACGCCAACCCAGCGTCCCAAACTTTCTCTGCATTACCTGAAAAGAGAATCTTTTACAATTAATGGTCCAAACCGTTATTTTTAGTTTGGCACGAATCTCAAATCAAAATAATACTGCCTAACATTTCCCCCGAATCTCAAACGAGTTGAGATTTAATCTCAAACCGGAAAGTGAGGCACATCCTCTACGGTACCTGGGAGGATATTGGTCCTCCCTCTCTCCCAAGTTCCAACCAGCACACTCCCACTCCCACTCCCACTCCCACTCTCACAGTCCCACTGCTTTCTCTCCCAAGTTCTCAAATTCCTCTTTTTCTCCCTTCTTCTCTCCACGCCCCCTTCCGAACCCTAGATTTAAAGTTCGAAAGATAAAAGAGAAGAGCAGCGACGCCGGCAGTTCTAAGGCCTTCAATCCTGCTAATTAAGTGGTAACAGGGAATCGAGAATTTGTGCTAACTAAGCTTTTTCTTTAGGTTGTATGATAGTGATAGATATCAAATTAGGCTTTTACCTTCAAATTAGGTACATGATACTTCATTTTTTTACCTTTCCTTATCTAAATAATTGTTTTTTTTTTTCATAAAAAAAGATTTGCGATCAAAGAGGAGTACAGCAAGTCGACTTTATGTCTTTCCTCTTCTTTCTCTTCTTCTTCTTCTTCATCTCAATTGTCCATCTTCAAGCTGAATTGTCCATCTTCATCTCCAAGCTGGCTATGGTACTTTATATCTTTCCTCTTCTTTTTCTTCTTTATCATATCACACTAATCTACAACTTAATCTTTTTCCAATTTTATTTACGTCAAATTTAAATTAGTAATAATTGTTCTAAAACTCAATGTCACCTTGCCGAAATAATATTTCTTATGTAGTCATGTACCTCATTTTAATATGCACAGTGTGTTTATTTAATTAATATCATTTTGATGAAAAAAAGATAAGTCAACATAAATTCTTGTGGCAGGTACTATGATAGATGCAATAAAATGTAATTCTTATTATGTTGGAATATTGCAGGTGCTTGGTATTGTGCAAGCATTCAATCTTATGCTTGGTATTGCGCATGCATTCAATCTTATGCTTGGTTATGAATATCTCGTCACATGCATCTTTGTCGCAGCTCTTGCCTATAATATTCTTTTCTTTATTGTCACCAGCTTGGTATGACTTATCATCCCTCCTCTTCTTTGCTTTTTAGAGATTATAGTTCAAAAATGGCTTCTATCTTTTGGGTACGTTTGGATGCACTCTAGAATAGCTAGAATAGCTACTGTTTAGAATAGTAAATAAGAATAGCTACTGTTTAAGAACAGTGCTATTCAGAACAGTGAAAAAGTTGTTTGGATTGCATATTTGGAATAGAGTTTGGAGAGAATAGCTACTGTTTAATAATTTATGTGTAAGATTAAATATAATACAATATAATATTAATTCAAATATTAAATGTAATATAATATTATTTTCAATATTATATTAGTATTAAATAAAATATTATATTAAATATAATATAATATTAGTTTAAATATTAAATGTAATATAATATTATTTTAAATATTAGATTAAATATAATATAATATAATATTAAATATAATATAATATAATATAATATTAGTTTAAATATTAAATGTAATATAATATTATTTTAAATATTAAATGTAATATAATATTAGTTTAAATATTAAATGAAATATAATATTATTTTAAATATTAAATATAATATAATATTAGTTTAAATATTAAATGTAATATAATATTATTTTAAATATTAAATGTAACATAATATTAGTTTAAATATCAATGTAATATAATATTAATTTAAAAATAAAATTAGTATTAAATAAAATATTAGATTAAATATAATATAATATTAGTTTAAATATTAAATGTAATATAATATTATTTTAAATATTAAATGTAATATAATATTAGTTTAAATATTAATGTATATAATATAATATTAATTTAAAAATTATATCAGTATTAAATAAAATATTATATTAAATGTAATATAATATTATTTTAAATATTAGATTAGTATTGAATAAAATATTAGTTTAAATATATTACAATGTAATATTAATTTAATTATTAAATGTAATATAATATTATTTTAAATATTATATTAGTATTAAATAAAATATCAGATGGAATATAATATAATATAATATTAATTTAAATATTAAAATATAGTATAATATTATTTTAAATATTATAATAGTATTAAATAAAATATTAGATTAAATATAATACAATATAATATTAATTTAGATATTAAATATAATATAATATTAGTTTAAATATTGGATTAGTATTAATATTGAAATCAACAAATGCTATTCTATGTTTTTGTAAGAATAGCGAATAGCACTGCTATTCTAAAAACAGTAGCTATTCCGAATAGCTCTAAATGTCGTTTGGATGCACGTTGTTCCGAATAGCAATACTATTCCGAAAACAGTAGCTATTCTTGTGCATCCAAACATACCCTTTATATTTAGATATTTCTTTTTTCCAATTTATTCACACTGTGGTGCTGTTATATTCAAAACAAGCCTCCTTTGATTTTAATTGTTTACTTGGTCAATTAAACCATCCCTTCTCTATCCACGCAAGGCTCGAATCAGTGTGAGCAGTGAACTAAATAAGATTTTGGTTTATGCTAAATAAAATTTAAAGAGCTCAATATGCACAAATTTTGCTTTGTTAAAACTTTAAACTTTGTCATTATATCGGTTTGTGCTTTACACTTCAAATCAATTAAACAAACATAAGTCTTGATATCAATCACAAATATGAGCAATGCTCCAGTGCGCACACATTTTGTGAAAGAAAATTCAGCACTTAATTTTAACCATCTGATCAAACAAGGGGGTAAGTAGGGAATGTTTGCTTTATTTTTAAGACATCAGGACCTGTTCGGTGGACAATGGGGAATAGGAATGGATTTGGGTTTTGAACTGATTTTCATTGTGCCCGTGGGGAAAAAAAATTCAGTTGATGCGCACAGTAACAGCGTCGAACACGCCCTAATACTTGATCTTAGGTACATTCGTCTGAGCATGCTTCCCATTGTTATACCACCAAATTCATATACTATCATTGCTCTGTTTGTTTTTTGAATGAAACTAATCTATTTCTTTAATCATTTTATTTTTTGTTTTTAATTATTTTGGAATTTTTGTCGGTTTTTTGGCCTTCCATTCCTGCAGATTGAAAAACAAGTATCAGGGCCTTCGTCATGGCAGATTGAAAAACAAGTATCAGGCCCTTCATCATGGCCTGAAGGAGTGCAGTTTGAATTACAAGCCGGTTCATCATGGCCTGAAGGAGGGCAGTATGAATTACAAGCCGGTTCATCATGGCCTGATGGAGGGCAGTATGAATTACAAGCCGGTTCATCATGGCCTGATGGAGGGCAGTATGAATTACAAGCCGGTTCATCATGGCCTAAAGGAGTGCAGTTTGTATTACACACATTACCTGTGAGCCACTTTGCATACTATCTTTCAATAATTACCTTCTGACAATTGTACCAGTATAATGTTTGCATTTTGCCTTGTTTTATTGGCTTTTTTTTGTTCTTGATTGGGATTTGATAATGTGCATCCAAAATTTTGCAAGTTGTTTTTTTTTTTTTTTTTTATTGCGACGGTTCATTATAGAAACATTTTTATTTCTAGTAATTAAATATGACGGTGATAGGTCCATGCAAAGCTGGTAGGGGACGGAGATGGCATGATAGTGCATGTCAACATAGATATGAGAGAGTTTGGTACCGTACCAATAGAGATACAAGAAGCCGCAATAGAGAGACGTGAGGCTCGAGCTATTAGAGACTATGTACGGGCTGATGCACTTCATAAAAGTATCATCAATTGCGGATATAGGTAAAATTTGATATTTTTTATTTCAAATGTTTTTATTATGTTATATATGGATCGTTGTACTAGTATGATACAATCATTTGTAGTACATTGCAATTATTTTGTCTGCTTGATTTGCACATCCAAATAGGAAATAAATAAGTCGATGAAAATATGATTGTGATCAAGTCAATCGATATTGCATTATTATACCCAAGTGATAGTAAATTACTAGATAATAATAACTATTTGTTATTTTTTTTATTTTCTTTTGAAAATATAGGGTTATCACTGCTAATAATGAAGAGATTCTTGCACGGGAGTATCGTATTAGACTTCGGTATATGATTTCATACTTTAAAATACTTTAATTAATCTCATTTTTATTTACATAATTGTGCATTGTTTCATTTATAATCAAATTCAGTTCTTCAATTACTCATGTGCTGTTTTTGCAGGCCATTTATCTGCATACATGTCTCAAACTCTCAATTTATGCTTATCCATAGTAATAATATTTATTTTGTGTTTCAATGTTTTCTGGACAATAATTTCTTGTCCTTCATCTTAGCTAACTTTGCATTGTTATTTTGATTTCTTCTCATTATATAATTGATTAGGGTTAGACCTGAGAGAAGTAGAAAGAGAAAAAACAGCATTTAATTTACACCATCAATTTGTTGTGTTAATTTAATTAAGGGCAGATTGGAAACTTTAAATTCTGTTTCTAAATACCAAAGCAGTACTCTCCTTAGTTCTAAGTGCATATTTTACTTAAAATGAATGGTTACAATGTACAGAGGAATAGATGCACCAGAGATGAACATGGAATATGGCCCAGAGGCTAAGGATGCATTGGCAAAACTTATCCAGGGAAAGCCTCTGACGATACATGTATATGACAAGGACCCATATGATAGATTGGTTGGAGATGTCTACTGCAATGGTATATTTGTACAGGTATAACTGGTTGGTTAGTTCAATTAGAAAAATTTCATGTGTTACTGGCCCTTATAGACTTCCATGGCCTTATTACAATGTTCAATGAGAGAAACATGGCACTTGGCTCTCAAGTAGTGTGGATAGAGATACACACTTTTGATCTCTTGAAAAATGACATGTTTATATAACATGCAAATGACAGGAGAAACTTCTTAGAGAAGGTTGTGCTTGGCACTATGAAGCTTTCGATAAACGCTCCTCATTCGCACAGGTTTTTCCCTATTCTCTAAATTTTTTTTTCCTACTATCATTTGTTTTTTTTTATTTATGATTACTATCCTTTTTTTTGGAGATTAGGATAAGGGGAGGTAACACAGTTGGTTAGGAGAAAAGTCTTAGGACCATTGGTTACTCAAAGATCGAGAGTTCAATTCCCCTCACGACTTCGCAACATCTGTGAAGGTTTTAAAAACAAGGGGGTGTTAGGAACATATCATGATCCTTTAATCAATCAAATGCATCCAAGTCCTCATATCAGATTCAAATTGAAAAACAAAGTTTCTTCTTACTGTTGTAGTCTATATATATATATAAATATTTTGAATTTTGATTAGTGGCAGAAAGAGGCTCGAAATGCGGGAAGAGGTCTATGGGCTAATCCGAATCCTATTGAACCATGGGAATTTAAGAAAAAAAACAGGGACAGAAAAATTAGACAGAACAGATTCACAAAGGGATCAACGAGTGCCGATTATTTATAGTGTGTTGTATTATATGTGTGAATATGTGTGTTCAAGAAGCGAGGTACTAGCCAGCTAGCTTGTGTCATTTTAGGCTTTATATCTGTCTATATATAAAAGTGTGTAAGTGTATCTTTGAAAGATCATCATCAGACAAGTTCTATAGATAGTCTTATATCAAAGTTTGGAGTAGAACTAGGGTCTTCTTAAGTTCATTAAGTTCTTTTGTGAACTTAACTCTAAAATATATTGGATTAGCTTTAAACAACAAATCTAAACTATTGAAGCCGATCTACCTTGTGAGTAATGTGTTTAACCTGGATAGTTTGTATGTACATTACATAATTTAGAATTGTTCCATCATAAATTAATTATTTTAGTTGCTTCAAAAAATATATTTTGGAACATGAAAAGTTGGAGAGAATCAAAACCTCTCATTATGGTAGAAGTTAAATGAAAGTAATTTTTTTACTAGTCATCATTTTGTTATAGTCGTTACATAAAAAATTGTATAATTTTTTTCTATTGATAATTTGACTCACGAAGAAGATAAAACCAAAAGTTCAATTGATATTATATACAGAATTTAATACAAATCAAAGGATAACACTAGAAATGAGCATTGAAAACGATTGATGTAAATTTAATGCCCCATGAAAATTTGAAAAGTGCAATGACCTTGCCCATTCAAATATTTCATAAAATTAATATTCTTTTCTCTACGGCAGACGCAATGCAAAAATCCAAATGTATTGCTTATAGTTTGTTTATGAGACTATTAGAGTAGAACTAGGGTGTTCCTAACTTCACCAAGTATCTTTGTGAACTCAACTTTGAAATCTATAAGATTGACTTTAAATGATGAATCTGAACTGTTGAAATCCATCTACCTTACGAGTGATATGTCTACATACAAAATTTTTAAATTTTTGAATTAATTTTTTTATAGAGTCAAACGGTTAAAATTAGAATGTTCATGAATTAAGTTTCTAAATTTATATTATCTGTTACATTATTTTGCTAGTTAAATCAAATACATAATTTCCTGAATGTTCTTATTTAAAATATTTTTTTGCATGCTCCTGGAGCATATAGTGACATGATACACCAGTGAGGCTATGGCACTATACATAGCACAATGGTCCGTACACCAGTGATGCTCTCTGTTGATCCAAACGCGCCACTGCTCGTTTCTGGATAATGTACATTAACAATAATATACTTAAATTACTAGTTGTTTAATTTCACGATCAACCGCAATTCATATGAAATTAAGTCCTATATATAATGATTGAAGTTATGAGATTGGAGATGAATACAAAAGTAACAAATTTGCTGAGAACTAGTCTTTGATCTAGTAGCTAAGACGTATGATTTCTATGTGAGAGATCATAAATTTGAAATAGAAATTTTTTTATTGTAATAATAAAATTATTAAATAGTTTGGTGGTTTGATCTCCAATCTTTACTAAAAAAAAGTAATAAATTTGTCATGTTTTTTTTTTTTTTTTAATATGTGCAGTTGTTACTTTTATTTGTTGGTAAAGAGTGTTCTCCTGAGTGCGGAAAGAGTAGAAGAGGTTGTGAGAATGTATGTTGTCATTACATATTGGAGTATGTATGTTGTTATTGTTATTTTCTAAAGTTAAATGTATGTTGTTATTGTTACTGTGGTGGTTGAAATAATGTATGCATTGAGAAAAATAATATATTGAGTTATTTTAGTTATTTGAAAATTTAAAAATAAATTAAGTGATTGTTGTGGAAGCATAGCTATTGTACAAATTGATTTCAAGCAATTTAAGTATCGTTTTACAACGAATGAAATAGCTGTTAATTTTAAATTATTAAAAATACACGTCTACAATATATAATTATGTCTAAGCTGTTGAATTAATTTTTTTTTATAAAGATCAAACTAAATAATTGTCAAATAATTTCTCCCCATTAATAAAAGATAGACAATGGACAATTTGTTTTCCAAACTATAACTTGTAAGTTTATGTTTGGATTGTGCGAGGGTTATTGTAAAAATAGTACAATTGGAATTAGTAGATGATAATAGAGATAAAATAGTGATTTTTGGATTAGAGTGAAAATATATAATGTAATGTGATGCTATTTGATTAATAAAAATATTGTTTGGATTGTATATTTGAAATAATTAATAGCTATAACTCTTTTGCACGAGAAAGCGGAGGGCTAATGAAGAGGGAAGATAGGTAAGTAAAGTCATCAAATGAATTTCTACGACGTAAAGATGGCAGAAATATCGTCAACTTTGTTAGATTGGGACTGTGTTGGTAGAAATTTGAAAAAAAAAATATTTTTTTTTCTCTTCACACACAAAAATAGTAGCTATTTCGAATAACAGAAAAATGTTGTTTTGATGTCCATAGTTATTTTGAATAGTAACTATTTTCGAATTAGCTCATCAACTCAATCAACTCAATTGGTGGCTTTTAATTGGACCAAGAAAGAGGAACCTACTGTCATTACTACATAAATGAGCTCTACTAACGATTTCCCAACCGTTAGTAATCATCACGATAGAAGAAGCATTACAAACCGCTATCTAGAAGAGGGCGCTCATCTTCTAGCGGTTCGGTACTTGAACCGGTAGAAGAGAGAGTGGTTGTAAATTTCTAACGATTACATACGTAGGGGCAAAGTCAGACTTTTAGACTATGGAAATCAAACGTGAGTAGAAGTCAAGTACATACAATTTTTCTACTATAAATGGAAATCAATTTCATACTATCCATAATATTTTTCTTTAAAATATATTAAAAATAAGATATAAATATAAAAAAAATTGAAATTGAATGAGAGTCAATTGACCCCATTCAAACAATGTAGATTCACTTCTGTACGAACGTGAAACAATGATTCTCCTATATCTACTTTACTCCTGTTCCATCGAGCACTGATCCAGTGACACATATCACAGTTTCGGTTTCAATAAAACTTAATCAAAACAATTTTCTCAACACAGATAGAGCCCATTATTGATGGATTTTGATCTAACAAACCATCTCAATGAGGATTTTAAAGCACCAGATCGTTGAATCGAAGGTCAATCAGGGGACAGTCCAGCCTTTCATCAGTGTTCTGTCACAATACGTAGCTTCATTAGACTCTTGCTAGGTTGGCTTCGCTCAACTATTTCCGGCGATGTTCTGCCACAATACGTAGCTTGTCAGACAACAGTCGCACTTTGGAGTGCTTTAAGAGGACATACTCGGCTATCTCTTCAGCTCGGGTAATGGAGTTGCGTCGGAAATTACAATCAGCCACACGTGGGGGACAATCTTGTAATTAATGAATTTTTTTAGAAGATGCGGAAACGTGCCGATCAACTGACCGGCGGTTGGCGACCCTGTCGCTGACATTGAGCTGATCCGATTGGTTCTCACTGAATTAGGGGCATAGTTCCACACTTCAACTCTTTTGTTGTCGCTATTTCCGGCCACTCGAGAGATGCCTGTCATTATTGATGAACTTCGTGGAACATTTTATGTTGGAACATTTCATTTCTTTCAAATAATATGTTATTAGTATTTTAAAAAGCTTAATTCTCAATTTTTTTTTTTATTAAATAAATGTGTTCCTTACACATGTAAAATTCTTGTGTTAAGAAGAAATAAGCATAGTGTCATGTTATAATAATAAAATAAATGTGTTCCTTACACATGTAAAATTCTTTCCTTTTTTTTCACCAGTTTGGTATGACTTATCATCCCTCCTCTTCTTTGCTTTTTAGAGATTATAGTTCAAAAATAGCATCTATCTTTTATATTTAGAGATTTCTTTTTTCCAATTTATTCACACTGTGGTGCTGTTATATTCAAAACAAGCCTCCTTTGATTTTAATTGTTTACTTGGTCAATTAAACCATCCCTTCTCTATCCACGCAAGGCTCAAATCAGTGTGAGCAGTGAACTAAATAAGATTTTGGTTTATGCTAAATAAAATTTAAAGAGTTCGATATGCACAAATTTTGCTTTGTTAAAACTTTAAACTTTGTCATTATATCAGTTTGTGTTTTGTACTTCAAATCAATTAAACAAACATAAGCCTTGATATCAATCACAAATATAAGCAATGCCCCAGCGCGCACACATTTTGTGAAAGAAAATTCAGCACTTAATTTTGGCCATCTGATCAAACAAGGGGTAAGTAGGGAATGCTTGCTTTATTTTTAAGACATTAGGCCATGTTCGGCGGACAATGGAGAATAGGAATGGGTTTGGATTTTGAACTGATTTTCACCGTGCCCGTAGGAAAAAAAAATTCAGTTGACGCGCACAGTAACAGCGTTGAACACGCCCTAATACTTGATCTTAGGTACATTCGTCTGAGCATGCTTCCCATTGTTATACCACCAAATTCATATACTATCATTGCTCCGTTTGTTTTTTAATGAAACCAATCAATTTCTTTAATCATTTTATTTTTTGTTTTTAATTATTTTGGAATTTTCATCGGTTTTTTGGCCTTCCATTCCTGCAGATTGAAGGAGAGCAGTATAGATTACAATCCGGTTCATCATGGCCTAAAGGAGTGCAGTTTGAATTACACACATTACCTGTGAGCCACTTTGCATACTATCTTTCAATAATCACCTTCTGACAATTGTACCAGTATAATGTTTGCATTTTGCCTTGTTTTATTGGCTTTTTTTGTTCTTGATTGGGATTTGATAATGTGCATCCAAAATTTCACAAGTTTTTTTTTTTTTTTATTGCAATGGTTCATTATAGAAACATTTTTATTTCTAGTAATAAACTATGATGGTGATAGGTCCATGCAAAGCTGGTAGGTGATGGAGATGGCATGATAGTGCATGTCAACATAGAAGATCTGAGAGAGTCTGGTACCGTACCAATAGAGATACAAGACGCCGTAATAGAGAGACGTGAGGCTCGAGCTATTAGAGACTATGTACGGGCTGATGCACTTCATAAAAGTATCATCAATTGCGGATATAGGTAAGATTTGATATTTTTTAATTTCAAATGTTTTTATTATGTTATATACGGATCGTTGTACTAGTATGATACAATCATTTGTGGTACATTGCAATTATATTGTCTGCTTGATTTGCACGTCCAAATACGAAATAAATAAGTCGATGAAAATATGATTGTGATCAAGTCAATCGATATTGCATTATTATACCCAAGTGATAGTAAATTACTAGATAATAGTAACTATTATCATTTTTTATTTTTCTTTTGAAAATATAGGGTTATCACTGCTAATAATGAAGAGTTTCTTGCACGGGAGTATCGTATTAGACTTCGGTATATGATTTCATACTTTAAAATACTTTAATTAATCTCATCTTTATTTACATATAATTGTGCATTGTTTCATTTATAATCAAATTCAGTTCTTCAATTACTCACATGTTGTTTCTGCAGGCCATTTATCTGCATACATGTCTCAAACTCTCAATTTATGCTTATCCATAGTAATAATATTTATTTTGTGTTTCAATGTTTTCTGGACAATAATTTCTTGTCCTTCATCTTAGCTAACTTTGCATTGTTATTTTGATTTCTTCTCATTATATAATTGATTAGGGTTAGACCTGAGAGAAATAGAAAGAGAAAAAACAGCATTTGATTTACACCATCAATTTGTTGTGTTAATTTAATTAAGGGCAGATTGGAAACTTTAATTTATGTTTCTAAATATGAAAGCAGTACTCTTCTTAGTTCTCAGTGCATATTTTACTTAAAATGAATGGTTACAATGTACAGAGGAATAGATGCACCAGAGATGAACATGGAATATGGCCCAGAGGCTAAGGATGCATTGGCAAAACTTATCCAAGGAAAGCCTCTGACAATATATGTATATGACAAGGACCCATATGATAGATTGGTTGGAGATGTCTACTGCAATGGTATATTTGTACAGGTATAACTGGTTGGTTAGTTCAATTAGAAAAATTTCATGTGTTACTGGCCCTTATAGACTTCCATGGCCTTATAACAATGTTCAATGAGAGAAACATGGCACTTGGCTCTCAAGTAGTGTGCATAGAGATACACACTTTTGATCTCTTGAAAAATGACATGTTTATATAACATGCAAATGACAGGAGAAACTTCTTAGAAAAGGTTGTGCTTGGCACTATAAAGCTTTCGATAAACGCTCGTCATTCGCACAGGTTTTTCCCTATTCTCTAGAATTTTTTTTTCCTACTATCATTTGTTTTTGTTTTATTTATGATTACTATCCTTTTTTTTTTTAGATTAGGATAAGGGGAGTTAGCATGGTTGGCTAGGAGAAAAGTCTTAGGACTATTGGTTATCTAAAGATCGAGAGTTCGATTCCCCTCACGACTTCGCAGCCTATGTGAAGGTTTTAAGAAAAAGGGGGTATTAGGAACATATCATGATCCTTTAATGAATCAACTGCATCCAAGTCCTCAGATCAGATTTAAATTGAAAAACAAAGTTTCTTCTTACTGTTGTAGTCTATATATATATAAATATTTTGAATTTTGATTAGTGGCAGAAAGAGGCTCGAAATGCGGGGAGAGGTCTTTGGGCTAATCCGAATCCTGTTGAACCATGGGAATTTAAGAAAAAAGAGAGGAACAGAAAAATTGGACAGAACAGATGCACAAAGAGATCAACGAGTGCCAATTATTTATAGTGTTGTATTATATGTCTGAATATGTATGTTCAAGAAGCGAGGTACTAGCCAGCTAGCTTGTGTCATTTTAGGCTTTATATCTGTATATATATATATATATATATATAAAAGTGTTCAAGTGAATCTTTGAAAGATCATCATCAGACAAGTTTTATAGCTAATGTCTTATATCAAAGTTTGGAGTAGAACTAGGGTCTTTTTAAGTTCATTAAGTCCTTTTGTGAACTTAACTCTAAAATCTATCAGATTGGCTTCAAATAACAAATTTAAACTATTGAAACTTATCTACCTTATGAGTAATGTGTTTAACCTGTATAGTTTGTATGTACAGTACATAATTTGGAATTGTTCCATCATAAATTAATTATTTTAGTTCCTTCAAAAAATATATTTTGGAACATGAAAAGTTGGAGAGAATCAAAACCTCTCATTATGGTAGAAGTTAAATGAAAAATAATTTTTTTACTAGTCATCTTTTTATTATAGTCGTTACATAAATAATTGTATAATTTTTTTCTATTGATAATTTGATTCACAAAGAAGATAAGACCAAAAGTTCAATTGATATTATATACAGATTTTAATACAAATCAAAGGATAGCACTAGAAATGAATATTGAAAAACGCTTGATGTAAATTTAATGTCCAATGAAAATTTGCAATGACCTTAGCCATTCAAATATTTCATAAAATTAATATTCTTTTTTCTACGGCAGACGCAATGCAAAAATCCAAATTTATTTCTTATAATTTGTTTATGAGACTATTAGAACTAGGGTGTTCCTAAGTTCACCAAGTATCTTTGTAAACTTAATTATGAAATCTATTAGATTGATTTTAAATGACGAATCTGAACTGTTCAAACTCGTCTACCTTACGAGTGATGCATCTACATACAAATTTTTAAAATTTTAAAATTAATTTTGTATAGAATCAAACATTTAAAATTAGAATGTTCATAAATTAATTTTAATACATTCATTTTTTGAATATTTTTTTACCGTTTGACTCTATACAAAATTAATTTGAAAATTAAAAAAATTTGTATGTAGATGTATCACTCGTAAAGTAGATGAGTTTTAACCGTTCAAATTTGTCATTTAAAATCAATCTGATAAATTTTAAAGTTAAATTTACAAAAAAAAAAAGCTCGATAAACTTAGAAACACCCTAGTTCTACTTAGACTATTATATCCGTTGACCGCAGAGACGTACAATATTCAGTTTCTAAATTTATATAATCTGTTACGTTATTTTGCTACTTAAATCAAATACATATTTTCCTGAATGTTCTTATTTAAAAAAAAAAATTTGCATGCTCCTGGAGCATTAAAGATTGAAGTTATGAGATTGGAGATGAATACAAAAGTAACAAATTTGTCATGCTTTTTTTTTTTTTTTTAATATGTGCAGTAGTTCCCTTCGTTTGTTGGTAAAGAATATTCTCCTGAGTGCGGAAAGGGTAGAAGAGATTGTGAGAATGCTTCGAGCCATATTTTAAAATTTAAAATGTTACTTCAGCTAATTAATTAATTAACGGATATTTTGGTAATTACATATTGGAGTATGTATGTTGTTATTATTACTGTGGTGGTTGAAATAATGTATGTATGCACTGCGAAAAAATAATATATTGAACTTATTTTAGTTATTTTAAAATTTAAAAATAAATCAAGTGATTGTTGTTGGAAGCATAGGGAAGTATTGTACAAATCGATTTCAAGCAATTTAAGTATCGTTTTACGACGAATGAAAGAGCTGTTAATTTTAAATTATTAAAAAAATACGTGTACAATATATAATTATGATGTCTAAGCTGTTGAATTTAAATTTAATTTATTTGTAAATTTCAAATAAATAATTGTCAAATAATTTATCCCCATTAATAAAAGATATACAATGGACAATTTGTTTTCCAAACTAGAACTTGTAAGTTTACGTTTGTTTGGATTGTGCGAGGGTTAGGGTGAAAATCTATAATGTAATGTGGTGTTATTTTGATTAATAAAAATGTTATTTGGATTGTATATTTGAAATAATGAATAGCTATAATTCTTTTGTGCGAGAAAGCACAGAGCTAATGAAGAGGGGAAATAGATAAGTGAAGTCTCAAATGAATTTTCACGACATGAAGATGGCAGAAATAGTGTCAAGTTTGTCAAATTGGAATTGTGTTGACAGAAATCTGAGGAAGAAATATTTTTTTTTCTCTCTTCACACACAAAAATAGTATGCATGTGAAACCGATAAAAGAGGGTCCCTTGTTCATTTAATAGAAGCTGAAAACTAGACTTTCACAATATTTCTTCTATAAAAAAATATGAGAGCTGAAAAATTAAAACTAACTATTATAGAAATAAATAATTGTAAAAATTGTAAAAACTAAAAAGTAAATGATAAAAAAAATGTAATTAACCTCCTTTTAATCATAGTGTATATTCACGTAGGTAAGGGGAAAGAGTAACATGAATATTTTGTTAATAAATTTGACATTTTTTTTATGTATCTAAAAGTAAGAACATTTTGTAAACAATTTCGTGTGATCATGCAATGGCCAGAAAATAAACTGCTGTATTTTACTGTGTATTGGCAACGTTTCGGCAGGGACGTAACTACGTATACATTGCAAGGAAAGGGGCTACGTCTCCCTATCAATAATTGTTTTTACAGTTTTAATATTTACAAAAAAATATTACTATATTAGTTACTCATAAAATGAAATTATATGCTATTTATTTATCCAGCTTCTTCTATCTCAATTTTTTAGTTCCACCCCTACATATCAGTACAATTAAAGACGTAACACAGATATCAAACATTGTTCGAACTTATTATAAAAGTTTTACGTAGTGTTTAAAAAAATAGCTGTTTAGTCTGATTAGTCGTTGGCGGTGACCAAACAGTTACGAATAGACTTGTTGAAAAGCTGTGCAGATGAGACTGACTAATTTACCGATTTGTCCAATTAATCATCTATTTTCCGTTTAAACAGTCTGATTAATCGTTTAATTTCCGTTTATGCGGCCGATTAGTTGGTTATTTTTATTATTATTTTTTCTACATTTATCTGTTATATGCACTACTTTGCTTTGTCATGTGAATTTTTTCTAGATGGGAATTTTATGAAACATTATTAATTAAAGAAACTGAGTTAAATAAAGTTAATTTGATAAGTTTGATGAGTTAAATTAATTATTTTTAATAAATTATGAGTATATGCATAAAACTTTAATGAAAATACAAAATTGTACGTAAAATTCCGATTAATCACTTGACTTACTCCGTTCATCCGATAAACAAATACATACGGTTGGTTATTCACAATGCTGATTCTACGGTCAATCGAAGCAGAGCACGAGTTGTACCGTGTTCTCCAAGCACAAACTCCAAATGGACCAAACCTCATTTCCTCATGACGACAGCACTCAAGTCTTCTCTAGTTGATCTCCAAGAACAATTAATTATGATATTAAGGGGGGCTACGGTCATTGGGAAATAGAAAAAAAAAAAAAACTACTTGTGCAACTGCTCTGCGAGGTTTAGATTTCATGTTGTCCATGTCTCTGTGGGAAGATATGCAATTAACTCGTTAATTAGTTGAGGGAGTACCTCAGTTAATTATTAGTTAAATATTTATTATGTTTTAAGCTGGCACATTGAAACATTAATTTCAAACGACGAATCCAAACCGTTGATATCCTTCTACTTTACGAGTGATGCGTCTACATGCAAAAATTTTAAAATTTGAAATAAAATTTGTATAGAGTTGAAGTGGTCAAAAGGCTTCCAAAAAATGAATACATTAGAAATTAATTTATAAACCTTCTCATTTTGAGCACTTGACTTTATACTAAATTAATTAGAAACTTTAAAATTTTCACATGTAGATGCATCACTCGTAAGGTAAAAGGATTTCAACGGTTTAGATTTGCCATTTGAAGTTAATCCGATTGGTTTTAGAGTTGAGTTCACAAAGGAACTTTAAGAACCTAGGAGCACCCTAGTTCTACTCTTAAATTAATATTATTAATTTCTTCATAAAATAAATTATATGACTGTTATACATTCATTTTTCTTTTATCTTAATTATCTGATTCGACTCCTGATCAGCTAATAAGCCGTGATAAATTGACATTGCGGATCCGTCATTTTTATTTATATTCACCATTAAATAGAAATTGCTAAATAAGCCCACAAAAGTTACATAATTTTAAACCTGCCCAAACCGGATAATAATTAGCCGGTCCTTAATTTTTAATAGGAACCGGCTAGTAATTAGTTGGTCCTTGGATTTTATTCGGGCAGAGGCAGAAACAACATAAGTAGGTGTTTTCTCTCTCCAAAATTCACAATTCACTCATTCAATTCCATAGCTGAGAAAGAGAGGAGACGACTCGGAGGCGATTTCGGAGGCGGAAAAAATATCCTGATTGTTACTGTAAGAACAGAAAGAACTGTGAATTTTGTGTAATGTGGGATTATTGCGGATGGTCTAGGTATCGTGAACTATCAGACTATGATTTTGTAGAACAGTTGATGGAGGTTTCCGGTTCGGGATCATGACAACAAAATCATGTTCAACGACTCAGATCTGTTTGTTGTCGAAAATATAAATTGAAGTAACAAATTAGAAACATAATATATTGATTTTTGGTAAATAATAAATATTATTTCTCCTCTTGACACAATGAATATAGCATATCAGAAAAAAATAATTTTCTCTATAGATTCGTAAAGATTGAATAATTTCCATTTTTATTGTCGAAAATATAGAGCAATAGGAGAAAATGAAACAAAAAAGCGAATAAATAAGGAAATAATTTAATTGTAGGAATCGCGGATAGCCTTAAGGAGAATAAGAAAACATATTGCTAGATATTCATTCAATTTTAATTGTGACAAACTATATAGTAGTATGTGTGGCGAGTATGTTTTTAACTAAATTTAGACTTCTACACATAAAACATATATATTTAATTAAAAAAAACATATTATATGACTGGAGGGCTGATATTAAATTCAGAAATTTATCTTTCAATCTCAGTCGTTACCGGATCAGAACAACTACGTGCATAATATAAGAATGAAGATACTTTTTTGAATAGGTATTAATACTTTAGAAAAAATGTTCAGCGCTAGAGTTTTTACAGTTCTCCCCAAGCAGTTAAGGTAATTACGGTGCTGGGACAGTGCAAGAAAGTTTGGGAAATTTGGTTGGGAGGTATTATTTATATAAAAAATGTTCACCTCATAAATATAAATACTTTCGTGCATAGATATTAATACTTTAAACGGAAAAAAAAATTGAGCGTTGAATTTTTTACAATCTCTCCAGATAGTTATAATATTTATGGTGCAGAGATAGTACGGAAACTATTACCAGGATCCTTTTGCATTAACTTTTCTTTTAAACCTCCTCTTCTTAACATGATAAAAAACGACAAAAAGCGCTCAGTCATCTTCACTCTTCACTTGTTTTCTATCTTGCTGGCTGGAATTTTTAGCGACCGACCTTAAGTTAAGCGGCCCCGATTTGTGCCGATTGACGAGCCGATGTGTTAAATTCAGAAATTTGTCAAATATAATGTCACCAGTTTAATTCTTTTTGTTTTATAAATAGAAAAAATCTCCTAACAATAATTATATCACAATATTGAAAAAAAAAAAAAAGATGTACTATAATTTTTTTTTAACATGTCGAAAACAAACAAAATCAAATTATTCGTTGGGACTCATTGCGATCCACGTACGAGCCATAACAAATCTTTACGACCTTGCTAGTTTTGAACATTTTGCAAGAACAATGTTTTTATTTATTTAAAATGTATGAATACAAAAATAGAAATTTTCAGTTTATTGGGAACAAGAAAATAAAACAAAAGCAAAACGAATAATTATTCATCAAAGTATATATTTAAAATACAGATTCAAGAGTATCACCAACTTCTCATCAATACATATACAATACAAACACTTTAATTTATTACCAAATTGCTTGCAATTAACAAATCAAATTATTCAAGAAAACAATACATGTAGCTAGCTCAAAACATTTTGATGAAATCATAAATGTGATCACTTACTTCTTGTGCTCTCTCTAGCATGATAAAGTGCGCTGCTCCTGGTACTATAATTGTTTCCTTGAGCAAAGGTACATAGCTTTTCAGTCCACCCTTATGAATGTAATCTTGGATGCCAGGATAGTGATATGTAAGATCTTGATCGCCGACGATGTACATTGTCGGAACTTGGATCTTTGCGCCTGTCCATGGTGTCGTCAACTCCCAATTTCTGTGGAATTACATTGACATCAGACAACTAAACAATTGAGAGCTAATATAATAGTCGAATAGTTGTTTAACTGAGGCTAAAGTACTATGTATAGTGCATATTGGTATGTACTATGGATCAATATATATATCTTTATTTTTTAAGTTCAAACAATCAATCAAAATAGTAGTTCAACATGATCGTCATATGAAAAAATATTTACTACTTTTTTTAGATAGATAGAAAATCACTTGATCTAAAGATCCGTTTTTTTTAATAACCAAAAAATAATATTAAATATTATTAATAACCGGTTCTTAAAAAAAATTTCAAACCTAACCAAGTATTTTGGTCTTCTGTATAGGGCAAACAACACCCCCCCCCCCCTCCCCGTGGAGCGGTTTGCTACAGTAATGTTTTTTTTTTTATCTGAATATAAAAATAAGAAATAAAATAACAAACAAAAATGTTCAATTTTACTTACTTATGTCCTCAATTTTTTTTTTCAAGATCTTAATATTTTTATCTAAAAATGAAAAATCAAAAGTGTTCAATTTTAATATTTTTATCTATAGATAGTGATTTCTTATGTATAATATTTATTTAAAAAAAACATATATTGTAGTGCACTTTATTGTGTGTATATATCCAGTATAAAAAATCAGTTTAAAATCTAATCCTTATTGGAAATAATATTGTTTTGTAGTATATATATATAATATATAATCAAGATAATAACATGAAATTAGTTGTAGTGTAGTGGTAAGATTTTTGTCTCATATTTTACATGACTTGGGTTCAAATCACATGGCAACCAAGTTTATTTATTCATTGGATTTCATACAATATGGAAGTAGGAAAAATGATCACATGGCAACCAAGTTCATCTGATGGTTGTAATTCATTTGGACCAAAAATTGTCCAACCCAGTTGTACAAGATCCGAAAACAAAAAATATTATGGTTGCTTTTTCATTGTTTTGCAAAGTATCCCTAAAGAATGCATGAAAAACAATCTCCAAAACAGTGAACTTTCTTAAATACGTTTTAAAAAAATTGTTACATTTATCAGATTTACACAACAAGAAAATTAATTTTGCAAATTATATTTGGAAATTTCATAAAAAAAATAATTGCTTACAAATTCTTTGTTTTGAATCAGATATTTCTGATTAACATTAAGTTTATTTAAAACTTGAAATTGCATATGATAAAAAAAATTTTGAGAACATAAGTAAGTAAGATTGAACATTTTTGTTTGCTATTTTATTTCTCATTTTTAGATTCAGAAAAAAAAAATGTTACTGTAGCAAACCGCCCCACCGTGGGGTGGTTTGCCCTGGATAGAAGACCGCCCCAGGGGGGTGGTTTTCCCTGGACAGAAGACCGTCCCACAGTGGGGTAGTTTGGTTAGGTTTGAATATTTTTTTAAGAACCAGTTATTAATAATATTTAATATTATTTTTTGGTTATTAAAAAAAACCCGGTCTAAAGATTATAGACCATTCAAAAATAATGATTTTCTACTTATCTAAACAAATAGTAAGGAAATTCTAAAATATGTAAAATTTAATTTATAAGTACATTTTTATATGGATATCGGTTGAACAGTTCAGATCAATTATTTGGACCTAAAAAAAAAGATATATTGATCCATAGTATGGACCAATCTGCGCTATGCATATTTGTTTTTAAGTAAAAGAAATTGTTAACAGAGTAGATTTATAACAAATATTTACCTAATTTATTGTGTGTGAACAAGGATATGCAAATTCTAGTTTGCTGTTTTATTTTCATAATGAACATTCGGGGATGTAATATAGATGCTTCCTGAGGAACCCTTTTTGTTTTTTTCAGAATAAACAATCCTTAGGTGGTTTAGTTTTATGTTACAATCCGGAACATTTTCATTAAGAAAATAATTAAATTGATTGATTAGACATCCTGAATATTGAATTTTCTTCCAACTATGTTATGCCAAATTATTTTACTTCTCATGCATGCCTAACAGAGAATTAATTAATATAACTTAAATAGTTAAAGGAAGGAAATGATATGAAAAAATTAATGAACTTACAAGTCCATGCAGCGATAGAAATTGATCGCTCCAGTGAAGCCAGATTTCTTAAACTTGGATGCAAAGTATACAATTTCCTGCTCTGAAAGCCAAGATGGCAACACATCAGGCACTTTATAAGATTCCAACGATGCTTTAGACAAAGAAACTCCTCCCGTTTCCCTCATTGTCAGAAGTATTTTGAAAAACAACTTAGGATCAATGCTGGCTAATTCTTTATCTGCAACTCCGTATTCCTGCATGATTTACAATTAATATATTTCAATTCCATCATTAATTACATTATATTTATTATAGACTTAAAAATCTATGCTAGAAATAGAATAGTAGATCACCATGCATGAATATTAATTAATAGAGAGAGAGAAGAGAACCTGGAAGCGACACACGTAGTAGTCATCACCATACACAGATCGAAATTTATCGATTGGTTTGACAACTGGGTTGCGAGGCACAAAAGCGACGCCTAAGTTGACAAGTGCTTTAACTCTGTCAGGTCTGAACATGCACAGTTGCCAGGCGATGAGGGCTCCCACATCATGTCCTACCACAAACACCTGCATGCATGTTGCACCATATATATATATATATATATGTCATTTTCATATTTCAATCATCCTATTCTTTTCTATGATATGAAAATCATATATAATTGAGCATACATAATTTTTCCATATTTTATGGCTATATAGGAGCTCATGACAGATTTTCTAACTTTTATCCTTGGTCAACCTAACTAGCTATGGTGTGGACAATTAATGTAAGAACCTTATGAGGACCCTAATTTATTATCAAAAACTTGATGGGGCTCAAAGCCTCAAATTAACATTACATGCAATAATAAACTAGCTAGCTAGCTTTGCAAAAACTAAATATATATATTTACCTGGGGCAAAGAGAAACTGTCGAGAAGTGCGATGAGGTCACCAACGAGGTGAAATATGCTATAGGAAGAGATTGAGCAAGGAGCGCTGGTGTCGCCGTATCCTCTCATGTCAGGTGCAATACAGCGGAAGCCGCGTTCCGACAGGGATAATATCTGGTGCCACCACGAGTACCAGAGCTCCGGGAATCCATGAATGAATAAAATTGCCTGGCCATCAGCTGGTCCTTTCTCAGCTACATGCATGGATATGCCATTCACCTCCACTGTTTTGTGAGATATGCCTTCCATCTTAATTAATTGCTTAATTTCCCTCTCTCTTTCTCTCTTCTTCCAGATGTGATCTGTTTGAGATATGTGAGTTAGTGTGCTCTTATAATATATATATATATATATCTTAGAGCACGTCTTACGCACATATGAAGTTTTAGATAATTTATCTCCTAGATCTATACGTGTCAAACGAGAAGAGCCTCACTAGAAAGTAAATAAATAGTACAAATTATAATCCTTCGATCTCAACCTAATTATTTCGTTACTCAACTTCTCTCCATTGTATATATTATCCAGCTCACGAGAGCCTCACTACAAAGTATAGTAATAGCTAGACGCCACGACTGCTCTCAAATTAAAGTACTACGGAGCCAAACGAATCTGACTAAAATTATCAAAATTTGTACAATAATTTATGAATAAAAATCTTTTAACGTGATCCGCACTTTCCTTTCGCTTTTTTTTTAATGGTTCCTTTTCCTCGTTTTAATTTTATATGAAAAATTCTTCTTTATCGTCTATATATCTATCATTTCTCTTTCGACTAAATTACTTTAATATATCACCGTTATTTTTTTTACTCTTTTATGAAACATGTTTTGTGTACGTACGTACGTGCATGGTAATTATATTCAAGATGGGGGTGACCATACTTATTTTAATATCTGAATATCAATATTTTTTAATTAAGAAAGATGGAGGTCACATCTCCAAATCCCATTGATAAGAGAGCCATCGATCAGGATTCAGGAGTGTCAATTTGACAAACAAAACAAAAAGGAAAAGACATTAGCTAAGGTTTGAAGAAAAAAAAAATGTAGATGTATATATATAGATGTTATTTTTAATTTAGGGTTTAGACATCAACATTTACATGTGTTAATACTCAACTTCTAATTTACACATCTCAAATATATAAAATTTACAAAAGGAGTACGTATTTTGTATGTTGATTTAAAAAGAAAAGGTATTTTATATATATGTGTTAATTATACTCAACATTTCTCTGTTTCTTCCTCCTTTTCTTTTAAACCTTCGCAGAGCTCTTCCTCCTTTTCTTTCTTTCTCCCTTTGATGTGCGTGTGGGGATATGGGATCTGTTTGAGATATGAGAGTTAGTGTTCCTATATTAATTTTATTTTGTAGGTTATTTGTTTCTAAAGCAAATCTTATGAAGTTTTAGATAATTTATAACTTTATCTATATTATAAATTTAAGGCTATAAACGTGTCAAACGAGAGCCCACTAGAAAGTAAATAAATAGTATAATTTATAGGTCCGTATCAACCTTATTTCTTATTTTGTTACTCAACTTCTCTCCATTTCATACATTATTCACTTTTGAAAAAGAAAAAAAAGATTGTGCTAATTATTAACTACTTGGAAAATTTGACAATACATTCCTGGTATCTGTGGTTAGAATTTGGAGGCATTAATAACACTGTTTATTCTATTATGTGGAAAACTAAGATTTCTCTTAAGATTAAGGTGTTTATGTAGTTGGTCAAGAAAGATAAGGTTCTAACAAAATATAACCTTGCTAAAAGAGGGATGACAAGAGTTTTAATCGTCATTTTTGTAATGCTATTGAGACAACACATCATTTATTTGTTACTTGTTCTTTAATTAACTCTATCTCGTCCTGGATTGCACAATTTAATAGTTTTACCTTTCAGTACTGTAAGACTGTATAAGACTTGTGGCTCTTAGATGCATGGATATCACTTAAAAATTGTAGGTTAATTGAATTAATTAAGTTAGTTACTATTTGGGTAGTCTGGTTAGCCATAAATAGGGTGTGTTTTAATGATGTGTCTATAGCTTCTAGTAAATCTCTTGGATCGCGGCTTATTGCACTTAATTATTTTATATTCGTGTAAAATTATTTTAGATGATTCTTATTTTAAATTAATTTTAATTTTGTCCATAGATGTTAATCATTTGAATCAGGCAAGTAACATTATAATGTTATCGGATACGGATATCTAGGAAAGGGTAAGCAGCCAATGGGACTCAGTGGAGAATTTAAATATGCTGAAATCTAAATTTCCTAAAATTTTTGAAATCCGAGATCCCAGCCGTTCAACCTTTTTTGTGCACGCATCTCGGAACAGCATTTTTTTGCACACACATATCGGTACAGTTTGATGGCTGGATCTCAGATTTCAGGAATTTTAGGGGATCTCGGATTTTAATTAGCAGATTCGGATCCCTCAGAGGAAGACCCATGTCTTGGTTAATTTAGAGGTCTCTGATCTTTCAAATTACCTTAAAGACCGTGTTGAGATTGACGCTATAGATGTTGCTTTTATTGCTACTGAACCATCTACTGTTGATTCTTGTTCTTCCTTTAACAAGTTCCTTTTAGACAGTCAATAGCTTCTCCCTTGCAAATTGATACTTCAAAATAAATATTCATACAGGGTTTACATAACCTATTCCTTACTGCAAAATAAATATTGATGATACCAACTAATACTAACAACATGCAAAATAAATATTGATGATACCAACTAATACTAACAACATGCAAAATAAATATTGAGAATAAGTAGCATATGCACATAATATTAAGCACAACTTGGGCGCCAAGAAACAGAATGTGTTACTCGAATAATTAATTTCCATCCTGCCGTGCTCCAAATTATTTTAAAAAATATATATTAACCAACTTGAGGATTTAAAAATCTCCGAAGCTCAATCATTAACAATTAGTGCATTTAACACAGCGATTAATTAGAAGAAAATATAACTTACTATCAACGTCTGTAGAGCCAGAAAGGAAGAATCCAAAGAAATTAAGGGAGGAGTTACCTTTTCATTTCATTTTTTTTAAGAATATATATTGTTAGTAGTTGCATTGTTTATTTTTTCAATTTTCTGGATTTCCTTCTGTATTTTTGTTCCCTTTAATTCCTTTTTTTTTTTTTTTTGATAAAAGGCATCATTGCCCATTTCATTTTCATGAAATCATAGTTAACTTGCAATTCCATTTATTTTGACCTCTACAATTAATATTAGCAAATTAATTGCTGATAGGAGCTTTCGCTACTGGAAAGAAAAATTGAAACTTAGACTGCTTCAAGGAAAGGGAAATCGTACCAGTGATAAGATGGAAGCTGAGAATCAGATGGACTCAGTTTATGACACAATTGCAGAGGCCAAAAGCACAAAAAATATCATCACCTTTCATTCTGTGAAGCACCATATATACGAGGATACAGAAATCGAAAAAGCCAATTTGGAGATCAAAAAGAAAAATCAAGTTATTGACGATTATTATAACAATCTGAAGCGGTATCGGGTATGATTCAACTTAATTAATTACTCCCTTTAATAATTTGTATATGTATTTATATGTATTTTTGTATGTCATCAACACTAGAAGGATAAAAAGAATGCTGAATGGGAGCTATGGAACTGGATAATTCATTATGAGCGCCTGAAAAACTCAATTCATCATACCAGAAATGACTTGTTTTACGTACAAATTGCTTTGAATAAAAAATATACTGCCAACAGAGCTGTTATGCAATCTCCAGAGGTCACGCAGTTAAGCAAGTATGTAAGTTGAAGTGCTTAATTATGCTATTTTCATTAATTAATTATCTTTCTTTACTTGTAATTCTTTCTTGAATTTTATTGAACAGATAAGCGGGTTGAAACACAGAGTGCAAAAGGGGAGGCTTACCTTCAAAGAAGAAAAACAGTTGATCAAGCAGATGAAAGAGCTCAAAGGAGAAAGAAACCAACTTGTTACTCTTGTTTCTAACAACCAAAATAGACAAGATGAAAAAATCAATTGTTACATGAAAACAACCAAAAGAGCTAGACAACATGAAAACATCATTTGTAAGATTTGGATACTGCATGCACTTTCTGAAAAAAAAAATATCTTGTTTCTTTCTTTACTTGCATTTCTTATTTATTTAGTTTGTCTTTTAATTTGTTAGTCTTTGACTGAAGAGATTGATAACCTGAGTGCAAGCAAGCGTGATGCTCTGAAAAAAATGAAGCATTTCGAGCAATATTTGGAAGACATAGACAACCAGATCTCCTATGTTTTTCAGAAAATGGAAACTGCAATTTCAGAAAGGGATAGGACAAAAGAATTGCTTCGTAAATCAAAAGAATTGTCTGATAAATTGGTAAAATCTTTTACTTGAAGTTGTATATATAAAAAAAATTTCTCTTTATGCCTCATATAATTTGGGACTTTTAATTGTTGTTTGTAATTCAAGTTAGAATGCGTGTAAGGACATAGCCGCTTTAATTAGATGAGCTTTCAAATAGTAAGGTAATTATATATTTAGATGATTGATAAATTCTCATCTCTGATTTCATTTCATCCATATCTTTATATTCAATGGAATTTATGTTTCTTTTTGGCTACTTGATTAGTTAGAGAAATTCTTTCCGCAATGGAATGATGATAAAACCTTCAGAAATTACTACAACAGAAGGGTACTTTGGTCACTTCACATTCGCGAGCTCAGTAAAGATGGTCGGATAAGAAATCCTCCTGAAGAATTATATATATATTGTAGTGCTTGTGCAAACCATTTCACTTATTATGGGATCCAATTGTTGATTTCTTTGAATTTAATCTTTTGTGCTAATCATTTCATTCTGTACTGAATGCGTGCGGAATTAGGAAATTTACAACTGCCGCTTCTTCTTTTTTTTTTTGGGTTGAGAAAATATGATGGATCCTATATAGTTGCTTGATCAATAAATTAATCTTGATAATTATTTGAATATATGGTATATATCAAATTGGTGACGCTGCCTTTGACGATCCAAGTAGGAAAAGAATAATGATGGAAGAACATGCCCAATAATTAATCATTTCGTTCGGCCCAAATATGGCCCGTTATGGGCACGCGGTCTGTCGGCGGTCATTCGAAACTCAAAAAGTGAGAACTGATGAGAATCAAAACCATCATTTCCATTTTTTACAGGCAGCAACGTACGGATCTTAATTAATTAATATATATTCTACCTTTTTCACTGAACATTAAAATATCTCGTTTTAAATTTGTCATCTTAAATTAGGTCGAAGGCTACGCTTAATTTATTAGTAGTTTAAGGTGTACGTATTAAATTCAAACAGTAGAATAAAACAAAACCGCAACTGAAGAAAAGAATATATGATATTTGATACTTCCTAGAGCACCATGTGTATAGTCAGTCATAGACTAATGCGGTTTTTTTTTTTAAAATAGCATCAAATTTAAATATTTTAACTAAACGAGCATGTTAGATTTGATTTTTATGAAAAATAGCTCCACCGATTCTGGATCAGTGGAGGCAGAAACTTTTGTTCCACTATAAGTATACTAAAATGCCTCTATCAAATAGGATTGGTGGAGCTCAAATCAAATCTAGTGTACATATTTTGTTAAAATATTTAAATACGATTCTATATATAAAAAAAAAATCTACTAATGCTGATTTTCAGTAAAAAGATGTAAGCTACTTGCTGCCCTTTTATTATAAAAATAAAAAATAAAAAATTTCCACACTTGGCCATATTTCGTTGAACAATTGAATAATATGAAGTTGTTCTTAATTTGTTAAAATTAGTTCAAGTAAGATTTTTTTATCTAAGGATTAGCTAGCAGTATATATATATATATATATATGAATCCAAATATCCAATATAACATGAACCTTATCAGCTTCATATAAAAATGTTCATCCGGAATGAGAAATCAATACAACACCATGCATGCTCCGCATGTAGGGAATGGAAACAAAATTTCAAATTTGTTTGCCAGATAAAAACAAAGGTTTGGTAGATCTGCACTAAATTCAAGAAAAAATAAACAAACATATATACCCCAGGCAATTAATTAAGCACGCACAAAATATAAAATATAGCTAGGCTAGGGCTAGGGCTAGGCTAGTAGAGAAAACAAAAAAGGCCAGCTAATTTCCTCCTCAAAGGAAACTGTTTCAAGATCTGAAGATACGTACAAATTAAATCTGTGGGGCTAGCACTCATAAATTGCACATGACATGTCCTTCTATTGCAATTCAAACCATACCTCTATCTCTATCTCTATCTCTATCTCTATCTCTCTATGTCATGTCCTTCTCATTAATTGCATGTCACCTTTTTGGTCCATTTAGTTTCAATTTAGAATTTAAAAAGAAAATCATTAACATTAATTCACTTACATGCATAAATCATGTCTAAGACTAAAAGTAGTTTAATGAACGATGATACAACACAATACAACACGTCAACACCAACCGACAAAGAATAATGAAAGTAACCACAAAAAATAAATAGTTCAAAACAATTAACCTCATCAAAATGCATACATGCATGCTCACATAACCAAATTAACAAAAATCAAAGAAGAAATCATTGCAGCTAAAACTCCCATTGGACCTACTACTACTGCTGCTGCCTTCTTGACGTCTGCCTTATCAGATGCTGCCTTTGCCGGAGCATCTGCCGGTGCCTCCATTGGTGGTGCCGGTGGTGAGTGGTGAAGTCGATGCTTCTTTGTTCCTGGTGCTGGAGCAAGTGCTGCTGGTGCTGGTGCTGGTGCTGGTGCTGGTACCAGAACAGCAGGCCCAGGTGCCGGTGACGGTGCACCACCGAATAATTCGACCGGGAGTAAAAGACTATCAACTGTCATAATTGTATTAGGTGTGTCATCTAACACAGTCGATGCAACACGCGATTTACCGACACCGGTATCCAGTGACACATCATCTCCATTTCCAACAACTGATATTTCATACTTACCTGCAGCATTTGATGCTAGTGTTTGAATTGGACCTGATTCTGCTGACAGTGAAGATTTCGGTGTATATTGAGGCAATGCATGGTATTGTAACAGTGTAACTAGATCAGCACTTGATAGAGAAGATAGATCGGGTGCACCAGGTGCTTGAAAGGCGTCGTCATTAGGTGCGAAAAGCGTAAGGCCTTTATCGGCCATCTGAGTTTGATAGATCTTTAGAACACCAGACGAGGCAATAAGAGAGGCGAAGGTTTTACACCCGGCTTTCTCCAAAAGAGCAGTTATATTAGCAGTTGAAGCAGTTGCATCAAATAAGCCCGGGAAAATAACCGCATCAGAGATTTCAATTATGGAGAGATTGAATGGCATTTCGCGAACAGATTTTACGTATGAAGCATCAAACTTGGATCCCGGTGCGGCAGCGGCGAAGCCAACCTTGCCACCTCGTAAATTGGTGATGTTAACAAATCCAAGATTGCCGGCGGCATTTCCGGTTGTCTGGTAAAGAGTGGTAGTGAGAGTGGTACCACTAGGCAAGTCATGGAGCTTGGGTGGGTCGAAGTAGTCGAGTAGACTGAGTAAACGCAATGCATTTTTAATTCCGGCGAGGGATTGTTTGGCTGCTGTGACGAGGGAGGTCATGGCAGCGTCGGAGAGCACAAGGCAAGTAACGGTTTCATGTGCATTGATCTCGTCACAAACTTTGGTTTTGGAGAGGTAGCTGTTGTAGAGGGCATAGTCGGGGAAACCATCGAGAATTGCTGTGATATTGTGAGCTTGTGTTTGTGTTGTGTGGAGCAACAAGGTGGCAGAGAGTAGGATTGGAATTATGAGAATTGAGGCCACCGTCGGAGATGCCATGTTTGTGTTGTGTTTAATTATTTTTATTTTTTGGGACAAAGCTTTACGTACTAAGAGTGAAGTGGAGTGAAGGAGAGGAACGAGGAAATTGGGTTAAGAGGCTGGATCCAACCAACCAGGGATAGTGTGGGGTTGGTTGTCAGCCCGACTTTATTTCATCTGCAATGTTTTACAATTGCAAAATGTTTCTCTTAAGCACTTGTTAATTTGAAACAGATGCAATTATCGGTAAATAGGAGGGACGTGAAGTGATTTGATGACTGATGAGGAGTGGGTTGGGTATTGGGTATTGGGTTCCGACCTTTTTTCTTTTCTCGAGAAAAGAAAAGAAAAGAAAAGAAAAGTGGAGAGAGAGCACAGCAAATAGCAGCACATAGCACGTAGCACTGAATGTTGTGTCTGTATACACGTGATGCTTCAGGATAAGCGGGACCAGTTCTGTCAAGTGGGGCCCCCATTGTTGGAAGCATTATGCAGTTGCTCATGATAGCCGTTTGATCGTGGAGAATATTGCAAAAGGGTCCCCAGATGGAGATGAGATAGCAGATCGCTGTTAAATTAAAACAATCTATCTATCGGTGGATATTTTGATTAATAATAGTTAAGGACACCTGCTGCTCCCTCCCTGGACCCTGCTACTTGGATTTAAGATTTTTTTTTTTTTTTTTTTATTGAATTTTAGGTCAAGGCAAGGTGAGAGTATCGTTTCCAAGGGAATAATGACGGCCCAAGCGATAATTTGGATTAAATTCAAGTTAAAAGCCCATAACAAAAAGCCCACAAATCAAGTTTGCCCATAAGAAAAATATTCAGCACATGAAATAGAGCAAGTAAACTTTTACTACCTCACTTGTTCAAACAACATTCAGCACAAAACAAGGGTTTAATTTTAATATCAGCATTCACAAATCACAACACTAAACCTAATGGAGTTTCAAGAAAAAGTTTTATGTGATTGACCCCAAAATGTAAAATTCTGCATGTACCCGTGACAGCCGGTACAGATAATACAGAGCAACAGAAGGAAGGGTGAGTAAGATGCCCTCTGATGGAATCTATAACAGAAGTGACAGACACTTTGGCCGAATACCATCTATCCAGTGGTACTGGTACACTGCCAAATATCAACCTGAATAAGATACAAATGCAAATACCATCTGAACCTTAAAAAAACAATCAGTAAATTTAAATAGAAGAAAACAAACCTATATAGCATAAATGACAACATTGACAGATATATAGGTATGTTGTCCTTCCTTGGGTTCACACACTAGTCATCTGAAACATATAAACAAATCCATGAAATGGTTATTTCTCAGAATGTAGACCTAATTAAGTCATTTCTATCTATTATCTTTCAAAAAACCCATCAACTCAAGTCAATTAACAACCGAGTGCATTGCATAAGTTTTGAGACATGGGCATACAAAAGGTTAGTTGAGACATACTGCACAAGCCTGATAATAAATCTCAGCCCAGAATAGGAGGAGTGTATGTATGGACCAGTATCCTCTGCAGAGCTTTTACCTGCAGAGCTGGCCCACATTTACTCTCAGCCGGTGAGTACTCAGGATGATGGAGGGAGCATTATTTATTTTTCTTTGAGATTCGTGCCAAAATCTTATTTGATCCGTTCGATCAAAACGAACGGACCAGATTAAAAGAACCGCAGGAACTCCACAGGTAAAAGCTCCGTAGAGGATGTGAATTTGTGTATGCATATGTGGAGGAAAATAAGAGCACAGGATGGAAACACTTCATGCAACAAAAAAATTTATAGCAAAAATAGCATTCATTAGTAAAAATTGTAAAATATTGCATACGATTCTATGAAGCTATGTATATATGTACCAGACACATTTCTGATCTAATTTACTCAACTGACACAAAAATAGGCTGTAAATTATAAAAATTGGATGGTGTATATCCGGTGCAAAACCGCATTAATTGCACCATTGACGTTACTTTAGATAACAATAAAGAAATACGAAAGAAACATATAGATCGATGAGAATGTCTGCAGTTTCATAACTGCTGCAATAGTGACATCAATAGGATAAATATAATCAGAACAACAATTAGCGTGAACAATGCAAAGCCATTAGTTGAACCGATTATTTATGTGGGAATATATCCAAAACTTGAGGCCAATTAACAAATCATTCAAGTAATTAGATTAAGCCCAAGGCCTAAGTTAAGTTCATATCTTATTGTGTATGTCAAGAATGATGTAAACTAGTAATTTCTGCTTCTACGTTATAGAACTTGTAATAAATGGACCAAAGGTGTAAACTTTTATTAATTTAATCATTTAATAGTCAGAGGCTCAGAGCAACTCAAAACTTTTTCATTTTCTTGCAAGAAATGCAGTATTGTGAGTATATCTGTGTATAATCAGCTGGGAAATGCCAGTGTCATATCAGAATCAGTCTGATCTGAGCTAGTCTAGTACCCGAACCAGCTGTTGGAAATATATTTTGAAAACACAAAATTTATATAAATAAATATTATTTTTACTAATAACGTTTTTTAATTTTATGAATTATGGAGCTATTAATTTCTTTAATCCATTGATGCACATAAATGACATTCATTCTTTTAATTGCCATTATTTAAACAGTAACATAACGTTCATTTCTTTGGTATACTGATTTCACTTTAATTGCCATGAATAGCTATTTATTTCATTTTATTTCTTTGTTCCGTTTGATTTGATCCATATAGTTGAAATATAATGAATAGCTATAATTTGAACGTTATTTTATTTAATATGTAATAATGGTAAAAGAATGAATAGGAAATTAAATGTCATGAATATGAAATTTGTCTATAAATAACACATGTCACTTGGAGGGTAAAATCTAACAATTCACATACTCTCTTGTTCTTTCTCATAGCTCTATAATTCATAAATTCAATTTCTATTCTCCCACAAACAAATATTTTCTTTATAGAAAACATATTATTCTGCTATCATTGTTGAAAGAAGCTACATCAACCTCTACCACGGTTGCGCCCGCAGGTAGAGGAATACCGGCGTAACTTGAGGCAAGCTTAACCGATAATTCTTGCGCTTAAGACGGGAAGTTGCCTTAGGTCCGCATTTTGCAGCTCCGGGTAATAAAGTTTTAATTATATTCTTGATTACATTTTTAATATAATTATTATTTATTTTATTGATCAAAATTCAGATTTAAAACTAGTTGGTTAGTTAATATTTTTCCAACACCAGCAAGACAAACCGAAATCAAACCAGAATTTACACACTGCAAAATCAGGATTTAACGAAGTTAGAGACTCCAAACAGGAAGCCAAAACATCACAAAATTGATAAAGATGAATTTAGAGACTCCAAGATGACTCGTGATGGATATGTTACCAGTTCAATCCGATTTTTTTTACTTTTTAACTAACTCAAAACACCCCCCTTTGGCAAAAACTAGAAATAATAATTCGTGAAACAAAACACGTCAGAGCCGTATCAGATCTGGATATGTCTAAGACGTATCTCTGTGAGTCAATCCGTATCAGATGGTATGGTATACGCCACGTAAGCGGATACGTCAGCTGGCGTATCGAATACATATTGGGGCTACGGGCGTGTATCCATATCCGATACGCACCCGATACGGGTATGGGTCCCAATATGGAGTATCCGAGTAACATAGGTTGGGATGAATAATATATGAAAAAAAATGCTTGAAATTGAAATTTTGGTATTAGTGGAAAGATGTAAATTTTGTGATAAAACTAGGACACTTTTGCTTCGTCAAAATTGATTTTGAAACATAAGTGTTGCAAACAAGTATGGGAAGAAAATACTATTTGATAGTAATGGAGGATAAAATTTAAAAGTGACACACCATACTACTAGCATCTTAAATTCTCATTTTTGTTCTAGTGAGAAACACATCCTACGAAAACAACATTATATTGTATGGGAGAATATCTAGTGTGTCCATACAAACTTTTAAAATAATCAATTTGTCCATCAGAACATCATATTATCCAATATTCTCTATAAAATTGCCATATTTCTTCTATCTTCTTTTATTTAGTTATTTTAAAATATACACTATATTTTAAATGAATGTGTCCCTTGTATTATATTTTAGATAAAGGTGTCCCTTATTTCCCTTATCAAATTTTGATGCTGTCTCATGAAGTCATTTTGGGGCGGGAAGTGGACTTCCTAATTCCGATTTTTGCATTAATAGGAAAAAAAAAAGCAAAATAAGAGCAAGATTTTGTGATATTTCAGAATATAGATAACTTCCAGATGATCCAAACCCCGACAATTATAATTAACAAAAAAAAAAAATAGGGACGTCCTGTAGCAATTATGGAATGTTTGTATATATCATTATGGAATGTCCTTTTATATTTTACATTTTGGAAAGATCACACGGACACGGTTGGTCGGAAAGAGATCATTAATTTGCATCGGCTATTTTCTTAGTTTAGACACTTGTTATTTCCTTTGTGTATTGAGGTTTTATGTTTGGTTTGATAGAAAACTCAATTCAACCATAAAATCAATGTAGCTGTTGGTTGAGGCTCCGCCCAAAGCATATATAATGGTTGTGTAATACTTTCTTTTTTCTTCATACTGCTAATAAGGATGACACCATAGTAGCAGATGAAAATTTTAATGCCACACGATTAATCGATGAGAACACAAAAGAATAGTTAATATGAAACAAAATCAACTATGCTATGAATAATATATGGATTAAGATAATGAAAAGAAGAGGTGCTATTTATGTAAATTTTGACCAATGTAGTTGACACAAATTAGGAGGATTGTCACCAGCTCCACTGATGGTCGTACCAAAGGAATATTATCTTCAGAAAAATCAGTTCCCTATTGAACAATAATTAATTCTGCTAATTCAACAGCTTCAACAGCAAATGCACACTTATGGTTCTCTTAACTGAAAACATTATCTCAATTTCATTGAAGCAAACTTTGTAGCAATATCCATGGCCTCCTCTACGCCTGAAGCATTGCTTCCCTGAAACCAAACAATTAAATTAATTGTCAGTAAAGATATGCCAAAAAATTCAATTTACAAACCATATCTAAATTTGCATGTTAAGATATATACCTGTCCTTGTGCAATTCCATTCTTACCCCCACCACCTTTTCCATTAAGTGGGGCCAAGGCAGCAGTGAGCCATTCTAGCACCTTAATTCCTTCCTTTGATGGGGGCACAGCAGCATATACGACAGCCTTATTTGATGCCTCGTCAGAGCTAAATACCATAATAGGCAGACTCTGTACAAGATTAGTATGAAGAGTTAAAATAAATTGGAAACACCAAATATGACCAAGCATTCTTAAAGTATTAACATATAGGTAACTCCTATTTGAATCATTCCAACACCTGACGCTTCACGAGCATCAAAATACAAACTTAATTCAAACCCAACATTGGAGATACGCACCAATTTATCGATGACCTTAATAACAGCTTCACGAGCTGCAGTGGTGTCAACACCGACATCAAGCCGAGCAACGCAAAAAGGCTTCCCCTCAGCAACTGCAGCCTCTGCAATGTCAGTTGCTGCCTTGATGGCTTTCTGGATATTTTCCTCTCCTTGCTTCTTTTTCGCCTTCCTGAGTTGCTCCTGACATAGTCACATGGATATATCAGAACAAATAGCATATTGTGTGCACATAGGGGTTATACCAATTATAATTGCATAGAAGATACCTCAAGTTTGGAGATCTTCCCTCTTAGATCAGCTTTTGTTGCTGCAGGAATAGCAGCCGCATCTATCCGACTCTTCAGAGAAGCAACTTTCTGCAACAATTCAGTGTACATAATACATATTCCCTTAATACCACATCTAAACAACATAACTCCAAAAACACCCAAGTTCTTTTTTTGATCAACTTATGATGGTGGGCAACTATTTTTGCCACAATTCCATAGTTGACACTAGACAAGAGGTTTGCCTAGCCTTTACATTATTCACATTAACAATTATAAATGAATGTCAATTTATGGGGCTAACTGCTTGGATTTTTTAAGACAGTTTTTTTTTTTAAATCATTTTTATTATTTTTATAGTGTTACTTATATTAATATTTTTCAAAAACTTCTTTTTTTTTATTAAAAGTTTGAAAAACTTATATAACAAATGGTGGAATATACCTTCTCTTGTGTGCTGCCCTCTGATTTGACAACATCCTCAAATTCAGTATAAAACGATGAAGCAAGCTCCATAGCCTTGAAAGCACATTCAGTTGTGACAGCTGTGATCCTTCGAACACCTTTTGCAATGCCCTCCTCTTGTAAAAGTGCAAATGCCTCTGCCTCTCTTGTGTTGGAGATATGAGTCCCTGGTGCAAGTATATTGTTATATAGATGGAAATAACTCAAAATATGAGAATAAGACAAATCACTAAATTAATAAGCCTGCTTAGGAACAAAAAATATTTATCATATGTACCGCTTAGGAACAAACAATAATTATCATATGTACCTCCACACAACTCTGTTGATATGGAGAGCCATTCTTTGTTCTCTGGGTTGCTGAGTAGCAAATCAACTTTTTGGCCAATGGAAACAACTCTAACTGGATCAGGGTATATCTGTTCAAATTTGGAGAACAAAAAAAAAATTAGAATCACTGAAATAATATTTTTTTAAAGCAATTTTTTTCTTCCAATCAAAGATCTGAGAATTTGTATCTTTTTCACCATCTTTTTCTTTAACCTTTGTGTCTGTGTGCCTTTCCTTTTTCCTACAATTTGATGCCTTTACCGATAGGACAATGGTATATACCGGGCATATGATACTGTTTACAACTATGAACTTGTACAAAATGCAGTTATCCTACTTCAAGGATTATGAGTGGAAATGATGAAAAATGAAAGAGGAAAGCTTACTTCTCCGAATACAGCCCTCAGTCCATTTATACGCTTTGCAGAATCAAGGCTTACTTCTTGTGCATACACATCCAACTCGTCTTTTATCTGCTTGTTTACAATCAACTCAATCTTTTTCAGGTCCTCAGGAGAGACCGGCTTTCCTGTTATTTTATCATATGAATACTTTATTATTTGGAGACAGTTTATATTTATCTTCAAGAGAAGCGTAATATACTACTGAGTCATTCAAGGTGATTGCATCAACATCAACACATGAATGTTGATGGAGAGGTGGTTGTCCTTTTTTTTGCACTCAATAAAAACACTGAAATATGCCATTATATCAATTACATAGCAGGTTTAAACTAAGCATCGTACATAGGCACTGCACTAGTTTCAACACATAAAGTTGGGTACAGTAATAGTTAAATAGATAAAGTATAACTTGTAAATATCTACCATGAGAGAAATCATATCTAAGTTTCTCAGGAAGAACAATGGAACCCTTCTGGTCAATATGATCACCAAGCACCTCCTGCATTAAGTCAAATAATTAAACACACTTACTCAGTCAGCTTTCAATTGTCAGCACAATAATCAATCCACATCTACCACAACATGTAACAGGTCTATAGCTAACCCTATTATTATTACTTATCTGGAAGTAATACCAACTAATGCATGCGACTAACGTGGTTAGATTGAGTTAAAAGGAATATGCAGTGTTATTCCAACATCAAGATGTTAAGTCTGAAGGAAAACATACCCTTAGCGCAAAATTGAGCATATGCGTGCATGTGTGGTTTGGAGCAATTAGTGTACGTCTTCCATAGTCAACCTAATATTATCATTAAATCTCAGTTTAGATACAACAGCCAAAACATCTACAAATGAGATCCTATAAATAAATTTTACAAATTATAAACCTTGCATGTGACTTTATCCCCGACCGACAAAGGCTTGCCAACCTGGCTAAGGGAACCAATGTGAAGAACATACCCAGCATAGACCTGAACATTAGTGACTGTAAATGACCCAAAGGGTCCTTCAATGGATCCGGTATCAAAAATCTGTCAAAGATCAAAAGAAAAAAATCATGCCAATTCTCTTACTCTTAGTTCTTCCCTGCAAAATGTTTTGAAATAAAAGGGGCAAACAATACCTGACCACCTTGCTCAGCATAAAAACTTGTGCTTTCCAAAACAATACCTATGTCATGTTCAGAGGAGGAAACTTCTATAAATTCAGAGCCAGTGTATATTGCCTTGACCACGCTCTCATGATCCTAACAATAGGAAAATAATGACAGCATTCAATTAAAAATAAATTCATTTTAGAGAAAATGCCAAACGAGGAAAAACTGTGAAATATGAAGTCCTAACACAAATAAATCTGTATAAATATTCCTCAATAAAATTAGCATCTCAGTTATTAATAATATGAAAAAATAAGTTCTTGTTGAACCTTGTGCCAAATAAACTTGTGACTATCATCTGTTGCATTTACACCACTCTTGCGCAGTTGTGCTGTGGCTTCAGCTTCCATTGTAATTGATTCACCTACCACCTGCAATTATTTATACAAGAAAATACTATAATAATATTAAATAATTCCTTTATTTATCTCTCTATCTCTGTCTCTTTACACCTTTAAACTTTGTATATGTGTGTGTGTGTGGGTGCACGTGTGCGTCTCCATAAACCTTTTCTGGACGGGTTTATGCAGGGGTTTCAGGAGGCAAATTTGACAGAAGATGACCTTATTTCGGGCATTTCTAGCCTTTTGCCTGGCTTCTTCCATTGCAACATTGAATCCATTCACATCAACAGACAGTTTCCTCTCCTCAGCCATTAGCTATGGACCAAAAGACAACAATAAATTAGAATTAAAAACTGTAGCAATGTAACCCAACACATGAACAAGCTATAAATTACATAATAACAAAATTATAGAATGCAGACCTGGGTCAAATCTAATGGAAAGCCATAAGTGTCCCATAGAATAAATGCTTCCTGCTCAACAGAAAATGACGCAAGTGCAACTATTAAATTAATAAAAGTAAGAAGTGTAGCATTAAAAAAGAATGTCAAACACAGTGGAATAAGTAGTTGTTTGCACACAGGCAGCAGCAAAGCAATACAAAAAAAAAGAGGTTAAACAAGCAAGGACATTATCCCAATGAAAGAAAATGGTCAATTGACTGTTTGCGAAAGGAAATTCGCATGAAAAGCTCTGGACTAGTTTGAACTTTCAAAGCCTCAAGAATCCCATTTCCAGTAGCACTGAAATTAAAACTTGCCTGCCCGCTAAGCATATTCCCCTGAACATCTTGAACTGCCTTTTCAAACTTTTCCTTTCCCTGAAATTACAGAATCAATTCTACCAATTGTCAGAAAGAATACAGAAGAACTATTTAATATTTTTATGCCCCAGTCAAAGTTAAACTAAAATGCCAGGTTAACCTTTGCCAAAGTCCTTCCAAAGCTTTCTTCCTCCTCTTTGATGATTTCTTCAATTTTGGCTTTGTGCTGCCGGAGCTCAGGAAAGACATCTCCCATCAGTCGCACAACAACATCAACAAGCCTAAGCACCAAATAACAGATATTATTAGGACTAGTATAAAAAACATTAACTACATATGACACGATATAAAGATCACACCTTATGCTGTTATGTATTGGTATGAAACAATCATTAACCAAACGAAAACTACTATATGCTCAGTTAATATTCTACCAACTAGTGACTGTTTTGCAGATATATAATAAACCCTATATGAATTTTGAATCAAAGCACATACCGGCAGGCATCAGATCCTGAAATACATTAGTTTTGATTTGATCTCTGCTTCTACATTATTGTTTTCCTTCCCTTCTTATTTTGACTTGTGCACAGATCAACACTAAATTGAAGCTTAAACACATATTCCAGGACACAACAAAAAAAAAACAACAACATAGTTGGCAATCAATATAATATCAGCCAGTAACGAACAATACCTGCTAAAGAAACCATTAGGTGCTTCAAGAACATCCCAGCCATAACGAACTGCTCGTCTAAGTATACGTCTGAGGACATATTCCCGACCCTCATTTCCTGATAACATCATTTATAATTCATGCCTCCATAATAATATGATAATATTAAAAACATGGAGCGAACAATCAAGATTTCAAAATAAAAAAAATGCAGCAAGATCACATAGCCACAAAGAAAACTAGCAACAGGGCAAGTTATCTTAGACGGCCTTACAAAGGTGTAAAAACAATTCAATCATGCTATACTGACCAAGATGATAACAAATTTTGTGATAAATAGCAATACTGGACAAGACCTGAGAGTTCTGGTGCTGAGCCAATGATGCACCATTGGGTAATGTTTTCCTTCATTTTTTTTTTATTCTTGTTAAAAGCCAAGAAAATCTTAAACAACACCTCAACGATTCAAATGATATCATACAGGTCCAAAGTCCAAGTAAAAAGTTGGGCATTTATTTTTCTTTATAAAATACCAGGACGAGAGCCATCAGCAATAGCAAAAGAAAGAGTCCTTATATGATCAGCCAGCACCCTGTAAGCCATGTCCTTTCTGTCAACATCATCAGCGCCAACTAATCCCGAGTATGGCTCAGCTCCAGTTACCTTCATTTAAAATTGTAAAAAGGAAACTTTACTAATAAGAGAATGGTAAACAGAAATGTGTCCAGCCAACAATGAAGCAATAAATAAAACAAATGTGTACTAGATTAAAGAACAAATAATGTCCAGCCACTAATTAGGCAGCAGTTCTGTAATAACTCATGGGTACATTGTGTAATTGTAAACCAGCTTCTACTGAAGTCTCCAAAATGGATATCAGATACAAGAAACACTTTGAAAGTAAAATGCACCTTTTGGATCTCTTCAAAGATAGGCATGAAAATGTCGGTGTCATAATTGCTCATTTTATTTTGAAGCACAGATGTTAATCTCTCGAAACCCATTCCTGTGTCAACATGCTTCGCTGGTAATGGCCTCAAGCTGCCATCCGCTTCGCGGTTAAACTATTAACCACAGTAAAAAGATAATACACTTACTAAGATCCTTAACAAAAGTGGTTTAAAAATCTTTAGGCAAGGATTGTGAACTAAGTTAGCACCTTCAAGACTATAGTTTCACCCCATGTCATGCAAGAAATCCATGCTTGATAAATTTGATGATAAATCACAATGCACATATGTTTCATAATACCAAATTTCCGCATTTATATAATGCAAATTGTTAATATTTCTTAAGCAATACAACACAACAATATATCAATTCTAACATTGTTAATAACCTCCAACATGCTAAATAAGAAATAACAGTTTCTTACTTCATACACTAAGAGTAACATAAACAACATAATTTAACAGTAAAATTTTATTGGCACTAATCACGCTTCTTCATGAATCAAAATCAGCAAAAAAAAAATTTTTTTTTTTTCTTTGCTGTAGAGACTCAAAACCGACTAAAATGGTTATATCACAAAAATTCAGAAGCTGGCTGGTAATTGTAAACAATTGTAGGGTCAACCTGGATTTTCACCCAAGTTAGCCCACCTAAGTTGTCCAATGTAGAATGCCAAGATTTAAGAAAGTGCATGCCTGTACCAGACTAGCCAACCTACCCAAAAAATTAAAAATTTACAAGATATCTTTTGTTGCTCATTTTGTCCTCAGTTGGTTTGCAATTGCATAATTGAAATCGTGTTGAAACACCATCTGATATAGGATGTACATAACCAATCGCCGCGGGTTTCATGTAATAAAGAAAGGCAAAAGGCAAACCTGAATGAACACTAGATTCCATATTTCTATACAAGTAGGATCGTCATTGTTTACTAAGGAAGCAGCATCCCTGTTCCCAATTCGGTCAAAGTGGATTTCAGTGCATGGACCGCATGGGCCCGTATCGCCCATCTCCCAAAAGTTATCCTGTCCGTACATAAAATATTAATCACTGTGCAAAATTGATAATGAAATCTTCAAACAAGAGCTGCTGAGTTACAGAAATAACATAAAAAACAGAAGCGCTGGTGTACTGTTAGGGTAAGCCCTATGTCTGCATTATTTTGGGAAGTCTTTTCAAAGAAGTTTCTTTTTTGGTTGTCACCTTACAAAACCTCAAAAAAAAAAAAACTGTATACACCAATGCATGAGAAAATATCCTCCACCATTTTGCATCTCTCCTGATTGCAAAGAAATGTTCTTTTGCACATTTAATTACACGGATTGAAGTCAATTTTTGGGTTTCTTTTAAGATGTGGAATAAATGTTGATTACCTTGCAGCCGAAAGGGAGTACTCTCTCCTTTGGTAAGAACCTCTCCCAGATGGCCTTAGATTCTTCGTCAGCCGTAAGGCCTGCCTTTTCATCACCACCAAAGTAGGTGGCATAGATCCTATGTGTCGGCAATTTGTATACCTAAATAAATAATAAAATATGTAAATAGTTAATTCCCAAAAAGAAAGAAAAAAGAAATTAATTATTGTCAAATGAGAAACCTTGGTGAGTAATTCCCAAGCCCAGGAGATGGCCTCCTCCTTGAAATAATTGCCGAAGGACCAATTCCCCAACATCTCAAAGAAGGTGTGGTGGTAGGTATCCTTCCCCACATCATCCAAATCGTTGTGCTTTCCTCCAGCTCGGATGCACTTCTGAGTGTTGCAGGCGCGTGTCAGTTTGCCGAGTGGATTTGATGGGTCGACCGTTCCGAGAAAGATGGGCTTGAACTGGTTCATGCCTGCGTTGGCAAAAAGCAAGGTGGGATCATCTACAGGAACCACCGGGCTGGACTTCCAATTGACATGAGACTTCCCCTCGAAGTAGGAGACGAAGGTATCGCGCACGCGATCAGCGCTCCAGGTGGCCTCACTTTCCATGGAAATTGCAGCAGTAAGGGTTCTAGTAGAAGTTGAAAGGGAGCGGGAGGAGCGGAGTCGAAGAAATGAAAAAGCCGCTGAGAAGATGAACATGTGATGTGACTGTGTGAGGGAGGGAGAACTGGAGAAGACGTCGCTTGGAGCACGTGAGACTCGCGTGATCTATCTAGGGTTTCAATATGGAGTGCGTATCCTCTGAGATATCTCAATTTTTGCGTGACCGACGTGTCCGGTTCCTATTCGAGACAGTATGGGGCGGCAGTATTATTGGAGCTTTGAGATTCGTGCAGAACGTATTTGAACGATTGAAATGTTCCAAAAAGTCACACAAAGTTTGAGATATCTCAGAGGATCCGAATTGTGCATATGCCGCTCATTAAGAGGGAGCTGTCCGATGCCCATCGGACCAAACTCGGTTCGATGGGTGGTTTCTACCGTCCAATCCACTTCAAGATCTGTGCGCATTACTTTAATATCCGTGCGCACAGATCTTGAAGTGGATCGTACGATAGAAACCACCCATCGAACCGAGTTTAGTCCAATGGGCATCGGACAGCCCCCTCTCCCGCTCAGTAGACCACTGAAAATAGGGACTGCAATGTGCGTATCAAATCCCGTCTCAAAGAGTTCTGTTCTCGACTACAAAGTCATGCAATCATTTTTTTTTTGTTGTTGTTTTAGTCAACCAAAAATTACAATTCCACTACTAAGTCATGCATAATTTTTTTTTAAAATTTATTGTTTTAGTCAACTAAAAATATAACTCCATATGTGATCCTTTCAAGGAGGAATTTCACGCATATCCTTCAAAAAATTTCAAAGTACGTTTTTTTTTCCTTTAAATATAATCTCTACTCTATATTAAGCACCTTGGAGTTCCAATCCTGCAACGGTTGTGATTGATTCATCTAAATTCGGATTGAATCTGACTCCTCCAATTAAATAATCTGGCTGTTTTTGATTAAATGTATATGTTTTATGTGTAGAAGTTGAAATTTAGTTAAAATTGTACTCGGCACACAAAAGGCCACACGTATGTTTAATATATACTGATCGGAAGTTTCTCTGTCGAAATGTCAGAAGTTTTTATCGTATAACTGATCCGATGTTTTAGAAGAGACGCTACAAGATTCTTCAATTTCTTCTTCTACTCTTCCCGTGCGACCCCTCAATTTCTTCTTCTTCTTCAAGACGGTGGTATGATTCCTACTTGCGCCTCTTATTTTTTCCCGTTATTTCAATTTTCCCTATCAATTATTTCATTATTGGATCAATCAGTTAGTGGGGCTGTGGGTTTATTAGGTACGCTTGATTATCCAAATATTTCTCCCGTCTCCGCCCTGGGACCCGTCCCCCACCCCATGTTAGATACTCCGTTATTTCCATTAAGGTTTCGTGCCACTACTATGTTGAATCTTTCAACTGACCAGACAGGAACAAGTTTGTGTTTCTACTCTCAACTGGAGCATGTGGTTTCGGGATTAACCTTGCCACTGCAGATGTGGATTTTCTCTATGAATGTGATTGGTATGTTCTTAAAGTTTAAAATTAAATCTTACTGCTATTAACCATTTATGTATTTACTGGACTATCCGCAGCTTCTGATAATATTATTGTTATTTAGCTTGATATTGTACTGGTACCAGGCAATACATTTTATTACTAGATTTTGTTATTATGGATGTACTAAAACTACCTTTTGATTGCCTTTCCAGTGTGCAGAGGATTGCTTCATGTCATTGAACAATTAAATATATTTTTTGTGTTTGATGAAATGCCTAAACCAAAATAGTACATAATTTATTCATTGTAGATCCATGCATCAACACTTAGATCATTCACTCACTGGTATGATTGGTTATATGCTTTACCTGACTCAAAACTTTCTATGTGCATTAATTGGATTTTTGTTTACTTTAGAAAAAGAAAATGAATGACAATTTATTTAGTGTTTTCTTTTGCTGCGCTCCAGGATGTTGTAATGGAGCAATCGGACAAAATAACTCCCTTCTGCGCTCCAGCAAATAAAATGAAGGCTTGCTTGAGCTTTCACCCCACCATTTGAAATCTCTCTCTTGTATCCTTGGTTTATTTTTCTCTTTGTACCAAGGAACATGACATGAGAGAAGTGGATGAGAGGATTTTTTTAATTTAAATTACTAATTTAGAGGCAGCATCCAACTCATGCTAGATTTGATAAATATCTCGAACCATAGTATGGACTGATCTGCGCTATGCATAGTACTGTAGTACAACTTATATTACAAGGTAAATTACAAACTTTTTTTTACCACAATATATCAAAATCTTTAAAAATTTGTATACAACAGGTTACAACTTACAAGAGAGACGTATCTCTGCTTTCTCAATGGATGGCAGTTGATATGTATATGAGAAACAGATAACTTCACTTTGAACTCTCCAAGAACCGATGCAATAATAAATTGACAACCTTTCCTAATGAAATTTTAAGGTGTACTATTTGTTCTCTTTACTCTTTCATTTTAATATGTCCCGTTGCATTTTAATACATATTTTGAAGGATAATTCCAATTATTTTTGTAAAATGAAAATTTTTGTTAATTTTTTTATACAAAGCAGAACTGATATTTTAACTAATAAAACCCAATTATTTGTGACATTCAGGAGAGGAAGTGGAGGCCAAGGATTCATTAGTGTTGCGGGAGAAATTGAACTGCAGCTTCAACACAGAAGGTGCTCTTTTTCACGAGTACATTGGCATTTTGTATGTGACAGTGACACATAATTATTTTTCTTTTCTGTTGCTCATCTTTTCACAGTATATTTGTTTGAATATGATTCAAGAAAGGCAAAACCGTTTATTGGTGCAAATTGAAGAAGTGTGCCGCACCAGAGCACTCCTCCGGTCATCTTGAAGAAGACATGGGTGTCCATCAGGCCAAGGGCTTACAACCATTGCTGTTATTCTTGTAATTATTGTGTATGTTTATGTTTAGCTGTAGATGTGTTTACACAATGCTGGTATTATACCTTTGATATTATGATATTTTCCATTTGTTTAGGGGCATTATTGTAATATCATCTCTCCCACACGCAAGACGAGAGTATTGATCACCCTGCCTGTTTGGAATCCACAAAGATTAAACTGGAAAACCGTGCTTCCCGAAAAGAGGTAATAACTCCAATTCAAAAATTGATCCAACTAAACATATCGGAATGAGCATGTGCCTAAATTCTAAATAGATATTATACTTTCTCATTGGATTTGAATTAGTTTTTAACTTCAGATCAGTAGCAAATTTTGGTTTATCTTGGATTTTATATTGGTCAGATCGATTTTAACTTTCATTTGGCTTGGATCAGGTTGTTTGATCCTTGTCTTGTTTTGATTTATTTCAAATTAAGTAAGGCCCAGAATTTGGTAGTGACTGCCAAGTGAATGCAAACAATGAGGCATACTGCATAATTTGATTTTTTTTTTGTTTTATTGAGAAGCATACTGTGAGTTTTGCAAGGGTCTTGATTGTAAAATTGGTGTTTAGCGAATTTTGGTCTCATAGGAAACAATGCGTACCAGTTGGGTAAGGTAACAGGGGGCCGTGAACCAGTGAACAGAATGGCCATAGGCGAGCCGGGACTAACACCTATACCGTCCAATGAACAGGGCAGTGCGTACCGGGTCTTTGTAGATGGGTCCTGGGATCAAACAGGGCAGCAGGAATTGGGGTTTACCTCACCATAACGGTGCTCTGGTACATTGGGTCTCTAAGGCAGTCCGGGCACTCACATCAGCACAGGCAGAAGCTTTGGCGGTATTGGAGGGTCTCAAAACATTATTGGGTGTCGCTGCTGGGGAGGGAGTGGTATTGTCGGACTCTATGGATACGGTACGAGCGGTACAGGCTGAACCTATGTGCTTTTCTGATTGACGGGCGTTCTCAGAAATATGGCAAGCTAGGCGAATTAGGATTGAATCTCTAGATAAATGCAGGGTAGTGTATTGTAATAGGGGATGTCAAATGTTGGGTCATGCACACAGATTAGCGAATCAGGAAAGGATATATGGATGGGAAAAATCAGGAAATACTGATAACGTTTTCAGTATAGAAGAGCTGTAACCTACGGGTTTTGTAAGTTTCCAAAAAAAAAATTACTAATTAGGAAGAATACAATATTAAAAATTAGTGCTTAGTGGTTTGGGTGTTATAGGAAATGGTACGTACCAGTTGATAAGGTACTTACTAATTAGGAAGAATGCAAAATCTAAATCTCTACCCGTCTTATTTGTTTTACTTTTTTTTTTATTAGATAACAAAAAAATTGAATTCAAATGTGGATAAAAAACCGTATTTAATTAACTACCAGTAAATTTAATTTAAATTTTGCATTCGTATTATTGTTTCTTTATTTGTTAAATTTCTAGGTGAGAAAGAAAAAAAAAATCTTCAAATGTTTCTTACTAGGTCTAGAGGCATCCAAGATCCAACGAAGACAAGCTAACAATTGACACATCATATTAATTAACTATTTTCTTTTTGTACCGATCTTTTTGCATCCACTTTTGCAATAGTAATATCTTTATTAGATTGCTGGTTTTCTTATTAGATTACGGTTCAAAGTAATTAAAATTCATAATCATATAAATTCTTTTCAGAGATTATGTTCCTAAATTTTTAAATAATTATTATTTTTATTGGAATGGTTTTTTTCTAATAAAATTATATTTTTATTTTCTTATAATATGTCCCGTTGCATCGCACGGACAAGATACTAGTAATATCATATTTACCCTATGAAAAAAAAAAAAAAAAACAAATTTACCTAATATTTTATCTTTTCTATTAGAAATCATATTAAATTTATAAAATATATATTTCCTCATTTATTTTAAAAAATATAGCTTGTTTAACAAAAAATATTTAGTCTTTTAATTGGCCAATTATGGAGACAAATAATTTATTTTGTTACTTATAATGTACACACGAGTGTATGCATAAATGTCATTGTATACGCATTAAGTTATTTTTTCTCGAATTAGAAAACTAAACATTTTCTTACACATTGTACATTTTTAGCTTTCAACCGCAGCTAAACAGTACGTGAGGGTCTTACCTCATGTACCGCATCCTCTGTATTAACGTACCGTTTGAGTTTAACTTTCAACCGTCCGATTAGAATTCAATCCAATCCAATCCAATCCAACCCACGTCTGTAATATTCGTGCGGATTTAAATTGTACAGTCTCGATGTAGCCTCAAATTTTGTGATTTGAACAGAAGACTGGAGAGGGCAATTGGTTTTTTGGCCCAAGTATCCTAGTTTGGGCATTTCGGCTTGCATAGGATGCTCTATGACTATAAAACATATCTATGAATATTTGAAATGCGAATACAGATATTTAAACGGGTGTCAACATTTGAAATTATATCAATCCTTGCTAATACGAATCTATATCTATAAGTTCGGACCAGCAAATCATTTGAAGGAGCTATAAATTTTATAGAGCAAAACTAGAGTGTGATGTGCTCACCAATAGAGGTTGGTGAGCACATTTTCAAAGAGCTATAGGATTGACTTTGAACTACGAATTCAAACCGTTAAAATCCATGTACTTCGTGAGTGATGCATGTACATGCAAAAATTTTATAGTTTCGAATTCATTTAGTACATGATCAAACGGTCAAAAAAATGATGAAAAATGAATACATAAAACAATTTAAAAAATAACTTTTAAAATATTCATTGTTTTGACCGCTTAACCATATGCTAAATGAATTCGAAACTTTAAATTTTTTTATGTAAATGCATCACTCACAAAGTACATAAATTTCAACAGTTTGGATTCGTAATTCGAAGTCAATTCGATAACATTTTGGAGATGTGCTTATCAACCCCTCTTGATGAGCACATCACACTCTAGTTTTGATCAATATATTTGATCTGCATTATCTTTATCTTGCCTAATAATTTATATATTTTTATATACATATATAATACTTGTGCAGATATGGATGTTGATTTTACAAATAATATCTATCCAATTTCACACCCTCTAGTTTATAATCAAATTCACGGTTGTCAAATCAAATCACCATCTCAATTTGCAATTGATATTCTACACAGAAAAATTGGATGCATTCCATTTTTTACATATAATTATTGAAAATAGTTGCTTGTGTTTGTACTACTCCAAAATTAATTTCAAAGTTTTGTTATGAATGTTTACGTTCATTTTTCACTCTAATTCTATTCTGACAAATTAAACAAACTGTTAATTAAAGATGTAAAAAACACTTGCAGTGTCATGAGATGAAATTAAAGTAGCTCCCATTGAGGCCATTTGATTGACTTGAATGAGATCTTTGACAAGACATGCCAAGCATCATCCTTAATTATTATGTAATTAACAATACGTACTGGGCCTTTGGCTTTTGATATATACAGATATAGACGGGATATGGTGCGTAACGTTTTACTTCACGCTTGTATTTCAATTTAAAAATCCAAACAACTTATCCGAATTGCTCAACATTTTATTTATATTGAAATGTGTTTGGAGACTGAATTTTACATTTTTTTTAAATTTTTTTACTATTTATTAAGCTACTTTGAAAATCACAGATCCGGGTGAACATTAAAAACTAGTAAAATTTTCTGAACCATTGGATCAGCGATTTTCAAAGTGGCTTAATAAATAGTAAACAAATTCCAAAAAATATAAAATTTAGTCTCGAAGCACATTTCAATCCGGAGAACATGTTAAGCGGTTCGGATCGGTTGTTTGAATTTTCAAAATGAAAATATAAACATGAACTAAAAATGACCTCTTACTTTGCAACTCACCATAGCCCATCTCTCTCTATATATATGATGAGAATTGAGGAACAGATCTGATGTATTATTAATTTCAACCATATTGTCTTATGGGAGACGGGGGTGTCCGATGCCCATCGGACCAGAGTCTGTTCGATGGGTGGTTTTTACTATCCGATTCACTTCAAGATCTGTGAGCATCACTTTAATATCCGTGCACACAGATCTTGAAATAGATCGGACGGTAGAAACCATCTATCGAACAGACTCTGGTTCGATGAGCATCGGACACCCCCTCTCCCATTGTCTTATACCTTTCTCTTCTTATATTTCAGTTTTCTCTAACCTCTCCATCACTCCTCCTCCTAATTTCTTTTAAATACCTCTCTTTTTTTGTTTTCTTTAAACAATTAAGAGTTTCGGCTAACTCTATCATCTATTTTTCATATGACTTCCTTTTTAAATTCATATGTTTAAAAGTAGGACTACTATTTTGAAAAAAAAAAAACATGTAAAGAATAATTAAAATTTCAAATATTGGTCTCCGTTCATCTGGGTGGGAAGAGCTGTATAAAAATTGAGGTTAAAGTGACCTTGATTAATCAATTTTCCTATAAATATATAGAGAGAGTGTGTTAAGTTAATATTTTTTAAGTAGCCTTTCAGTCCTGATGCTTATGGGTTAATTTCAAAATTTTACATTCAAAACATCGAATTAAGTAGCTCAGTAAATTGATTATATATTGTACTTGTAGAATATCAATTTTTACTATTTTTAGAATCTTATTACTAATTTTTTATGATTTTTTAAATATGGTCTGACATACCAATTGTGCATCAATATGCACATAAATCTTCATTTTTTGACCGCTTGACTTGATACTAAATAAATTAAAAAATTTAAAAAGTTTATATGTAAAGCTTTCTAGAAGGAAATCAGCGATTAGGACTTTTCGTTTGAAGTTGATCAGATAGATTTTGAATCGAAAGCATATGAACTAAAATGCTACGTACTAAAAACATATTAGCCAGACTCTCTCTCTCTATATAAATATATGAGAAGGGTTCAAATGTCTCTATTTTTCGTGCCTCCATCATGCCTCCATTTTTTAAAACATTAATAACTCAAAACTTAAAACTTAAAAGTCAAAATAAAAATATGATTTACGTACATCATTTTATCTATGCACTTGTAAAAAAATTATAACATTTCAATTTTATTTTGGTTGTCATCAAGAGCTTGTAAAAACGTATTAATGTAGATAATTTCTAAACGTTGATTTTTCAACTTATTGATTCATGAATAAACAAAGTTGAAATGTGATATTTTTTTATGAGCACATAGAGAAAATAACATAGATCACATCTAACGGTTTTATTTTGACGTTTATAATTTAAATTTTGAGTTATTAATATTTTAAAAATGAAGACATAGTGGAGGCACAAAAAATAAAGACATTTGAACCCTCCTCTAAATATATATAATATATCCAACTCAATAATTACGTACGTACGTACCCAAAGAAAGGAACGCGATTTAATAAAAGACCGCGCAGCAAAATGAAGTTCCATCAAGGCACATTCCAAAGTCCAATTAAGAATACACAGAAAAAGAAAACATGCATAATTAAATGAGAATAGCAAAATTAATTAGATCTACAATATTATATAATATAATGCTCCAAATTAAGCTTATTTATTATTTATTCAATCAAAAGCGGAGGCAGAAGCAGAAGCAGAAGCAGAAGGTCCAATAATAATTTGCGAGTGTTGGGCCTGGGCATCCGCTAAAGTCATCTCTTCTGGGCTTAACTGAGATGCCACAAACTTGTCCAACTCTCTCCAATCCATGATCACCTTATAATTCTCTCCAACATTATTATTAATATTATTGCACCCTTTTCTCTTCATCTCCTCCTCCTCCTCATGTTCATGTTCATCCTTGGAAAATAGATCAGGGACATCGACCAAACGAGGCCGTTTCGCTGCGGGGAAAGATGAGTTTTCCAGGTCGGGAAGTTGTACAAAAGGATTATTAGACATAGAGTAGTGCAATATGTTGAGGCTGTTTATTTCTGCCTCTCGTTTGCACAAAGATACTGTGTTGTCTTGCATCTGCATGAATTCTAATGGATCAACAACCACTGATTTTTCGGTGTTTGTTTCGTAGCAAAACCGGGAATCCCACATGTTTGAGGGGCTTCTTGAGGGACATGCGGGTCGCTTTTTGAAAGCTCGACAAATAACCCAACCTTCTTCCTGTTAAGATCGAACATATATTGCGAGTAATTAGAGATTAATTGCACTAATTAAACAAAATATATATATATATATATATATATATGCATGTAAATGGTTTTTTGGTCTCTTCTTAATTACTTTTTCTACTTCTAGTATGATGTGATCAGAATACAAGAAACATATATATATGTGCATGTAATGTAATGTAATCCAGATGGTCCGATCGAGTGGGAAACTAAAATCTGTCTAATTTTTGTGATATATCATAAAAGAGCATCAAACCATGTAAGAAACATTCTTTTAAAATGAAATACTAAATTTGTGATAATGCATGGTCTATATATTTTCCCTTGGCCAAGAAGTAAAAAGTTTCACTGTAGATAGGAAGCTAAACGGTTCACTATGTATCATTGCATTTTCTTCATTTTTTTTTCCTCTTTTCACATATAAAAAGCTCCATTAGAAGATTCTCTACATGAATTTTGTCCAACACATGCATGCATTCCTCAAAGGAAAAGCAACAAGGATAAGAGCACTTTAAAAGTAGAAACAGCTCAATATATATGTTGGAAGTCAAATCTATCATTCTAGCTATGTGCATGCTCAAAAGCTAGAATGAGAAAAGTGGAGCTTTACCTGAAAGTAATTGGCTTAAACTGTTATGACACAAAATGCAAAACTGAACCAATAAAACATATAGGATAATCCTCTCTTTACTAGGAAGAAAAACCCTAAAAATGACATATATGGTACTTTGTCTATTTTTCAGATTGTAAACATTACCCTTTGCTATATGAAATACTCAAATTAATTTCTATAGCAGATATATAGATTTCGATCTCGTTACTTCAAATTAAGTTTTTACTTGAATATATATAGATGATCACCAAATACTTTTAAGAACTCAAATATATTAAAAAAAAGAATGTTTATTACACTAATTAAAGTGAAGTCACTTGCCTGGGGTGGTGCATTATCTTCACATTCAAGCCTATATTCATGCATGATCCAATCGGTCTTCTGTCCATTAGGCGCCCTTCCTTTATAAAAGACGAGAGTTTTTCTCATTCCGATCAGCTTATTCTTGTCACGAACCGCCTTGTCTCGCCCCGTCGCCTTCCAAAACCCCACCATTGTTGCTCTGTTTGTCCTTGTACCTGTCGGATACTTTCTATCCTTATAATTAAAGAAGTACCACTCACTTTGCTCCTCATATCCTATCCTGCAATGCTCTTCAAAATTCAAACGAAAAGGAAAATCTTCAGATGTGAGCTCCTATACAGAGAAACCTTAAAGCTATCTTATAATTAAATCCATTCAAAAGAGCATAATATATCATGAATCCTATCATACAAGCAAGAATTAGATCAAATAGTTAAACAACAATTAATAAAAGCTTTAAATGCTGGTTTTGAAGAAAATATGGGATGCAAGGAATTAATGTGATACTTTTTTAATAGATTGAATTGGCATGGATATATATATTTCTCATGTATTTCTTGCTTTTAGAAGTTCAATTTACATGATATCGATCTTGATCAGGTTTTGTAAGGTATACACATGAAATTTCCCAACAACAAAAAAAGAAGAGAAACAAATTAAGTTTGCAGATCCAAACTAACCTTTGAGATCCCAAGGCTCAATTCTATATAGATCAATGTCTCTGATGACATCAAGATCTATCTTCTGAGAGGTTATCTTCTTTCTAAGGTAATATCCAACCAGCTCCTCATCTGTTGGATGAAATCTGAAACCAGGAGGAATGCAAGACTCTATGGACTCCATCAGAGATCTCTCCTGCGCTTGTTAACTCACAACTTAAATTATAAATGTATATATAACAAAGATGCATTGATGCTAGAGCTAGTATATACACATATATATATGTTATATTAATTTGAGTTGAACCTTTGATCTTTATAGGAGGTAGAGCCAGCACCTGGATTAAAAAAGGACTGAAACTGAAGGAGGTAATGTGGGTTTCAGTGTATGATTAAATAATACATACTCTCAAGGGAATACTGAGGCAAAGTCTGAAGAAGTCTGAACATGAACTAGAGACGAGTTACAGTAGTTGTAATTATACTGTCTCGTAGTGGACACCGGACAATATATAGTAGAGAATGGATGGGATGTTCTCTTATGCATTGTCAGACTTTAACAGTTATATATTCTCGTTCAGACACTAAAAAAATATAAGTTCAAACTTAAAAAATTTTAAATTCAGACTAATAATTTCTAACTAATTGGATAAGTCTACTTTATTGCAATGCGTGTTACTTGTCGATCTAAACAATAAGTAGGGGTTAATTTAACTAGTAAATGTACTGATAATTAAACTGTCGCTCTACTCTCTAGCTACTAGCCTATTATCTATTAATTTTATTTTAAGTAACGGTATATAATTTGGTTAATGCTTCAATCGTTTTTTATGGTCTCTGTGTTTCTCAGATCAGATTTAACTAGAAAATGCTACTGCACCAACAGAAGTCAATGTTGGAGAGCTAATATCATATATAATTTGTAAAGGAGTACAAGAAATAATTTGGATCGCTAATTACAAATTTTAGTGATATGCTTAAAAGTTAAAACAGATCGATGGTGATGAAACGGAGCCTTTTATTTCAAAAAAGAATTCCTAGTAAAAAGTGTACGTATTGTTTTTGCATAACCTCATTCCTAGAAAAATAATATTTTTTTCCTCAACAGTAACCAAATGATTGTGTTCTTGAATTCCTTGTTTACCTTTAGAAGAAGTATGCTTTCTGTTAACCATGTTAATTTAATTATTGTCTTTATGCAGAGCAATATTTATATTGCCATTTTGTCTTCAAAGATAATAAACCCAAAATTATTTATATATGAGCCTATTTTGGACTTTTATTATTGTAAAGTTACGTTAATTTAATGGTTAGTGGGCTTATTATAGGACATTGGAATTAATTAATGAAGGGAAGGGTGGGGATTATTGTTAAAATTAGAAGTTCAAAAATTAATAATCACAAATTACAGAATTGTGAGCTTAATGCAGTGGCACAAGTCCTTGTCTCTCTAATAAAATTAGAATTTCTCGATAATAACATCTAAAAGATATTGGATGTACTAAAAATAACTGCAAATTAAAAGTTTATTGAGGGGTGTGGCATTATTATAACTAAAAATATGCTTCTAACAATCAGGTGTTTTAAAAAATTTGTGGAAAATATGAAGCTGCTATATTAGTAATATACATATATTTTTTTTTCCTTGAAGTATTAATATATTAAATTTGAGCTGAAAATATAATTAAAAAGGTTACGATATAATACATCTTTACTTGCATAACTAAGATATATATATATACAGATGAATTAATTACAATATTGATTAATTGTGAATTTTAAATCTGGTATGTATCGATCTGAGAAAGACAAGTGGGGATTGCTATTGTAAAGAAAGAGCACGCTCTTGTTATTGAAAAGGGAATACATATATAAACAAAACGGAAAGGTTGTATAGAAGCAGGAGAAGAAATGGAATTAAGAAGGGAGAAAGTGATAGCTTTCTTGGATCAGGCCTGAAAAGAGACAAGGAACAGGAAGCAATGCAAGTGAGGACTGAGGAGAGGAGGTATATTAATTTGCATGCACAACCTCTGAGACTCTTGTCCCTTTGTCTATTAATTCCATGGCAACTTATCATGTGGACCTTTAAATTAATTACCTTTCTATCTTTCTATCTTTCTATCTATCTTTATAGCATTATAGCTATCTAGCTTCCCAAAATTATAACCAACTTTACATTCTGTTCAAGCTCTAGCTATATAGTACACACTATAGTATTTGTCAGAGTTCAAATATTCAAGTACTACAAACAAGATATTCAACTTATTCTCATCAAAATTGAGTGAGCATGTAAAGGAGGGGGAGAGAGAGATGGTGATACATGTAGAATAAGGGTTGTTGCATAAGTCAAAATGGCAAACATGTATTAATTCTTATGTGAAATTAAGCACAACTCAAGGGGAACATATATATATATAGCATAAATGTCATCGATCGGAACTTGCATGATCTAGCTACAAGAATGGGATACTATCCGCGATGAATTTTGTCGGTATACCCTGCAAATACTACCATCGCTAATAGAAAAATTAAACACCTTTCTGTCGATATATCCTCGCGGATAGTCACTATTTACCCTCGCAAATACTCTTCCATTCTTGTAGTTTGAGAGTTAGGGCTATAAATTTGGTGAGTTCCTTTTTTGCTTGTGTTTAACTAATTAAACACTTGTAAGTGAATGGCTTTTCCTTAATTTAATACATATCGATTGGAGCTCGATATATATATGAGAAAATGTTAGGAAACATAAAAATTGTAGACTTAACTAAAATATATATAATGAAATAGAAAAGAACCTAACCTGATAGCCTCTATCAGGGTTTCAAAAAAAAAAAAAATAGAAAAGAATCATGAATCTACTGTTTTGTTAATTAACATGATCTCAACAATATGGTCGAACTATAAAATATCAATTCATATCTATATATATATATCTTGAATTTGAACAAAATCACATGTAGGAATGAAAAAACAGAAATATAATCTGGACCAATTAATCATTAGATTCTAATTGTATTCAGTATATTTGGCGACATATCATCTTGTGGTGAATATATTAAAAAGACCACATGCATGCATCTAAGTATCTTGTAAATTCCAACATAAGTGGTTCATTATATGAGCAAACCAAAATTGAAGTTCAATGGATCCCTACGTGTGTGTGTGTATATATATACCATTGACAAGTTGAGGATCCTTAATTAAGATCTTTGGTTTACTCCGTGAAAACTTACCTAAATAATGCTGAAACAATTGATCTCCTCCTCCTTGTAAAAGATAATAAGCATATATATATATGATCAATCAACAGAAATGAGATGAGTAGCTAGCTAGGGATCTGCATGCTAGATTAGTTGAGCAAGCACTAAATTCTTGCAGTTGGTAGATAGATAGATAGATAGATAATGGATGGATGGATGAAGAAGATGATCGAGCTAGGTTTAATTTAATGGGACTTAATTGGTTAGCGATCGAATTGAAGAGGAGGAGGCCAGAGATTGGTAAAGGGTATATATAAAGTTATAAAAACTATTACATAAAGGAAAGGAAAGGAAAGGAAAGGCTACCTATAAAGTTATAAACTGCGCATGACAAGATGGAATGAAGAGGGCTGATGTCACCCCTCTTCACCTCTTAATACCTCCATTTTTTATTTTCATTTTTATTTTTTGCGTATCAAATGCTATTATTAACAAAAGGACGCTGAACAGTTAATTTCTAATGATAATTTCACATGACAAATTCCATCTATGTCATAGTGCATGCAGGTTCAACTTTAAGCTCTATTTAAGATCTAACTAAATTATTCCAGGATTCAAAATAAAACTATCTTCATCCTTGCAATTATAAAATAAAATAAAAATTATTAGCCAATAAATAGTTTAGTAATTTTCATCGTATCAATTTCAAATTATTTTTTTCTTGCAATTTCAATTTCACATTAACCAAACTGATTTTCATAATTAAAAATTTTACAATTGGAGAAAAGAGATGTAGCACAGTAGAGTTCGATTCCCCCTCATAACTTTTCAGCTTCTGCAAAAGTTTAAAAAAAAATTACAATTGCTAACATATTGCATTGTTATAATTAATACTTGCAAAATCTAATGGGTTAGTTTAAATTACAATTGCTCACATCCGTGCGATTCAAACAAATTGTATATTTAATTTAGTGTTTTAATCAGAGGCCAGATATTGAAGTGTCATTGTATTCCAAGTATTTTAAAGTTTGAAGCCGAAGAAATTAGTTATAATTAAAGTATATATTGAAGTATGATTGTTTGTTCTAATTAATTTACATGATCTATGCCATGTATTTTCATGTACGTATTACTTTTATTTCATATATTCTCAACACATTAGATGATTATAATAATCTGGCTGAGTATGGATGATCTAGACTTAATTAATTAATCAACTTTCACAAATATGTTTTGCCTACATAGCTTATTACATTAATTTTTTTCCTTTCTAAAATATATATACATAGTCCCTCGCTGAAAAAAGAGGCTCTCCTCGAACTAGACAAAATATATATTTTTTTTTGTCTAGGGATCCACTTATACCAATTTAATTTTAGGTGACACCAAATTACACTTTACATTTTTAAAATTTTCAAAGTTTAAACAATCACTACTAGAATTCCAACTTTTTCCATGAGCCAGAAAATGGCTTTTTCCATGGGAATACCCTTGGAAAAAGCCCTAAAATGGCTTTTTCCAAGGGCTACCCTTGGAAAAGCTACCGTTGCTAATACCATCCTTGGAAATAGTCAGTATTTCCAAGGACGCCGTTGGAAATACCATTTTCTGACTTTTTCCATGAGACTACCCTTGGAAAAAGGGCGCATGGAAATACTTTGAAACTTGGCCACTGTCTGGAGTATTTCCAAGGGGAGTATTCTGGGGCCCACTCTAGTATTTCCAAGGGGTTCACAGGAGGGACCCACCAGAGTATTTCCAAGGGGAGGAAGCATGGGACCCACCTTAACATTTCCAAGGGTGAGGCCCCTGGGACCCACCTGAGTATTTCCAAGGGTATCAAAGGAGGGTCCCGCTTGAGTATTTCCAAGGGGAGTTTACGTGGGACCCACCCCTAGCCAGCGAAAGTGGACCCCACCTATCAGATATTGGCGCTATTATTTGGATAGTAGCGTGCATTTTTTCCGTGGATATACCGCTGGAAATACCGGCCTCTTTTTTTTTTTTTTTGGGGTACCAGAATGCATTCATTTGACAATCCTCCCAGTACCGACCTGGTACTTTATAATCCCAAATTCACATTATAGCTGAGAACACATCTTACAAATTGATAGAAACACACAAGACATTGAGAATAGAGATTGCAAAGCATTTAATAACCATAAATCATTAACATAACATAATTAGCACATTGTATTACAAAAATGTGTAAACCCTTTACAACACAGCAATGTTTACTTGCACACTGCTAATATACCCAAAATATACTCCCTGTGCTATGAGTTAAGAAAATTATACTTAATAAGTTACTCAAAATATACACAACACCCATTGACCTAGTTTGCTTGTGTGTTAGGACTTGTAAATATACCAAAAAGTGCACTTTCTGACACCGGAATGTATGATTCAGTTTGGAGGAAGATTGCCCCACCATTCAACCCCCCTTGCAATTGCATCATTTCCAAGTGGAGCTTGATTCAAGAGTGCTTGGAAAGACCCTCCATGATTAGGTTGCATAGGAAAAGGAAGACCCTGTGTTACACCACATATATAGAGATAGCATGTTATATTTATGAGTTTTTTTGCATGTACACCCTCAAAATTCAAAAACTTATGCAATTTAAGCATGGGAATCATAATTTTTACCTGAAAATTAGTCAAATTCCCAGTTACACCTTGCTCAGCTCCAGAATTGTTTGGTTGAGCCTAAGTTTAACATTGCACAGTGTCTAATGTTAGTATACCTTTATTACCAAAGCTTGTGAGACAAGCACAGCCGTATCAAGTAATCCATATGATAAGTGCTGAAATGAAAAATGAGAACATATGTTGATGGTAGTACCTGAATAGTAGGCAAAATCCCATGGACCCCTGGCTCAGTTCCAGAATTGTTAGCTTGTGCCTAAGTTCAACAATTCACAAGCTTTAATGTTAGTATACATCCACCAAAGGCGCAAATAAGCCATATTCAGCTTGCAACTCTGATTCGTATTACTTGTAAATGTTACATGCACAAACAGGAGCTGAATTATTATTCAGAATGGTTGCCTATTTTGATAAGCATGCCTAAATAGATAAAGAGGAAGCACTGACTGGGGGGAAACAGAACTGGTAATAAAGATGGTCTTAGGAATATTAATTGTTACCAAAATAGCCTTGACCAATTTCACTTTATAGGTATATGTATGTCAACATACAGATGTATGACTTATGAAATACAGACTTATAATTGATTAAAATCATCTACATTTTGCCAATTAATTTTGGAAGTACAATTTCTATATCTGATCTGAATCCTATATGACAGAGTTAAATATCTAGTGTAATATCAAATATGAAGTCTTAACATTGAGAATATATTGGAATTACATACCTGCAAAGTAGGTTTTGGGAGACCATACATTGAGAATAGTTTGTCGAAGTATAAGTCATAAGTTGCCGATTGTCTTTCCCTCTTGGCCTCCTCCTCATCTTTACGGCGTTCACACTGAGCTAAGAGCATTCCTACTTCTGCACGAGAGAACGTTGCCTGCTCTCCATTGTCTATCACACAGGAAACAGAAGATCCGGTGTGGTTCTGTCTAGCTCGGCTGGTTGCTGGCTGCCCCTTGTTTGGAAGCATGCTTCCCAATCCTCGGACCCTACCGTGTCTCGATCCACCAACAGCCTCGAGAAACATGGAGCTCTCGTCCATGTCAGACCTGTCCTGGTCAGCCATCATGTCCCTTACCTTTTGCTATGAGACGTTCCAAATTTGAAATACGACAGAAAAAAAAAATATTAATACTTGATCAGCTCTGAGCTATAAATAGGGTACACAGTGTACTTACAAAATAGGGTACAAAGCCAACAGTTGGAGGTGTAAGTAAATATAATTTTTGTACACTTGGTAGCTACTGCCCAAGCTGAGCAAATAAATAATTTGGTTGCACTGCATGTATATAAAGCAACTTACATAGACACCCTCTGCATCTGTGTTGGTAAAATGTAAAGTGCTGACATCCAACTCCGGAATCTCTATGCATCTCTCCTCGGTAATTGAATCCCCTAGCCCGTTCTCATCACTGTTTTCGTTGCCTCTCTCCGTTCCAGACACAGCCTGCATGGCAGCTTCGATTTGGGCCACAACCGGTGATTTGCCATCCACCTTACGACAATGAATATGGGCATAAAGTTGTATTTTTGATGGCTCTGTTCCATTGCGCAATTTTGTCTCCACAATAAAAATAATAAACAAAGAGGGGTAAATGTCAGTAATAAACATTATCCAGTAAAGGGTAAGATAAGAGACTGTTATATCTAACATAACTGTAACAACTTCCTAACAATATTATTGGCACTAACTAACTGCCTAAATGCTTCTATTGATTCTAACTATCATCCCTCTGAAAAATCAGCGACTTTGTCCAAATGATTAAGCTAAATATAAATTTCAAAAGGCAAACTGATGGTCATACCATATTTACACAAAAAAAGGATAAAGCAAACTTCACTTAACCCCTGACAATAACCTAAACACACAAGGCACTATTATCAAACTAGACCCAATAAATAAGGGGGTCCAGAAACTATATAATTTGAAAGCTATAAACAGGAAATAAATCTGCTGCAATTCTGAGATTCATGCATAAAGACTTACTTTGAGATTTGTTTATTTCCAAATATTTAGGGTTTGTGATAAAATAGCAAGATCTGTGCGATTGTTTGGAATCGCAGCAGATTTATTTCCCTATAAACAACAGATCATAAGAATTTTTTTGCTCTTTTGTAATTATTCATATCCGAAGAGTAACTAACAGTAATCATTTATCCATGCAAAATGAATTTACCAGCATTTGATGGTGCTGGTGTGAGCTTGCTGACCCCCCGTGGTGTGCCGTGCGTCCGCGTTTTAATCGGTTAGCCTGGTTTTGTCCACTGATTGCTTGCCAATCTTGTGAGAAAAACAAATCACACAAACCATGCCAGTTGGCGTGGTTAAGACACCAATGCGGAACTGCAGTCTTCCACAATTGTTTGTTTGTGCCAAATTTGCTGATCCATTTATCCCTCGCCTCGTGAAGCTCCTCAGTCACCCTTTTGGTTGCTATCGCCTCAAAAACATCCCGACAATGGTCCAGGTCTTCCCCTTCCTTGTACCTGAATTTTTTCTGTATAAATATAAATGCATTGTATTAATAGTGGTCGTTGACCCTAAAATTTTTAAAATTCCCATAGAACATTGAAATGTCTTTGCTGCAGTTCAGTTATATCACTGTGCAGATTAACCCTAATTATGCAATCAACTTTTCATCAATTATCCAACCAATTTGTTTAGGGAGTAGTTACACATTAGGACTGTTGTTCACTTACATGGTAACACTAAAGGCTTAACTGATTATCAGGTCCCTAACTTATACAAACAAGGTTTCTACTTGTTAGTTCCAGATGTATCATAATTAAAAAAAGGGTACCAAAAAGAGAAACTCGATATTATTCTTTGTGGTGTCATCATAGGCAAGGAAGCTTCTCAATGGTGCTGGCATGTTCTGCAGAGCAAGCCTATTGATAACAAAATGAGTTAAAATTGCGTACCATAAGGGCAATATTGAAAGAAGCAACTAGTCAATGTCTGAACTAAAATGTACATAATTGAGTACTCAACATCTGTACAGTCCCCTCTAGATAGGATATTTTTATTTGCTAAAGCCAAACAGATACGTTGCGGGCTTATTACAGTGAGCAGAAACAGATTATGTTACCTAGTGATTGCTGTCTTTATTTGATTTGGATTGTCATTGCACGTGAACTCGCGAGGTCCAATGGGCCAGATTACTGGGCGGTCTTCTGCTATATCTGTCGATTTCCTCATAATTGAAGGACCTCGTCCCTTCTTCTTTGGGGGTTCCCGTGGTGGAAGCTCACCTTCTGGGCTAGCATTTGATCCCTCGTCCACATTAGGTGCTGGCTGTGATTCATGCTTTCTCTTTGCAAATTTTCTCGAAGTCGCTCTTCGTAGACCAGATTTTCCGGGTGCCATTTGTGCTATGTTAAAAGCCAATAACTATCAGTTAAAACAATAACCAATGAAAGGGTACAGAAACTGAGAAAAGAAAGGACGGAGAAAACACGGTTGGAAATAGAAATTAAAAAATCCAAGATTCCATCCTACATGAGGTGTAGACATAACCACGACATCGGAGAAATGTCTATCCCAATCACCGGATGCAAAGAATCTATCTAGTAATGCAAATGAAGGTACACGATGAAAATTAGACCAATAAAAACTTTTATCATTATTCAATGAGACCTGATTCAGAAGACTCTACCTGATGCTCAGTTTATTTCAGTTTGGACAATTCTAGACAGCAATGCTATTTTTGTTATGTAGTATGCTTGTGTTTTCCTCCTGTTGCAGATACTTAATTACTGCTGTTTTTGCTTTGCTAGTTGGTTATATGTGTACTGAACTCCTGAACTTTGTAATCTAACTCCTTTTAAAAAAAAAATGCATAAAACGAACTACATTGAATGAAAGTCGTAATCTAACTCATTTCTGAGTTGAACACTTCACTAAATGCCTCACCAAAAATTAATTAAGGTTCCAAGTAAGCTGAAGGAAAATCAAATGGGACACAAACAAAATCCGAAACTTTGTAAGACCCTAGACTCGTATGGTCCTAACCCTAGACTCAGATGATAAGTTCCCTTCTCAAAGTTTAAAAAACCCTAGACTCAAATTTGATTTCCTTCTAAAATACACGAAAAATCAGTCAAATTGGAAGGATTTTAGGGGGGCTACCTTGTTTAGTTCGAATTTGATGAAGGTGTGAAGGATTTCCTCCAAGTATCTTTAACTCCGTCTCTGAGATGTGCTGCCAGGTACAGCGGGAGTTATTTTTCCTTCCAATGTGATTTTTTTAGAGAGAGGGTGGTATTATAGCAGGCCAAAATTTCGCTGAAGAACGAGGGGGAAAATTTGGCGGCCATCGGAAATCTAAAAATTCGGAGGAAAGAGGGGGAAAGACCGAATTTTGGAGTTAGGAGGAAAGAGGGGGGAATGCGGCTCAAATTGGGGCTAAAATTCACAGACGACATCTTCTACGCTGAAGGTAATATACGTAGATACAATTCGTGCAGATCAGCCCTCTGATCGAAATCGGAGCTATTTTGTCTCCGCCAAAAAACGCACTAATTACTTTAAGAGTCGTGTTGATGACAATCAAACGGTAGAAGATCCTTAACGCATAAACCTTCGTTGCAGGAGGTACAATGCAATGAAATAGTGCCGCCTGCGAAATTGTTAGGGTTAGTGTGACAGAGCGGTTTAGTCTTCATGCAGTCAGGTGAATTGCATATAAGGAGGGGTTTTGTTTAGGTTGAGCGCTGCTTGTATCCAGATAGGCTCTGTTAATAGATTGTTTTTCAAACATATACATACAGAAAGCATATTTGAAATGTAGACAGTGAATGAAAATTGAATTCAATTTTATGATTAAATGCAGATAAGCAAATGGAAATTGTACAGTTTTAATTTTTGTAAATATTCTGAAATTATATAAAATTGGATATATTTACACACCACGATGAGCAGATGCATTTTATTACAAACAGTAGAATAGTTGCCTAAATTGTTGTTAATCCATTAATTAACAAGGACAATTGTTGTAGTCTAATGTTTTTAAATTTTATGATACTATATGTATGTAATTAACACAATAATGATTTCATTAACATGTTAATGAAATATTAGATGGTTTAGAAAACTAAAATTATATATCATAACATTATGTTGCAACAAAAGACATATGTGACCAATGATGAACATAGCACATGAACTCCTGAAGTTCGACGCAATGAAACATTACAAGTGTACAACGTCCGCGGGTCGATCGGCACCGTTAAAAGTAAAGAATATCACATTACAATCATTATGTTGAAATTTCAAGACTATTTGCGTTTATTTACTCATCGATCAAGCTCTCGTAACATACATTCATCGCACGGTCACTAATTATTCGCGTTGGATCGATGCTTCGACATACGACATTGCTAATTTTTTTTAGTTGGTTACGTTCAATGTTCGCCCTTGATCATGTAACAACTAATTTGATCGAATTTCATTGCGGATCAACCGTTGGTCGAGCACGTCAAAATGAACGGTCCACAATTATTTGATCATTTTTTATAAAATAATTAGAGTTGAGATTATATGAAATTGATTATTTCAAACATTTCTTGGTAAGACTGTATGTAAATTTTATAAAATATATATTTCGAATTTTATTTCTATTATTTGCTGTTCAAAATTTTCCAATTTCATCATTCTCTGATGGGAACTGTCCGATTTGTGATGAAGAGTTAGGATTTTCGCTGGACATGACCATTAGATTGTTTGAAATGTCTGGAGAGTATATCTGAGGTAACATTAGATTTAAGGTTATATCGTACCATATGAAATTACGTGCCATCCATTAATATTCGCACTTTCATTAATCTTACGGATCCGATCTAAGTGGACTTATTACCTTACCTCAGAGAACACGAAGTATAGGTAGGTGCACTGTAAAGAACACGTATCCTCTACATTAACTGAAAAGGGAATATTTTGAGTTAATGAATCTCAACCGTCTGATTTGAAATGGAGTCAATCCGACCGTCTGATTGTAACACAGTAGCCTTTTAATATTAGTGCATATCTAGCTTGCACAGATCTTAAAGTATATTTGATGGTTGGGATTTACTAACTCAAAAGACTCTCTTCTGAGTCAATGCAGAGGATACGCTTTCCACTGTAAATGCATATTCTCAGTGTAAGACTCCGGACTTAGGCGAATTTTGAACTAGAAAACCCCCCTTCTAAACCTTTCTCCTTGGGCGCCCCTCAACTTGTAAGAGAGAACGGCGATCGAAACCTCACCTCTAAGCCCAACCCTCTGAAGAAGAACGGCGATCGTCACCAGGTCCTACTCCCTCTCCTTCGAATCAAACCCTAGCCTCTCAGACTCACCGCCAGATCAAACCCTAGACACTCCAGACCCCATCGCGGTGGCTCTCAACACTACCGGAACAAATCGCAGCCTCTCATACCCCATCCCGGCGGCTCTCAACACCTCCGGTGGACATTTGCCTCTCAGACCCACTGCGGCGGCTAAACAGATCGTCGAAGAGGCTCCATCGGAAAACTTAACATGGCCAAGGAGCGCGAGGAGGGTGCTGGTATGTAGATCACATTAAAACCCTTTTTTTTGTGTTTCTTACTAATTTAGTTGCCTATAACTGTATTAAACAAAAATTAGGTCTAGTGATTGTTATCTATTTTACTTGGTCCTGTTGCTGTATTCCTTGGAGAAATGATCACTTCAACGTGACTAGTACAGGGTTGGGGGGATTTCACTTATAAATTATCATATAGCTGGTCATCTATTTTTGTGTTCCTTGAATTTATCTCTCTGTAAGCTTCTCAAAATTTTCTACTTCTCATCTCACCTTTATACAAATTCATCTTTCTCCTTGGGTCATGTCCATTGTTCCAAATCTTGTTCTTTCATTTTTCAATCAGATGTAGATACATTATTTGCGTGGTTCTGAAGTTAGAAATGTAAAATGTAGGGTTTAGTGGAGAAATTAACTTAATAAATAGGGTGACGCTATTCTAAGCGCATCTTTTACAATACTGAGAGCTTTGCTGGATTTTTTTTCCTAAGTACCCATTTTGCCCTTTCAACTCTCTTTTTTATTAATCTAGGTGTAATTTATAGTTAATAAAAGATGCTTTTCATAACTCTTGTAATTAATAGTTAATAAAAATAGTAAGAAGTGAAATTGTAATATTCATGGAAAAGAAACTAGAAAATAAATTAATTGTGAGATACATATGGTCTGAGTTAACTCAAATTTAGAGTATAGATGCAGATTGTCTAAATCAGCACAAATATTAAGGGGCATGTGCATTACAGACACAAAGGTAATTACGATGAATGCACAAATATGCAACGCATAATAATTTGATACAACGTGATTTTCAGTCCCTGTTTTATAGCTCCCATCTCACATATATTTTTTATTTTCAGTCCCTATGTCATGTATACAACTACTCTGACATGCTTTAAAATACAAATTTATTGTTATAGTTTCATAATTTTTCACATGGACTCCTATAAGTGGTTATTTTTAGTAGATTTATTTTCTGTTAAGTAGGCCTAACTATAAGTGGTTATTTTTGTTATTGTGCAGAAAACATTCACAAGGACAAGGTCGATTCCAGATATATGGTTGTCACTCGCCGTCAGTCTGCGAGACTAAATCCTGGCTATGTGGCAACGATGACAGCTGTTTCCCTGCCACCTCCACCGCCTCCGATTGAGCCACCGCCATCTAACCGAGAGCCATCCGCCCCCCTGCAATCAGACCCTCCTATTCAGCCATCGTCTCAGCCAGAGGAGTCCAACCCGACCCATGCAAACACTGTCTCAGCCATCCGTCCCATGCAACCACTGTCTCAGACAAAGGAGTCTAACCCGGCGCAACCACCTATTCAGCCGGGTCCTCGTAAAGGGTCAAAGAGGAAATCAACTGCAACCTGCCTCACAAATCAGAAACCTAGGAGATCTCCGAGGCTCAATGGTGGTGTTGAGGGGTCCCTGCAACCACCTGATGATAAGGCACAAACCCTCGAGACGCACAATACATCCTCACCAAGGCGTACGGCGAAGATTTTTTTTGGGAGAAATCCATCTCTCTTAGGTAAACCGGGATTCAAGACAAATCAGGGACATACACCCCCTGATAAGTCGCAGAAAAAAAAACCAGGTTTTTCTTTTATCATCCTTGATGTCTAGACATTTTTTTTTTAATCTTCACACGGTTAGTTCATGTTGATTGTCTAGACACCAGGTTTTCCAACCGATTAGTTCATGTTGATTGTCCAAAAAAAATATTATTAAATGTCCATACGGTTAAATCTTACTGAATTGGTGTTAACTGTCACAGATGACATGGGAGGTGCAGAGTCATCATGCGCTGCCCAGTCAGAGGGTGCGGCCCCGTCACCAGGTCCGTCTCAGTTACCTGGTGCGGCCCAATCAGCAGGACTGACTCGTGAAGCGGGACCTACTCAGGCAGCGGGTCCGGCTCAGGCAGCGGCACAGGCAGCGGGTCAGTCTCACTCAGCGGGTCAGTCTCAGTCTCAGTCTCAGTCTCAGTCAGCGGGTCTGTCTCAGTCTCAGTCTCAGTCAGCAGGTCCGACCCAATCAGCGGGTCCGACCCAGTCAGCGGGGGCGGCCCCGTCACCAGGTCCATCTCAGTCACCTACTCAGGCAGCGGGACCTACTCAGGCAGCGGGTCAGTCTCAGTCAGCGGGACCGTGTCAGTCAGCAGGTCTGACTCCCTCTAGTCCCTCAGCGGGGCCGACTCCCTCAGCGGGTCCGGCTCCCTCAGCCAGTGGGTCTGGCTCCCTGTCTTACTATTCAACCAACCAATCTGAGCAGAGTACTGGTAGGCCTTGTTGGGATGATTATGTTGAGGCCTCATGTGACTGGGATCCGTGGGAGGCGGCGGGCCAGTCAGCCACACATGACGCAAACCATGGGTCTTGTGCTAGTGACCCGTGGGAGGCTGGGAACCAAGCACGTACACCGTATGTGGAACAGAACCAGGAACCCTCAGAAGTTGAATTTGAGGAAGGTCAGTCGAGCGCGGCCAACCCTTCTTTTTTGGGTGATGATGGTGTTCAGAGGAGCCACAACCGTCTGCCCCTCAAATGTTATCCCGAAACATTTGCAGCATGCGGGCACGAGCTTGAAGAGTCGGCAGCTGGAGGGACAGCTGGCCAGCGAAAGAGGAGAAGGAAGAAGGAGAAAAAATCCGTGAGGGCTAAGCGGGGTCTTGCGAAGCCTCGTGCTCCAGCTCGTCCGGAAGACAGACCAGAACTCATAGTGGTTAGTGACTGTGAGTTCACAACCAAGCCCCCCGTATGCACAAAGATCATATCAACCATCCGAATCCTGACCTTGGAGAACCTGCCGGGACCTTTTAGGTCATGGAACATGTTTCCAATTAAGGCGAGGTTTATTATCCTACATCAGTTCCTGCAAAGGTATCAATGGGGAGAAGGGGAAAATATTATGCGGTGTCTTGATGTTTTCGAGAACATAGCGGCAGCTGCTTACAGTTCCCATTTGGCAGAGGACAGAGCTTCTTACATAAAGAAGTACGGGCCGGACAAGGCAAAATGGAAGGACATCCCTCCTAAATGGTGCAAAAATGTAGAAGCCTGGAAGGGGCTGTGTGACATTTGGTGCACTGCCAAATGGGACCAACAATCGGTGACCAACGCAACGAATGTTAAAAATGCAAAATATAAATTGCACCATGTAACTGGCTCTAGAAGTATGTATCGACACGAACAAGCCATGGTATTGATTTCTTCCCTTAGCTTGAATTGTTGCATCTCACTTATTTATTTTTGCAAAAATTATTTAACTTCATATGTGCAAATTGCAGAGCAAGGAGAAGGGTCAGCCGGTGGAATTGAAGGAGGTTTTTGACCGAACTCACATGATAAGGTCAGAGGATGGGCACAAGAAATACGTAAACGAGAGGGCTGAAAAGGCAGCGGTGAGTACCTCTGTCAACTTCAAATATGATTTATTTTTGCCGTTCAATACTAGTTGTAGTCCTTGATAGTTTAGTTAGGTCAATTCAGAAAATGCAATTGGATTATATCTGTCAATTCACTTCTGCTGGAAATGCAATGGAAGCTTCCATGCCTCCTATAATTATATCTGTTAAACGCTGTACTAAAAAGATAATCAATGACATATTTTCTAATTACAGAAATCCTATTCCGAGCTTAAGTTGAAGAGCACAGGGACCAGGTCTGATTTCCATTATGGGAGCAGGCTGTCGAGGGAGAGGACAGCCGAGGGAGGTTATTTGGATTTGGCAAGAAATTGAGGAACAGCAAATCCACCCGCGTCTTGGAGACATTGCAGGCAGACATCTCCACTCCAACCAAGAGCACCGCCACTTCTGCTGAAGATGCAAATATGCAATTCTCAAGGAAGGAGGTGGAAGATTTACTAGCTGCTGAACGTGCTCGGTTTGCCGCTGAACGTGCTCTGCTTGCTGCTGACATTGTTGCGTTGGATGAGCGGCACAAAAGTGAATTGGATCGCATTAAAAGAAAGGACGAGTACAATTCTCGCTGTTTTGAAACGCTCTTCCAAAAATATAACTGTCAACCTCCATCTCCACCTTACGAAGTAAGCTCCTTAACACCACACAATTAGAGATTGTACTATAAACCACACAATTAGCTCCTTAACTGTCCATCTCCACCTCCACCTTCCAAATTGCCTACTTACTTGGGGTCTTTATTTGGTTTCTGATTTGGCAGGGTACGTCAACAGAGGGCAATGCTCGTGCGGGCCACAATGGTGGAAGAGTAGATGATGCGGGACCCACGCACGAGAGTTCTGGAGGGGGAGAGCCGAATAATTAATGTGTGGTGTTGGATTGCAATATTTGTGCTCAATTGTAATAAACTAAGTAGGATGTGTATGATTGCAATATTTATGGTACTGGTTTAATTAAGTAGTGGTTGAAGGAGGTTTTAACTTAGGGACTGAAATTAGAAGGTTGGATAATTAAGTACTGGTTTTAACTTAGTAGTGTTTAAAGTTGCATATGATTAATTAGGAAGTGTTAAAATTAGTAGGTTGAACTTGACATGGGTTTTAACTTAAATCTTATTTTCAATTGTGAACTTGTCATTGTGAATAAGAAGAAATGTACTTGACATGGGTTTAACTTGACATCGTTGAACTTGTCAGTGTTAAAAAATATATTATGCGTACACTGGGTACGCAAACAACAAAGTTTTTGAACTAAAAATTCCAGATAATCTTTTTCCATTGGAATACCGTTGGAAATACCCTCCATCTGGAGTTCTGTTGTCGTGTTTCGCCCCCATTTGCTGAAAACCTTGTCGCCGTTCTCAGAGAGCTGAAAACCACATCGCCATTTCAAAGTTTATATGTGAAACCCTTGTCGCCCTTCTCAGAGATCTGAAAACCCCGTCGCCATTTGAGCTCTTTATGTGGAAACCCGGCCACCCTCTCCCACCATCCTACGTTCTACTGCAGTAAGACAGGTTACTCTCACTCTCTCACTCTATCTCACACTCTATCTCCCACCATCCTACGTTCTACTGCAGTAAAACCCGGCCACCCTCTCTCACTCTATCTCACAGGTTACTCTCACTCTATCTCCACTCTCACTAATTTCAAGTGCTAAAAAGAGGAGATCAGACAAATATGTTTTTCTAGGACTTTAAAATCTGGCCCAAAAGTTCATTGATTATCTCACTCTATCTCCACTCTATCTCCACTCTCACTTATGAAATACAGACTTATAACTACCTTTCAATTAATTATTTTCAGCCCCAAAAGAAAAAGAGGATGCACCGGTTGCTAGGTTAACCAAGGATAGATCTGCTACTCAAGAATTCATGTAAGCATTATTGGCAATTATGTCTTTATCACTCTTGTAAATTGTGAAACCAACCTACGTATATGTATGTATAATTGAACCTTAAGCTCTCATCTATGTTTAGGTCATTTATTTAATGAACTTAACTTCAATTGATATAGATCGCTCAACAAATGGCCACCGATAGGGGATGGATGTACAATAGTCGACCAAATGCGGGAGGAACTCTTGAACCGGACTTCATGGCGGGTGTTACCGAATTCATCGCTTCGGCTTTATCTAAGCCTTCGGTTGTGAGCATTGATACTGATGGAAATCAATGCATCCCGTGTCCGTGTGAAAGGTGTGACAACCTATACAACAAGGATTTAGAAACCGTCGAACTACATCTTTATCAAAATGGTTTTACAACCCTATATGACGTTTGGTACAAACATGGAGAGCCACATCCGAATTCAGCTAACAACCAAGCTCTAAGCCCAACGAATGATGCTGTTGATCGAATGGCTGATATGGTGAGGGATGCCGCTGGTCAACAATTCAATTGGAATGAGGAGGAACCGGCTGGAGTGGCTAAGAAATTCTTCGAAATGATGGAAGCATCCAAAAAACCCCTGTGGAAATTTAACTCGACAGGTGAAATGAAATGCGAAGCACACACCGTATTGTCGGCTGTGACACATGCCATAGCCGTAAAGTCTAAATACCAGTTGAGCCAAAAATGTTTTAATGATGTGTTGCAACTCATGAAAAGCACGCTTCCGCCGGGTGAAGAAATGCCCCAAAATTGGTACCAAGCGAGGCGATTGGTTGATGGATTGGGCATGGAGGCTCAGAAAATTGACGTATGTCCCAACTTCTGCATGCTGTATTACAGTGAGGTGAACAAGAATAAGACGCGGTATGATGTATGTGGCGAGTCGAGATATAACCCACCCGGACCTAATAAGAAGGCTAAACCCATCCCAAAAAAACAAGTCCGTTATCTACCTATCACGCCCCGATTGCAAAGGATGTACATGACCGCATCATCTGCAAAGAATATGCGATGGCACAAGGAAGGTGTGCGTCATAAAGCCCCCGTGATGGTGCACCCGGCAGATGCCGAGGCTTGGAAGCATTTTGCTGAAAAACATCCCACCTTCGCAGATGAGATTAGAAATGTTTGGTTGGGGATCACAACGGATGGGTTCATGCCGTTCAACTCGAGTGCAGCTCCATATTCGTGTTGGCCGGTATTTGTTTTCCCGTATAACCTACCGCCTGGCATGATTATGAAAGAAGAGAGCATGTTCCTCGCACTACTCATCCCGGGACCAAAGCATCCGGGTCGGGACATTGATGTATGTCTCGAACCTTTAATCGACGAATTAAAGCGTTTGTGGTTAGATGGAGCAATGACATGGGATGGATATAAAAAAGAGAACTTCGAGATGCACACACAACTACTTTGGACGGTTAGTGATTATCCAGCCTATGAGATGCTATGCGGTTGGGGTACACATGGCCGGTTGGGGTGCTTTTATTGCATGGAGAAGACAAAGGCCTTTCAACTTCAATATGGTGGAAAAGCTACTTGGTTCGATGCTACAAGGTGCATGTTACCTCCAAATCACCCATTCCGTCGAGATAGGAAGAATTTCATAAAAGGTAGAGTCGAGAATGATCCGCCACCACCGAGATTGAGCGGAGAGCAGCTGCTCGACATAGTGAGTTTGATCCCGAATATTAAATGGGGTAAAGGTCGAAAATTGAAACAGATTCCGGGTTATGGTGTTACTCACCATTGGCAAAAGAAGAGTATCTTCTGGAGTTTACCGTATTGGAAAGACAATTTGTTGCAACACAATTTAGATATGATGCATTTGGAAAAGAATTTCACAGAAAATGTGCTATACACGCTTTTAAGCATAGGTGGCAAAACCAAGGATAATGAAAAGGCAAGGAAAGATTTGACTCTTTTTTGTGACCGTCCCACCCAGCACCTAATCCCGGTGGACAACTCGGGAAAAATGAAAAAGCCAAAGGCCCCTTTCGCACTCTCTCCTGAAGATAAGATGATTGTTTTAACATGGCTCAAGGATGTAGTAAGGTTTCCAGATGGCTACGCATCCAATTGGTCAAGGTTGGTTAACCTTACGACTTCCACCTTCACTGGACTAAAAAGTCATGATTTACATGTGTTCATGGAGCGCCTCCTACCCGTCGCTTTTCGAGACTTTGTCCCCGATGCGGTATGGGATGTTTTATGTGAGATTTCGGCATTCTTTAGAGAGATTTGTGCAAAAGAAATTGACCCAAACCGTCTTGAGACATTAGAAGCTGATTTTGTTGTCACAATGTGCAAGGCGGAAAAGATATTCCCGCCGGGTTTCTTCAATTCAATGGAGCATCTTGCGTTGCATGTAGCACATGAGGCTAGAATGGGTGGGCCGGTAGCATCCCGATGGATGTTTCCATGTGAAAGGTTTGTTGCCGTTTGAAGTTTCTTCTTAATTTACATAAACAATCACTAAGCTCAATATATAACTTATATTCCTAAATCATAATAGTTTATGAATGCCCAAGTCAATTAACCGTTTGTTGCATTTACAGGCGTAACAAAGAACAAAGGATGAGAGTCACAAACAAGGCACGTGTTGAGGGTTCGATTGTAGAGGCCACAATTGCCAAAGAAATTGGTACATTTGCCAAAGATTACTTTGCCGAAAAACAAAACATTGGCCAAGGAGTGCAAACAAGTAATCGTTTGGCGGGAAAACTTTCAATTTTCGATACTCCGAACCGTCTCATTGGCAGTAAAAGACGAATGACTCTCTCTGAAACAGATTTTCGTGCTGCACACGATTATGTCATCCTCAATTGTCCGGAGATCTGTGAGAAGTACATGGGGTACAATCTTATAAATTTTACTTTTGTATTTGAAAATTATAATCTAAAAACTATCATTTTCATAGATGTTGACATATTATAATATGCAGAGAGTTTGATACATGCATGCTCAACAACGGAGTAGCCACAAGCCCGTTAGATCTCCCAAGAATTCGTCAAGAGGGTTTCGCAACTTGGTTACGTAAAAAGGTAATAAATTCTCGTGATGAAGGCGATTACTACATATGAATGGTGGGAATCATGCCTAGTAAAGAACCCTACTTCTACGAGGGGTGCGAAGTCAACGGGTATCGATTTCACACACAAAAGTATGGGCAAACCATGTCATCTAAAAGTAGTGGGGTTTGCATTAAAGGAGAGTGGGACGCAAACAACACACAAATTGATTACTATGGAATTCTCCAAGAAATCATTGAGCTACAATATGATGCCCATACGGTACTTCTCTTTAGGTGTGATTGGTTTGATATAACAAACGGTGTCAAGGTGGACCGCAAACATGGTCTAGTTGAGGTTAAGCATACTTCTCGCCTTAGAAATTACGAGCCTTTTGTATTAGCGGCTCAAGCAACACAAGTATGCTACCTACCTTATCCATCGCAAAAGGCCGAAAGACGCCAATGGTGGGTGGCAATGAAAACAAGCCCGAAGTCAAGATTTCGTTCCGAGAGAGATGATACAAACATCGAATTTTATCAAGAGGAAAGACCGGATAATCCAATTGAACCAACAATTGGAGAAGACATTGATTGGGATGGTATGCTCATTCGAGAAGAAGAGTTCGAGCTAGTGACCGATACGATGGACCTTCCATCAACATCAACATCAAATGAACCACCGAGTTTGACGAGGGATGAAAACAACATGGAGGAGGGTGAGAATGAGGATGACATAGAGCAAGAGGATGACATGGACCAATATGATGAAGAAGATGGCTTACAATCCGATGATCCCGATGAAGAGTATTAATTATTTGGTAAATCAACATACATAGTCATTAGTTTTTTCATTTCAATTTACTATACATTTTACTAATCCGGCTTGCTTTATTTTGGTCAAATGTCTTAATTTTATAATTAACCTTGTTCCCTCTTTTTTTTTTTTGTAACAGGGGTCAACTTAATTTTGTATGCTTGCTTTCAAAGGGAGAGATTATGTATTGCTAGCATTTGTCACCTTAATTTTATATCTAAATTAAATAGAACTATGATTTGTTATTGGCAAAGACGTAAAATTTTATGTTTTCAACTTTATGCTTCATTTAAATATCTCATGAATTAAGGAATAACTTGCTGACTGCTGTGATTTTCTTTGTTGAACATTCAAAGGGGCATCTCAAATAAACAGAAACACTTCTGTTTCCACGAACTAAACTTTTCCAACGGTAGTCTCATGGAAAAAATATGTCTAAATATAATATAATATAATTGAATCAATTAAACATTTCCAAGGGCATTTCGTTCCAGCATTTCCATGAGCCTCCCTATAAAATAATATAAACAGACATACCAAAACATTTCCAAGGGAAATGTGCTTCACCATTTCCATGAGCCTCACAATAAAAAAATATAAATACACCTAACAAAACATTTCCAACGGTAGTCTCATGGAAATAATATGTCTCACTTCTTTCATATTATTTCCAAAGGCTGGGGGTTATCTATTTCTATGGGATCTCAATAAAATATAGTATTCGGTATGCAAAACTATTTCCAAGGGCGGATAAGAACCATTTCCAAGGGCACACGTAGGGCATTTCCATGCGCTACTATTTCCATGGGACTGCCGTTGGAAATAGGTAAATGTGTCAGCAAACCCGATTTTATTTCCAAGGGCCCTTCCTCCCCTTGGAAACAGGGTATGCTACCCTTGGAAAAAGTTGGAATTCTAGTAGTGAATCGATCCAAACCGTTTAACATGATCTTCATATTAAAATATGCTTGGAGACCAAATTTTATATTTTTTTTGAATTTTTTTTATTATTTATTAAGTATTTTACAAAATAGTTATTTTCGTACTATTAAATTTTTGTACCCGTCTTAATAAATAGTAAAAAAAAAATTAAAAAATGTAAAATTTAATCTACAAGCACATTTTAATATATCAATCAAGTTGAACGGTTTGGATCAACTATTTGAGCTTTAAAAATGTAGAGTGTAATTCGGTGTCACCAAAAAATGTAATATATATATATATATGGCTGTCAGATGCATGCCTCTCCAGTAATACATATATGGATGTTTGCAATTTCGTCATTTGGGTTTTCCATTTGACATTAATCACCTTAATTTTCATGTGTTTCTTTTTTTTTTTTCCGTTAATTATTTTGTCTAATTCATTGCAGCTTTGTAATCCAAAAGAAGGCATATATGAAATCCTGAAATTATATAAATGCATGTCAGACAGAATGTCTGCACAGATCAATATATGTAGAGAGAGAGAGAAAAAAGAGAGAGTAAAATGTTATATATATTAAAATAAAATTGTGAGGTGGTTCGAGAGAAAGAGCAAGCTTTGACATAAAGATTTTATCTTTGGTGAATGGTGGTAGGATATATTCATGCAACTTTTAGTTTGGGCCATCTTATATATGATGATTAATAAGCGCAATTATAATGTTAACAGCAGGCGGATCGATAAGTGGGAACTGCGCTCATACACATCTCCCAATTATTCCCATCTAAATAACACCTAGAGAGAGAGAGAGAGAGAGAGAGAGAGAGAGGGCCCTAATTTATTAATTAATTAATGACATTGTGGTAGCTAGATAGATAATTAGTGATGAATATTTTGGCATGTTCAATTATGTTGGACCATTGATGAAATAATGAATAGCCTTAGCAAATAGCAACACCCATCAAAAGCCTTTCAAGGTCAACACAACACAACAGCCCCACAACCATCTAATATATAATATTATATAATATATATATATATATATAGCTTCCTAGCTTGGGTTCTCCAATAAACATCACGCTAATTAAATTCTACATATATATTTCAATAATTAATATTCATTCCGAAACTTTATTATTTCTCTTACATAATTAATGTAATTAGCAACTTTTTTTAACCTTTTATTTGGTTCATTGTATATAATTAATTTACAAAAAAAAAAAAAAAAATGACAGAGGCGTGGAGTGTTAAAGTAAAAAGTATAGGAAAATTTATGAACTAGCATGGCCACAGAAGATTTTTGCTCTCTTTTTAACACATCATTATTCATTGCCTTTACCATTACCATTACAGGTTGCTCTTTCTCGCTTTCTCTCTTGCCTCGGTCTTGCTGCTATTGGATTTGAATCACAGCGGACAGGTCAAAGAGATAAAAGCTGCATTTGGATCATAAAGAATACTAGAATAGTACCCAATTAATAACTATTTTTTTCTATTATTTCATGTTTGGATCATCTATTATTTTTAAGTTATTCCCGATATTAGTATTATTTTTGCTAATCTATCAAACAGATGAAATAGTGCTAATTATAAATTAGCACTATTCTTGTTATTTTCAGAATTGCATCCAAAGGCATTTAAAGAGTACTTCTCGATCTCAATGTATGGATGAAATATTTAAACCGGATTCAGCCGGAATCGTTTGCAAGTCTCAATTGGGGCTGGGCCGATAACATATAACATCTATGGGCCGGATTAGAGTGCTTAAAGCCGCAATTGTCGCTTCTTAATATCTCCTTAAATTTTAATTAATTAGCCAGACTTCAAGAATTACGTTGTTTTCAATAAATCTAGAAAGTAGTAAAAAAATGTTTATTTTTTTTTGTCGATTACCTTCTAGGTTTGATTGTATATGTACATAAGAGTAATAATTATGTAGAGGTGAGTTAATATCAAAACGTTTGTTTCCCAGCTGTGATGTAACTAATTTGTTTTTTAATTTTTAAAGTTCAAATGATCGATCCGAACCATTAAATGTGATCTCTATATTAAAATATTTTTGGAGATCAAATTTGACATTTTTTAAAAACTTTTTACTATTTATTAAGTCAGTTTTAAAATCGTTAATTTTAATAAACATTGAAAACAACAATTTTAAAACTGATTAAATAAATAGTAAATAAATTCCAAAAAATATAAAATTTGGTATCCAAGCATATTTTATTATAGATTGAATGTTGAACGGTTTTGATCGACTATTTGGACTTCAAAAATATAAAAACCGCAGCCTAGGAACAAACGTTTTGATATTAGCTAACCTCCAATTATGTATAATTAATAAAATATAATATAAACATGAAAAGTGTACAATTTTTTTATTCAAACTTTATTATCCAATTTGTCCTTAATTTTTTTAAATTAAAAATTGGTTGTTAATTATTATTTTTTTAAATTAGCTTGTTTTAGCTTTTTATTTGTATGAAATCGATCTTAATTTTTTTTTCATATAAAGGACGAAGACAAATATCAAATAGATCAACAATATTATATTAAATTGTTAGATGTATGCATATTATATTAGATTTTAAATGTGAACTTTATTTAATGTTTAGATATTGTCAAAATTATCAAAATAAATAATTGTCAACTGAATATTTTTTTAATAGTTTTATCTTAGCTATGTGTTGAGAAATTTAATTAAATAGAATAGATAAAGATAGATTAATTAATTAATTAGCCTCAAAGTAGGTAGTTTATATTGTTGGGTAATATGGAAAAAGTGAGCTAAAATATAACTTCAACTTTTTCCTAAAATAGATTTGTACCGTTGGAATTAATACCACCATCTCTATGTAACCATCAGAATTGAAAACTAAAAAAATTCAATTCATCATTTTAAAGCCTTTTTTTTGTTTTCGAAAGAAATAAAAGCTTATTATTTATTTTAATTTAAGATGGAGTTTAATAAGTTTAATGCATAATGCAAACTTGTACATGAGATAAAAGTGCATGTATAAAAATGCGGTACTTCATCTGAAATAGATATTTGTGATTGAAGGTGGCTGGTGCACGACGTAAACTAAATAAGTTGGTGGCAATTAAGCCTACTAATTAGAACTTAGTCTGTTCCATGAGAGAAAATACTTAGAATTAATGTAAGTGGTGGTCATGATCATATATATATATATATATGTCATCTCCTATATATACTTGTTGATTCTTACTTCGGAATTTAATGTTTTAGTATTCGTGAGATATGCAATTGTGTTATATATAGAGAGATAGAGAGAATGACTAATATTAAAATATTTGTTCTTGGAGAACAAATGATTCATTTTTTCTATTTTCAAAATTTAAACAATCAATTCAAACCGTTCAACATTTAATTTATATTAAAAGGTGCTTGGAGATCAAATTTTATATTTATTGAATTTTTCTTACTATTTATTAAGTCAGTTTTAAAATAGTTGTTTTCAATTATTCAGAAGTTTTTCACTGTTTATTAAAATCAGCAATTTTAAAACTGACTTAATAAATAATAAAAAAAAATTTTAAAATGTAAAATTCGGTCTTCAAGCACATTTTAATATAGATATCACATCTAACTATTCGAATCAACCATTTAGACTTTGAAAATCAGAAAGTCAATTAGTTACACTATGATTATGGAACAAATATTTTGATATTAGCTAATATATTTATATAGTGGAGATCGATATCTTGCAATTGAATTAATATGGGAAGCGGCCAATGAATGAAAAATATCTAAATCCTATTTAAAACCGATTTAATTTGGATTTGAGTAATGAGTAATGACTAGTGGAGTGGACGGCATGCACTAATTAATTTTGATTGACTACTAACTATATATAGTCTATAGTCTATAGGGGTGCATGGGTCGGCCCAAAGCAAACAAATCCTATATATATATATATATATATCAAGGTCCCACACATCACCACCGTCCATTGCTGCCCATTTCCATCCAAACCCTTCCAAATTCTAGACGATTATTGCTTAACCAATTAACGTCGATAGTCATGTATAAATATATTTTGTTAAGCAAAATTAATTATGCACAGATTTTAATTTGTACACCAGTTCATACTTGACAAAATAAAAATAGCACACATATTTAATATTTGCTAAACAAATTAATTTTAATAAAGTTCGTACTTGACTGAACATATATTTGTCCCGCTATTTGTTCGTTTTCACAAGTGTGGAATAAATTTGTATACTTCAATTTAACTAGATTATAAAAAATTATCATTTAAATTTATCAAAACTAAGAAGAAAACAAGTAAGAAACTGGCTTACTTTTATTCACAAATCTTTAAGGGATGGTTGAACAATTGTATGGACACTATATACTCATTTTTTTTAAATAACTAACATTTTAAGAACCAATATTAATTCTAATTGCTAAAAGTAATTAATGTTCTCTAGATCACAGCTTTAAAATCAGAATAAGAAGACGAATATTTAAAAGTGGAAAACTTGTATACTATTTTTATCTTAAATTTAATTGAATGACAATATATATACAAATCTCTATATTAAAAATGAAAGTTCGATCACCAACTATAAGCATTAACCATTTCAGACTTTCAAACTAGCTATCAGAGTAAAACACATATTGGGGAGATAATCATGTAAAATTTTTATACTAATTAAAGTAATTTTTATAGCATCTGTAACATTTTATTTAAAATTATATAAAAAATTAAGTACAAGTATATAAAATTTTGAAGATAAATGCATGAGGTGAAATTATAAAGTTTACAGTATACATGTTTTTGTATTATATGTTAATTAAAGAAGAAGAAGAAGAAGAAGAAGAAGAATTAAGAGGAGTAAAGGTAAATAAACCTACCGTGTCTATCTATCTATCGAGTATCTGTAGCGTAATATATATGTTGCAGTTGCACTGACACTACAGAAGTCAGAAGAAAAGGAAAAGAAAAAGGAAAGATACTTTTCTTTAACGCCACATTTTCTGTTATTGCTCTCACAATCTGGAATTCTATCTGGATCTCATCTAAAATGACACCGACCCTCCACCCGAAATACCATATATATATATGCTTATTTATTTATTTATTTATTTAGATATGTATTATAGAATCAATAAAATCGTAACATTATGCATGGAAAGCACATACACACATTTTAATTAATTCATAATTAATAAAAAGACAATTTGAGTATATACAGATGAAAATTTATCTCAGCTTTAATTTCAATAATCAACAATTCAAGTAAGCACCAAAAATCTGATTTAGCAAGATTGTTAATTATCTATGTTTCAAACATTAAAAGATACCACATATAATAATTAATAGAGAGGTTAGAGAGGAAAGATATGAAACTAGTACCGCAATCATTTGAGTACGTAGTGTGAGTAGTGATTAATTGCTTGTTTAGTAGTAGGCGGTGACTAAATCGTTACGAACAGACTTGTCATAAAGTTGTTTGCAGATAAAACCGACTAATCAGCTGATTTGTAATCGTCCGTTTACATTATTATTAGGTTTTTTTTTTCATTTATATGTTATATGTACTATTTTGCATTGTCTTATCTAGATCTTTTCTAAATGACAATTTTATGAAACTCAATTAATTAACAAGGAAACTAAGTTAGAATAAATTTATTTGATACCTTTGATGAGTTAAATTAATCATCTTTTTATGAAACTCAATTACTTATCAATATCTCTGTCAGACATACTGTCATGTAAACCACTGATAAATTTATGCTAAGGTTCTGTATAACTTTTAGTAGTGGCTGTGTGAATGATCCGCTTAAAACGGAACTACATGGAAATAATGTATCTGATACATCCGTGTGCTGTCCACTCCGAACTGTTTCCCATGTTACCGCAGTAGAAATATTATTTTTACTCTTTTTTTTTTTTTAATCTCTAATCTCTTCTGCTTTTATCAAATGATGCAAGTTGCAAAGTCAGAGAGTTGAAACACGAAACAAGTGTCTCGTAGTCATTGCATCAATTGATTGCATCCATTTAGGAAGGAAACGAAACTTTCCCTCTTATGTAGGGGAGTGCAAACGGATCGGATACAGATCGGATAGTGGTAAAATCATATTTGTATCTGTTTTTATTTTTCAGATACTGATATGAGTCTGATATTAAATGGATATAGATACGGATTGGATATTAAAAGAATACAGATATCTGCATTTTATAATAGTGAATAAAATAAAATTTTCAATTATATTTATTAACACTATATATTGTATATCTACTATTTAGATACGGATAATTAAAATTAAAAATCATATTTGTATCTGTATCCTCATGGATATTCGGATATCCGTATCCATTTGCATCCCTATTTAAATATATATATATATATATATATATATATATATGGTTTTATTCAGATAATAATATTCCATAATGAGTAGTTGACTTGGGAGAAATTTTTTGTAAAATTAGAAATGGGGCCGCCGTAGGTTTGTTTGACAAAGTTGGGTCTGAAGACGTAATAAGCCCACGTAAAATTAAGTTAAAAAAAGAAGGGCCTAATAAGTCCAATTTGGGCTCATTTAACAGATAACACACCGCATGATATCTGTTAAATGAGGTTCCAGCCACGTGAAGATTCACGAGCACCGCCGCACCTATTCTACCACGTGTCCATATTAACCTCGGTCTCACTCTCAGACTCAAAAGCAAGCACCACACCGACTTAGACTTCATTTTCTTTAAACCAAATCTCATAATTAATTAATTAAACGCTAGCTGTGAAGTTTATTTGACTGAGTTGAAAACATTTGTACTGCTACTGCTACTGCCCCTTGTCTTATTAATTAATTGCCTCATTGGAAACAGCATCGCACGTCCACAAATGTGAACGCCACCATCTTCTTTTCTTCCTTCCTCAAGAGTCAAGAAGAATAATTAAAGCCTCTCAAACGCTGCAGATTTCATTTCATTTCATTTCATTTAATCCCTATTAGTCGTTCACAAATTAATAACGCGTTTTCCCTTTTAATTAATTACTTCAAGTTTAATCATTCAACGATCATATCACGACATCTCACATCTCACCACCACTTTTAATCCAGACAAAAAGTTTGATACCCATCTTTTTCCAACCTCTCTCTCTCTCTCTCTTTCTCTTTCTTCTTCTTCCTCCTCCTTGCTTCACAAATCATAATCACAAGAGAAGGACTTAAGGAAGCAAATTAAGTAGGAAACAGAAATATATATATATATATAGATCAAAGGAAGGAAGGAAGGAAGGAAGGAAGCCATGAACGGCATCAGTGAGGCCCAAAACGCCATGATGCACCAAATGCAATCAAACCACCACGCCAATGGAAACTACCATCCTCACAATTTCTCCACTGCCAATGCCAATGCCAATGCCAATGTTTTTCCTCCTGAGCAACCCAATGCTATGAATAATGGTAACAACATTAATGTCAATAACAAAAGACCCGGTTTACCGCCAACCCCACCCAACCCCTTCACATCTGCACCATTGCACTCACGCTCTAGCTCACAACCTAATTCTTTCTTCTCTCTTGACACCATTCCCCCATTGACACCTTCTCCTGCTCTTTCTGATGCCTCAGGTGACACCTCCATGGAAGAACATGAACCAAACCCAAAACAAAACCCAACCTGTTTGGGGTTGCCACCTCGTAAAGCACACAGGCGGTCGAGAAGTGACGTTCCTTTTGCTTACTTCCAATCTGGGGCCCCACCATTGCCACCTCCGGCTAACTGGGGACTCGGGTTTGACACCGGTAGTGGCACTAAGGCAGATCAAGGAGAAGGCAGTGATGACTTGTTCAACTCCTACTTAAATTTGGATGGTTTAGATGCACTAAATTCCTCTGATCATGAGAAGCATGATGACATGGACAGCCATGGTAGCAGCATGAGAACAAATGGTGCTGAGAGCAGTGAGAATGAGTCGGAGAACAGTGCTAATGAAAGCGGCGGTGCTAACAATGGGATTAATCGGCTATGGCCAAATTATGGTACTGATCAAAAGAAGGAATTAGGACTGAAGAGATATGCAGCTGGAGAAGCAGCTCCTGGTGCTGCAAAATCCCGTCATGCGAGAAGCCTTTCGATGGATAGCTTGATGGGCAAGTTAAACTTTGCAGATCCGTCGACATTGCTGATGAGCGGCATACCACAAGCTCAGACTGGGCACCGGAATGGGATCAGTTTGCATGGCAATGGAAGCAGTAATAATAATAATAAGTTCAGCTTGGAGTTTGGAAGTGCTGAGTTTACAGCTGCTGAGATGAAGAAGATCATGGCTGATGAGAAGCTTTCCGAGATGGCGTTGGCTGATCCTAAGCGCGTCAAGAGGTAATTATATATAAACTAATGTTGAATCATAATTAATTAATTAGAAGTGAAAGTGATTGAGCAATTAAGCTACAACGTAACGTAACTTAATTGCATGCAGGGTTTTGGCAAACCGGCAATCGGCTGCTCGTTCAAAGGAACGGAAAATGAGGTACATTGCGGAGCTGGAGCACAAGGTACAAATCTTGCAGACGGAGGCTACAACACTCTCTACACAACTCACACTTATGCAAGTATGGAGCTTATTTTATATGATGAGCTAGATATTAATTACATTATATATGATGGTTTATCTTAATTAATTTGGAAATACGATCGATGCGTGCTCCAAGCTAGGATTATGTTGATCAGTTATATATATATGAAAAAGATACCATACCTTAATTAATGCTGTATGTATATATATGTATGAAGTTAAAAGCATGCTTTATGGTTTGAATTAATGAATTGGTTTTGGTTTTGGTTTTGGTTTTGGTTTGCAGAGAGACTCAGCTGGACTTTTGAACCAAAACAATGAGTTGAAATTCCGGCTTCAAGCCATGGAGCAACAGGCACAACTCCGTGACGGTAATTAGAATTGCATCAATTAATTAATTGTTTCTCTACTAATTAATTAATTGCTTTCTAAAACTTCATCTAATTGCATCAATGAACTTAACAGGTATCAAAACTGAAAAACAGATTAATTTCAACCAGTTGTATATATATTGATTAAAAATAAAAATTCTGACCTCTCAATATTGTTGTTTGTTAGCACGTACGTATGGTACTTGTAATAATTAATATAATCTCTTTATATTATTGACGAAATAATCTTGACAATGATTTATCAAATAAATAGTTATCTGCTGATGCTGTTGAATTGTTAGTTGACTGCATTTAAACTATGTATAACATTTTAAACCCAGACCAAGTCAATTAAGTTTATTAAGCAATTAAGTAACTACTTCCCTCAATAGGACCAAGGTCCATGCTTGGCACTAAGTATATATATATATATATATATATATGCGTTGACAAAGATAAAAATATATAAGCGCATTTTTTAATTATATTGTAAACGTGGCAAATCTTGATATTGTAATTGTGACAATTAATATATTCTTTTGAGCTTGAATTATATATATGAACGATGTTAATTAATTAGCTTTGAAAAAATATATATAATGTAGCACTAAATGAGGCGTTGAGCGGTGAAGTTCAGAGAATGAAAGTAACATCTACAGATCAAATGGGAGAATCCTGCTCTGTAAATATCTTGTCCCAGCAAGTGCATAATCGAATATTTGAACTGCAGCAACAAGAGCAGCCAGCATTGATTCCATTTTATCAGCTACAGCAGCCACAACAGAGTCAGAATGGCACACCAACAAATAATGACGACTCGAACAAGTAATATTTAAGTTTATATATATATCATGTCGATCAAATCGAATTTTTAACTAATTAATTCTTTTGTATTCCTTTTTCCTTTCAAAGTTCTTTCTTGTAAGTGTATGAGAGGGCATTTGTTTTGCAATTTTCTTAACTTGTATTTTAAGAACTATTTTTGTTGTTCAGATTGGTTCATTAATTAATTGTAATCCATTCAGCATTAGACTAATTTCCATACAATATATTGTTGATAGCTTCTCTCAAAAACTTACTGTTTAATTGTCAAATTAGCATTTCACTGCAAACAGAAACCTTGACCTTGCAAGGACATAGTGTACAGGGCTACAACACAGTTCTATGAAAAAAAAACGCTCAATAATTTCAGTTCAAGATTAGAGACAAAAGTTCCACGAGTAAAACACTAGTTTCTACCTGTTCTAAATAATGACAACTAATAACAAGTGTTTTACTTCTATATAACCGCATAACAAGGTGCAAATCAAGCCGACTAGAGAACTTCACTCAGATGATTAAGAACGAAGAAGAAAAGCCAATACTTTACAAAAAGAAAAACTAAAGATTCTGGTAGTACTCGCCTCATATTTACAAATAATCAACAACATTTATACTCACCCAACGGAATCTTTCATCGTATCACCATCTTCGTCATTGTCCCCTTCCTCAGTCTCTGCGTCAGAGATGTCACTCCCTTTGCCGACCCCACCAGCAGCTGAGAACTTGTGTCGAAACTCAGGATCAACAATTTCAATCATTGCATTCAGTCTTTTCTGCTCCTTGGTTAACTTCCCTTTACTGCTCTGGCTGCCTAAGCAGATCAATGCATTGGCCACAACAGCCTCAGCATCCTGTGCCTTTCTCGGAGATTCGTTTTCACCATTTACTGATGGGGCTGTGCTAATTGCCCAGCTACCAACAGCTTCTGAAGTGATAAGATCAGCAGTTTGTACCTGACACTGCTCAGTTTCCTCCTCCAGCCTTGCTTCTGCTTCTACTTGTACTTTTTCAGGCAGCAAGTTTTCTACAGGATGGGTTTCCTCCTCATCAAGCTGCATCGTCTCCCCTACTACTATATTGCAGGATTTATCACCCGCTTCGCTCTCAGTCTCAAGGATCCGCTCTGAAGTGATAAGATCGGCAGTTTGTACCTGACACTGCTCAGTATTCTCCTCCAGCCTTGCTTCTACTTGTACTTGGACTTCTTCAGGCAGCAAGTTCTCCACAGGATGGGTCTCCTCATCAAGCTGCATCGTCTCCCCTATTACTATATTGCAGCATTTATCACCTCCTTCGCTCTCTGTCTCAAGGATCTGCTCTGTATCAGTCACAGCAACACCACCATCAACATTTGCAATTAACACTCGATCAATGCTGGTGCACTCCAGGTCTTGTGTGTCATTGCCATCACCATTCTTCTCAGTGGTGTTTGTGTCTTCATCAGCTGAACCAGTGTTGCTAGAATCTGCAACACACTCCTGAGAAACTTCCCTACTACCAGTATTTGGGCATGTATCTTCTTCATTCCTAGTATTATTTACTATTCTTCGAGGTGTCTGGTTTAGGTCAATATTAGTGAACGTGTTCTCATAGTGCTCTTCGTCCTCCAAAGTCCTCTGCATGGCCTTCAGTTGCTCTTGTTGTTTTGCAAATAGTGCAGAAATTTCCTCTGTTGTTGAGTAGAAAGCACGCAATTGAGTCTCTCTGCAGCATACCAAAGGACACTTGTAAATAACAATGCCACATGACAACATTATTTAAAGAACAAAAAAAATGAGTATAGAAGTTCTTTACCTTAAAATTAACCGTTCCCTAGCACCTTGAAACCTCTGTTTCTCCATTGATAAATCTTGAATTGCAGCAGCTATCTCAAGCTCAAGAGCAGAGATCTTGGCCCATGCTTCTACCCGGGCTACCTGCTAACAAATGTGCATAGAATTGTTGGCTTGCAATAAAAAAATGCCCAAGTAACCCGTTCAAGCAAAAGACTGTATGAGTTGCCAATTGCCAGATATTGACTGCAATGCTCTTATGAATGCAAGAAGGGGAGATATACAGTACCATAACATGCTTGACAAAAGAAGAAAAAGGCCTATAACAAATATATTGTCACAAGATTTACCTAGGTATTTAGAATAGCAATTTATCAGACGTCCCCAAAACACAAGTACTTATGTTAGCCGGAAGTTGCACCTTGGCATGCCTTTTTAAATGTAGATTAGTAAAGAATGTCTACCTTTTCATTTTCAAGCTCATCCTTCAAGGATCTCAGTTCAGACTCCAAAGCTTCACATCTCTGCAAATATATGCAGACAAAATAATGTTATCCTAATTAATCTAAGAATTTAACTTACTTTGTATGTTTAAACCATAGGTTGCATAAGAATCATCAAGATTTTATATACAAACCTTTTTGCTGTTAGTAGAAACAAGCTGTTCGTCTTGGACCTGAGATTCCAATTGCCTAGCTTTCTTTTCAGATGTTATTAGGTTTTCCCTAGCATCCTCCTGCATGGCAAAAAAAAAAAGGAAAACGTAAGATGCAAAATTTGTTTCAGAATATAAAATTAGTAAAATTATACAAGATCAAGAGCTGTACCAATTTGGATCGCAGTGTTTCTACAAGCAAACGGCTTTCCTTTTCACCGTCCTGAAGAGAGCACCAAAACAAATTGATAAGTGATGGCGCCTTAGTATCTTTCAATGCCTTTTCTTTATGTCGAAACTTCTTATGCAGGGAAGAAAGAAAAGAAAAAGAAAAAAAAAAGGAGAAAGGAAACAACCTGAAGCTTAGTAATAACTTCTTGCTGCTCCTTGTGTTGTCTCTGGTATATATTTGCTTGCCGCTTAGTTTCTTCCTTAGCCTCAGCTTGCACCTTCTCTAATGCAAATTTTAGATCTTCTGTGGCCTTTTCCCTTTCCTCTCTTCTCAGTTTCCGTTCTTCCTCTAATTGTTTTTCAAGCTCAGATATTGTAGCTTTCTGACTGCTTATGAAATATAACTTCAAATGTGATGTGCAAAAGCATTATATATTCTATATAAAGGGGTATGCTGCTAGAACAAAGTTGTTACCTAAGAATTATTTCATCAGCATCTGCACATGATTGCTTCAATGCACTAAGTCTTTCATTCAGATCTTTTGTGGAGGTTTCTAACTCCACCTTTGCAGTGTTTAGTAAATCCAGCTCTTTATGTTTCTTGTCGAGTGCATGTTTGAGCTCTTTTATATTTTTATCAAAAGAGCTAGATATAGTTTCTTTCAATTCCTTAACTTCCTGCAACATCAAATTTGATTTCGTACCTTATTAAAATACTAACCATCAATTATAACTAAAACATCAAACCTAAATCATGATCAGACTTACATTTTCATGACGAGCTAAAGTTTCACGATTTCCATTTCTCAAGTTTTCAATTGTTCGGACATGTGACTCGAGTTGCTGCCTGAGATCCTGACCATATTGAAATTGAGATTTATAAGACAGAAGAAAGAAATTTGGATTTTGACTAGAAAATTTTCATCAATGTAAACAAAAAGATACCGAGTTAGATCTTTGAAGGCTTCTGACATCATCAAGAGAAACAGGTCCATCAGCAGAACCAATTCCAATTCCTTTCTGCCTTTTGCATTCAGAAGTTACTTCTTCTGTTGAACACAGTCCAAAACTTATTGTTGGGAAAAGACCCAAAGAAAGCCCATTTGTCAGAATAGTAAAACTAAAGTTTCTTGATGAACCTACATTACCTCGTTGTCTTTTCAAAGTAGGAGTGTCATTATCTAACAGCCTGGCTCCGCATACTTCACGGTATACATATGCATAGGATTTTCCTAAATTACAAGCATATTTATTAATCATAATACAATAGAAAGTCAATAAAAAAAAAAATCAATATTTTATTTTCCAAAATCTCTTATAATTAGAAAACAATATCATGTGCTAGAGATTTCAATCAGACAGGCATTTGATCGAATTTTGAAATTCAGCAAAGTGATAAAACATAGTATACCGTCATGTGGTGGAGCAGCAAAAGAAAGGATGTCACCATGGCAAAGCCTGTGAGGCAAACCTTTTGTAAGCTTACTCCAGTTGAGATATGTTCCATTTGTACTGCAACATATAACAACAAACAAAAGATACATTTAGTTGATATGAATACCAAAATATGGTAAAATAACACAACCTGAGAAACATATCTGGATTAGATACAAATTGAGAAGATAGTTAGTTAGTTAGTTAGTTAGTTAGTTAGTTATAATACCCAGTGAAATAAGGAGCAGTAATATGATTGCTGAGTAATGTAGCAAACCTGGTATCGTTGACAAAAAAATTGGAGGATGGGGTTTTGTAAATATGGCAATGTGTTGCACTGATCTGAGCACTAATAATCTGGAATCTAGAATCCTCAACACAACGCCCAATTCTATGTCCATTCGAGCTCAATTGAATATTCATACCACCCTAGTATCAAAACAATAATTAAGTATTAGGGTTTATGGTTTGCCTTTGTCCTTTGTCCTTTGTCCTTTGAGGAGGAAGAGAAATAAAGAAATAGAGAATGAAGAATGAAGATATTCTACTAAGGAAGGGAAGGCAAGGCAAGCTTACTACTTACCTGGTTCCGCTGGCGAGCAGTGTGAGAGATGGCGGTGAGAACTCCCCAGACGCCAGGGATCTGTAAGGGTTCGTCGGCCAACTTTTGCGCGACGGCGCGAATCTCTTCTTCGGTGACGCGCAAGCATTTAGGAAATCGCGGGGATTCCTCGCCCAGGCCACCGCCATTTGACGCCGCCTCATTTTCCTGCACCGAGGCCACCGCCATTTCAGAAAGGTTCCCACCAAACCGCCGTCTCCACGCCTGGCTTTAAAAGCGGGACACACACAGAGACAGACAAGTGGGGCCACTTTTGCAAAAAATAATATTCTCATTTGAGTAAAACAAATCCGTATCCTCAGCATTAACTCAAAAGATTCCCTCTTTGAGTTAATAAATCTCAAACTTTCGATCAGTCTTAAAATTCATGTAGACTAGATTCGTACTAATATTAAGAGGGGAATGGCTACAGTGCTATGGATAGCATAGAGGACTCCGTGCAACAGTTTAAAATTTGAGTTTTTAAAATTCTAACAGTCAATCCGAACTGTTAGATGTGTTCTCTATATTGAAATGTGCTTGGAGACCAAATTTTATATTTTTTGAAATTCTTTTACTATTTATTAAGCCACTTTGAAAATCTGAAAAAACGGGTGAACAGTAAAAAATTCTGGACCATCGGATCAGCGATTTTCAAAGTGGCTTAATAAATAGTAAAAAAATTCAAAAAATGTAAAATTTGGTCTCCAATCACATTTCAATATGAAGAACACATTTAACGGTTCGGATCGATCGTTAGAATTTTAAAAACTCAAATTTTGAGCCGTTGCACGGAGATCCTCTATGCTATCCATAGCACCGTAGCCATTCCCTATTAAGAGGCCTTCTATGTTATAGCCAGAAGCTAAATTGGCTCCATTTAAAATTAAACGGTTGAGATTCATTAACTCAAAAGATTACCTTTTAAGTTAATGCAGATAATACACGTTCGAGTAGAACTTGGGTGCTCTTAAGTTCATTGAGCTCTTTTTTTTTTTTTGAAATCTTCATAAAAGCTGTGAAGTTGTGAGAAGGAATCGAACTCTCGACTTTTTGGTACAACAGCCCTATGACTTTTTCCTAGTCAACTGAAGTTCACCGAGCTCTCTCTTGTGAACTTAACTCTAAAATCTATCGAATTCACTTCAAACGACAAATTCAAACATTCAAAAACCTTCTATCTTAAACGTGTCTATATACAAAAAATAAATTAATTTAAAATTAATTTTGTATAGAGTCAAGTAGTCAAAAGGTGTCCAAAAAATGAATGCATTAAAATTAATTTATAAACCTTATAATTTTGACCACTTGCCTTGATACTAAATTAATTCTAAACTTTAAAATTTTCACATGTAGATGCATCACTCATAAGATAAAAGGATTTCAATAGTTTGAATAATCCGATAAGTTTTAGAATTGATTTCACAAAGAGGCTTGATGAACTTAAAGAGCACCCTAGTTTTACTCCTCATTTTAAATATTTTTTTGTTTATTTAGGCATAGAAATCTGAATTTATTTAGACACATATTCTCGGTATACACCAGATTATATTATATATATTAATTAGTCATGATTTTTTTATTTTTTAAATATCATTTAAAAATTTTGAATTTTTTTTATAATTAATTTATCATGTTTTCATTTCTTTCTATTTTTTTTACATGTTATTTGTCATGTAATATGTCATTTTTGTTTAAGATTTTTTTTATAAATATATGTCAAGGAGATAAAAAAAATTGTCTTTATGTGTATGTGTAGATGTCATTTAAAAAATATTATTTGTTATTTAGTCCAACTTTTTTTTTATAAAAATGTATTATCTTGTATAAATTTTTTTTCTCTCATAGACACAATACTAGTAATCAATTAAATGTGCCATATTAATAGGTAAGTTTAGCTACCGGATCGATGGAAAAACTGAATAAGCATGCATCTTAAGTTAAAAAGTCAAATCTGGATTATTATAGTCACTCAAATAAAAGTTTAAAATCGGATTCTAGAAAGGGGAAATGAAAAACAATATTTGTTTTACTGGGAAATTAAGATATTTTCAAATTCTAATGTAAGAAATTAAATATTTAGAATCTTTTGATGAATATAATAACAATTATCCTTATAATTTTTTAATCAAGCATATTTAATCTAGTTTGTGAAACAACCGACTCATAATTAAAAATATTCTTCAATTGAGGCACAATATAAAAACAATGCATTTAATCATTACTCATTATATGTTACATCCATTAAAATATATAAATTTTCTTAAGATGAAGCATATTTAATGATGGGATCCATTGATAATTAACGGATTAGTTTGATAATTTTGGCAACCATAATTTTTGTTTTTAATCCAATAAGCGAATCGTAATCTATACTTCATACACATTGCACACAAGAACAAATGCTGAAATAGTATGCAACTTTCACTGTTGTTTAAAAGACGTAAAATTTGCAACAATCCATATTTATGGCATTTTATAGAAGAACAAGTGACATTGAAATTGCATGAAAATTGAATCAAATCAATTTATAAAGAAAACAACATTTTTATAATGTTTGGCATGAATTAAAGTTATGTTATCAATGTTGTCGACATGGCAAAAATGACTAAATTTCTCCTGGATCGTGTCACAAAAGTCAGTTTTTAGTTTATTAAAATTTACTTAACAACAGGCTGTTATTCAGAACTTTAATGGATTTAAAATTAAACCAATTGGCAAATAATGGCATTGAGGGTTAAGAATTAAATTAATTGGGTTAAAGTTTGAATGAGAAGGAAAATGAAATGGGGCTATTTGAAATTAATAAAAGAATCCATTAAATTCCGTAGTGTGTGTGTCTGAGTGCGAGATTCCAAATCAACTATTTTTGTGTCTTTTTCATTGAATTAAATTATATTCTCATTAGTTTTCTAATTTTTTGGAAAAAATAGGCAAAAAAACCCTTCCATTATATAAAAAGAACCATACAGTGTCTAAAAGAGAGAGAAAACAAAATGTAAAACTACTCCGAAAAAATCAGAGCTATGATAGGTCTCAGCCGCACATCCGGCATCCTTAACTAGATACTAAACCCCAAGATTGATGTCAAGAGGTAGTACTAAGGTTTCAGCCTTTTATTATCGCATCATTGACCCTAGGCACAACACAAGTACATCCGCACCTAAAACCCAAAATAAAGGCAGAATCTCTTGTCAACTAACATAGCAACATGCACAGTATTAATCACAACCAAAGGGATATAGTATCAACAGGGTAACAGCCCATTTATTACATATAGGAGCAAACACACATATGAGAGCCCCAACAGCAAGCTAGTAGTTTTTTTTTTTTTGAAGGTTAGTGGCTTTAAATGCCAACTAACAATTTCATTGATAAGAAAAACGAACTCACAGTAGTTGCCGCAAACATACTGGCATCAAGCAAGGATTAGGTGACCATCATAGTTGGCACCACTATCTCAGTGGGACTATAAGGCATCTCTAAAGCAAGCAAAGGGGGGAGGGACTGAAGCGGCACCATGTCTAAGTCCTCAGGGGTCCAAGACTAAACAAACTACATCATATACCGCTTTTTAGTACCTGTCCAATAATCCAGCAAAGAACAAATAAGTAAAAGCAGCTGTCTAATTGTAGGAACAGGTTTATTGTCAAAACATACAGAGTTCCGAGTTTTCCAAATACCCCAACAAATAGCACTTACAACTATTAACATTGCTTCTCTTTGTTTGAGAGGCAAGGATTGAACCAAGGATTATATATTTTCTAAAGAATTCCAATCACCATAAGTTTTGGAATTGGCTCATCCAAAACCAAATTTGAGAAATGTAGGGGCATTTGAGAAAAAGATGCAAGGTTGATTCAATGGCATAGTTACAAAAAAGACAATGCATATCCTCTTACCACTTTTTTTGTGACAACACATCTTTGGTGATGATTTTATTTCTAAACAACAGCCACATAAAAATCTTTATTTTCAACGGCACGGGAACATGCCACCACATTTCAGCAAAGGGAGCTTGGACCCCTCTAAATGAGAGGAATCTGTATAATGAAGTTGTAGAAAATTGCAATTTGGAGTCCCATTTCCATTTAGGCAATCTGGAGAATTATTTAACGAACAAGAATTAATGATGGCAACAATTGTATGCCATGCAAGTTCCTGCGAAACCTCAACATGGTCCCTCGAGACTCAATGACCTCCTGTACACAAACAAATGGGTTAGAACACAGATAAAAAAGATGTGGGCATGTTGTGGAAAGAGGGCACTCTGAGTACCATATATCTGTCCAAAACTTAACGGTTTGGTCATCTCCAATCTGAAAAGTACAGCTCAATAGTCCTATGTATCGCAACTTAGTTACCTCTCTCCAAAAATGAGACATATTTGTTAGCGGGGTGTGAGAATTATATTTTCTTTGTAACAAATGTTTTCAAAGACCCGAGTACATAGGATTAGTCCATTTCCACCACCATTTATTAAGTAAAGAAACATTAATGAGATGTAAGTCTTTTACTCCTAACCCACCAAACTCCTTGGGATAACATACTAAATCCCAATTTACCAAAGAAATTTTTTTCGGAGACCGGCATTACCTTGCCACAAGAACTGACATTGAATGTGATTAATCTGTTTTCTGATTTTTAGCGGCATTTTATATAAAGATAACATGTATAAAGGAACTGTAGATAAAATAGAGTTTACCAATGTTAGTCGACCCCTGATAGAAAGCAGATTACCTACCCAACCTTGCAACTTGTTAGTGACCTTATCAATAATGCAACTCCACTCAATTGTAGTCAATTTTTTTTATCTTTTAAGGGAACTCCCAAATATTTCAAAAGTAGTTTAGAAATTTTACACCCAAAAATATCTACAAGCACAGCCCCATCAGTAAGTGAAATATGTAAAGGAATGAGTTCAGTTTTCTGAAAATTAATTTTGATACCTGACAAAGCTTCAAAATAGTACATAATCCAAAGAGCACATTCTATATTACGAGGAGATGCCTTCGAAAATAAAATAGTATTGTCAGCGTAATGGCAATTAGTTATACTATGACCATTATCCAACCTAGACTTAAGTCCCCGAAGGAGAGCAACTGACCTGCCTTTATTAAACATTCTACACAAAACATCACCAACTAACAAGAAAAGACAGGGAGACAGTGGGTCACCCTGTCGGACACCTCGTTTGCAAGAAAAATAAGGAGATAAAACCCCATTAACATTGATACAAGTAGAGCTACTATGTAATAATTGGAGAGTCCAAGAGACCCATTTAGAATCAAACCCTCTAGTAACTAAAACTTCTGTTACAAATTGCCAATTGACTTTATGGTAAGCTTTTTCTAGATCAATTTTCAACACTACTCCCTCCTCTTTAGTTTGTTTACAAAAGTGCAATAACTCATGACTTAAAACTACATTATCTAAGATATAACAGCCTCGAACAAATGCCACTTGGGTGGGGTCTACAAGTCTATCCATAATCGATTCTAGTCTCATAGCAAGCAGTTTAGAAATGATTTTTAAACTACAATTAACTAAACTAATGGGCGATATTGTTTAATATGAGTCACTTTCTTTTCTTTAGGAATAAGACATATAACAGCCCTGTTAAGTTGTGCTAAGGAAACTTTATTATCAGCAAAAGCATTAACTATAGTACAAATGTCACTTTTCTCAATATCCCAAAAGTGTTGATAAAAACCAAATGGAATGCCATCAGGTCCAGGGGCACCTGATGGGTCAGAGGTAAAAATAGCATGCTTAACTTCCTCCTCAGTAAAAGGAGCAACTAATAAGGAATTTTCAACAGTAGTGACTTTCTCATTATCATCCCAAAAATCAGATTATAATTGGGCACCTTTGAGACTAGAAATTCCCAAAATCATTAGTTTTCCGATCAGTGCATATTAATGGAAGAAAGTTTAGAATTGACTCTTTTAGGGCCTGTTCGGCGGGCACTGGAAATGGACATGGGCACGGGAGTTGAACTAAAAATTACTGTTCCAGCGGCAAAAAAAAATTAGTTGAATTTTATTTTTCTGCGGGAACATTGGAGCGGCCGAACAGGTATAAGCTGTGTCGGATTTTGTCATGAACAAAAATATAGTCTGTCACACTTGCGCATCGAGTGACGGGTTGTTTCACGTGATGTGTGACTTATAAAGTAATATGTTTATATGTTTAATGTGAAAACAGAGGAATAATATCTTTGAAAAATTATATAAACAACATAGGAAAATCTAAATGGAAAATTAAATCTAAACTTTTAGAAGAAACGAAAATTTTGAGGCACACCTATGCCACATATTACCAACACCAATCCCTTCCTTTATATATTTATTTTAGGGGGAATTTCACGTATACCCCTCAAAAACTTCAAAATTACGTATTTTCCCCTCTAAATTTTAAAATTACATATTTCTCCCTCTAAACTTCAAAAATTCACATATTTACCCATTTTATTATATTTTATATTAAAACACATTCTAAATTAATAAAATACCCATTTTACCCTTTAATAAAAAGTATAAAATGCCCCATCGAATTGAAATTTAAATCTGAAGGGTTCCTCTACCGTCCGGTTTGTTCGCATCATAATAAGATATGTTCGTGTTCGCTTCAAGATTCGTGCTGATGTAGTGCGCACGTATCTTAAAGCGGTTTTGATATGCATGCATTGCATCAATATCTGTGCACGTTGTTTCAATATTCGTGCGTGCTCGCTTCAAGATTCATGCTGATGTAGCATACAGATCTTAATGCAATTCAGACATTAGAGGAACCTTTTAGATTCAAATTGGAGTCAGATGGATGTTTTATGATTTTTAATAAAGGGTAAAATGGGTATTTTATGAATTTAGAATGTGTTTTAATATAAAATATAATCAAATGGGAAAATATGTGAGTTTTTAAAGTTTAGAGGGGGAAATATGTAATTTTGAAGTTTTTGAGGGGTATACATGTAATTCCCCCTTTATTTTATTAGATCAATTTGTCAAACCAATCACATCTTCCAACGTATTGCATCGTCTCCTCTCTTTTCTCTAGTTCCCTTCCTAGCGGGCCCCACTCCCTCTCTCTCTCTCTCTCTCTCTCTCTCTCTCTCTCTCTCTCACTTACTGCGGACCCCACCCACGTGCCACGTCCCTCTCCATTTCCTTGTACCGCTCTTCAACCCTGTTTTATCCGAATTTCGAATCCGAATTTCCTTCTATCTACCGCTCTTTCTCGTTTCATTCTTTTCGGAAAACCCTAGTGTCTACTGTCTACTGATCGGAATATCTCCTCAAAACCTAAAACCCCAGTGCTCTCCCCTCTCGCATCTCACTGTACATCAATGGAAGAAGACTACGATCCGCTCTCGCATCTCTCCACCGCATTGTCTCTCCTCCCTCGCACACTCGCCGATATCGGCTTTTCCCTCCCCCTCGCTTTGTCCGAGGTGGACCAGATCGATGCTTTTTTCGACCATATGTACAAAGTTCTGGTACTCTTTACCTTTAACTCTTCCTCCGCATCCTGATCATATATCTTGATGTATTTTAATGCCCTTCAAGTGCCATAAGTAACTGTCATTTATCTCTCTACCTTTCAGATCTGATAGGTCTATGTATACCTTAAGCCCCCTGTTTAGCTTTTATTTTGGAGTTTGTTTGGTTTTTCTGGAAATGCACATGTAATTATAAATCGATTAGATGTCTTTCTTGCGCCCCCACCCTTACTTTCCCTTCATTACATTTGTATGTAAAGTTTGCCTAACTATGAATTACTGAACAGATTCAGAAGGAGAGGAAAGGGCATAATAAACAAATCCCTTTTGAGTTTTTTTTGCTTTATCAGTTTATAATTAGCGGGTTATATAATCTAATTTGTAAACTGATTTCATATTTTATGTCAGCAAAAGGACCCAAAGTCTGACAACAAGAGCCTTGAAAAATGTCCAGGCCCAAATCCAAACATCACAGAGAAAGAGGGGGATAAAGCTGGGAAAAAATGTTCTGTGGGGAAAAATCAGGTCTGCAATTTAGCATCCTTGGAACCCATGGTAAGGCTTATCCGTGCATATGATATTCTGCTTGTAACTGAAACTTATCCACACACACAGAAGGTACTTCAATGTACCTGGGGTGGAGGCTGAATTCTTTTACTATAGGGGTCAATATATATGCACAAATTACTGATTATCTTTTCTTAGAATGATATGGGGGTCAGTTTTAGAAAATTTGTAAAGAAGTATGGGTTCAGATAAGCACATATATAACATTTTTATTTAAAATATGTCATTTGTTTGAATTTACCAAAGATCAGAAAATCAGGCGACAGTAGTTTCTGATGTGTCTGAGAGGGACTTTAGAATTGATAAAATATTTGTTATCTTCATTTGTTTTTGCGTTCCTACTGTGCCTCTTTTCCAAACTGCTTCCCTGTTATGATATTTTATTTGTGCTTATCCAAGTTAGTATGTAACTTCAGTTGTGGAGAATTAATTGTTGAATTCACAATTGTCCGTACATTTCACTTTCACCCTTTGTTACCAAACCCTAAGCACATTCACAAAGAGAAAAAAAGCGATTAGAAATGAATTGGTCCAGTTATTTCTGTTCAAGCATTGAACTTGTACACTACATATTTAATTGAATCACTGACTTAGTTTTTCATGTCAACAAATGAAGCAACAGCATAGCATTAGAAGCTATGATGGCAAGCCGAGTTCAAATCCACAAACCATAGATACAGATAAAACTGGAAAGAGTTTTGAGGGCCAAATACTGGATGTAAAATTGGAATCCTCAGAATCCACGGTATGGTTCCTCCATGTGATTTTATGCTATGTCTGTTTATGTTTTCTGTTGAGTTACCGAGCATTCAGTAGAAGGAAAAAGAAAAAAAAAAACTTTTTTAATTGATTGTTTTGTTTGTCTTGACTTTTGGCTAAGTGTGTTGTAAAAAAGCTAATTGAAGTGCTGTAATTTCATTGTATGCAGCAGTTGGAGCAACGACCTCGCAATAATAGCTGTGCAGACGAGTTGAGTCCACATTTAGACAGCCTGCAGACTGAGAGGTGTGATACCAGAAATAGTAACCAGGAACAAAGCCGGGATGTTGAAGACATGGTAAATTCTCGTAACTAGGAAAAAAATGTTGTTTTCTCTAGTTGGTAATTGAAGTACCTTCTGTTAATTTATGCATTGCATACCTTTAACTGACATGTATAGGATTGAACAATTTACTAGGTTGTGTGATTGGTTACCAAGCAAATTTAGACAAAAATAGAAGACAAATGTTGTTCGAGTCCATTTTGTTTGCTTTTTGTTGATCGATTAAGGAATTTTACTTTTATTTTTGCATGTCAGATGGTGGAGCCACGGCCAAGCATCAGTGATTCACACAACCCTAGTCAAGCTCCAGACAAGACAACAATAGAGAGGGAAATAAGTGGAAAAGTTAGCTCTCATCCTGAGCAGATGGTTGAAGATAGAAGAGCACGTCGGAGGCCTGGACTTGGACTTGTTTATAACATAAGTCCATTTAAACTAATACAGAAGTGAGTTATTTACTTTAAAAAAATATTTTCTTTTTGGTTATGTTCTTTGTTTTCATTCCCACTGATTTGCTCTGAGAGTGCAAATTTAATTAGAAAATCTTATTTTTGGCAGGAACTATATCGTGAATACTGAGGTTTTACATAAATGTCATATCATAATTTTGTGGATGATGACAGTTTATTCCTAGTTTGCATGTGTAATACTTAGGTCTCAATCTCTCTTTAAATGAACAATGGTAAATAGTTATCATGATATAAAATAGATTGTAGGCAAAAAATAAATTATAGGCAGTGATCTGTTGTAGCAATCACAGTACCATTTGTGCAGGTATCATAGTTGACTAGTTGTGGTACAAGCTGTTACTAAGTGGTACCACATCAGGCACAAAAAAGGATTTATTTTGAGTCCCGACTTGCATACCTTGACCTGAGAATACTTGGCTGATGTTCTTTTTGTTACTTGTTTAGATGTAAAGGCACCTAACAATATTATAAATGAACAGGAATGAGAAGGCTAAGCAGGTCGTTCCTGTTGATTTCACAGTATTGGATCACATTTCAGATCCAGACGCCTTCGTTAAGAAGGCCTATGAACTGGAAGGTAATGCTAATGCTTGTGGTGTTTATCTGTAGATGGTCATGCCACATTTTGAAACTACACAAGAATTGTAGATAATCACATATTTTTAGTGAAAATATATTTCCAGTTGAACTATACTGAAATCTGTAAGGTAGGTGCTTAATGTTAGATTTATTATAAGTTATGGTTCGATTTGGTCAGTAAGAAATATTAGGTGTGGCTTAGTTACTTATGCTGGACATAACCTTGATTTATCTATTTGGGTTTTTTGCAATTATTCCAAAAGAATCAAGAATGGCGTTATGTTTGGGCAGGGTGGGCATTTGCTGCCACTGGTCCAAAGTAATTGTAATAATATACCTGAAGAATTATTGCTGTAGCAGAAACTAAATATAAGATAGTCGTTGTTTCCAAAATAATTGTAAATTTATGCCCTAACCTGAATTTTTGCCTCACCTTCCCCTGAAAAGGATGTTAATTTTGTATTTGAATATGAGAGTTTCTAAGTTTACCTTGTAAATACCACAAAATTTAGCATTAGTGGCTTAGAGCTTATTTTAATATTATATAAGTAGCGTATATCAACAATAGCAGGAACTGGTCATTTTTTTTTTCGTGTGATAATAATTGCAGTATTTTGTTAATAAGGTCTGTTAATGCTCAATTGACCCAATTTCAGGAAACCCTGTAAAGTGCTGGTTGCAGGAATTATTTACGACTAATTTAATAAAACATCAATAATTGTATCCATTATCTTATGCTCTTGTATGGAATACAGCTGCTGTGGCAGAGATCCAGAGGCTGGGTGGGGAAGCAAAAATAATAGGAGAAAGAGTATTTAAGGCGGTGGAGGATGATCAGCCAAGGAGGCGTCGTCCTGGGCTAGGACTTCAAATGTATGCCACTGTTCCCATACTCTCCCTTTATTAAAGAAAACCTCCTAAAGTTCATTGTGTGGTGCAATGTTACACAAAGTAGCCTGGAATAAACTTGTTAAATCACAAATCTATATCTGAAGCAAAAAGCCTCAAATAAAGCACAAACTAAACCAAAAGCAAACAAAAAGGATTTTTATTTGTATTGGCACCATTCATGGTTGAAACTTTTTTTTTTTTTGAAAAATCTGGTAGACTTGGGCACACGGTTGAAACTTGCTCATTCATTTCTTGCTCTAATTGTCCGAATTATTTTTTTTTTTAGTTTGTTGAATACTTGAAATAAACAATTTGCCTACCCCAAATTGTTTGGGACTAAAGACTTGGTTGATTGTTGGTTGTTGAAATATACAGTTTTTATCTCCTAGCTGTGTTGTAATATCCGTCAGTTTTCCAAGTTATATTATATTTTTGTTTTCTGTCCTTTCTTATATTTTTTGAATAGGAAACGACCTGAGTTTGTCCCTCTTCCAATGCGTCCTTTACCTATAAAAGTGCAGCCTGCATGTACATGCCGGAACAGTGCTCCAGCACAAAGCACTGGACCCCCTGAAACTAGAAAAGTGACAGATTTCTCTGGATCACAAAATGAAGCTTCATCAAGCATTTCTAATGCAATCAATGAAGGTTTGATTTCTTTAATACCTGCTTTGTAATATTCAGGCTCATGGATTGCAGTATGCTCAGTGACCTAGGGCTGGTTCCCACAGGTTTACTCCTGTACAAGACTGCTCTTGAGCTAAAATGGTAGTACCCTTAAGATGGGAACCTTTTGGAAAATGATTTTAGGCCGATTGAAAAAAATGACAGTGTTTGGTAGATAGGCCAATTTTCTCTCTCTCTATCTAATTTTTCTCCACCATTCAACATAAACAGTGCCAGAGATGTACGCGTCAAGTTCTTTTCAGAAGCTGTTTTCAAATCTGGAGAACATTCCTGACAATGAAGCGAAGGCTATAGCAATGGTTTTTGACTTGCTAAACCTTAAACAACATGTGATACCCCCCTTGGTCATTCCCGAAATACCAAAATTCTCCAAATTGGATGTCGAAAGGTCCCCTTGGACACAACTTCCATCGATAGAGAGATTGAGAGAACTCAGAGGAGATGACCCATTGGTTGCCTTTCAAGAATTAAAAAGGAAAGTTTTGGGAAGAAGTCCAGCTGCATATTATAGTAATGATGATACTAATCCACTGCCCGGGGTTGGTTCTGTCAGGAGTCTGAGCACTTCACCCGGCTACCAGTTTAGTTTTGAAAATGAGGCTAGTACCTTTTCTCTCTGCACTTATGTACTTGTTAGGTATATGGTTTTATTTATTTGTATGTATGCATGCTTCAGGAAACTGACACACCATCTCATGCGGGACCTTCTGGTAGTCCTAATGTAGAAATGGAAGAATTTCCTTCGCAAGAAAAGGTATCTGGTTAACATTTTTCTTTTGAAGGTTAGAGGGCGAAATGCCCGCTAACAATTTGTATTAACGAAAGAAAAGCTTACAACCTAAGTAGATATTACAAGCCAGTTTTAAATTAAAAAAGTACAGCAAGCATAGTCCAACAATAACTCGCAAACCCCGCCCCTGGACCTGAACTGCATTACTGAAGCTGTTTATTACCAGTGCCGGTACCATTGGGTATATTTCAAGGGCCATTCCCAACATTGTGCAGCCCATATTGTGTTCCATATTGGTTGCGACAATGCTCTCCTGTTAGCCACCAAATAGCATCAATGGTTTCCAGGTTGTTTACTGGCAAGGAGAGATTGTAGTGTGCCTGTAGCCCTCTCCGGAAACGTGAAAGGGATAGTAAGATGAAGAGAAGGCTGTGGCAATGAGATTTTAAATGTTAGCATGACCGGAATTTGAATTGTTACCAACCAGCAATAAAGCACCAACTCTGACCTGATTAGCAAAGAGCCCACCATAATTAGCATTGATCAAATTAGTTTTGCTGGGCCAACATTGTGTGCTTTTTGTCTAAAAATAAATTTTATATTTATTTCAGGTTCCTGAAATGACACCTGAAGCAAGAGGTGGCAACTTCTCAGACAATGACGACGCTGAGAATGACATGCCAGATGAACCAGAGATGCACTCACCATGGGACGATTCACCTTTCAACATAGAAGTTGCAGTGTCTGGGATGCCAATGGAGAATCCCCCTGTAAATACCGAGGTGTCACCATCTGCTGTGCCATTGGAGTATCAACCGGAGGTATGATAAATGAAATCATGAGAAAATTAAAAGAACCAAATTTGTTGTTCATTTCTTGCTCTCAAACCACACATCTTACTTCATATTCACAGCCTCGTTTGGTATTACTTAGTTGGGTTTAAGATTTCTAGCTACTTATTTTTTCAAATTCAATCAATGCATTATATCGACCAAAAATGTTAACCTTGCATAAACCCCAAAAGCAAACAATTTAAATAATTTATATTGAGTTTAATGAAAATTTTGGAAGGTGAGCCTACTACCTCAAAGAAAAGAGATATTCAAACAATGCATATTTCTTACTGTGCCAGACAGGTCCTTACCATCCTGATCTGTTCTTTTACTCAAAATTCTCTTACAACAGGAAGGAGTGGTCATAAAAGAAGCTTCAAGTAGAAAAGGCAAGAAAAGGGGGCTTGAACATGCAGGTGAATCTCTCAAAACTAGATTCTTCAGATCCGTCCATTTTGGTTAAATGAAACCCCATAAATTCATTTTACACAAGTGTAAATTGGAAACATTTCAAGCATACAATGTTACATAAGCAAAATATTAGTTATACCAAGAGTAAATTACACCATGGTTCTTCAAGTGTTCATAATTTCTTTTTGGTCCTCAAAAAGTTTCAAAAGTACCATATGGATCCATAAAATTTCATTTTCTGCCAGATCGGTCCTATTGCTATTACCAATTAACAAATTAGAAAATCCACATGGGCATCTATGTCATGATAATTTCCAAGGTGATTATAACGGCACGTGTAGTTACAAGGGACCAACACAAAATGGATAGTTTCGGATCAAATTGGTACTTAATGACTTGAAGGATCATAATGGTAACTTAGTCTTACTACAACTGATGTACTACTATTACTGGCTCAGGGGTGAGGCAAAATATTGGTTCCCACGAGAAGTATTTATTTATTTTTTTCCTTTCTTCAAGTGATCCAATGTTTTATCACAAAAGGTTTGATTCTTTGCTCAGTAAAGTACTGAAGTACTGGTTCTCATTTTGTCCAAACCAGATTGCTTTGTAACCAATTCATATAAACTCAGAACCCTAAAATTAACCCTTTCCTTTGTTAGCTAATTTGGAATCCGGACAAAAAAAGAGACATTGTAGAAATTGGGGCACATTTGTCAGAACTTAAGGGTGTATAAACCTCAGCCTCCATCATGCATGTTATTTGAAAATGCTATTATATTATGCTGTAATTAGGAACTAACATTTGATATAATGCATAAACAGACTCTTCGTTGGACATACATTCTGAGATTCCGACTCCAATGTCAGATAGCAACACTATGGTTTGTGCATTTTTCTCTTATGAGCATTGAAAATAACACTGGCTAAGTAATCCTTAATTTTTTTTTCTTTGACTTTATATTATATCATCATGTCTTCTTTTTTTATTTGATGCAGGAACAAGTAGGTGCCGGTGTTGTGGAGCCTTCAGGAAAGAGAGATGAGCAACTGGCACCTCCAAAGAAAAGAAACAAAAGACAACCGAAGAGGAGAAACAACATGGAAAGTAAGTTTATTCTTCTGTCTGTATTAGTTTTTGCAGTGCTCCTTCAGACTAGGCAATGGTTGAGGTCAGACTATTCATTTTAATTTGAAAACAGGAATGGTCAGGTCCAATTGGACATTCTAGTGGGTTCCAGAAATATTTACTCGAACGTGATCCACTCTACTGGTTCTTATTATTTTATCTATGTTGTTGGGTCACTGTCAGCATTGAGAAGTTTGCAAAATTCAATAGATCTGGACACATTAATATTTGTTTCCTGTTATATGCTTCTAATTGGTTAATGCAAACTTTTAGTAGTTATAGAATTAGACTCAACCCGTTGAGAAAATTGATAAATCCTGAACCAGACCATAGGTAGTGGCATATGTTTTGGCTTCTACCTGTCTTAGCCTCTGGTTGAGTCAGGCCAAATTTACTCCATGCAACATCTCTGTAATGGGATGTAATGCTACATATATTATATAATATTTCCTTATGAAAAATAAACAGGCCTTATAATAAACAGACATGCTTAATTCATATATATTCTTTTATGATACTAATGAGAGAATTTGCTTACCTACTAACCATTTGTAGTTGTCTCGGGAGGTCTTGAGGAGGTGGGTGGTTTGAGGAGGAGCACCCGAATCAGGTCCAGGCCTCTCAGGCATTGGATGGGAGAGCGCTTACTTTATGCCCGAGTTGATGATAGTGAGTGTCTATTTGCAATTGATTTGTTCATTTCCCATGTACTTCTATAATCTTGATCAATTTATGCTTCACCTTACCTACTACATGGAGAATTATAAACACTAAATTAGGTGAAGTATATACATCTAGTTGGGAGAAACTCTAACCTTGTGATCCAGAAGAGGGTGCATAAGGGGAGGGGAGGGGACGGGTGATCTGAACTGATCGATCCCTACTTGCTTCAGAACATAACTTTTGAGGGAAAGAGGAGGGGCGAGGAGGTGAACTCCGTATACAAACTATTAAAATTTTGTAACTCTCAAATTGGAGAGGAGGTAAGCTCTTTACGCTGCCTCTCTCCCCTCCCTTTCCCTCCCCTTGTCTGGAGCATGGCCCAAGTTAATAAAGGAAATAATTCAAATTAACGAAGTAAAACATGGCCTGTAATTGCCCTATAAATGTTATGAGGTATTTATTTAGTTCTTATCTATGGATGCATCACAACCTAATATCCATCCACGAGTTGTATATGACTTCCTTCTTTTGTCTTGTACTACTTTTAGAATTCCCTGCTGCTGTTGGTGTGAAGGAATGCTCTCCTGCTACTGTGGGGATCCGAGTGAAGGTGAGGTCATTTGTGTCAGATAAGCATGCCGACCTCGTTGCACAGCTAGGCAAGTACTGACATCACTGAGGTGTTTGTTCCTTGTGGGGAATGCAACAAGTGAGAGAACCTCCATGTTTTAATGGTTTAGAATTGGTTAGCGTATGTTAATTATGGTTTGTCTGATAACATTTAGGAAGCAACTAACTATCAACCTATTTTTGTTTGAGGGTTTAATTTCTTATTAACCTGCATGATGTAAGATAAACTATTTGGCAAGTAATGGTTGTGCAAGTCTCAAGATGCTTGATGTTGGCTAAAAATGTAATATGGAGTTGAGCTGTAAAATGTATACCTGACCTGAAATTCTTTTGTTTGATTCCAGTATTATGAACATATTTGGTTGTATTATTTTAATTATCTAAACAACTTCATATTCTTTAATAACCATCCGCACTAGTTTCGCCAATGCTTCTTCACATATTCCTAGGGTATTGCGCCTTCGTCAAATGCAGGTTCCCCTTCCCGTTGCCCTTTCAATCCATATTATTGGAGATTTTTTATTGTTATATATGCCTAGGCAGTTTTATGTTTCAGAACTTGTTGCCGTGTTCCTCCAATTCGGGCTGTTAAGGTTTGTGGGCTTTACTGTGTGGTTTGGTTAAAAAAGCTATAGTTGTGCTTGTGTGATCTAAAAGTTCATATCCATCATGTAATTCTTCCTGGTCGTGTTTCATTACGATCCATCAACTAGTGTCATTTTTAGTGCTTCCTAGGCCCCATTTCTTTGATGATCGATTTAGCGTCTCTTTTCTTTTGTTTGATATCTATTGATCCTCTGATATGGATGTATTAAATATAGAGAAGTGGAAATGTTTTTTTTTTTTTTTTTTTATTCCAGAAGCACATGAAATATCAAGACTAAAAAGGAGGAAAAGTGCTAATTTTTTGGTGTCAAAATCAGGACTAATACAAGTACATTTTAATAACCATCTTGCAAAACATGAAAGAACAAAACTAAACGGTTGGGGACACAAACACATGAAGTGCCAACATGCAAACAAAAAAATAATAATAAGGAGGGAATTTCATGTATATCCCTAGAAAATCTTGAAATTACATATTGCCCCTTCTAAAATTCATAATATTATATGAGCCCTCTAAAATTAAAAAACTCACATATTAATCCAATTTATTGTCTTTTTTTATTAAAAAAATATTTTAAATGTATCATGTTTTAGAGAAATGTTTAGCCTGCTACTTAGCTACTGGTGTGCGCAAATGATTACTTTTCTTAATTATGACGTACATGCAAGTGCTTGAATGTCACAGTGTATGCGTCACAAGTAGAGAAATTAACTATTTTCATTGGAAACTGACCAATTAAAAGACTGAACATTTTTATTACACAAACTATATATTTTTTTATTTTTTTAATAAAGGATAAGATGAGAAATTTATTAATTTAAAATGAGTTCTAATTGAAAATGCAATAAAACTGATAAGTTTGTGATTTTGATAAAATAAAAGGGGTAAATACGATATTATGTATTTTGAAGGGTAAATTCCCTCAAAAAATAAATTATTTGAATTGTATTTTGATATGCAATAAGAGTCTTACTTAATTTTATTCTTCAAATGTCAGCTTATATGCAAATAAGTAGGCAGATATGGTAATTTGCATTTATTCTTCAAAGTCATATATATAACAAATGTTTGATATGGGTTCGCAGAATTAGTAGAATACATCAAATTGAGATAAATTTCATGAAAAGTTGGTGAATGGAAGTCTGGATTGGAAGGGGGTTCTATATTTCTATGGGTATTGGATCATCAGTTGGTTGGAATTGTTTGATCTGCATCAAAATTCATAAATACTTAATTTGTACAAATTTGAAAACTATCCGTGTAAATTTTGATATAGATTGAACGAGGTAGCCGAGCGGACATATTTTTATTTCTGTAGTTGATTTGAAATACATACAATCAATATATATATATATATATATATATATATATAATAGTATAATAAGAAGTAAGAACATGTTTAATACATATATAGTTCAATGAAAAGACGAGCACGCGGCTCTTATTATAATCAAAGAAAGACAGAGAATGAATCCGAGTTCGGATGACTTGTTGTTGTATATGTATAGCGAACTGGAATAGGAACAACCTTGGTTTATTTGACCTGAAACGGCTAGTAGCAAAAGTAGCTTTTGCTTAGTAGGTACGCAGTCAGTAAGCAGGTGAAAAGAAAGGTAAATAGTAATTAATTAATGAATTAAACCCATGTATTTTAATTTTAATTTTAAGTGTAGAGACAGGACAGGTGGAGGAGGTGGGCAAACAATTAATACATGGAATGCATCCTAACGACAGACGTATTCACTTTTACCTTCACCTTCATCTACTGCCTTTAAATTCCACCTCACACGGCCACACCAACCTGTTATTTCAATCCCAACTGCTCATCTTTGTTGAGATTCGTGTGTTCAAAAAATGTTTGTCCGACTAAGCTCATCTTTAGAAGCACGTGACGTGACCCCACAATCATTGCACCTTTTCGACTCACTCACACTCACCCATCATGCCTCGATGCCTCAATGCCTCATGCCCGCCACTTTTCTCCTATGCCCCTCGCACAATATTCAATTTGTAAAGTCATAATCAAATTAGTTTAACGGAACCCATAAAGAAGGAGATTATTATGTTTGTTGGAGTTTGAGAGTACCGCCATGCAAAAGTTATTAACACATAAAGAAAGAAAGAAAGAAAGAAAGAAAGAAAGAAAGGCCCACTCCCTTACTAATGAATTAATTAATTAATTTTCGAAACTAACAGACGAAGCACCCACCTACTGAGTACTTACTTTCTCCTTTTCCTTTTCTTTTTTCTTTGCTGCAACAACCAAACCAGGTAATAGTAGTAGTAGACTAGTAGTGTCACAACCGCAAGCAATGTCCCCGGTGGTGCCACCAATCCCAATCCCATTCCCGTTCCCATTCCCATTCCCATTCCCAGCACCGGCATTGTTTCTCCGCTCGCTATGAAACGCTATCTCCTTTTTCTTCTCCTTCTGCTCCTAAAGGCGACGCTGCAGGTTCAAGCGGCGACGTCTGCAGAAAAGCAGATTCTTCTCGACTTTAAATCCAACATCACCTCAGATCCAACGGGTGCTCTTTCTTCCTGGACCTCCTCCAACGATCCTTGCCTCAATTTCGCTGGAGTCTATTGCGATCCCTTTGGCGCTGTTCAAAGGATCGTCATTCATCAAGCATCTCTCTCCGGTCTTCTCTCCCCTTCTTTGTCTTCTCTTCCAGCCCTCCAATCTCTCTCTCTCTTTGGTAACACCCTCACTGGTCAAATCCCACCCTCCTACTCTTCTCTCTCTCTCACTCTCCACAAGCTCAATCTCAGTAGAAATGCCCTCTCAGGTCAGCTTCCCTCTTTTCTCGGCCAATTTATGAGCCTCCGCCTCCTCGACCTCTCTTACAACAGCTTCACTGGTCAGATTCCAGAGGAGTTGTTTCAGAATTGTCTCAAGACCCGGTATGTCTCACTTTCTCACAATCTTCTCACTGGACCCGTGCCTGATTCGATTGCCAACTGTACCAATCTAGCCGGTTTTGATTTCTCCTTCAATAACCTTACAGGCCAATTCCCACCGCAGATCTGTCAACCGCCAGCTATCAATTATGTTTCTCTTCGGAGCAATTCTCTATCTGGAACTGTGGCCGATAAGATATCTAATTGTGCAAGTTTAGATCTTTTTGACATTGGAAGCAATCTTTTTTCTGGGTTTGTGCCGTTCAATCTAGTGAGTCTTGTCAATATAACCTATTTCAATGTTTCTTGGAATAAGTTTGATGGCCAAATTCCAGAGATTAGCTCATGTGGAAGTAGATTGGGTTACTTTGATGTTTCCGGAAATACCGTTGCTGGTGCAATTCCAGCAGGCATTGTGAACTGTGGCGCATTGCGTTTCTTGGATTTAGGATCCAATAACCTCTCTGGCACAATCCCTAATACAATTGGTGGTTTGAAATCTCTCTCTGTTCTTCGGCTGAGTGAAAATGCAGAGATTACGGGACAAATTCCAGCTGAACTAGGTGGGATTGATCTGCTTCAAGTCCTCGATTTGGGAAATCTGGATCTTTCTGGTGATATTCCGGGGACCATTAGCCAATGCCGATTCCTCCTTGAGTTGTGAGTTGCTTTAGAAACTAATAACATTATTATTTTAGATGCCAACAATACTTTGTTTCATGAGTCAACGAAATGTTTTACTTTTGTTACTCTTTCACTTTCAGGGATTTATCAGGCAATCAATTGCAAGGAGAGATTCCGAGTAGTCTATACAACATGACGTACCTCAGAATACTTGATCTCCACAGTAACCAATTAAATGGCTCAATTCCACCCACAATTGGCAATCTCAGTAACCTCGAAACGTTGGACCTATCAAACAATTCAATCATGGGGCCCATCCCTCAATCACTGAGCGACCTAATGAATGTGACCTATTTCAATGTATCATATAACAATCTCTCTGGAGAAATTCCTTACCATGGAATACTTCTGAGTTTCAGCGCATCAGCATTTATGCATAACCCTTTACTTTGTGGGGCCCCATTGAATAACAATTGCCCGGGGAGAAGAGCTCAAAGGCTTACCGTTCCAGTTATTATAGCGATAGTTGCAGTGGCAATAATTCTTGTTGGAGTATGCATAGTTTGTGCCATGAATTTAAGTGCATACAGAAAAAGAGGGGGTGGGAAGGTATTACAAGGAAAAGGAGAAGGAGAAGAAGAAGAAGAAGAAGAAGAAGAGATAATAGCATCAGAAAGCACACAACCGCCGCCTTCAGTGCCATCTTCTGGGGTTATTATTGGCAAATTGGTGCTTTTCAGCAAGAGTCTTCCATCCCGGTACGAGGACTGGGAGGCTGGTACAAGGGCATTGTTGGATAAAGATTGTGTGATAGGATTTGGGTCAATTGGTACAGTTTACAAAGCTAGTTTTGAGAGTGGAATTTCTATTGCGGTCAAGAAATTAGACACATTAGGTCAGATTCGGACTCAAGATGAGTTTGAGCAGGAGATGGGTCGGCTTGGTGGGCTAAGCCACCCCAATCTGGTATCGTTCCAGGGTTACTACTGGTCTAGTAACATGCACTTGATTCTCTCTGAATTTGTTCAAAATGAGAGTCTCTATGACCACCTCCATGGAACCCATTACTCAGGTAACACTGGTGGTGGGGCCAGCAATGAGCTATTTTGGGACAGGCGGTTTAAAATAGCACTTGGTACAGCACGTGCTATTTCTTATCTACACCATGATTGTATGCCTCAGGTATTGCATCTCAACATTAAATCCACAAATATATTACTAGATGAAGGCTACGAGGCTAAGTTATCTGATTATGGTTTGGGCAAGTTGTTACCTATTCTTGGAAGTTTTGAATTGGCAAAATTTCATACAGCAGTTGGTTATGTGGCACCTGAATTGGCATCTCAGAGCTTGAGGTTTAGTGACAAGTGTGATGTGTATAGTTTTGGGGTCATATTGTTAGAGATTGTAACAGGTCGAAAACCAGTCGATAGTCCTGGCACTGCTAAAGTTGTCGTATTGCGGGATTATGTGAGAGAGGTTTTGGAAGAAGGGGTTGCATCAAATTGCTTTGATAGAAGGTTAAGAGGCTTTGTAGAAGCTGAGTTGATTCAAGTGCTTAAACTGGGTTTAGTTTGTACTTCTGACGTGCCAGCTAGACGGCCGAGCATGGCTGAGGTGGTGCAGTTCTTGGAGTCTATTCGAACCAATTCCTGATCTGATTTATTTAAACAGAAAAAAAAAAGTCAACTGACATTCTTTATTTATTCTTTACTTTTTCCCCCATTCATTACATAATTATTCTTTGTTTTTGTAATAATAACATACTCTCGAGTGTTAATTTTGTGGGCTGTTGGTGTTCTTGTTCAGATAATTTCAATTTAAAAGGAGTCATAAAATGTGATATCCTCGTGTAGATAGTGAGGGTAGGTATTGAGAAATTCTTTAATGGATATATTAGTTAGGAATAGTTGAGCTAGAACATTTTTGATCTAGGAGCAGCTTTATCTAACCCACAAAATCTCTCTTATATATTTTCCAATGCCCTCTTCTCAGCCATTAGCCCATATACTTGTAACAAACAATACAACAACAAAAAATGGAAACAAATATGGAAATTATAGATGTCAATCAACCGAAACGAGTCAGGCAACAAATTTCGGTTCCGTTTATTTGGGAATCGAAGCCCGGCGCTCCCAAAAGGGATTGGATTTCCAAACCTGTTTCTTTGATATCATATCCACCTCCATCTCCATCCAAGCTTGTAGTGAGTGTACCATTCCAATGGGAAGAAGAACCCGGCAAGCCATTGACCCAATCCTCTTGCTCCTGGAATCCATTTCTGGCTGGCGATGATGATTACTCCATCGGCTTCGACCTAGATAACTTCAACAATCCATTTGTTACCGGGCCTACAGTTCCTGACATTCCATTCACAGAAGAGAAAGATGAACCCTTGTTCAAGCAAAGTATGAATGGAGAAGAAGACTCAAACTGGCAAGAAAAATTGGATTCCTTGTCAGAAAGTGAAGAATACAGCAGCAGTTCAGAGAGCTCGATAACTACTCAGAATGAGGCAAGCAATAATGGTTTCGATATGGAGTTACTATTCGCTCTCTCTTCTCCTGAAGTAAGTTTTCTTGGAAATCTCTTCGAGAAAAATGGGGATGATAAACGAGGGCCTACAGGAAGAAGGGAATTAACCCTTGGTGAACTCATAATGCTCAGCCGCAAATTGAGCTACCAAAACAAGTCGCAAAATGTGCACGAGAAAAACCAATCAAAGGTATTTTTTCATTTCCTAGTAATCAAACAGTGTTTACCAAAGATGATAAGAACCTACTGGGTACTGGTATATGAAGTTTGATTCCATACCAATGCAAAGGGTGTTATCGTTACTCCTGAGTCTGTTACAAGAACAGTTAATGGATGCTTTTGAGGACCAGTCACATTTGATCTGAAAGTTTATTTAATTCACTCCCTTTTAACTTTAGAGATTCAATCATGAAGAAATTAATTAATGAAATATATTTTGTTTATTGGCCAGAATTATTAGTTAGGAAATGCTGATGCTCTATCCAATTATACAACTAGTTGAGCAAGCTTTAATTTGAAGTGGAAGAGCTGAGAGAATTATATTTTTATTAGTTGATAATTATTTTTTGCTTAGATATTGTTGTTTTTGGTTTGGCAGGAACTAATGAAGAAGATTCGAGTGACATGCTTTTAGTTGGATATGTTTGATCAGCTGGAATCAATCCTGGCAAGACAAGACTGCCTTTTTATATTAGTTCAACAAATGATTCTCTGTTTAGTTGAAGAGCTTTAAAAAAAAAAAAAAAAACATGGCTATCCTATTCCTACGACGGTTGGCCAACTGCTGGTTAATTTATGTTAAGCGTTCCTATATATGTCGTCAGTGCATGTGCAAATCTTTGTCAACATCAATCCACAAAATCATTTTCTTTGTCCTTTTCTTTATCAGTGAAGGTTTTTTTCACAACAAAGATTTAATTTAACAATCACAATAGCGACAAACGAATAATTTATAGTGAGCGAGGTTATGGTACTGTACAGGGCATGTTGATCTGCATTATGGACTTAAATTTTAAATTTAAAAATCTTAATAATCGATATGAACAGTTCAACATGATCTTCATAGTACTTATAAACTAAATTTTACATTTTTTAGAACTTTTTTACTATTTTAGATGAGTAGCAAGTCACTTGATTTGAATATCCTGGATTATTTCTACCCATTCAAAAAAATCAGTACAAAATTCTAAAAAAAATGTAAAATTTAGGTTACAAGTACATATTCATATGAAGACCATATTGAACTACTCGGATCAACCGTTAGAATTTTGAAAATTAAAATATTAATCTGTAGACTGTAGTAACATTGTCTCATTAATTTATAATTGCAAATCGAACAAATAGAAAATAATATAAACATCATGAATTCCATCTACATGAAAATGACGAAGGTTGATATATGTGTTTCGTTATTTATCAAACGACTTAATTTTGTAACGATCTATATTTAACAATATGTCTACATTTTTTTTATTTTTAAAGTTGTATTTTTTTTTCTTATTTCGAAAGTGTTCAAAACTGGTCTTATTTAATATTTTTTTAGTATTTTTTTAGATACAATATCACTATTTTAAGGAGATTTTGGACCATCCGATAAAGTGATATTGTGCATATAAAAAAAATAGTAAATTTTTTAAAAAAATATATAAAATTTGGTCTCCAAGCATATTTTATTATGAAGATCATGTTGAGCGGTTCGAATCGACTGTTCAGACTTTGAAAACGGAGATAAAAGATGTGTATCATATTGGAGCAGAAAATGATGATGCATTTGAAGTTTGAACCCTCCTCAAGGTACATATAGCAAGTTAAAATTATATTTTTTTCATCATTTTTCAAAAAGTATTTATATTAATAAGTAAAATGGTAATAGTTAATCTGAATATTTTATAATCATTAGAAAAATAAATCGTTGAATATTTTATATATAAATTGTAAATACTTTAAGTTTCAGATATAAATTCACCCATGAAGTATAAATAGATAAAAAAAAATATATAATAAAATATGAGGCGTAAAATAGTTAAAGCTGGGTCGTAGTCGTAGGCAGCGTTGCTCAGAAGTTAGAAGTAATAATAATAAAGGGCAAAAAAAAAAAAATGAACGCTAGAAGGAGGGCTTGAACCTCCGACCTTGTGGTTAACAGCCACACGCTCTAACCAACTGAGCTATTCCAGCAATTTTGTTCTCTTCATTGTTTTACTTTATTATATACTAATTTCATAACATGTTCATGCAGATTCAATAACCGTGAGGGAGCCGTGAGAGCGGATGGAAAAGAAAATAACAGTCAGTCAGTAAACCTTTCCGCCTTTCCGTTCCTTTTTCTTTCCACTAAAAAGTAACATAAATTTAAGTAGTCTTTTCTTTATTGCTACTTTAAACTAGGCCTTATAAAATACAAAAATATAAAGTCCAATATATTTACTGTCGTAATTAGCCTAACTACTTGAGCTACTTATTGTCGAGAAAAAGAATACTACTACTAATAATTATTATTACTATCATTGTATCGATACTCAGGGTTCACATTCTCTTTTTTATTAAATAGGAATTGTTCCGTTGGGAATCTTACGGGCGAAAACAGATCGGTTGTAGATCAAATAGTGGTAAAATCACATCCGTGTTTATTTTTATTTTTCAGATACAGATATAGATCGAATCAGATATTTATTAAAAATATATAAATATTATTAAAAAAATACCAAAGTTCAAAATATTTATGTAATTAAAAATGAGGAATAACATAAATTTTTCCATAACATATATTAAACTATGTGGTATTTATCTAGTATCAAAATGAAAAGATGTTTGCTATAAGCCTACAACAGAATTTGCACTTGCAATTGTCATCCCATATACATACAGATCAATCAATGTAACTAACAACAGTATATTATATTGTAGTGTAAAACAAGAGCTCCAGAGAGAACAAAAATGGCAAAATCTTCTATTTTCTTTCCTATTGGGAATAAAATCTGCATTACTGCATACAGGTACATATACGAACTTAAGTAGATTTGTGGTACTGGTACTGGTACAGGTACATATATGCCCTTAAATAGAGCTGTGACATGTCTCCACCCCAGAGACGAGTCGAGTCAAGTCGGCCTATAATTTGGTTTGTATTTGGGCCGCCTGCATCAGCCCAGTCCACGATGAAATGCACAAAACCAAGAATGAAGAAGAGTCCAGTCGGCATTAGTACCAAGTGTCATTCATTTCATTTCATTTCATTATCCAGAAACAAAAGTTAATTAACAAAAGCTGCCTTTAAGCATCTACTCATGATATCAGTTCTCCCCCTAGCTAGTAAGACTATGACTATTATCAACCAACCAGTTACCAGCTCTGAGTTTTGATGCTTCAGAGCTGCAAAATACAACCATCAACAGTGTATCAGCATATCTATATATCACAAGTACTTGATCAATCCAAAGCAAAATAAAAAGTCTTCTACTAGAAGAACTTCTCCAGGCTGTCTTGCTGCTGCTACTCCCTCACAGATCACCAAGTTACGCCATTCATGTACAATAATACAAAAATACATGCTAGCTTCTACCTGCCAGCAATTAACAGCACCAAAAAAAAATTGATGAAACAAAAACAAAAATACCACATGTGAGATACTACCAACTGGTACAGGCCTGGCATTGGACACTACTTTTTTTATATTTAGAATCACATTTTTTTTTTTTTTGCACATGCCCATGCTATCTCTGTAAATCGCAATTTGGCAACGAATATAATCAACAATCGATTTGGTTGGTGCTTAATTAAATTGCCACAACAGCTGATTGCATATGTTGACAATACAAACCTATGTCATTTATTTTACAGAGAACAACAAAATGATTTACCCAGTAAACTATAGACCTATGTCATTTATTTCCTACAACCACGATAGGATATAAGCAAACAATTAAATTGGTAAAAGTACGAGATCACCTTTTAGCAAGTCTCCAGCCCACCACCTTTCACTAATTGACTGATCCCAACACCAAAATGCATTCAAAAAGCAAACAAGTTAAGAGAAATCAAATAAAAAAAAATTGTAAAATAATCAGACAAATAATGAAACATATAAATGACTAGTTCTTAGTATTTGAGGTTTGTAAGTGGAGAAGCGATATGAAAAGAGATGGAAGTTATTTGTCTGTAAAGGTTAATATAAATAGAGTGCACCTAAAATTTTGCAAGTTTCCAGATGTATATCTACTAAATTTCAGATTTGCAAACATAAACCTTGGGTAAATAATTCATGTTTCAATGACAATGAAGAGTCTGGGCATAACGAAGGGGGGAAGTCAAAGGAGCAGCAAAATTAAGTCTGAGAGGTGGAGCAAGGTTGAGAGGATCGGAGATTACAAGATAGATGGTGAGAAAGGGGCAAAATGGTCTCAAATTTTGTCTCCTCTCTTCTGCTCTTCCTGCTTACTCTCTTTGTCATTGCTCTTAGCCTTTGGGACAAACAAACCTGAGAAAAAAGAGAGGGGGATGATTACCAAAGTGGTGATGATCCTTGTTTCATTTTTTTACAAGCTCTGTCATAGCTAGGTCGTGGTGGCATTCTCCACTTGCCATGGCCAACCATATTCTCTTCCTTCTCCTCTGATGCTCTCTTCTCTATGATTGTGCTTGTACCAACCGCTTCTTTCTCTCTTCCTTCTTTAGTATTACATTTCATGTTAGCATTGCAAGTCACTTTCACTTGGGTCGGAAGAAGTGGATCTAGGCCTGCAAGCTCCCGCAGTCTCAGAAAAGTTTCCCTCCCAAAAAACCGAATGGCACTTTTTCTCACTTCTTTATATTTTGATTCAAGCGCTACGTATAAATCTGAACCCTTCTTCGCTCTAAGTCTTTCTCCTCGACGTGCAAGGAATAGGCAAAAGAGGCACGTGTGACCAACAGCACCACCAATGCAGCTCTCATGGATAAGTACTGGACATCTGTTCTGATCACACTGAAAGAACAAGCCCCTACCCATTTGTTTACATTTCATGCAAACAATTTCATTCATTTCAGCATCTAGTAATTGGGTTTGGACTTCAGTTGGAGGCCCGCTTAGAGAGTTATCAGACTCCACCGTCCCATCAAACCGTTTACTGTGATCGATGATTACCACCTCATCAGTTGGTACATGGACTTCGGATTGAGGAGGAGGTTCCAATGGAGCAGTAGCATCACTATCATGCGCATGTACTGGAGAGTTGGTGGTGTTAGTTGAGCATGGGCGCAAAAGGGGTTGAAGATGCAAAGAAGCCATGCATTGGGTTTTGTATTTGTCAAAATCGCGGAGGGTATAACCGGTTAAAGCAACAGGGGTGCCGGCCAGCACAAAATGGGGACTGGAGAGGTCCTCGTGAAATCGTAACTGAGGTGGCAAGGGAGGGACGAATTCAAGCGGCACAGCAAAGAAGAGCAAGACTTGGCATGAAATCACTTCTAAATTGTGGGTCCCGCTGAGGATGGCGCGTGCAGAAACGAAGGCGTTGTTGTTGCCATTGAGAAGCATAGTGAGAGCATCAGCGGTTTCTCTGACAATGTATCCTAGGTGGCGGGTGTCGATATCATTGATCACCTTGATGGCATTGTGGTGGAATGGATTGGAGGGTTCCAGTTGTAGAGAGACAGGGCAGCCCGGCGGAGGATTGGGCAGGCGTTGCCCGTTACTGCTCTTGTAGTGGTATTGCATCCCCACAATATTCACTTCTGCATACCCTTTTAGCCTCTGCATTATTCCTTCCACGCTCAACTCAACTGCAAAGCAAAATTGAATTATTTTCATCATTTTACCATAAAATAGATAATCTTCCTTACATTAATCTGTATTAATCTTAAAAATAGAAAACAACTTCCAGTCCTAATTTTCTTTTGAACACTTCCCAACTGATATAATAACCTTAAATTGAAGAACTTGAGAAAATAAAATTGATTTTCAAATGGAAGGTCCACTAAAGAGCAAAAGTGAAAGAAAACCCAAAACCCAAAACCTTCAATGGCGACAAAAAATTGCATGAATTTGCCACAGTGTCAGCTCAGTTCATCTCAAAAAAGGGTACATGGCAACGTAATTTGGTACAAGACCTTAAAAATTAAACCAAACAGCAATTTGGGGTAAAGAAACAGAGCAGCCTTAAAAATTAAACCAAATCGTCAAGTAAATATGATTTCTCTTCGCAAAGAACCCTATTGCTAGCAGAAGCAAGGTCGGATAAAAGGAGAAAAGAGAAGTGGGTACCAAAGAAGAAGAAGGAAATCTGCTCTCTGGTTGTACGCGACCCAGCACCGTTCAATTCGACGCGCCTTCAAGCTTCTCTCTAGTTGTACGCGACACGACACGACACGACACGACGACACGGTAGAAAGAGAAAAAGGGAAATGGGAAGAAGAAGACGGACCACTAGAAGAGAGAGAGAGAGATGCGTGTTTTTGTTTCCAAACAAATCCCTAAAGTGTGACGAATTCGCATCCTCTGAGATATCTCAAACTTTGCGTGACTTTTTGGAGTATCTCAATGGTTCAAATACATTCTGCACGAATCTCAAAGATCAAATAATACTGCCCCCCTCCGGTTTCCCGAATAGCCACCGGACACGTCGGTCACGCAAAAATTGAGATATCTCAGAGGATACGCACCCAAGTGTGACCATGAATTCAAATCCCTTTCCAAAGTAAAGTAACCCAATTTTTTACTTTTCATCAGGACCGTCCAATCTGCTCTAACACGAATATTAAGGAGGCCCATGGGACGGTCCGGATTAAAACTCAAAAATCGGGTTAACACTTATGATTTAAGTGTTAATATATTCAATGAATAAAAAATATCTTTTATAGTGATAAACAACTAATATATATAGTCAATACAAATAGATGTAGTACATAAATTTCATAAAGCAACTAGGGTATTCCTAGTTCATCAAGTTTTTTTTGTAAACTCAAATCTAAACTCTATCAGATTGGCTTCAAACGACGAATCCAAACCGTTGAAATCTTTCTACCTTACGAGTAATGCGTCTATATGCAAAAAATTTAAAATTTAAAATTAATTTTGTATATTGTCAAGTGGTCAAAAGACATCCAAAAAATGAATATATTAAAATTAATTTATAAATCTTTTAATTTTGACGACTTGACTTTATACTAAATTAATTCAAAACTTTAAAATTCTTATATGTAGACGCATTAATCATAAAGTAAAAGAATTTCAACGGTTTGGATTCATCGTTTGCCACTCTTCCGATAGATTTTAGAATTGAGTTCACAAAGGTACTTGATAAACTGAGAAACACTCCCTAGTTCGACTCACTATTATGAACAATTATTGATGCAGTTATTAATAACTTGTTTATAGTAACTATTAATAAATGCCTCATTTGTAGGGATATTAATTCTTGCCATGACTAGTTATCGTGACTCAAGCGACGTGTTATGATCAAGTCAAGTTTTCAAAAGATGTCTGGTGTCATAATCAAAATCACAAGAAATAGCCATATTACGTTAGTTACGCGGTGATCAAGTCTTAGTTAAAAAAAATAAAGTTTGTTCAAAGACTACGAAATTAGAAAAGTTCTATGTGCAAAAACAACCAATCCTAATTAAAGCCAAATTCCACTGCTGATTACGTCAAAAGTTACCCTAAACCCACTAAATTTTGTATACAGATATACCAAATTCTGATGCTAACTACGGAGGGACATCCATGATGAAATCAAAGAAACACAAGTTTCCTAAAGCCTAATGAAAATCAGTTACACAGTTTTGAGTGCGCATTTATTCTTCCAAACTTTTTCAGTTGTTGTAAAAAGGTGAAAGTTGTTTTTAGGTACTGTTTACTCATTTGCGTAAGATATACACTTCACTGTTACCAAGCTTTGCCAGCTTTGATTACCAGCTTTTTAATGCACTCAACCACAATATACAACATGAATCACTAATCTGCTCAACATTATTAATTTTACATAAACAACTAATATCAAAATGAAAAGATGTTTGCTATAAGCCTACAACAGAATTTGCACTTGCAATTGTCATCCTATATACATACAGATCAATCAATGTAACTAACAAGAGAGAGATAGAGAGAAAGTATTAATTGTAGTGTAAAAGAAGAGCTCCAGGCAACAAATGGCAAAATCTTCTATTTTCTTTGCTATTGGGTTCTGCATATATAACTAGCAGTAGTATGTTGTTCATTTGAGAGAATGAGAGCAGCATTGAGATGTATGTCACAAGGATCTGTTGTTGTTGTAGGCCTCAAGTATTACAGCCTTCTCCTGTAATTCACAGTTCATTGAAATTTCAAGGTGAGCCTTTACTTGGTTGGGAGTTTGGCATTGCAAACTTAAAATCTCTGGGAAAACTCTCTCAGTCATGAGCAATTTTTGAAGCAAACTCCCGCTGACAGAACAAAACACAAACAACTTGTCTCATTTGAACTTCATTGCACAACTTGTTATAAATCTAGCTATCTTATAACTTCCAAACAAGGATGGAAGTACCAACAAAAAAAAAAAAAAAAACAATTACTGCTGGAATAACAATGGTATCCAGCTCTATAACAGTTTCATAAACAAATGCCTCTTGATAGATTACTGATATAAATTATAGTGCAAAACGGTTATAGATATAGATAGGAAATACCTCATTCTGTGTGGTACTCTCTGAAGGGAACCACCGCATGAGAATTCCAAGGTGCATCACAGCTGGTATCAATTTGAAAATTAAAGGAGTCGTTACCTGCACAATGTACAGAATGTTAAATTTAAAATACTAAAAAATACCAAAAGTCATGGACTAACAAAATCATGACAAACATGAAAGAGTTTTTACCAAGCTAAGAGCCGTGGTCCCAAGCAGCAAAAGATACATTCTTCCCTACAGAGCAAAGTTATTATAGGTAACGATTAAATGAATGACTTGAGCCCATCAAGGAGCACATTAGATACTGTTAAGGCCACATATAAGCAACACAAATGTTTATCAGATAGTGAGAAGATAACAGAACGAAATGTGCAGGAGAAGAGAGATAATCACCTCAACAAGGTTAAGATGTGAAGCACGACTTAAGAGTACAAACGCAAACTCACCGATTTGCGCTAAAGATAATCCTACCTGAAGCACAGAATAAAATAATAAGACTCATCTGACCTTGATATTAATAAACGAAAGTTTGTTTGTAATGGGTTTTATACTCACAACAAAAGCTGTTCTGATGTTGTAATTGAACGCCTTAACAACTATGGTAACAACAAATGTCTTGATTATAATAACAACAATGACAGAAGCAAGTAGTATGTCGACATGGTCCCATAGGAACTTCACATGTATCAGCATCCCAATGCTAGCAAGAAATAGTGCTGCAAACAAGTTCCTTATTGCCTCCACCTTTTGTAATAAAACAAAAAAAAAATCATCAAATGAGAGCGAAGAATCTAAGATGAGAGTTGCAAGAAAAGAGGAAATCATGTACCTGCTCCATAGTATGTTGAGAGAAGTCAGTGGTGGATATCATAACACCAGCAACAAAAGAACCCAGCTCTAAACTTAAACCTAGCGCATCACTGCACTAACCACCACAAAAGGGTTACAGTAAAAGCAGATCAGATCAGTTGCTGCAATAATAGTTTTTTTTCTTTTTCTATATATAATTCTCAGAAAAGTTTTAATGACTATTATAGTTGTTAAACTGAGCAGGTACTAACCCAGGCAAGTAACAAACAGAAAGCCACGGCACCTAACTGATACAGTTCATTTGTCTGAAAAAACAATATAAATATAATCAATAATGATAACTCTTCATGAATAGAGAAGTGGCATATAGTAAGAAAACACAAACTTTGTATTACTGACTTGTGATGATAAATGGGTCATGAGCTTCAAAAATCGAGGAACGAAGGACCATGACAGAAAAGTTGTGACAGCTATAAAACCAGAAAGCACCAATAGCCTGTATTTGAGAAAACCATGCTTCCATTACATAATAATGTATAAATGGCCAACAATGCTGTATAATTTTGTAAATTTAGAATAAAGTTTGTAAAATCATATATATATATTTCTTACAACTTTCCCATAGACATTATTCCTCCTAAAACACCACTGCTGCCACCCAATACTGGAAGTAGAGCAAATAATAACCCAACTGCACAATCCTAAAACAAAACAAAAACCATGCAAACCAAGTATTGTAATTAGCTAGTTATCTACTAGGTGATTTTCTTTTTGAGAAAAATAACTTGTTAAAAAATTCGAAACCTGAAGAATGAGTGTGCCAATAGCAACTTGACCATGAAGCACATTTGTGCTTCCCTTCTCTCCCAAAAATTTACAAACCTGAAACAGTAAAGGAATTAAATGCTATTGTTACTTACTTTCTCAAAAAGAAATGAACCTAAATTCATTCTACTGAAACCATTACCACTGCAGTTGAAGACATTGACAAGAAAGAGCCAACAAATACGCCTTGATACAATTTACCACCACACATCTACATGAAATAACATTTGTACATCACCATGAGATTTTAATAAAAAAGTACAACTTTGATTAATATAACATGAACTAATGTACCATGGCAGTTACTCCACATAGGAACATGAAAAGAACAATCTGAAGTAGACCTCCAAAGATGGCAACTGCACCAACCAGTTTCAACTATATATAACAAACACTGAGATGAGTGCTGGTTCAAAGAATTAGATACAAAATTTATAACAATCACATTTAAATACACGAGGGTACCTTTGTCAAAGAAAACTCAAGACCTAGAGCAAAGAGAAGAAATACCACACCAAATTGCGCAACTGTCTCAACCTGATAGTAGCCAAGCACTAAGTTAATGCTTGGAAGAGCATAGAAAGCAAACTACCATACAGCGGCAGTCATAACTAAAATGGCAAGATATTTATCTTGTTTGTTTGTATGTTTAAGTTCAATCAAAGATGATTTACGAACTGTATTGCGTGAATAATTTTCAGTTTTGCATAGCTTAAAGAGAGCCAACTACCTGCACCATTTCAGTAATGAAATTCAAGCCACCTGGTCCGATCAGAGACCCCGCAAGAAGATAACCAACAATAACCTTGCAAAATGTAAGAAATTCAAATAAATTATTAAAATAACTTCAATTTCCAAAGAGGAAAAATGCACGAATTTATGCATATCCAATTAGGCATATATAATTACTTACAGGTTGTCCCACGCATGAAAAAAGAATGCCGCCAATTGTTGCAGAAACAATTACAACAACCAAATCTGAAATTAACCTGTATTCTTAACTTGTCTCAGTCCAATTTGATAGAATTTGATAAATAAAAAGAAAGGAAAGGGGAGGAAAAAAAATGGAAAGTGTCAAAGAAATACCTTGAATCTACTTGAAGGACGGGGTATTTAGATTTATGGTTGGACATCACATATTCATTATCCTACAGAACATGCTAACTTATATTAACTTTTTATGTAATTTAATTTTTTCATTTTTTTATCAAAAAAATATATAAGCTAACACTTCATGATTTTCAGCGAGTCGATAAAAACAAAGCATCAACTTTTTGCATGAATATTCGTAAAAATTACCTTACTGTCAATCAAAGTTGTCCCGTCATCAGAACCATCATTATCCGAACCAAAAACATCACCGAATTGGAAAGATTTAGTAGTACTGTATTTTAATAACAAACAAAACATCAAAGTGGTTAACATGCTATTTTATGCCATAAATATTGTTCTAATTGACATGGATTTACAACAGCAACTTACTTGCCCTGATGGGATTCATTTTTCTTCTTGTCATGTGTAATAATTGCTACAGTCTCCAAAACAGCCTGTACAGACAGTAGCATTTGATGATTACAACAACCAGTTTGGTGTCATTGTTTTAATTCAAATGTAGAAAGTTGAATTATGTTAGCTATGAGCTTAACGTGTAATTATTAGCATGAGAAATATGTTGTTTCACGTAATGAAACGTATTATAATAGAGAAAGTATTTCAGAGAACAAAAGTTTTGCTTGTCAGTAACCTTTCAAACCATGCTAGAGTACAGAAAATTTGAGCTTTGCAATTGGACTTTGAGATGTTTGTAGCTCAGATGGTATGAACTGAATATAGACTAGTTTCTATTTTATTCTAGAAAGAATTTACAAAGCAATAGGAAAACACGGAAAGTCACACCTACTTGATTATCTGCAATGCTATTATTGAAGCTATTCTTGTCTGGAGCTGCAAAGAAAACAAAAAATGATATGTAGGAATCAGAAAAAAGATATCTAATAACACCTTTGAACTCTGCATCGAGCAATTTTATCAACATAAATATATTCGAATAAGCAAAGTTCATTTCTAATTAGTCCTTCTATTGTCGTATTTCCTTTTTGCAATTACAAGTGCTAGCTAATTTTGCGCATTAACCAGTAGTGATATTGTATGATAAAATCAAGTAATCAACCATAACAAGGTTATTTGAACAAATTATCGTCCTTTCTATATTACTGAACTATGAAATTGTGGTAGCTAAAACATGCACTGTTATTTCCTCGAAAAGGAAGAGAAATCGCAAGTCGATTTTAAGTATAAATTAATAAGTTGAAGTGAAAAGAAAAGGAAATAAATAAAAATGAAAATGAAAAATCTTACCTTCAGGGGCATCGTTCTCAGAAAATTCCTTCTCAAGGACACGATCGAACATATCAGCGATGCTATCTTCTCCAGAGGTAGTGTTTTTGGATCCATTGACGAGATTCCCGTAGAACTTTTCTCTCGTCTCCTTATCGGGTCTACCTTTGACCTCTCCGAAGGAGCTCGAGATAAGCAAAACACACAGCAGCGACGCCATCTTGTCCATCGGATAAGGCGGCGCAGTAGCAGTTAGAGGCGGAGATCCGCAAAATGCATCGGTTGGCGCAGTTAGAGAGGAGGGACCAACCGACCAACGAATAATAGAATAGAATTCGGTTTGTAACTTGTAAGAGAAGAAGCCGACGCTTTCTTCGTCGCCATCGGTAGGTGTACCGTTGGGATCGGACTTTCCGACCCGACCCGGTTTTCTTACTCCCCTCGTAAGCAATTCATATCACCTCAAGTAACTCCATTTTTCATTTTAGATCCAAACCGTTGGATTTCTTTTCGCGTGAATATTAAAGGGCCCGGATTCTGATAAGAAGGTACGGATCTAAAATAAAATTTTGAGTTACTTCAGAGAAGTCGGACTCGTAAAAGTGCCCCCCTAACCAACACTTGCGGGGTCTCTGTCGACTAGTCTAGAATCTAGATGCACCAGGAGTAGCAAAGTATGGCAAAGGACGTCTCATAATTTGTTGAACACTAGGGTTTCTAAATTTATTTTATTTTAGATTGTATTGTAGTAGTCCGTGTTCATATAAATTATTTATTCGATTTGTCTCAATTCAGAAAGGAAATCATACAATGGAACTACTGATGAGTGGGCTCCATAAGATCCTTATATCAAGAATTGGGTAGGAAATCGATTCCGTACATACTTTTACCGCAAGTATTGGCATCGCAGGGGGGTGCGGATCCTCTGAGATATGTCAATTTTTGCGTGACCGTCGACCGATGTGTCCGGTGCCTATTCGGGGGGACATAGGGGGCCAGTGTTATTTGAGCTTTGAGATTCGTGCAGATCATATTTGAACGATTGATTGAGATAATCCAAAAAGTCACGCAAAGTTTGAGGAGAAGGGTTCAAATGCACCATTTTTTTGGTGCTCCAATATGCTCCAATATACTTTATATCGTTTATCTCTGTTTTTAAAATCCAAATAGTCGATCCCAACCGCTTAACATGATTTTCATAATAAAATATGCTTGGAGACCAAATTTTATATATGTTTTAAAAAATTTACTATTTTTTTTCATAGGTATATCACTTTATCGGATGGTCCAGAAACCAGAATCTCCTTAAAACAATGATTTTGTACCTATGAAAAAAATAGTAAAAAAATTTTAAAAAATATAAAATTTAGTCCCCAACCATATTTTATTATGAAGATCATGTTAAGCAGTTCGGATCGACCATTCAAATTTTAAAAGCAGAGATAAACAATGTAAAATATATTAGAGCACCAAAAAAATGATGCATTTGAACCGTCCTCACTCCTCAAGTTTGAGATATCTGAGAAGATGCGAATTCGTGGTGTATGGTGTTGGTGTGTGTAAGGCGTAAGGTGTAACTAACCACCGATGATTCCATTGACCAGAAACTTGCTTCACACCAAATTCTGAATATTCCTACCGAATAAGTCTCTTTAATATATTATATATTAATTATCAATGGTTTCTTCTGGTGCCTTCTCTTCTCTGTCGTTGACTCGTTCATTTCTTTTCAATATTTTTCAACTGATATTGATCTTCTTTTTTTTTCCTCTTTCTCTCTCTCTCTTTACTAAATTAGTTTTAGTGCTCAGTCAAGCAACCATTTGCGTGTTTATTTCAGTTTAGTTTCAACGCAAATGTACAGTGCGCTTAAAAGAACATTATAGTCTGAAATTCATGCTACTGTTTTTCCCTAAATCTTATAGTTAGAATCTGGCTACGTTATTTATATAAATATGTTTATAAGTCATATATTTATTTTCAATGTTCAAACAAAAAATTCAAACCGATTTCTTTCCTGAGAACTTCGTCAACATATAAAAAATTTAAATTTTCAAATTTATTCAGTACCAAGTCAATTGGTAAAAAAAAAAATAAAGATTTTGTGCACATCTTATGCATTATTTTTTGTAAAAATCATCATTTTAAAAATCTACAAAAATAGTAATAAAATTTCAAGAAATGTAAATGTGGTTTCCATTACCTCTTAAATTTTATTTTCTTATTATTACGGAATGCAAACATTATTGGATCAGAATTTTATTTCAAGAATAAATAAATATAAATATAAAGATGGAAATAATAAATCAAAATCTCACATGTGCTTCTGACATTTTATTATTCTCTTAGTAATTAATATCTGTTCAATATTATATGTTATTTTAATTCTCAATTAACCAATATGAAAGTATATATTAATTAGTAAAAAAATCCTTACTTGATAGCTAAAGTTGACACTTAATTAATTGTAGAATAATAATTAACCTCTTATTCTTAATAAAATTTATTGAGGAAAGCTTAATATTAAATTATTAATTATTTATTTCATTTGACATATTTGTTTTTGTCATAAAAAGATATATAGAATCAAGAATAATTGAAGTATATTCAATTATGAATTGATGTTGTTTCATTTTTTTTTTATTTTGTCAAAATAGATGGACAGGAGGAATGATGAGATAATATTTTGTTTCTTTTGAGTGGATAAAGATTGGGAAATTAATGTTGAAGATGTTTGGAAATGTTGTTTTCAGATAAGCCTTTTGTTATAGTTTACGTAATTTGGGTTGGGTTTTGAAGTTTTTTGTTCTGTCTTAATTAATTAATTGATGCATGCATCAAATAGATCGAAGTAATGACAAGAATTATAATGGATGCACCATTTGTTTTTATAGAAATTATCTACTCTTCCGTCTTAATCCAGTTCTCAAAAAATACTCTAACCCATTTTTTTTTTTGTTACGATTGAATATATTAAGCACTTCCCGGCCGGTAATCAAATACATTTTTGCTTTGTTTCTTTGTGTGTGATGCTTTTTAGCATGAAAACAGTTTATGAACTATAATGCAAAATTTTAGAGTTTTAATTTGAGAAGACCGACCTACAATGCATGGACGTGTACTCTGTTGTTTGTGAACTGCTATAGTTATTGATATCAATTTGTGTTAAAAATGCTCTTAATCTAGATTTGAGAAATTCATGTCAGAGAGTTGAGAAATTCATAATGTACGTTGATCTAGACAGGTTTAAATAACAATTAATGTATCTGATTGATTTTCTAATCATCAATAACGATGGCGCCAACCAATTGGTCACAATTAAGAGAAAATGAAAAATCATTTAGTTACAGTATATATGATCATACTTGAGATCTCATTAGGTCGGAAAAATCTACAAAACCTTGTGAGTTGGGAGTTGTGACCGCCTATTTTCTATTATAAACTCCCCACTCAAGTTCTTGAACCAGCTAGCTAAGCTGAGCATCAACTTCTTGTTGTTTCAACTTTCAAGTAAAGATAATTTTTAAACTGGGCCCATTAATTATGAACTGAACTACTGACTGGGCCTAATAATTTATGTAATCAAATAAGTTGTACGAAATTGAAAGCATTAATTGGTTTGTCAGTCATATAGGAAGGGAGAATTTGTCCATGTTAATCTTTGAAAATACCAAGGACGTCATACTCATACATAGGAGTTCTTTTTGGCGCCAAGAAACCTTTCCACTCTCCTGTACTTTGTAGAGTACATATTATATAGCTAATGCATGCTAATTTTGGTGAACAGTACTACAGTACATAAGAGGGAAGGCTTTAACGTACCTCACCATACTTTTTTTAACCAAGCACATGTACGTAGTTCAGAGACTTAATTTACTTCCATCTGCACTTGTTCTTGGCTTTAATGTAATGTAAGTTCCGCATTTTTATTTTTATTTAACATGGCAGGAGTGCAGGACTGAGTTGGAGGTGATGTTGCACAAGGCAAGCGTGGACTGGAGGGCACATGGTGAGGTTATGCAAGTTTGAGAAATCACAGGAAGACATAAAAGTTTCGAATGTACTCACATAAGCAGGGAGCATAAAGATTTGGCCTACAAACTAGCTTGTTTGGGCAGGGTTAGTAATATGGTGTATCAGGGTGGCACATTTCCTTTCTTCAATCTTATATAATTGGTTACTGGTAAATTAGGTTTAGCAAAATGGTATCAGGGTAGCACTTTTCAACTATTGTGAAATTTTTTAACTTGTGTAATGTAAGCTTACTTGAATAGTTGAATTACTCCTTTGCAGTATAAAGATAAAAATTGGGTTCAACTTGTGTAATTAATCGAACTACCTGACTACTGTGTTTTTTCTTTTCTTTTTGAGCATAAATTGAACTGTTTGGTTTTGTTCAGGATTCTTGTCCAACAGTGTGAAATATCATTCTGAACTTCTGATGATTGGCCGACTCATGCAGGAAAGTTGATTACCTTTTTTTGTTTTTTATGTCTCATTTTTATATTTATATTAGATAAAAAATAAAGGTAGCTGAAGTCCAGGTCCATTATACTTTAATAATATGCTTGTTGTTTATAGTTTCAATTGTGTAGATTGGATCCATTTGTTAATAAGATCTGATAATAGTAAAAATATAAGGGTTCCATTCGTCAATTTTGCATATTGTTGTCAGTTTTCATCATTTAGATTTATATCAAATATAATAACTGTAAAGGGCCTATTTGCATATTTCATGTCATTTTCCCTTTTTTAATTATTAATGATGTTTTCTTATATTTAATTGGTTAGCAATATTAAACTTGCATATTGCTTTAAAATGAATTGTATATGCTTTATACGTATATTGAACATCTATAAGAGCTAATATGCAATAATAACACATCTTCATTGTCAGAATAATTGACTCGCATAATTGCATCATTTGAATGGATCTTAATATCACTTGAATTGTCCATATATGTGAAATTTAGTAAACTTTTTATGGAACATTACTATCATTATATTTGGTTGTTTTGTGGGTTGCCAGTTGTTATCTGGTCTCGTTGGAATTATGGACTTGGAATTATTTGTATAGTTTTTTATGTCTATACCAGTAGGCTGGTACAGGGATACATAGAGAATGCTACGAGGGTAAGTTTAGAACTGTTTCTTATGTTTTATCTTTTCTTTTGTCTTTAAGACTTGATGTAATTTTTCTTTTCTCACAATGAATGTGAGACATGTGAATTTTCATAAAATATTATACAATAATCTATGAAGTTAATGACAGTAACTGGTAAAATGAAGATTTGTTGTAATCCTTCTATAATGATTATATCAATGTCATTCTTTGAATCATACTATAAAAATGTTTACAATTACAATTTTCAAGCAAATAATCATTCCCAGAGGCAGAGGCAGTAACTTTAAATGGGGTCAATTGACCCCATTAATTTTCAAATTTTTTATATTTATTAGTAAATTTTTATATAGTTTAGTGAAAAAACTATAAAACCTATCAAATTGACCCCCATTCGTGGTATAAAATTTTTATATGTTTGACTCCCATTCAAATTTGACTCTCATAGTTTGAAAATCTGGCTCCGCCCCTGACCATTCCGAGTCTACATATGCACACAACTTAATGTGAACTTGAAAAGTAAAATACATCATCAGATTTCATATCATAGAAATAAAAGACTATTACAAATCATAAAGAGCTCAACTGATGATTGCATCATGTACTGATGGTATAGTCCCTGAACAAGAAATGGATCTTCAACTTATTAACAAACTAAGTAACTTAAACCAGTGTATACTCCTTCAAGCCTACTGAAAATAACCAATACAACTTCAAACATTGACATTAAGCAATTATAATAGAGTTAGTTACATTTGATAGTTAGTATTCGGTTGTAATTAGTGAAGTTGTTAAGAGGATGTTAGAAATATTGTTAGAGTTGTTAAGAGGTTGTTAGTGGCATAGTTGTAATTTGATAAGACTATATATAGAGCATAGTTGTAATCAAAGACACAATCAATACAATATTATTTCATTTCTATTTCTCTCTTCTATTATCAAAGTACACATATGGTACAAATCATCTCTTCAATATAATTGCTCAGCCACCATTATGTTCTTCTGATTGAGATGCGCAGCTCATCGGTATTTGACAAGTTATTGGTGTTGAAAATCTTGGACTTCTCAATCGACTTGAACTCATTACCCTATCTTACAAGAACTATATGTCAGTCAGTATTCAACAAGTTGAATTTATATCAAGATAACGAAAAGCAACAACTTGACAATTACATGTTAATCAGAATAAGAAAATGGGTACTAAATCCTGTTCCCTCGAGCCTAATTCATCTTATACAAGGCAATACGGTGATGCGATCAAAGCACACAATGAGTACTAAATCCAAACATATGAAAATCAATTCCCTCAAGGTCAAATAAGAAAATGGGTTTGATGATTACCTCACTTTCAGATCATGGTAGCTACTGTTATCCATCTCCGAGTCCATTTAAAATCGTCAGCTTTGCAAGTTTCACACCACCCTGTATACAAATAGAACCTGTTTTGCCAGAAAAAAACTTCGGACTTTCAAAGCCACACTTCTTTTTCCTAATCATTGACCAGTATAATTCAACCAAGTACGTTTAATTAATTATGTTATAAAATGTGTTAAGCATGTTTCCTAATTTTTGCAACATGGACTTTGTATAAACTAAGGAATAAGGATGGTAAAAAAGCCCCGTCTGGCCCGCTCCGTGCATAGTCAGTCCGGCACTGTAATGACTAATGAACCAGGTAAGGCCGGGCCAGGTCAGGCCTGGGCTTAAATTGAAGCCCACAGACAGTCCGTTAGGCTTACATGTTAATACAACAAAACAGCTTAGGGTTTTATAAAATCTCTGTTAGACTGAGCCGCGCCGCGTCCCTCTTCTCTTTCGTTCTCTCTGTCTCCGCCATCTTCTCCGCCGCTCCGCAGATCACCGTCGATCGCCTCTGCCAGTCCTCCGCCACGGTGCCACTTCGGTTCTGTTGTTGGATCTGTAAGTGCTAATTCTATTAATGAAACTTTGCTTAATTGATTTCCTGGTACACGGGTTATGCACCCAAATAGTACTATGTTGCAAATGATAGATTGATTTAGGTAAGATCATCCCTTTTCCCTTTCCGTTTCCTGTTTGATCTTTTGTTCATGTTAATTATTAAACTGTGGAAAGTTGTGACTATTGAAATAATTTTCCAAGTGTTGGCATCGGTCCTTGCAAATGATGGAGATTCTAAAATTTCAGCCTTTCTTAGTCTTGTGACTGCTAGTTCTTAATTGATTGTTAAATTTATTTTTTAGTGTTTGTTGTCCTTTTGCTGATAGTATGTGCTCCAAAGAAAAATAAATCCAGCTTTCGGTGAAATTGTATCATTACTGAATTTTATGACAACTGAGAGTTGTTCTAGAATAAAATATAATCACATTCCTAGAAAGGCAGGTCGGTGCTGTTATGTTACTAGTACCAATTTCTGGTTATAGGTACAACCTGTACCAGTTTTAAAATACATACTGGTACACCTTTTTTATATTGGCAATCATTTGTATATAAATATTTTTTAAACTTTCTGAACTTTGTTGGTTTTAGGTTGCTTTGGCTGGATCACTCTGCTCCTATTCCTATAGAATCACCCTCCTCCATAACCCATAAACCCGCCTCCTTTCCGAAACCCTACACCCCGTTTCTCTCACAACCCTAAAATGGCGCCCGCCACTGCCGCAGCTCGCCCTCTCGTGTCTGTTATATCCCTTGAAGGCGATATGGCCATAGATGGCGGTAAGAAAGTCAACTCTGTTCCATTACCCGACGTGCTCCGAGCCCCGATCCGCCCCGATGTAGTCCGAATGATTCATGGATTTCTATCCTGCAACAAGCGCCAGCCTTACGCCGTCTCCAAGCGTGCTGGTCACCAGACCTCCGCTGAGTCCTGGGGAACTGGTCGCGCCGTGTCTCGTATCCCTCGTGTCCCTGGTGGTGGAACCCACCGTGCTGGCCAGGGTGCCTTTGGAAACATGTGCCGTGGTGGTCGCATGTTTGCCCCGACTAAGATCTGGCGCCGCTGGCACAGGCGCGTGAACACCCATCTCCGCCGATATGCCGTGGCCTCCGCACTCGCAGCCTCTGCTGTGCCATCACTTGTCATTGCTAGAGGTCACAAGATTGAGACAGTGCCTGAACTCCCCCTCGTGATATCTGATTCGATTGAATCAGTCGAGAAGACCTCTGCTGCTATCAAGATCCTGAAGCAAATTGGTGCCTATGCTGATGCTGAGAAGGCTAAGGATTCCGTCCAGATCCGTCCTGGCAAGGGTAAGGCGCGCAACCGCCGTTACATCAACCGCAAGGGTCCTCTGATCGTGTACGGTACTGAGGGATCCAAAATTGTGAAGGCCTTCCGCAACATTCCAGGTGTTGATGTGATCAATGTAGAGCGCCTCAACCTGCTCAAGCTTGCCCCAGGTGGCCATGTCGGCCGGTTCATTGTCTGGACCAAGTCGGCCTTTGAGAAGCTTGACTCAGTCTACGGCACCTTTGACAAGCCGTCAGAGAAGAAGAAGGGCTTTGTTATTCCGAGGCCGAAGATGCTGAATGCTGATTTGGCAAGGATCATCAACTCTGACGAGGTGCAGGCTGTGGTGAAGCCTGTCAACAGGGAGGTGAAGAGGAGAGAGCTGAAGAAGAACCCACTTAAGAGCATCAGTACTCTGTTGAAGCTGAACCCATACGCTGGGACCGCGAGGAGGATGGCTCTTATGGCTGAGGCACAGAGGGTCAAGGCAAAGAATGAGAAGCTCCAGAAGAAGAGGAGCCCGCTTAGTGCGGTAATAATTTCTATCTCTATCTCATTTTATTAATTTATCTTCTTAACTTGGCTATTGTTGTTTAATGCTGTGCGGTAATAATTATTTATCTCATTCACGGTTCTGATCAGTCATCTTCTTCCAACCTCTAAATGTCTCTATATATTTTTTTTCTGGTTTCAAATAAGGATGCTTGGATTATATTGCCTCAATTAAACAACTCTGGTTTAATCGTTGTGTAGTTAAAGTTTATTTAAAGATCTGTATTATTTGGATTAATGAAAGTACAGTAGAGGTTGTATTACGGGCCTGATGTATTCTATTTATGTCTATGTTGGGCAGATCATCCCCTATAAATAGTGAGAATTTAACATTTATTGTTTTGCTGAACTATAATTTTTTGTTGCTATAAATTATGGTTGGTTTCTGTAAGTTTCATATTTTGCTTGGGAGTTGGAACTGCGATTTTGTGATAATTTTGCGTTGTTACTGGATGTAAAGTCTACTTGATGTATGTTGTTAAATGTTTGCTTGACTTGTGACAGGAGGAGAAGGCAAAGAGCAAGGCAGCTGGAAAGGCATGGTACAAGACCATGGTTTCCGACAGTGACTACACCGAGTTCGAGAGCTTCTCAAAGTGGCTTGGAGTGACACAGTGAGGACTAGTTCCCTGCATTTAGAAGTATTTGAGCTGTTAAGATCAGGTTATTGAATTTTGTCTGTGTTTTTGTGTTGCATTGTCAAGACCTTAATTTGAAAAAGTTTATTTTGAGAACCTTTGTTCTTGAGTTCTTTTAGATAGTTTGTTTTTTTGGTGAATGAGAGACTTTCTGTTGTCATGTTGAATAGTCCTAGTAGCATTATATTGTTGGCTGGTACAGCTTTATATTATCTGTTTAGTATGTGTTTGTTTAAATGATGCTAAGGAAATTTTGCTGATTTAATTCTCCTAATTCTCCTGTGACATTATCATATGTGATAATTATTTATGAATACAGAGCATGCTACCTTTGCATATAAAGTGTAATTGGGTGATCAAATTTTGCTATTGTTAATAGTTGAAAGGTCAACTAGTTACTGGGTTGCAGCTCTGCTGCAATTTGTTCTTTGGTGTTTGGTTTGATGTTATTCCTTTTGTGTTATATGTGCAACTGTTTTGGTGGACGTGTAGATATTATTTGTTACAATCTCAAAAGGAGTAATTATGACTAGTTGGTTTGTCATAACCATAATTATAATTTGTAACATGGTGGTATGAAGGAAAACGTAATATGTATCGGTGCAGTTGATTCTGTTTTCCCATGATTGTTGGCATTAATTTGAGGACCCTGAACGATAAGAGCTGGAAAGAAGAAATGTTGACAGAATTTACTACATTAAGCTGGAATTTTAATCTGTAAAAGAAAGGAAATGATAACAAATTGTTAAAAAGAAAGGGAATTATAAATAGTTCTCTTTTTATTGTACTTGGCCTAAAGGTACAAGTTAAAAGTTCAAAAATGGAAAAATTCAACTGAACCAAGCATTTAAACTGAAATATAACACTTTAATTTATTAACTGAACCATTTTAACCGAGAAATTGAGCCTCTGAGTCGAAAACATTTTGGTTCAGTTGAAAATCAAATAAACCTGATCCAATGTACACTGATAAATATTTGTTCAGAGGATCCTCAATTGGGTAACTGTAATTTACCAGTTATTAAAACAATGATTTATCAAATCTATTGAACCAGGGGTAAAAAAGTTACCATGCTAGTAATCATACCAAAATGTGGTAACGGTAATTAGGAACAGTGTACTGGTAACATAATCCCGTAGTACACATTTATTATGATATTTGAGATTCTATTTGTCAATGCTGTAGGTATACAATAAACATTTATTGTACACATCTATCAGTATACGCGGACTAAGCCTTCACAACATCAGCAAATCACAAAAAAAAAAGAAAAAAAGAAATCAGCACTAAGTAAATGGAAGAGTTCATTTGATAATTGTAATATAAGCCTTTTGATACTTTGGCTAAATGAATAACTTTTATTTTTTTTATAAAAATTACTATCCAATCAGTCGACAAAAAAAAGTACATATAATTAAAAACAGTTAGCACCTGTACAACCAGAGAAGAATAGAACTGTCACCAAAGGTAAGAATCTTATTTGATGGAATTGACATCTTAGAGGGGGGTAAAATTTAGGCATGAAGAAACTTTAATTAAGTACTGATGTAGCACCAGGTCAGTCACTCTTGTGAATAAGAGAAAGCCTAGCTGAAATGGCTGGTCATTTGCCTGAATGATTTTGGTTGCCTGGTACATCACTTGCGGTGTACTTAGGAATTGGTCTATGGCATTTTAACACTGACATACAAGCCAAAATTACTAACTTCAAATATGTTTTGAGGTTTTAATCTTAGATTATACGCATGAGAAGAGCAAAGATCATCATTCAAGTGATCAAATATTCAGTTCCTCTTTTTTTTTTTTTATCAAAGCCATTTGTTATTGGTTACAAAGTGGCAAACTGCTGGTATCAAACAATCCCAAAAACAACACTCAATACAAGCCAAAATTAAAACCATATCTACACTTTGAATTTTATCAAAGTGTTTTACAAGCTAATAAAAGGACATCTTTGTGGACAAACAGAAATAAATTTCAAATTTTTCTGATTTTTCTACAATTTCTGAGAGCATTTTAAAGCCCAGATTCTGAAAAAAAAAACTGGTACTGTACCAAGTTGGTACACGGATTGCCTCTCACAAAATCAAATATCTTGCATAGCTAGAGATCTCAGAGAAATTTGAATTTTTCTAGGGTCAAAGCTTACACCCTTCCTGAGAACTTCGACACCAAGAACACAAATTTTGGTCTTGTAGATTGGCCTGTGCAAAATTCACAAAATAAGCTGTCAGAATACGTAAATTCAGGAAAAAAAATTCGGTTTTGAGTGGCTTATATAGCATCCCACTTTGTTGTTTTTTTTTTTCCCGGTTTTGAGTGGCTGCGTTCCAATTTGTTTTTTCGTTTTTCCGGTTTTGATAGTCTTATGGCGTCCTGCAGGATGCTATAACCCCTACCTGCCTTCCTATTTTTGAAATTTCAACCCAACATTTCTTATTTTCAATTTTGTCTCCTATTTCCTATCAATAAAATTTCGAAGAATATCAGTGTGACAGGTGCACATACCTATATCAGTGGCTGCACCTATGCCAAATGGTGAGAGTAAGTACCATCGATTCTTGTCTCCTAATTAGAAAATGTAAAATAAGAAGTCAAACTGATTTTTATAAACGATTAGTAACTCCTTTTCATTCTACTGAAAATTGAATTGTTGTTCTTATTTGAAGTGTTACCAGAAAGACAGGTGGTGCCACGGTAATAGTACTTCGAAAATATTCCAGCTATATTGCAAAATCCATTTGCTTTGATCTACTGTTAAATACAGAGAAGAGCACACAATATATCAATACAAGAAAAAAGGAAAAAACATGAAAAGAAGAAACAAATACCTATCAATCTCACAAAAACATAGCCACTGAATTCAACCAACCGAAAAATTAGAAGTACAAAGAGAGAGTGCAAACACAATTTTAAGTTACCTTTCCTTCATCAAACTACCAGGCTTAAAAGTATCAGTGGTTTCTAGAGCAGAGAGTATCAGCCAGTAATCTATGTCAAGAAGGATCTTAATTTCAGCCAACAATATAATAATTATAGTTTCTGAGGTAAGGCCTGAAATTGATGTTTTCTAATGCATAAACTGAATTTACAAACATAAAAAGTAAAAACAAATAAGAGAAATCAAAGCATCTATGTTGAGCATTAGTTTCAGTGGAGTACCCAATACATGGCTACGAAATAAGGACAAACAAATACTTATTGAAATCCAGTCTATATATACATCTGCTTTACATGAAGTATTTAAATAATCAAGGAAAAGGCTAAAGCCCAAGCCAAACCCCAGTCTCATCGTCAGGAACTGTTTCCATCAAATATAGGTCGCAATGTTTTGCCAATTCATATAGTACTTTTGACTGCTGATTCCCTTAACAACAAAGTGCGTCTAACAAAATAAAATATGAAATTTGTTAGTTCAGCTAGAACTTAAGGCAATACTTTAAAAACTGGCAAATATGATTTGAAAAAGGGTAACCTCAAATTCTTTGGGGCTCTTTTCTTCTAGAATTATAATGACCAATTGACAATTGACCTGCCATGGAAATAATTAACGAAGGAGAAAATAAGTAAATATGTGTACCTTCACTAAGCTAAGTTCAGACCAAGTATATAATTGATTAAACCCAAGAAAAATACACTGAGGTGCTACCTAACAGTTCGATAGTTAATGGAGTCCGAATAGATCCACCCTTGCGCTTGTCTCTCCGTCTCGTTACACCTGTCAGTACGTGCTTCTTCCACAACCCTTTTTTTGCCAACATTTTCTTGACCTGCTAGTAATTAGGTTGAAGTAAACTAAGAGGAATGACAATATTTGACAGCCACTTAAAAACATGCATTTCTGATTTTATCACACTAAGAGGACTTTGTTTCTCCCAAATTTCCCATGAAATTATATATTTGGTTGTCAAATCCTATAATCCCTTCTCTAAGCTAAGACCAATATCAGACATGACAGACTCCAAGTAGCAAAGGGTTAGCATAGAAATTTGTCCAGTTGAAAATATTCTTGGAAGGATATTAAGTTTCTTCAGGTATAGCACTGATATTCTATTACCAGAAAAATCATATTGTTCAGCTCTCTGTGAATGGTAATTTTTTTATCGGTTATTCACCCGAACTCCCACAACTAATCAAACTAAGTAACAAACATTCTCCCAGTGCATTAATTTACTTAAAGAAGAGGAAAGAAATGAGGGAGAAAACTACAAAGTTCCTTCGAAATAGGTGAAAAAGCAACATCTCTAAGGGGCCAAAATTGAAGTTTGGCATAATTGACAAAGATAAATAAGAACAGAGTGGTAAAATACAAGAGCTCCCATTATTATATTTATTGCTGAGATGGGATATTTCATTACCAATTAGTCCCTTAAAATGTTCATTGAGCAAAAGCAGTAAAAGCACAACCAAATAGTGCATTGAGCAAAAGCACAACCAAATAGTGCCACCAGTTTGAACATCTGAGTAAGACGATAATTGACGGCAGTGCAGCTCCTATTTGTTGCATCCCTTTTTTTTTGTTGGTGAACTCTAAGTTGTTTCTTTTCAGAGCCTTTAGTATGGAAATATTTGCAACGGAGAGTAATTTACTTTGGCAACACTGAGCAATATTTTGAGCTTGTGCCATTCTGAAAAATTAAGTGGTTCTGATCGACCATTTGAATTTTGAAAAAGAAAAATCTAAAGTCAAAGTACAGAACAATCTGCGCTATGCATGGCACCATAGCCTCACTCAAAGTAGTTTATGAAGAAATTATTTATGATCACCAACATCAATTATCGGTTATCGGGTAGAGTTATGTTATCGGGTATGCCATTTTACTTAGGCACATGTAACAAATTAAAAAATGAAATAAGTAAAGGAAAAGAAACAGTAAATTTTCTTTTCATTTTTTCCCTTGGCTAGAATGCATTACAGATCACTACAAATATCAGTTGTTACCAGTGTAAAACAAAAACACATTCCAGAGAGAACTACGAACAAATTGTCACAAAAATCAAGTTTGAAAGAGATATGCCTGGATTCAATTCTTTTATTGTTAAATTTTTTCTATTTGTAAAAATCTATCACTTTATTTTAAATTAAACAACAACACCTCCAATTTCACTCTGCATTTTAGATTCTCAGGGCAGTATCTAAATATTAACCATATCCTGATTAAAACCCTGGAGTGTACCAGTAATAAATTCCAAAAAAAATTAGAGCTTCGAAATTTTGAATAATTTGCTAATATCCACACACTATATGTCCTTCATCACTAAATAGAATGTCAAAACAATGTTAAACATTTACAAACACGGTAATGTAATTCTATATTTCTACAGACTACAGTAATGAGGAGAGCAAATTCCAAGAAAAGATCCAATAGCTGCACAGCACGGGCACGATTCTACGAATTATTAATTGTAGTCTATTGGGCCCTTGTTAGAATTCACATCCTCTCCCTCCCTCTCTTACTGCACAAGGAAATCTTTTACAATTAATGAATCCGGACCATTCATTTTAACTTGGCACAAATCTCAAAGCTCAATAATACTGGCCCCTATTTTCCCAAATCTCAAACGGGCTGAGATTTAATCTCAAACACTTTAGGCCCATCCTCTCCTCTGTAGCAATTCTTAGATTAGAACCCAATTCATTCAGAATAGATCGTCGGAGGAAGAGGGAAATCAATCGGTGATCGATCGTCGGAAATGGGTGGGCGGGGCTACGCGTGGGCTGTAACGGCTGGTCTCAACGCCGCTCTAGCTGCCATCTCTGCCAAGTTCTTCTCTTCTCAGGTCAGCTCCTTCACATTTTCAAATGCCAAACTAACTAACTAACTAACTAACTAACTAACTGCGAGATTAATTCAGATTCTTTCATATAACTTGATTTTGCTGACAGATTGTCAAGTATGGCATGGTTGTTTTTTGCAATGTAATCATGTGGGGTTGCTACGTCAACAGTCTCAAGGCTTTATCTTCTCTACAAGCTACAGTTACTAATTTCGCAACTAATTTCATTTCTTCAGGCTTCGCTGGTTACCTTTTGTTTGATGAACCATTGCCTTCTAAGGTAAAATTCCATCCCCTGCCAGATCAAAACCCTCAGGCAGTCATTCACACGACTGTCAACTTTACCACTTTCTGGTACATACAGGAGTTAGAGCTACCAGTCCCAATCTCAGCCTCACCCATTATTATTGCATCATCGACACCGGTCAATCCAATTTAAATCAAGAAATTAGAAAAAATAAAATAACAAAAGGAGAAATGCTTAAATTGTCATAAATGGGTGCTGTTTACCAGAGCTGTGCATTACTAGACTGACAAGTTTGGTAACTGTTACTGTTACTGTTGTGTATTTATCATATTTGGCCAGCCTGTATTTTATAGCAGTAAAATATCACTGCTATTTGTATCTTGAGGACCTGTTTGCTGGTTATTACCAGGTTATTGCACCTTCTGTACCTTTGTTACAGCGCCATTTGTTTTGTCTTAACATATATGATTTATTGATGAGTGTGCAGTGGTTTATTGGGGCAGCTCTTATCATTATTGGTGTTTTCATTCTAAGCATATCAAGCACTGAAACGAAGCCGCACTCTGAATAAGAGTTTAATATTTGATTTAGTGCATATTTTATTTTTTCTTCTTTGCGAGTTATATGTAGATGTAACAATATATGGCCTATATTGAGAAGTCAATTTGAGATGAGGAGATATTTATCATAGAATTTATTATTTTTGTCATTAATTAATGCTTCTGGTCTATTTAAATGGTTAATGGGACAATCTATTAGCAAGCATGTTATACTGTTGACCAGTATTGATTTGAAAACAAATTGAATTAATTAATCTTCCTAGTTGTAACAGGCTACAGGAAAGAAGCTGCTTTACCGTAGTGAAACTATTCTCATTTGAATGCAATTCAAACACATTTTTCTCTTTCCGAAAGAAGTATTGGGTTATCTATATTTTGTGGAAACAATACAACACTATTCTAAATTATACAACGCAAACAACATTTGAATGCACAAAACTTACTTCTTGTAAATTGTCATGAGAAATTAATTTCTTTGACATATAATTAAATAGATGTAACTAAGTAACAACTTGAAAAAAAAAAAAAAAAAAAAACGAGCAGTTGTCGGTGGATCCTGGCAACAAAAAGGCCGATGGTGGGCCTGTATAACGGATCGGACGGCCCAATTAAGTTTAGAAAAGGAAAAAAAAGAAAAGAAAAAGGAGTTAAAGAAAACAAAGAAAAGAAAAAAAATAAAAAATAAAAAAAAAGGCAGTGCGTAGTGAAACGGAAAGTACGACCGAGAGGAGGCGAACGAATCACCGGCCTGAAGTGCCCCCCCACCCCCGCGGCCGCGCGCCTTTTTGGATATCTGTTGTGACATCTGGCATCCTTACCTGGCACCTGTCATCTCTCTCTGCCGCGTGGCACACATTCCCTCCCTACTCACTAATGACTTTCCCGTTACTCTTCCCCCTTCCTCGCGCTATTTAATACCCCTCTTCCACCCTCCCTGCCGCCTCCATCCCAAGCCTAGGTTGCAAAACCCTACCTCTACCATCCTCTCTTCCTCCGTCTTTGTAAAATTATCACTTGCTTGAGAGCAGCAGCAGCTGGTTTCAATGCTGAATTTTATTCTCTCTGGTGATGGTGGTAAGTTTTTTCAATAATTGAATTTAGATTGGGGAATTTGGTGTAAATGGGGAGTGATACTGAAATTACCCCGGTAAAATTGGAGGGTAAATCGGATGAGGATGAAAAGCCGATTGGGTCCCTGTTTAAAGTGAGGAAGTCTAGGGTTTCACACAGGAAAAAGACCGAGAATTCTGAAAATAGGGTTCAAGATATGGCGTCTTGTGGTGAGATCAATGATACCCTTGCCTCCATAAAGAAAAAGCTCAAGAGGCCAAAGAGTAGTAGTGTGAAAGCGACTTCTGCGGTCGATCCAGTGGTTATTGTTAAAGAGGAGGAGATTCTGGAGGAATTGCAGAGTGCTGAAATTGGTGCTGGGTCGGCCTCTGTGAAATCTGGTAATAAAAGGCCGAGAGTTGATGTGGGAGATGAGGAATCGGGAGACAGCTTGGTGGGGGTTTCTGATGAGGCAGGGCTCCAAGATTCTCTCTCAGTTCTTTTTAAGAGACCCCGAAAAGTGAAAAATCAGGGTTCTGATAAACTGGCTGAGGCTAGTTGTAGCGGAATTCTGGTAGAATCTGCTGAAGAATGTCACCAAATTTTAGTTACTGCTCCTGAGCAGGAAACTAAGACAACTAGTATAAAGGATGAAGAAGACGTATTCTCTGAGAATGCAAAAGAGGTGCAAGGATTAGAGGTTGGCTTGAGCCATTGCTCAGCTGGCCTTGCACAATCCACTGTTGACAAGTGCGTTCAAGAGGAAGGCGTTTTGGGAGCAAATCTTGTTTCTAAGACAGAAGAGAAAGAAAAGAGTGAAGGATCTCCTGTAAAAGAGCATTTGGAAGAGATTCAGAACATATCTAGGGAAGAAATTTCTCAACCAAATGTTGTTTCAGGGATACATGAAAAAGAAAAGATTGAGGTTTCTTCTGTAAAAGAGTATATAGAAGAGATTCCCGAGTTACCTAAGGGGGGAGAGGTTGCTGACATAAATCCTGTATCAGAGGAAAACATTGACTCCACCTGCAGGCCCTGTAATGAGCAGTTGGATACAGAGAATTTTATAATTAATGACAACGTAAGGCTGCCTCTCAATAAAGCATTTGACATACCAACCAATTCAGAAAATACTCTGGAGATTTCTACTGAGAGGCAAGTACCAGGGACCCCAGATTCTACCCGAGCCGAGGCAGATGACATGTCACCTAATCGTGATGAGGCTATAACAAATGAACCTCCTGTTGCGTTTCATGTAAAGGAAACAACTGAGCCTATCTGTGAAGATCGTGAGAATCATTCAGTGTTGCTACGTGCAAGAAATGCTAAGAAAAGAAGGCATGATGACATGGCATATGAGGGAGATGCTGACTGGGAGGTAGTGGTGAATGAACAAGTGTTGTTTAACAACTTACCAGTGGATCTGCCTGACCAGTCTTTTAAATCGAGAGACCGAAGTTTGCTCATAAAGGAGGAAGAGGCTAATGATGGCTATGTGGCTGCTGTCGCAGCTGGTCTGAAGGCTCGTGCTGTAACGCCTATTGAGAAGCTCAAATTCAAAGAACTGTTGAGGCGCAAGGGTGGCTTTCAGGAATACCTTGAGTGCAGGTTTGTTACTACTTGCTTTATTATTTGATTTAATGCATTAATAAATTGTTAAATGCACCAGTAATGAATTTTTCTGTCTTTTATGTCAGATGTAATAAAGATTCTGAAGTCTGGTCAATTTATTGGTTAAGATTTTTAATAGACAAAATTGCTTTCCTTGTTGTTCACTGGTTTTTCCTATACAAATGCATATATGTGTATTTAATTATGCAAATCTGTTTAGATATGTGCACACTACTATCCGTACAGGTACCTGTGTTAAATATTTAGCGCAGTAAACATCTATACTTTACCTGCATTATCTTAGACTGCTGTATCCATATATTTAAAAAGACTGAGATACATAGACAATTTCATATTTCCTGGAAAACTGCAGGGCGAGTGCAATTGAATATTTTTGTGATTAAAAATGATTCCTTTTGTCAATACAAATGTATTTAGATATTTTCTGTACATTAGATTGACTCCAATATACCCAGTAATGCATGCTCTGTCATCCTTGATTGTAATAATATCAATAATTACTTTAAATACCACACCTTTCTATGATACTGATGTGTTGAGTTTGGCTATTATTGGAAACCAAATATGACTTGGTCATCATCAGTGTTGTCCTTTGTTCAGATATATGCTTGTGGTGAGGTCATTGTTCTTTCGCAAGATTTGTTATCGGTATTTAATAAATTTAACTTACTATTGAATTGCATTGTTGATAAGATGAATTTGATGCAGTCATCGTTGAATCATGAGCTTTGTTGAGATATTTGCTTGTGGTGAGGTCATTTCTCTTTCGCAAAATCTGTCATCGGTATTTAATAAAGCTACCTATTTGCTTCACTGAATGCAAACTAATCAATGTTCAGATAATTAAATAACAAATTAAGACCTCTGTTTCTCTTTGTGGGTACAAGTGATTGTTTGAATTTGCCATATAGGTTATCCTCTCTACTTGCCTCCCATTAATGGTTTTTGTGGTCTTATTTCTTATTTTTATTTTTTAATCTCAGGAATATGATATTAAGTCGCTGGAGGAAAGATGTCAGACATATATTGCCGCTTTCCAGCTGTGGTGTATCTGACACTCCTTTGCAAGATGAATCTCTTCGTGAATCACTAATACGTGAAATTTATCTCTTTCTGAATCAAAATGTAACTTCTCTCTCTCTCTCTCTTCCTACATGGTTAAGGAGGTGCATGACCTTTTTTATATGCTAAGGCAATTTATTTGATTTTAATTATAAATAGGCCCAAACACCTAAATATCATGGCAATTTTTTTACTAATGCTTTTTTTTTTTTTTTCCAGGGCTATATAAATGCTGGCATTGCATCCGAAAAAGAGGCATGTAAGTTCGAGGTCGGACCAGATTTTCCTCATTTCGAAGATATGAAAAAACCCGAGCTGAATGAAAGCAATGGATTTAAACCAACAATCCCAGAAAATGACCTTGCCCCTGATCCTGGTCAAGCCAACCTTCCTGGGAACACAACTCTAGATGGATATGAAGTCTCCACCTGTAAAGATAAAGTTGAGTCTTTTGGTACTGAACTACCCTCCTCTGATGAAACAAACCGTAAAACAATTATCATAGTAGGAGCGGGCCCATCCGGCCTGGCTGCTGCACGGCATCTGCATCGTCAGGGATTCTGTGTCACTATTCTCGAGGCACGTGACAGGATAGGCGGACGGGTTCACACAGATCGCACATCGCTCTCAGTTCCAGTTGATCTCGGTGCCAGCATCATTACTGGAGTGGAAGCTGATGTGGCAACTGAGAGACAACCCGACCCGTCGTCTCTCATCTGCTCTCAGCTCAGTCTCGAGTTAACTGTGCTAAACAGCGACTGCCCGTTGTATGACCTAGTGACTGGTGAGAAGGTTCCTCCTCAGCTGGATGAGGCTCTGGAATCAGAGTACAACACCCTTCTTGATGAAATGGCGCTTCTTGTGGCCCACCATGGTGAGAAGTCAGCTCAGCTATCTTTGGAGCATGGGCTTGAATACGGTCTAAGAAAGCATCGTGATACTGGTTTTGCATTATCTGTCATAGAGTGTGATGGGTTGGATGAAATAGGCAAAAACAGAGATGGAACAGATGTACTTGCACCAATGGAGAGGCGAGTTATGAATTGGCATTTTGCACACTTGGAATATGGCTGTGCAACTATGCTCAAGGAGGTATCACTCCCTAACTGGAACCAGGATGATGCCTATGGAGGGTTTGGTGGGGCTCACTGCATGATTAAAGGTGGTTTCAGCACTGTTGTTGAGAACCTGGCTAAGGGGTTAGATGTCCGCTTGAGTCATGTCGTAACCGAAGTGCATTATGAAGAGAAGAAGGTCAAGGTATGTACTTCAAATGGCAGTTCATTTGAGGGAGATGCTGTTTTGGTGACGGTTCCTCTTGGTTGCCTAAAAGCATCATCCATCAAATTCTCTCCTGATTTGCCAGACTGGAAAAAGATGTCCATAAAGCGCCTCGGATTTGGTGTTCTCAATAAGGTCATTTTGGAGTTCCCCACTGTTTTCTGGGATGAGACTGTTGATTATTTTGGAGCCACAGCCGAGGAGACAGATCTGAGGGGCAGATGCTTTATGTTTTGGAATGTCAAAAAGACATGTGATGCCCCTGTTTTGATAGCACTTGTTGCTGGCAAGGCGGCTGTAGACGGGCAGAATATTAGCCCTGTTGATCATGTGACGCATGCTATGATGGTTCTCCGAAGGATATTCAGCAAGGTGTCTGTACCAGACCCAATTGGCTCTGTGGTCACTAACTGGGGCTCCGAACCATTTACCCGAGGATCGTATTCATACGTTGCAGTGGGTGCGTCAGGGGAGGATTATGATATCTTAGGAAGACCAGTTGCAAATTGTTTGTTCTTTGCCGGTGAGGCCACCTGCAAGGAACATCCTGATACAGTTGGAGGTGCAATGATTAGTGGTGTACGTGAGGCTGTACGTATAATAGATTTGCTCCAGGTTGGTAGGGACTTTGTGTCCGAAGTCGAAGCCATGGAGAGCGCAAGTAAGACTGCTAACAAACGATCTGATCATGCAAGACATGAGGTGAGAGACATGTCAAGGAGACTTGAGGCATGTGACCTGTCTAGTGATATGTTGTATCCTTCGGTCAGCAAGGAGGCATTGCTAAGGGAGATGTTCTTTAATGCACAGACAACCTCTGGGCGATTGCTTCTGGCAAAGGAACTGTTACAGCTCCCTGTTGATGCCCTCAAATCATTTGCTGGCTCTAAGGAAGGACTGAGCACACTCAACTCCTGGATTCTTGTAAGTTCTAATATTTGTGTTGTATCAATATGAATTTTTGTGCTTTTGAAGTTTAAGCTGCTGATGTGGTTATTTTAATGTCTTGTGCAGGATTCTCTGGGGAAGAACTCAACCCAACTGTTGCGACATTGTGTGCGGTTGCTTGTGCTCGTGTCAATAGATTTGGTGGCTGTTCGCTTGTCTGGTTAGTACTGCTGTATCACTTGATTTTGTTTATTTACCAGTTTTTAAAATTAAATTAACAAAAGTAAGTGTTGATTTAGGAATTGGAAGGACAGTGAAAGAGAAAGTATGTGTGCACACCAGCCGAGATATCCGTGCAATAGCAAGCCAACTTGTTAGAGTGTGGATAGAGGTATTCCGTAAAGAAAAGGCTAGTAATGGCAGGCTGAAGTTATTGAAAGTCAGGGACAGGGATCCACAAAGTAAGATTTATAAATCAAACAAAAGACTTGAAGGTAGAGCAATGAGATCAGAAGCAACACTAGATGTCATATCTGAAGCAAGCTCTCTACGTTCACAAAGAACCGCACATGCTGTAGATTCTGATACGAAGCCCATTCCTGTTATGTCTCAAGAAGAGGCTGCAGCCTTTGCTGCCGCAGAAGCTGCCCGTGCCGCTGCCATTGCAGCTGCGCAGGTATCCATCACCACACAACCCTTTCTATCCTTTTTCCACACTACTTCTGTACTAATTATTAATTTCCCTGAGAATCTGTTGAATATTAGAGGTTTGTGTCCATTTGTGTATAGATAGTATTATGAATCTTTGATTCCTGATTTCAGGCATATGCATCTGCTGAGGCAGAGAAAGCAGCCCTCGAGCTCCCTAAAATACCATCCTTTCATAAGTTTGCAAATAGGTTGCAAGCTGAAGAATCTGATCCAAGGCGCCGCCACATAAGTGGAGACCCTGAAATCCACTCTAGGGCTCCTACTTGTCAGAATCTTGATATTCCAAGAATGCCAACTAACAGCAATGCCTGTCCTACAATAAGGGAAGATGCCATAGAGTGTAGTGGAGTACCAGAAAATAGAGTGATCTTTACCAAGGCCTGGGTTGATGTAGACCCAGTAAGAGTTGATGGTGTGAAGGATGCGTCGGCAGTTGAAAGGTGGCAGGATCAGGCCTTTGAAGTTGATACCGATTTCTACAATCGGTTGCATATTCCTGAAAGAGATGAGCCAGGGGAAGCTACAGCAGCATTGCAAAATGCTGCAAGGCAAGGGCAAGGAGGGAGTGTGGGGTCACAACCGGCAGATAGCAAGAAGAATTCAGAGGGTCGGTCTCATGGTGTGGAGCAGATTAAGCAGGGTATAATGGAATATGTCGCAACACTGATCAAGCCACTTTATAAGACCAACAAGCTAGATCGGGACGGTTATAAGGCGGTTATGAAGAAGAGTGTCACTAAGGTATAACATTATTTTTTGTGTATTTTTTTTTTTTTTGTTTCTGTTGTTTTTGTTTTTGCATTCTGGTGACATGAAGGATTAGGCCACATCCAATCTTGATTAAATTTGGGTCAATTTTCTGTTGAAAATTAATAAGGCTGACTAGGATTGTAGCTTCTTTTGTTGTAACAGAAAATATTGAATGCTTGGGTTGGGTCATGACTTGGACCTGACCCCACCTGCCGTCAGGTTAAGACTCGCAATTCATAACCCAGCAACCAACCCCCTAATACTTATTAGAAAGCTCTATCTATTATTTATTTATTTATTATATTATATTAATCGTGTGTCCCACTTTCTTCTTTTTGCCAGGTTATGGAGCAATTGTCAGAGGCAGAAAAGGGGATGTCAGCTTTTGAATTTCTCCATTTTAAACGGAAGAACAAGGTATAAGCGATGGTTTCAGATAAGCATAAACTAGTCTGAAATTGAGCTTTTGATAAGAAAAAAATAGTGATTTTACCTTTCAACTCACATGATAACTAAGGCCATCTCTACTTGATTGTAGATCCGTGATTTAGTTGACAAACTGATTGAGAGGCAAATGCAAGCTAAAGGAGCTGCTGGCTCTTGATGTGCTTGGTGTCAGAAATTGAACTGCGTTCAAGTGATCAGATTTTGGAAAAGAATGTGGGTATAATTGGAATACTTGCATTCGGCTGCTTAAAGGAAGGCTGATGATCACCTTTTTATTATTTTGCTAATTAGGAGTTGTGACTGAATGAGGCATATAGAGAAAATAGTGGTCAATGAATATCTATCTGATGTTAGCTGTTGGTCATTTTATTGCAGTAGCAGAATAGCAGAATTCTTTTCCTTAGATTATTAGACCTGAGACTAGTGTTTATTTTCTGTTGTACAGTTCTCTAAAAGCTAAATTGACATTTCAAAAAGATGCATGATTAATCTATTCTTCTATTTTGGATACCAAAAACTCACAACCCTTGTGATCTTTCTGTTGATCAAATGTGATGAGTGAGGCTATGGTACTTTGCAAAGCGCTGATCAGTTTGCTATAGATCCATATCTCCGTTTCCAAAGTCTATACAGTTGATCCGAACCACTCAACATGATCTCCCTATGGGTATGTACTTGGAGACCAAATTTTATATTTTTTGGAATTTTTTTAGAATTTTTTAAATAGGTTGAAAATCTTTAGATCGGTGATTTTCTACATATCTAAAAAAATAGTAAAAAAAATCTAAAAAAATGTAAACTTCTGTCTCCAAGTACATTTTTATATGGACATCATTTTGAATGGTTTGGATCGAATGTTTGAACTTCTTTAAGGGAGATATTGATCCATAGCACAGACCATTTCGTGCTTTGCAAAGTACTGTAGCCTCATTCAAATGTGATTATGATGGTGTGGTAGTCTGTCTAATACCAGCTTAGTATTGAAATGTGCCTGCCAATAATAGTAATTGTTGGAGGTAAGAATGAAATTTAATGCTGATCAGGAATGGTTAAAGTGAAGATTCATGAATCAAGACTGGATTCGGTGCAGCTATTCCCTTCATTTGAAACTGGTTAGTTTTATCTGCATTACTTTGATTTTTTCTCTCTAGTACTATTTGTGTTGTTTTTTGTCATTGTGTGCATCTGAAGGAGTGTACAGGTTCTTTTTACTTTGTGCAGTTATGGCTCACAATGGAGTTGTCCATATTGTATTTCAAGGTTTATATTCTGGACGTCTGAATTTCCTTCTCCTATTTACATTTCAAATTTATGCCCAACTTAATGTGCAGTGCAGGTCATCAATTACATCAATAGACTTATTATAAAAATATTAATGCTGATTATTCATCTGCAGGTGAATCTCTTGGTCAGATGGGACTTGTCTTTTTTCTCCTTTTTAACATTGATTTTATTATGTAATAAAGAAACATGATTTCTATTGTAGCCAACATTTTGGAGTTGTGTTAAGGACTGCGCAGGATCTTAGCTGCGTTGTATTGTTCAAATAGTGCCGGCGCTATTATATTTTATGATAATACTGTGTTGTATTGTTCAAATAGTATCAGGCAATAAGTTGATATCTGACCAGGTTGTACAGTGTGGAAATCTGAGATGTCATTCTTTTTTTTGTTATTAAGCCATAATCGCCAAACCAGTGTCAGTACCAGGTCATATATTGGTATCAGGCCAGCCTGTAAATTGTGGAAATCTAAAAAGTTCCTTATTTGCAATTTTGTTCAGATGTTAAGTTTTTGTTTATTAATTTTGATTGTGATCTGGATGTATCAATTGTATGTCTTAATAATTTCATTTCTGGATGTCATTAGGATGTATCAAATATGTGTTTTACTAATTTCATGTAGCTTCTCCATACGTGATTGTTTATATTATAATAACTTGATGTATGGCAATCTGCAACCTAAGGGAAAATTCTCTTTCTCAGTGCTCAGACGAAAATAAAAAAAAGGGAGGTGTGGTTGTTTTGTAAAACAAGTTTACTTGTATTATCAAACTCTTCTTTTATTTCAGTGAAGGAAATTTCTTATTTTTTTGTTTGTTTCAATTTCTTATTATTATTCTTTTAGGGAAAGATGTAATTACTATTGTACTATATTGGTTCTTAACTTCTTATGATGAACGTGCTGCTTTTATGTTCCATTTGATGTGTCTATAGCAGAGTGAAAGAAACAAAAGTAGAGGCCAGAACTGAGGGGAGTCCATATCCTCTGAGGTAACAGAATATTTCAGTTTAGAGAGGTGGAATGCACAGGTCTCTTTAATATTTGTGTGTATTCTGATCAGACGGTTGAGATCTAAACAGAAATATTCCATTACCTCACGTAATATGAGCCCAACTGAGGGTACTTGGATTAGGTTGAGATCTAAGATCAAGGGTTAAACCAGAAATTGCTCTGCAAATTATGTCTGTCTAACTAAACCAATATCGCCTCTCTTTTTTTTTTTTTTTTTATAATTTAGTTAACGCAGCATGATGAAATAATGCCATTAAGGTTAAAAATGAGATTTTAGTTTATATATTTTATTATGTCCAGTTGTCCACTTAACTAATATATAACAGTATAACACACACTTGATTATTAGTGTAATGCATATTTAGTTTTTTTATTAAAAAAAATTCAAAATTAATTGAGATATGTATAATATGTTTTTTTTTATCCAAGTATTTAACTTTTTTGACACTCCCCATTTACAGATTTGGAAGTTGAAAAAAGTAGCAAAAGGTGAAACCACCCAATATGCAATGAAGTCTAACCTATGAGGAAATGTGAACAGAGAAAATTGCATCAATGGTCGTTGGTGTGTTGGAGTTGTGTTCATATTCATATAAAGCAAGCACAAGTACCGTTGATAATGTGTTAATCTCTGACAAAGCATGGAATGAATTAATGCAACCATCTCTGTTCTCTAACGTGACTCTTCTTCAATGCGCAATGCCGACACCGCAAATCAATTCTCACTCCGTGATTCGCTTCTTTCATTCATTCATAGGGATTAGGGGGACAGGATAGAAACAAACTTTCATTTAAGATAGTTTCCAAGTGTATATAACTTCTAAGATACATCAACAATGGATTTTTCTAAATAAATACAAGTAAATTTATGGGTATGTTGTTCAATATACAGATAACATAATAAACAAATTTCATGTAATTTTGGTATTGCTTTTTGATGTACCAAGGACCGCTGAATTTTCAATTTACTTTATGTACAGAAAAATAAACATCAAATTTCATCATTTTTATAGATAAGATAGGTGAATAATATGAATCATGTCTATAATCTGAGGAGGGTTCAAATGTATCATGGTTTTGTGCTCCAATTATGCTCCACGTCTTTATCTCCGTTTTCAGGAGATCCTGGACCATCCGAAAAGCGATATTGTACTTTCTGAAAAACATTTTGAGCGGTTCGGATCGGCTATTTGAACTTTGAAAATAGCGATATGAACGCAAATTAACCAAACAGCAAAAAATAAATGAGAGTAAATAAAAATGAGTGAGAGGAATGGGAAGAGAGGGAACAAATGGGGTCCACAAGAGTATTTTGTTAATAATTTTGGAAGGAGAGTATTTTGTTCTATATTTTGAAAAAGAAGGACATTTTGTAAAATTTTCTTATGAGAATCTGTGCTACAGTTTACACCATTTCATGCAGTTATTTAGAAGAGAGGACATATAATGTAAATTTTGGGGGAAGTTTTTTTAAAAAAAAAATTTGAATTTGGAAACCGGGGGTGGGTAGGGCGGGTTCAAACCCGGTCCGGGCATGGATGCGGGCGGTCCGGGTTCAAACCGGTTCCGGTACGGGTCACGGGTCTTTTTGTCCGGCCCGGCTTACTCTTGATCCGGCCAAATCCGTGCATAGTCCGGTCCAAACGGGCACGGATCAAGAGCAATCCGGTCCAAATTCACAAGTATGGATCTAAAATTATAACACTATATGACATCAATATCATACTAGATAGACTCTACTATATATAATAGTTGGATGTAGCTAGCACTAGTGGAAAAACCACAATCTGTGTCGGTTGTTTATGCATATCTGTGTTGGACCTTGGGGCGACACAGATAGAAGCGACACAGATTTCTGTGTCGGTTAATCAACCGATACAGAAAAAAACAATTTGTGTCGGTTAATTATTTAACCGATACAGTTTTCTAATTTTCATTTTATTTTATTTTTTTCTTCGACTTTTTGTGTCGGTTGTTTATTAACAACCGACACAAATACTATATTGTGTCGGCTATTAATATAAAACCGATACAAAAAGGGCTATTTGTGTCGGCTCTTAATAAAAAACCGATACAAATATACTATTTGTGTCGGTTCTTTAGTTAAGAACCGACACAAATACTATATTTGTATCGGTTTTTATTAACAGCCGACACAAATATTGGCTGCACCAATTTCTAACTTTCTGTATCGCTTATTTTGTTAACCGACACAGATTTTGTATTTTATTTTTGAAATAATTTTTTTTATTTTTGGCCAGCTACCATATATATTGCTGGCCTATATAGAAGCATGCATTCACAAATCCAAAATTGAATTATGCACCCAAATTGAATTAGAACCCGAAATTATTCTTACACATCCTAAATTAATTTAAAAACCTAATTAAATATTGTTACACATCCTAAATTGTATTAAATTGTTTTTACAATTATCGCATTATAATTAAATTGTTCTGCTTGGATGGGCTATTTCTTTAATGAAAAAATTAACCCATATGTTTCGAATGCTATTGATCTCCGCATTAGTGTATGCCGTCGCCACTTCAAATTCCTGCATTTTTTAAATGATTGAAAAATGCAATTAATTATTTATTAAATTAAATTTGGAGCAACTAAGGTTATGTTTGGAAGATATAAATGCATATGTACCTTCATGTTGGGAAAAGTATCGAGAAAGCGATTTATTATGTCATTCACATACAACATGACATAATAGGCGCATTCCCAACCGTCTTTTTGTTGCCGGCTCTTTGTCACACATGAAAATATTAAAGCGTTAGCAATTTTCAGAAGATGAAATTTTTGGACGAAATAAACCGAAATAATTTTGTAAATGGTAAATTTTAGACCAAAGCACTCCATTACCTTGGGCCTTATAACTTTCAACTTATCGCTTTTTCCTATTCCCCTGGTTGCCTTCTCGACGACCCAGGGACTGTTGAAATATCAATACATTGAGGAATTATAAGTTAAAAGAGATATTCGAAAGGATCAGCAGATTAAATTTGAAATACTTACTCGTCGAGCGCGTCGATGATCGCAAGATATCTTTTCTCCTTCCCCTTGTTAGCGGAATCGAACACGTATAGCTCACTTTGTAATGGTCGGAGCATGAGCAATACCCAATGACCCCTGCATGTTAGGTTTGTAGCATGTCATATCCTATAATGTTTAAGAAATTAAAGAAATTTAATACAATTGGAATATATATATAGCACTAACTCCTGATGATACGGTATGAATATCAATTTCTTGTCTCGGTTGTGGCGCAGAGCTTTTCTAATGTACGCATCGCCAAAGGCCCTCTGGTTCTGATCACCATCTAACCAAATCATCCCGTGTGTCTTCTCGGGGTCCATAAAACCGATAGGGATCTCTGGTAAGTAGTCCCTCTGGTGTCTGTACGCCATCCTGCAAAAAGACGTACATGTGATCTCCAATTTTGAAAATTACAATTAAAAACCAAAATTACGTCATTATTACGAATAACTCACAGCATGAAGATCTTAATAGTGGGTGCGCTGATCCAATCATTTGGCTTACACAAGAACGAGAAGTCATCTGCAGTGACGGTTATGGGGTCTGTTTCATTGAAAAGGTCAAGTGGTACTTGGATTTGAAACAGATATTCATCCTGGGGCAGAAACCGATCACGCAGAGTCTTGTACATGACTCCCAGCCTATTGAAATTGATGCCCTCGAAACCCTTGTATGACCTTGGAGAAAACATCGGAGGGCTACGAAGCGGTACCGATTCTTTGCGTGGTTCCTGCAGTTAGGACCAAAAAATCAGACACAGAGCTTTTAACCCTACCATATATATAGATATATAAATTTACAAGTGCAGGAACCACGCAATTAAAAAAATAAGTTTCTTACCTCATCGAAAGCTATCAGCGTCATCGGCCACGCAATGTAACTGCCTACAGCATCCCGGAGGAACACGAGTTCGCCATTTGGCATAGGTACCGGGGTGTTAGCTTCACTCGGAAGATAATCATCCACAGTTACCTTCGCATGGTCATTCGGTACAGGCACACCGTGAATAACTCCGCCTCCAGGGATCGGAAGATTGATTTTCCCTGTGGCCACTTGAACCTGATTCCCATCGCGAAGCACGTGGAGTTTGCAACTTCGTTCTGACGGCTGTAAAAATGTAGCATGTATTACGATGAATTAAATAACATTTAAATCGAACGGAATAAAATGTATTTATTTGTAGTACCTGAGCCGGATTGAAAAATGGCAAAGCTTGGACAGACTGACAGCTGCTCTGAACGGCTCTTGGGCTATCGGCTATGATTAGTTCAGTCCGTTGGGCCATCAACATTGCCAACTGTTGCTGAATTTGTTCGCTCATTTCGCCCCTCAACTGGTCCTTTATCTCCCTCTGCTTCTCCTCCATCTTCTCCTCCATCCTCTTCTCCATCTCCTTCCGCTGGTTGGCCACTCTCTCCAATACTTCCCTATTTATCCTCTCTTAGATTTCAGCCTCAGTCCCCGTCATCCTTGTTCTCCTCCTTCCGCTTCCCTCGTAGGCATTTTTGATGCTCACCCCAGCTCCAACTCCTCTCACCCTCCCAGAATGCTCGCGATTTGGCAGTGATTTTCCCAAAACATCGTCGTATCGATCGACAGAAATGTCGCCTTTCTTGAATGCCTCCTCTTGATCTTCCTGAAACGACAAAATTCAAGAGTTAGAACATAATAAATTCATGATTGAGTTCGAGTAGGTAAAAAAAACCAAACCCTCACAATTCTCTTGACGACGGCTTCTGTCTCCGGGTTAGCATAGACAGGTGTAGAGCTGCCCTCAACCCTCTTTTGTCTTGCAATCTTCCATGCGACATGCCTGTGCTGAACAGACATATCGTCAAACTGCTCTTCAGTAAGAGCAGTTGTTAAGCCTTGGGAGGACGGATCACCACTCGAACCCTACTCGTCGGCAATCGACTGCAGCGCACCTTTAAACTTGGTCTTGAACTTCTGGCCTACGTATCCTCGGGATCCTAACAAGTGCGGATAAATGTTCTTGGCCTGATTCGCCCGCCCCTTTGCACTTAGTTCCTGCAGTTTGAACAAATAAACCATTGGACAAACAGGTTAGTTTGGAATACTTATTTCGAGATAAAGTACGAAATAATGTCGAAATAAACATACTCTGAAAGTTTCCGATTGGCGTGACTCGACAAAGGCCCCCCAATCTTGTTCAGTGATACCGTACTTTTCGAGATTGGGTCTCTTATTGGTGTTGACAAATGAAGTCAAGTAGGTTCTGAACCGTCGGTGTAGCCTGGCCATTTGTTGGAGCAGCTTCTTTTTCAACTCTTTCTCATTAGGTATATTCCAATCTATCTGTCAAACCAATATAAATCAAGTTTTGAGTTAGCGGGGATATCAACTAAACGATGGTGAAATAAAGAGACAAATTAGAGTTTACCGAGAGAGTCTCCCATATCTTGTCCTTTATCCTGTCATCTACCTCAGACCAAGATAATATATTGATAGGGACAGTCCTTTTCACCACCACACCCATCTGAGTAGGAAAAGTTGTTGTGGTGTCGGTAACGATAGGCCTGTGGAAACGATCGAACTTCACCTCCTTGCCCTGGGTATTAATCACCCGAGTAATCTGCGTGGGCCCTCTTCCTCGCCTCTGACCCGAGCCTTGGTGACTATCCCCACCCAAATCCATGTCACTATCACCACTACCACTACCACTACCAGTAGACATGGTAGGAACTGCATAATTAGCAAAAATTAAAACTTAAAACTAATTCACAATTCACATATCACTAAACCAATTCACATATCAAAGGTTACATATCTACATATCACTTAAAACCAATTCACAATTCATATATCACTTAAACTTAAAACCAATTCACAATTCACGTATCACTTAAACTTAAAACCAATTCACAATTCACATATCACTAACTTAAAACTTACATTCAGGTTTCACATATCACATTCACAATTCCAATTCACAATTCACATTCACCAACTTAAAACTTACATTCATTCACAATTCACATATCAGAGGCGAAATTCAGGTTATATATCTACATTGATATATACACATTCATAATATTTGCACAATATCAAACCCAATTAGCAAGCACAAAACCACAATTCCAAGCACATAATTAAAACATAAAACTTAAAACTAACTTAAAACTTAAAAGGTATTTCACTAAACCCTAAAACTTAAAATAATATTTTATTTTGAACCTAAAACTTAAACCAAAAACTTAAACTCAAAATTCGGGTATTTCACTAAAACCTAAAACTTAAAACTTAAACCAAAAATCTAAATCTTAAAAATTAAACCTAAAACTTAAACTTAATCAATTCGGATTCAATACCTAAACTCAAACCTAAACACAAACCTAAACTTAAACTCAAAACCTAAAACTTAAAACTTTGCACTATAATTCGGGTTCAAACCCTAAAACTTAAACTTAATCAATTCAGGTTCATGAATACAAAACTTAAACTTAATCACTAAACTCAAACCTAAAACTTTGCACTCCAATGATTATTTCTTACCCGAGATAGAGAGAGAAGCGAGGCGGAGGAGGTGCTTCTGCCGCCGCGAGGAGGAGGAGGTGAGGCCGAGGAACCCTAGGCGGTCGTGCAAAATGAGAAGGAGGCCGATTGAGATGACGGTGGTGCTTCAGTCGTGGAGTCGCCGAGTGAGGAGTGAGGGTTTGAAAGGCCGAAATTTTTTTGAAAAAATTCTAAGTGAAACGATGGAGGCTAGGAGGCAATGATATATGAAATAATTGTAATGGTTATTAGTGATAGCCGACACAAATTTCTTAACTGTATCGGTCATTAGCTTATAGCCGACACAATATTTCTAAACTGTAACGTTTAAATTAAAAAGCCGATACAAAATTTGTAACGGTCAAAGAATAAAACAGACACAAAATATTAAACTGTAACGGTTACTGACTATTAACCGATACAAACTATTCTAAATTTTCGAATAAGTTTGGCATCTTAATTTTTTGTAACGGTTATTAGTTATTAACCGATACAAACTATTCTGAAATGTTAAATTCATATATTGTTGTTAAAATAAAAATAAAACATAGTTATTAAATTTTATTTGTAAATAAAACAAAAATATTGTTGTTAAAAATAAATAAAACAAAAATATTGTTGTTAAAAATAAATAAAACAAAAATATTGTTGTTAAAAATAAATAAAACAAAAATATTTGTAAATTAAAATAAATTCATATATTGTACTTAAAAATTGTATATACAATGTATATATTACTGGTAATTAAATTGGAATGTATTATTATTCTAAATTATTTTTTAAGCTTGTTTTTTGAAATTAAATTGTATATACAATGTAGTCTTGCCTTTTAAAACAAATAAAAATACAATTTTGTAATAAATTAAATTTCATAATAAATTAAGTAATTACTTATTGGAAAATAGTAATTACTTAAAAAATTAGGAAGAGCCAAATATTTAAATGACATATTGATTTCGAATCCTGTCATCTAACAAAATACATATATATAAAAGAAAATAAATAAATTACATATTGAATTCAAAGAAAGCCACAATAAAACAAATTCTAGATAGCTTGTTAGCGTCCCATCTTCAAGTAATGTAATGCATCCTAAAAGAAAAAAAAATAAACTCTTCTAATTAATTCATATATATCTAGCTTGGAAAATGATAAGAAAAATTGGTAAGTATAGACATACAAATTAAAAGGCTTACATGCATGCATCAATCTTATTCTTGGACCCATTCTCCTTCGTTATGATCGCGGCGCCTGTGAATTGTTTCGCTATCCTCAGCAGTTGGTAAAGATGGCATGCCTGTGGAAAAGGGAGGTATCTCGTCGAATTGATCGTACGCTTCTTCGTCATCCACGTTATCGACTCCAATGATACGTCTTTTTCTGGGTAGAACTACATGTCTTGAACGATCCGCGGGGTCAATTATGTATAACACTTGTGTGGCTTGTCTTGCAAGTATGAATGGATCGTCCTTATACCCAGCCTTACTAAAATCTACGAAAATGAAGCCATCGTTGTCAACTTTAACCCCCCGACGGTTGTCGACCCATTTACAACGAAATAACGGGATATTAAATTTCCTGTAATCTATTTCCCAAATTTCTTCAATAAACCCGTAATATGAGCTCGATGCATGCGATGGTCCGGCAGTTTTAGCTCCTGAAAAATCATTCGAAACGGCTACTAATGTCACTCCACTGTTTTGCACTGTACTTTTTAAATCTTGACTTCTCGTGTAAAATGTATACCCGTTGATGTCGTATCCTTCGAAAGTCCTCACGACATGGGATGGGCCAACAGCCAACATTTTTATGGTTTCTGTAATTCTTTCTCCCTTCGGAGCCTTCAAAACTCGACTACAAAGCCAGTCTTCGAACGTTTCTTTGTGTTTGCCCATCAACCACTTATCGGATCTCTTCGGATTCTGTTGCCGCAAGGTGGTCATATGCTCTTGAAAATATGGATAAACGTTTGTGAGGTGTTGCAGAACATGGAAATGTGCTAGTTTCATAATATCTTTTTCGGGCATGAATAATTTCGACCCAATTGTGCCTACACCGTGAAGTCTTCCCTCATGTCGAGATATAGGAATGCCGATGGGTTTCAAATCCTCGAGATAATTAGTACAGCACTCAATCACCTCTTCGGCTGCATAGGCTCTTACAATGCTTCCCTCAGGACGATAACGGTTCCTGACGTATCCCTTTAAAATTCCCATGTACCTCTCGAACGGATACATGTACCTCAAGAAAACTGGTCCACACAGCTTAATTTCTCTAACCAGATGAACAATCAGATGAACCATGATATCAAAAAAAAGACGGCGGAAAGTACATTTCAAGATTACAAAGGGTGACAACAACCTCCTTCTGCAAATCGTCCAACGTATCCGGATCATTTACCTTGCAACAAATGACGTTGAAGAAAAAACATAGCTTCGTGATGGTTTGTCTTACACATGGTGGCAGTATGCCTCGAATTGCAACAGGAAGAAGCTGTGTCATTAAAACATGACAGTCGTGAGACTTCATACCGGTCAATTTCAAATGTTCTAGTGAAACCAGGCTTTTAATGTTTGAAGAATATCCAGATGGAACTTTGACACCGTGAAGGCATTCACATAGGCTTCTTTTTTCATCTTTCGACAACGTATGCAATGCGGGAGATATGTACCACCATATTTTACCCTTGTCGGTCTTATTCTCCGTGGGTTGTAGATCCGGCCGTATGTTGAACTGTTGCATGTCTTTCCGAGCATTGATACCATCCTTGGTCTTACCCGGAATATTCAACAATGTGTCGACCATGCTATCACACACATTTTTAACAACATGCATCACATCGAGACAGTGTCGAACCTGTAAATGCTCCCAGTACGGTAAATCCCAAAATATTGACCTCTTCTTCCACATAATTTTCGGATCTCCTTTCTTTCTTGCGGCCTTTTTCTTAAATTTACCAAATTCTACCTTGATATCCCTCACTCGCAAATAGACTTCTCGACCGGTCAACGGGGTTTTCACCCCGCCATTTTCGGTCTTTCCATTGAATTCTATCTTTCTCTTTCTGTGTGCGTGATTGGCAGGAAGAAATCTACGATGACCCATGTAAACATTTTTAGAGGAGTTAGGCAGATACACATCGACTGTATCGTCTAGGCAAACAAGGCAGGCCTTTTCTCCTTTAACACTATAACCGGACAAATTACCATAAGCTGGGAAATCATTGATAGTGCAGAAAATCATGGCCCGTACTGTGAAATTCTCCTTGCTATATGCATCAAATATCTCCACTCCGGGAGCCCATAATTTGTGTAGATCCTCGATCAATGGTGCTAGATACACATCTATGTCGTTTCCGGGCTGTTTGGGCCCTGATATCAGCAAGATCATCATGATGTACTTGCGTTTCATACATAACCAGGGTGGAAGATTATAAATGCACAATAGAACCGGCCAACTGCTATGTTTACTGCTCATGCTACTATGCGGATTCATTCCATCGGTACTAAGCCCGAACTTCAGGTTTCTTGGGTCACCGCCAAAATCAGGAAACTTTCTGTCAATATTTCTCCACTGAGGGGAATCAGCGGGGTGCCGTAATTTTCCATCTTTTTTCCTGCTATCGTCATGCCAGTGCAATAATTTCGCATCCCTAGCATTGGAGAACAAACGCTTCAACCTCGGTATCACGGGGAGGTACCACATTACTTTAGCTGGAGGTCCTTTACCCAGTCTATCTGTATCACTTTTATCACCGATTGAATTCTTTCTACTGTAACGTGATGCACCGCATTTCGGACACTCGTTATAATCTTCGAACTCATTCCGATATAATATACAATCATTTCGACATGCATGTATTCTTTGAACTTCCAAATCCACTGGACACAACATTTTTTTCGCCTCATAGGTATTTGAGGGTATCTCGTTTCCATCCGGAAGAATTTCTTTCAAAGTTTGCAATAACGCAGTAAAACTCTTATCAGTCCAACCATTAGATGCTTTAAGGTTATACAATTTTAATACACCTTTCAATTTTGAAAATTTACTACAACCGGAATACAATTTCTTATTACAATCTTCTTTCAAATTCTCAAATACACAGTACTGTTTATCATTACCAAAATCTTCTTCTAAATCACGTAGCATTTGATCAAAATTATCCATGTCTTCATTTTCATCGCCCGACACATCATCCTTGCCGTCATTTACACCGGTATTGTATTCCTGATGCTCAGAACCAGTGCTTTTGTCATATTCCAATGTACTCTCGCCGTGCCATATCCAACGCTTGTACTGGTGCTTGAATCCACGACGGATCAAATGGTTCTTCACTTGGATAGGGTTCGAATATTTCTTCATATTGTTACAATCACGGCAAGGACATGGCATCAGCCCATTCCCATCACCTGCCATATATTCCTCAGCAACTTTCATAAACTCGTCAACACCTGCCATATATTCATTGGACAGACGTGATGCTTCGTACATCCACCTGCGGTCCATCTGTAATTAATTATAAGAAAACACAATTAATCAATCACACTTAAGTGTTCACAGTAGGGCTTATATGGGCCGGTTACTATCTTATCCCACTCTTTGAATACTCTGTCTCAGCAGTGACCACATATTAGTCGTGCTTTAGTATTTAGGAAAATTTCGGCAGCACTTCCCCTCAGTTCCCTGAATATTCAGGGAACTAATATGGAGAAGTGCTGCCGAAATTTTCCTAAATACTAAAGCATGACTAATATGTGGTCACATCCTAATTGAGACAGAGTATTCAAAGAGCAGTCTCAAAATGGGGACTATTCAAAATTAATTCCTAAAGGATTAATTTTGAACGGGTTTCATGACCTAATGGCAGTAATTAATTCGGTTATGGCTCATAAGACAATACTCTACCTAGCTAGTATAGATACATCTAATTAACTACAAACTACTCTTATATAACAAAATACTAATCCATACACAAACTACTAATTAAATATGAGTTATAGGATGTACTTACAATGTAGATAGATGTCGGATCGAGCGAGATGATAAAAGAGATTGTTGCACAAATCCACTGCCCTATATAAAGAACAATAAATCCTAATCATTCAATTTTTTACAAAAATCTATGCATTTAGCTAATACAACCCTAATTATTAATTTACATGCATAATTTTTTAATTTAATTTTTTTTAGGGTTACACCCATGAAGTTTGGTAAGATAATCATTTTTTTAGGATTATATATGATCATAAATTCAAGAAAAATCTTTACAATACCATACATAAAATTTTCCACTATTTAAGGGTTTACATGCAAAATTTCCATTTAGGGTTACATCTTTGTAAATTTTTTCACTAGTATTTGTTTCAAATGGCACCATAAAAAGAGAAAGAGAAATAATAATGTTGTTTTAGAGATCAAAAGCATTAAATTCGGGCAATAAATATATACCTAAAAAATTTCGGGTATATATGCTCAAGTGATGAAAAGTCTTCCCTCTTTGAGTAACTAGGAATGCCACCTCATCCTCTTGATAATGAAAAACGAAATCTAAATATATATGCAGCTCAGATCAGAAATCAGAGACCATAGAGAGAAAGAAAGCTGATTTTCGTGAGAACTCAAAAACCTAGTTTTGATCCGTGCGTTTGGGACTAAATAAAGAGATGAATTATTTGTATCGGTTAATTACAAAAAAACGACACTGAAAATATATCTGTATCGGTTACAAAATGCATGATACAAATTCACTGACATTCTGTGTCGGTTCTTTACTAAGAACCGACACAGATTGTTTTGTATCGGCTAATACTAAATGACCGACACAAAAATTTCAAAATCTGTGTCGGCTGTTAGTAAAAAACCGACACAAACTATCTGTGTCGCCTGTTTACTTAATAACCGACACAGATTTTGACGAATCTGTGTCGGATTTTTTTTAGGCCGACACAAAATAGTTATTTGTAATGCATTTTTTTTAAAAACCGATACAACAAAATATCTGTATCGTTTCACACACTTGACCGACACAGATGAGGCGACACAGATAGTGATTTTTCCACTAGTGTAGTTAGTTGCAAGAATTACCCATTAATGCTACATGGTATTGGTATAGTTGCAACTTGCAACATTATATATGATTATTATTCATGCCGGACTTTAAAGGCAGTTTGCCAACTGTCTCTGTGACTGTAGTAAATTAAGGTGACCACGGTCAATGGCCTTTAAAATCGGAATAACAAATTACAAATATGGGACTTGACACGTATATGCTCATAAATGCTATCACAGAACTGACACAAGTGGACCCACAAATGTTGCTCAGCTCAGCTCAGCAGTACTCGTTTTTGGCTTAATTAATATATAGGCAAAATTTTAAATCTTCTCCATAAATACTATTACTAGTTTGTGTATATATATATATATAGGCTTTTCCTTTAAGTAGTCTATTGCAACTTTTAGTGATTATTAATTTACTTGTTAATTTGACTATATTTTCTAATTTTTATCATACTTTATCTCACATGTCTGAAGTACTAATTGTAAAATTGAGAGTTAAGAGATTCCAAATGAATATTATTAGTAGTATATATAGAGAAAGAAACCAAATGTAAATACGATCTGAATAAATTTTCAGGTAACTATATCTTTCTGACAGAAGTCTTATGATTTCTCACAGCAGAATTATGAGAGAGAGAGAGAGAATACACAGGACAGTACAAGATTGATTCAAAATGAAAAAAAAAAACTGGTTCAAACTTTTAAAAAAAAATTGAAAAAAATATGAGCCAACGGAAAATTACCGACACCTCACTCCAAAAATAATACCCAAGCATATAAATTCATTTTTTTTTTTTTTTTTTTGGTGAGTTATATGCACTAAAATTAAATTGGAGTGATGCTTGGTGTTCAACTCTTTGCATTCTTCCAAATTTGCTCTAACTCTCTAGCAAAGGCTTTCTGCCTACCAACGACAATTGTAACATGATCCTTGCTATCAATTATCTTGACTTGTGCCCGAGGAACTCTGGATTTGACGGCGTAGCTACAATGGATTGGCAAGAGTTCATCGTTCCTTCCATGGTAGACTGTAACCGAGCAATTCAACTGATCCCGCACTACATCGAGATATGTTTCCACTTTTCCGGCACTGCCACAGATGACGTTGTGTAGGGTGTGGAACGCCCCGATGTGGTGGTGACCGAAGAAACCATCCATTAAGTATGTTCTTACCCTGCAGTCATATATTCAAATCAAACTTACTCATGAATTACAATTAATTATGCGATTGATTAATCATTTTTTTTTTGGAGGAGATGTGCAACTTAATTATCTACATAAAAGTGGAGGTTAATTTGCTCTCTCTCTCTCTATATGTATATATACCAATTAATTGTTCATTAATGAATTCATTTATGATTAACTCATTAAAATTTTGAAATGATTATGACGTCAACCCATATTAATTATATTCAATAAATAAAGTATTATGACTATCTTAATTAAAGTGCATAATTAAATCTTTGTTGTTAATATATATATATTGTTGAACAAACCGTACGTGTTGTGGAAGGCTACAAATATTCTGGAACATATATAGAGCACCACAGTGTGTGGCGATCATTCCCTATTTTTGAGAATGCATGCAGTTTGTGATTTGTGGCTATTGCCAACTGATAGTGATAGTACAGTACAGTTTGTGATTTGGTTGTTGTGGGGTTAATAGTTAATTAATTTGTCAAGGGTTTAGGCTCTTAATATAATATGTGGCACTTAGTTAATTAAAAACATAATATATGGATCGATGTGGATTGTGAATTATTAATTAATTGGACCATGCATAAAATCTGGTTGTTGACTTGTTGTTCATATGTTTCCCAGTAGGTAACTAGCTAGCTAGGTAGTACCAAAATCCCACCACAATTAATTCTAAGTTGGAGCACCAAAACAAACTCATCTAATCAATTAATTACATATATATCTCAAGTACGTACGAACTACGGACCACCTAATTAATTATCTTCTCTCTCTCTCTTAAATCTCAACAGAGCCTGAAACGTTCAAACTTGTATGTATCAAATTCAAAGTATATGTATATGTAGGGTCCGTTGGGATTAGGAAGTGGTCGTTGTTTTAGATCCACCTATCCTTGACCACAGTCGTCAAATTAAACATTCATTCATTCATCTTATTTTAATCAATTAATTATTATATATAAAATAATACCGTCTACCATGGGTCACCTATAGATATATATATAGAGTAATGCTATTATGCATTGCGAATTAAAGTGGGTGCTTTAATTCGCGCTCATATCGCGATTTTCAAAATTCAAATAGCCGATCCGAATCGTTAGATTTGTTCTCCATATTGAAATGTACTTGGAGACCAAATTTTACATTTTTTGGAATTTGTTTACTATTTATTAAGCCACTTTGAAATCGCTGATCCAACGGTTTCACTATTCAATATGGACCACCGTTGGATCAGTGATTTTCAAAATGGCTTAATAAATAGTAAAATAATTCCAAAAAATGTAAAATTTGGTCTCCAAGCACATTTCAATATGGAGAACACATCCAACGGTTCGGATCGGCTATTTGAACTTTGAAAATTGCGATATGAGCACGAATTAAAGCACCTGTATTAATTCGCAATGCATAATAGCATTACTCTATAATATATATATATATATATATATATATATATATATATACACACACACACACATATACATATATATATATATATATATGATATATCCTACTCCTCAGTTCCTCATTATTACTGAACTGTCCAATATATATATATCCAATTATATATTCTACTAGCTAGCTAGATTAATTAATTAAAATTAAGTGTTTAATTAATTATATTTCTAATGGGTTTTATTTATTATTCTGTCAATGAAAGGACAATATACTATTAATTAGCTTAGTGTCAATAAATTATAGTGGACCTCGTATAATTAATCTTATAAATCTGTGCATCTTAATTGTTTCAAATAACGGTAAAAATCTCCTTGTTCTTAAAAATAAAATAATGAAAAAAAACTACTATGACGAATCAATATATTCAATTGAAATACAAAGTTAAGGCAACCAAGTTTTATTGGTCCATGCAATTTACCTTAAAATCATTCATCAACTTACATTTATACATTTATTGGTCCATGCAATTAATTATTAAAAGAATATTGAATAGAATCTTTTTAAATGTCATTGTCCAATATCTTGACCGAAATAGTTTTTCAGATCACCAAACTAGCTAGCAACAGTAACATTCTAGAAAAAAAATTAACAAAGAAAAAAAAGGTCAAATGAATTATGGAAGGTATTCTTTTTATATGTAACAAAAATTGTACCTTAATTTGATAGTTAAACAAAAAAATTCTCATTGGTTGAAGTGGCAAACCTGTTGAAGGTGATGAGCCTGAAGGCAATCTCCCAAAACCTATGGTTCTTGGCCAACAGGATGCTCACTGTTCGACTCAGATGCTCGTACCAGCAAAGCATCGATGCACCAAATCCAATCGGAGGCCAGATCCGTCTCGGCGCCACCTTTCTCAACACATATTGTGTCGCTTGCTGCTCCCCTTTTGGCACCGGAAAGTATGGCTTCACCCCCACAAATTAAGTTTTAAAGAAAAATTAAAAAATGACATACACGAAACCATATTTAATTAATCAATAGATATTACATATGTATGTTAACATACCGGTGCAATGAGTGTGAGCGATTTAACAGCACCGGGATATTTAACTGCCAAAGCTAGTGCTATTAGAGAACCGAGAGAGTGTGCCACAATGTGGAAAGATTTGACCTTATACGGCTCGAGAACTGACCGTTCGATCATTTCTAGATGCTCTCGTAAAGTATAAAGCGAATCAGCAGGCTTGGGGCTTCGCCCGAAACCCAATAAATCGACTGCAAACATCCTATAACGTGATTTTGCATCTGAGCTGAAGTTTTGGAAAACTGTTTCGGTCCAGAATGACGATGACGATATAAATCCATGAATGAATAGCACATCTTCTTCCACCATTTTACCATCTTAATTTATACCAAGCAAAAGAAAAGAAAAACAGTGATTTACCACAATGCAAAATTCTAGCAACTTAATTTTGAATAAAAACTTTTAGTTGTGTTATGTGATGTACCTTGTGGTCCTTGGGCTTTAACAAAGAGAGTATCTTGTGAAATGGGGTTGCAATTGGCACAGTGACAGTCTGACCAGCGCGGGACCGGGGGCGATTTGTGGCTGCCTATCTTCCCTCGCAACATTTGAATGATTGCTGAGTTCACCGTAAATGTGGTGTTCGGGTAATTAGGGTTCCCTGAGGTGGAGCTTACCACGGCACCACCACGACTTGAAATAACAGTGGAAGTGGAAGCGTCAGTAGTAGTACTGGAGATATTCTTCAGACGACAAAGCTGGTAAACTGTTAATCGAGACACATCGGAGAGGAGACAAGGGCGAGAATAGAGCGTGTCAGAAATGTCCTCTAGTTGAAGCTTAGTAGAGGAGAGGGTGACAACCTTTGACCCGCCGCTTTCTGATACAAGTATCTTTCCAATGCTGGTGATCATATCTTTCGGTGAAGAAGAGCAATAGCACGGTCGCCATTCGGCCTCCATTAAGTAATCCAAAATCTTGTACAAAAAGCAAAATAAAATGTCCAGTAAGTCTAGAAATGAGAAAACTATTAAGCTGATGACATCATTTAGGGCCGATCCGAAGGCGGCCATTGCTCGTGTAACCGAAAAACTACTACTACCTCTCATTGCCTTTCTCATGGAGGAAAAAGGCAATGTAGAGGATGGATGGATGAACAACAAAACAAAGTGGTACGTATGTTAGCAAGTATTGTTGGGTTTGCCTGGAGAAGTAGTGTAAAGTTGGTGCTTGGAGCAAACCACCATACAACTAATTAATTGGATATGAGATCTAGAGAGAGAGAGAGAGAGAGAGGTCTTTTAGTTTTAGGCAGGGGTGATAGAGAGAGAAGAGAAGATGAGAAGTGGAGATGAGATAAATGAATTTGAATGAGAATCATTAATTAAACCAAGTGCTGGGGAAAGAGAAAGAGGTAGGTGGTGGTTGGAACGCCCAGGCTAACACTTACCACCTTCACTTCAAATTCAATAACAGCGCTAGCTAGCTGCCTTATATTATATATTATATATATATATCTTATATGTTATATATATTAATTAATTTGCCACATATGCACACAACACAAGCACCGCAAAAAGAAATTGTAAAAATCATCACATATAAATTAATAATTGCAAGAGTTGTATGTATGTATATGCATGGTGGATTGGTAATTAAGTCACATGATGTGGTTTTAAGTGGTTGGGAAGAAATAGACAGTGTGTAGACCACATTAACAAGTCTTCTTAATTAATTCATACATACGGTAGGAAATATATAATTTTATATATTATATTATTATTCTGGATGTTTCTCTCATTAATTAGTATTGAACTAAGTTCACTTAGTGTCAAAGAGGTCGCACTTGTAGTTCAACATAATTAACCAAGGAAATTAAAAGTTTCATGCATATATATATGGTGCATGGGATATATACTATTAATTTAAGGGGTGTAAAATTAATGGAACGAATATTTCGATGGATAATACTAATAAACTATTTTTTATTTTATTTTATAAGAACAAATTAAAGGATATTGGACATGTTGATAAATTTAAAAAACACATTGGCATCTAATTAAAGGATATATATAAAGAGCACGGATAGAGTACTTCCTAGTTTTTAATTTAATCTTAGCGCGCGTTAAAAGTTAAAACCCTAATTTAATTTAATCTTAGCGCGCGATTTCTAGGTTTTAATTTATTGCACGGATAGAGTTCTTGCAAGTTTTTAATTTATAGCTCCTTTTGGGATATTTGTTCATTAAAAGTCTGAAGAAGATTCCATCATTCATTGTACAATTTATTAATGCGCGTGGCAAAACCATCTTTTGCATATTTAATTAATTTGGGCTAAACCTTAAGGCCCATGTCTTTTAAGATTAAACCTAACCTAAAAAGCCTATTAAATTCTTGGGCCCATGAACACAAGTAGAAATGCAAATTAATACCGCAAGATAAATAGACCCAATCCGAATTTATAAATATGAGATAGTTACTGTAATTAACTTGCATGAAACAATTTCATCACAAAATATCTGAGGATCAAATTAAATATATAATAGTAAAATTTTCCTTAAAAATAATAAAAGATTAAAACATATCATTGAATTTTGAGGAAAAAAAAAGGTACATCCTCCCTACCGAGTATGCAATAAATGTTCTGATATTAAGGAAGGAATAATTGTTAAGAACGTGCTCCACAAAACACAAGAAGGGAATGAGAGAGTCATCGGATTGTTCAAACATATATATTTATTTTTACTTCAGTAATTAATATAAAATTTTGAAGGGTGATTAATGGGAGGTAAATAGAAAAGGAGAAAAACTAACATATAAAAATGAATTACTCTCTATTTGGAGAGTAACTCATCTCTTTATCTTAGAGATCTAAATATGTGACGTGTCGTGATTAAATCAGATTTTTATGTGATCAAATTTAAAAGATGGTCACGGTACATTAGGCACGTATCACACGTCACGTGTCCAGATGTGATTGGTCACGTTTGATCACATTTAACTATTTTTTTAGAATATATTTAAGTTTGTTTATTCAAGATTCACCATTCAATTAAGATCTAATGATTTTAATTACACATAACTCGTGTGATCGATCAGATCTTTCGTGTAACTCGTGTGCAACGACATAACATTTCCGTACCATGATGTATCCTGTCAAGACGTGACTTTTTTAATTCCTACCTTACCCCTTACATTATTTCTCATTCCCTCTCCTCCCCTTATTGTGTTTTTCTAGCGCGTCCTAAGTAACGTCAAATTTGATAATAAGTTGTTTAGAAAATTCACAAATAGTTATACAGGAAATAAGAACCAGTTACAAAATATGAATAGCGACTTTTATGGTCGGGCAAAGTCCGGATACTGAATCTTCTATTTACTATTTTTACTATTTTTATAAAAGAAAATCAATTTTCAAATAATAAAATTTGGAGTCCATAAAAGTAAAAAGGTTCGGAATATATTAATATTATGGTAAATCAAAATGAAATATAAACATCAAACAAAATTCTGTTGCTTTCGGTTGAGAGCAAACGGGTTTGGGCTACTCAATCAGGCCCTCAAACTCCCCCATATGCTCTGTTTTGCATTTCTCTTCTACATGAATTCTCCAATAAAAAAAAAATTTCTTTATAAGTTTGGTCCAACAATATGTACGTACGTATTTTTTTTTTTGAATCAAATCCTGCAGTGGCTGCCAGATGAATTCACATCCAGTGCATTATCTGAAAAGAGAATCTTTTATAATTAGTGGATCCGGACTGTTTTTTTTAGCTTGGCACGAATCTCAAAACTCAATAAAACTGCTTCCTACTTTTTTCCCAATGTCAAACTGGTTGAGATTTAATATCAAATCGTAAAATGAGGCCCATCCTCTACGGTACCTGGGAGGATATTGGTCCCTGCCCGAAGCCATATGTACATAATCCTATAGGCTATATTATAAATTTATATATGATAAATTTGGAAAGAATTATCCAGATTATGAAAATTGATCTTATCAAGGATCCCATTCCAGTGCGGCGCGCCAATAGGGCAATACATAAGTCACATCTATCTATATATCTAATCATTGAAGTCTATCTACAGTACAGTCTACAGTATAACTGATCTGTGGGTACCACAATTCATACTACCAGACTTTCCCCTCAAATTCTCTTTTTCTTTTCTTCCAGTGGCCACTGGAAAGTTCCATCTCTTTAGTAAAAAAAAAAAAAAAAAAAAAAAAAAAAAGGTAGAAGGGAAGAATTGAGTTATCTAGAGAAATCGTTCTCTCTCAATCTCTCATCTCCGCTTGCCATATAGAATAGCCACTCTCCTAAATCTCGTCTCTCTCTATCTTTGTTCTCTACAATTGGCACTCCAGAGAATCTCTCTTTTTGCCGCAATTTCAGGTCTGCTCAATGTTGATGTACGATTTCAATTTTTTTTTCCTTCCCATTTTCATCTTCATTTTTTGCTCAAATGTTTAATCTTTAGCTCTTCGTTTAAAATTTCTTTTCAATTTCAAATTTGCAATCGGATAAGTTGCGCTTGCTTGAATAGTTTTTTATCCTAATTGCAAAGTTTGCGGTTCGTAAGCTTTTCAAATTGTTTTCCTTTTCTCATACCCTTTTCATCTTCTTTTTCGCTTCTTTAGACATTGGTCTGATAATGCTACAAAAATATACTTCATTTCAGCCTGTTTCCTATTTTAGGGTTTAGGGTTTATAACTGTGCGCCAAATGTTTAATATTTGGTTTGTTGTTTGATTTTCTTTTCAATTTTAGATTTGTAGTCGGACCATTTGTGCTTGCTTGAACAGTTTTTATCATAATTGCAAACTTTCAGGTATGAAAGCCACACCCTTTTCTACGGTCATTCTGTTTGTAGTTTTGACCAAAAAAAAAAGGTACGTGCCCCTATAAAATGAAAGACAAAGCTCAAAACAATTGAGCTATAAAAGATAAATGCAAATAACAGAAAAAAAAAAAAAGACAACATAAAAAGAGTCTTACTCAACTTAAAATACTAAAAGTAGAACCAACAAACAAAATTTTTTGACATCATTCTTTGAGATAACTCAGATGCAGTTTGGTTTAATTTCATGATCCGTACCAGTGATATTAGGATTCGTACCAATGGCTTTTGTGCTATCAGTTTTTCCTCTGTAGTGTGTCTTGCATCTTGTCAGTATACAGCTTTAGGTGCCAAGTTATTTCCTCCAGCAATTCTTTCATGTTTTTTTTTTGTATTTCTGTAAAAAAAAACAGTCAAGTTATTCTCCTTATAGTTGTTTTATGGTTTAAAAATAGGCCAAATATAGATTCATGAATGACGTTGTTAGTGCATTTAGGTATTTCTATTATTTTTTATTGCAACGTTTAATTTTGTAATAATCTTTGTTTTGGTTTTCTTTTTAGTTTCAAATTTATAGTCAAATCAGTTGCGATTGCTTAAAGAGTATCTTTTCAAGATTGAAAATTTCAGGTTTGTAAGGTACAACCCTTTATATAGTTATTCCATTTGTAATTGTTTAATGGCAAACACAAATTTTCATTGAACTTCATTATGTCAGATTTTAGACATTACTATAGTACTTTTGTTATGTTATTATCATATTATCATTAGGTTATTTACTGTAAGGTGAATCATTTGCTATGAAATGAAAGGTTAAATGTATAGATTTGTCACAAAAGTCAAGAAAGTTGTCAGTCCTGACAGAAATAGATTTGTCAAGTACAAATGCAAATTTAGTTCATGCCTGACATCGACACCATATAGGTGTATGTAATACCTTTTCACTGCAATGTTTAATTTTTTAATTTTTGTTTTGAATTTTTTTTTTCAATTTCAGACTTACAATGGAATCAATTACGCTTGCTTGAAGAGTTTCGTTTCTAGATTGAAAGTTTCAGGTCTATAAGTTACAACCCTTTATATAGTTATTATGTTTGTAATTCTTTTATGACAAACAAAAATTTTCGTTGAACTTCATTGTGTCAGATTTTAGGCATTACTATGGTTCTTTTGTTATATTACTACGTATTATTGTTATCTTCTTCACTATAATTTGAATCATTTGATACATAACGAAAGGTGAAATAAATAGATTTGCCATGAAAGAATAAAGTTTTAAATCTTGATAGAAATAGATTTGTCAAATACATGTACAAATTTAACTCATGTCTGACATAGGCAACATATAAGTGTATATAATATAATACCATAGCGTCACATGACACAAAATATTACACTTAATTTAGAGCATGACATTAAAATCTCAATTTGATAAATATGAGTTATATAACAAATACATTCTGCAAAATATAAACTAAACCTCCCATAAAAGAAATAACAACCAATATAAATGTGAACATGTACCTGCTGGGTGTTTGGTTTGTATTTCTGAACATAACCTTCACCTATTTTTACTCAAATTATCTTGGAATTCAATATGTTATTAAACTAAAGCTATATATCTTTACTTAACTACAATGGTGTTCATTTTTTCCACCATTTTTTCTATTTCACTATTTCAAGCTCTACAAACAGTCTCTAATTCTCCTACGAGTTAATAAGATGTCGTCAACTCTCTTCCATTTAGTTGGTGGGATAGCCAGAACATGATTGTGGCAAATATAATTGTATCATTTCCACTCTTGATTTTCATGGTATCAGGGGGTTTAGTGCATAAAGTTTCTTAAAGCTTCCATAACCTCTGATGAAGACCAGTTCATGCAATTTATGACCTTTATTCCCAACTTCTTTTCTCATATCAGTCCATTTTTTTTTTTAAATTTAGTAAGTATTATACAATTGAAGATTTCGTTTGCATTTCTAACAGTCATTAATGTGGCAGATCAAGAGGAACAGAAAAAAAAAAAGATGAAGTGACACTCAATTTAGTCACCAATCATATTAGAAAGATATGGAACTGTTTTACAACAAATCCTTAATTAGAAAAATCTAATTGTTCTAGAAAAGTATCACCACAACTTTGCACAAAAACAATCTTTAGGGGCCTATTGGAGTTGCATTCCATCAATGAGGCAATCAGTCGGCATCACCCCTCCAAATTATTACCTCCATCGAAATGACAAGCACTGATAGGCCAGGCCTATTGTCAGGTTTAAGCGTGGTTTTAACTAACCTCAATTGCAATGTAGTAAATGCCAAGATATAGACCCACAATACAAATGTTGTCCCATTTATATATGTCACTGATAAAGAAACTCCCTTACCCATAACTGATGCTAATCATATTTTCAGGATCAAGAAGCTTTTGTCTTATCTAATGAAAGGAAGCCAGCAGCAACAATTCAAGACCGCATGTCACACTTTAAAATTAGCATGATAAGGATTACTCAGTAGCGGCAATTAAGAGCAAGGATTGGGCAAAGCTTCTCTTTGAAATTGTTTTCATGATTATTGACATGAAATATGTTGTTTTTCATGTAAGTGTTGATGCAGAAAGCACTGCTACCTTCCAGGTACTTATAATTGCAATTGTTATTGAACTTTTGTTATGTTGGTTTTCAAGTAAACTAAACAATTAATAAAATTTTCTATATGAAGGAGTTCTATATAAGACAGAGATGGTTCTCCTCTTAGTTCTGGAGCTGAAAATGAATGTATCATCCATATTCTTAAAGCAACCTAAAAAGAAGGGTTTTTGAGGTAATTAATACATTAACTTGACAAGAAGTAAATTTTACTACTTTCAATGTCATGATACCTAATTGTTCTTAATGTATGGGTTTGAATCTGGAATTATGCACAGAATGGGCCTCCTGCCTAAGGTGACTCCAATATTTCTTGAACATAGTATAAAAGTAACAAGTGCAGAAGTGACCGTAGAGGAAGCAAAGCCGTAAATACTTTCCCGTTCTGAAGATTTTTAACAATGTATATTATAGCTTCGCAATTTTCAAATGATACTTGGATTCGTACCAAAGCTACAATTTGTATTAATTGATTCTTATTTATTTTTTATGTTTTTTTTTTCTACATAACAAGCTGTCATGTACTTACTATACTACACCAAAAAATTGTTCTTTCATATTAGTACAATATTGACCTACATTTTGCCGAAGCAACGCGAGGCTAATCTCTAGTAGGGCTTCTAAATTCTGATCCCAACAAGACAGGACAACTTGATACAACACTCAATGCCAAAATCTCTGAGTAGAGTGAAAAAAGCTTACTTTGTTGCGTGTGAGTTGTGACTAACAGTGAATTTGTTCATGTACCGTGTGACACTGTAACAAAGTTATTTTTTTGACAAAGGATACATTCAAATTTTTATGTTTCTATTTACTTTCAATTTTTTATTTTTTTATATTTATTTTTAAAGTTCGAATAGTCAATCCGAACCGTTCAATATGATCTTCATAGTAAAATATACCTTGAGACCAAATTTTATATTTTTTTAGATTTTTTTTACTATTTTTTAAAATAGGTATAAAATTATTGTTTTAAAGAGATTTTGGACCATCCGATAAAGTAATTTTGTACCTATCTTAAAAAATAGTAAAAAAATTCTAAAAAATATAAAATTTGGTCTTCAGACGTATTTTATTATGAAGGTCATGTTGATCAGTTCCGATCGACTATTCGGACATTGAAAATAAAGATAAAATAATTGGGAATAAATATAACCATAGAAATTTGGGTGCACTTGAACCCTCCTCTTTTTCACGTGTCACATGTGGCACGTGAATGATTATGCTATGTGAGTCACACTGTGACTAAGTCATGTCATGACTAAATGTGCTGTTGTTAAATGTGTTGTAACTGGTCACGTTAGTCAAGTTTAATCACATTTGACTATTTTTTCGTAATTTAAATTTGTTTATTAAAAAAAATAGAAAAGTTTTCAAGAAAATGTAGAATGTTTTTGAAATATTTAAATGAAGAATTAATATTAAAAAAAAATGTGTCGCAACTAAACATGTTGTTTCCCGTGCAATGTCGTGACCAAAGCAATTTTCGTGCTGTGTCGTAACGTGTTTTTGTTTATCAACAATTGATCACAGTATGGGACACACAAATTACAACATATAACCAAACCGACACGCGTGTTGTGCTGTTCCGTAATAGAGCCAGATATGGAGTGGAATATTTCCCATTCTTATCTCTAAATTGCATATATATATTAATGATAGAAGAAATTGTATCTTGCATTTAGGATTTTAGATTTAAACTTTTTCAAATTTAGGATTTTATAACTTGAATTTTTACTTGACCATGAATAGGGGTTCGTAATTTTGAACTTAAATGATTAAAATTATGAACTTGTCAATATGTTTACCAAGTTGTGAAAAATAGAGTCTTGCATAATTGGACTTAACTGTTTGAAAATGCATAAAATATCAAATCATGTTTATTTCCGTGTTATAATTAGCTAAAACTTTTGATAAATTTGTATGATCTTATCAAAATTTAAAAATCTAAAAGCTTGTTGAGTATTTTGTATATATGGTTTTGGCTATAACTTTGAACTCTTTTAATTTTAAATTTATAAGCCTAAATACTCAAGAGATCGGTTAGTTGCAAGCGCACAACCTATCATTGTAGTATAAAAGGTGTCGATCATTGGGATAAAGGAAGACTTTAGTTTTAACTCTAACGAATAATTTCAGAATTTTGTTTGATTGAAAGTTTGTTTTAATGTTTAATTTCTAAAATTCTAAATGGGTAGGTTCAATACCCAAGGAGTTGAAGGTTTAAACAATTGAAATAAAGAAAGAGTAAAGTGAAATTAGGGTTTGATCAAAGTTTGAAGAATCTAGGAGCTTTCGGTCTACAATCCCTTGTTACTTCTATCTATTCGGTAGTGTATGATTTAATGAGGTTTCTAACCTAAAGTGTAAAAATGGTCACTTTCGTGAATTAATAACGTGCATAGATAGTTTTGGACTTCACCGTCATTCATCACCCTAACTATCGAGACCCATTAAGCGCTTGTTAGCCTATTTCAACTAATTATTAATACAAGTATTTTGGTGCGGTGGGTTAATTTTCCTCAAATTTTAGGACTGTTACTAGCCTAAAGGGATATTTAACAATCTCGTGCACACAAATATATATCAATACTTAGTCAATCTAGGTGCCCTAAGTAAGGGTTTGACTTCACTTTCGTTCATCACCAAACCCTAACCCTTAATTTCTATAGTTCCGGATATGAGTATCAAAGTACGGTCGCTTCTAATCCAAATCCTAAGGTATTCGGGTTCATAATTTGGTACTCTCCTCTCATCCTAACTATTTTAGTTCTCTTGAATCCAAAGCGAGACTACCTCAATTTCAAGGACTAATTATGTAATCAACACAAATGATAAATCACATAAATTAACCATCAAATCCCATAAAACAATCATAATAAAAATAAATAACCGAATAAGATAAAATTAAACAAGTTCATGCATTGACCTAAATCCCTAGAGAGGAAGTTAGACTCTCATGGAGATGCAAAACTTACACAGAAATTTTATTACAAATTGGCTAAAACAAAGAGAAATTAAAATAAAAATTATTACAACCCTTACAACAATGAAGAACTCTTACTTTGCTTCCTTTGCTCTGAGAATTCTGCTCTTCTTCTCTAAATCTCAGCTCTTAATTTCCATTTAGCTCCAATGGAAGAGATATGAAAAGATGGATTGGTAATGGATGATGAATGAGCAGAATTCCCTCCCTATTTATAGTAAAAGACTATTTCCAATTCAGACCCTAGAATGTGGGGTTAGTGGGTGCTATTCTTACAATGTTCCCCAGGGTGTCATGTCTAAATTTGTCTCTTAAAATACATCCCTGGTGTGGTAAAAATAGAAATCGTATTGAAAACATGTATTTCTGGCTGTCTGCGGGTTCAGTGCGTCCGCACTGGTGGTGAGTGCGGGTGGTCTGATCCGCACTAAATCCAACTTTTCTTATTTAACTTCCTCAAAATTCTGCTATATTCCTCTGAGTGCGTATGCACTGGATCCAATATGTCCGCACTGGATTCTAAATTATGAATTAGGATTTGCTTCCTTCATGAAGTTGTAGATTTTCTCGTTAGCTTTCCGAAAAGTGGTAATATGCTCAAAACGAAGTTCATATGACAAAGTTATTGCTAAAATACGAAATGTGTGTTGGCAGCTGAAATTTCGACTGAGCTGAGTGCCTCCGTGCTGCGCTCTGACTTTTCCTGTGCTACCAGAATACGGTCCGCATCGAGATCTATGTGTCCGCACTGGCACAAATTTAATGAAAATCTTATTATACCTTTTTCAAATTGGCGCGTGTCCAGAAATTCTTCTAAGTACTTATTTTGGCCGTATCGGAATCTGTGCGTCCGCACTGAGCATTAGTGTGTCCGCACTAGGCTCTGGGAAGGCCGCATTTTGCCCTTTTTCACTATTTCCTGCAATTTAAATCAAGCAAACTCAACAACTTGATTCCAGGTGTAATTTATGACATTTATATGCTATAATATAAGATATTTATAGTATTTTCAGAATAAAATCTAGATCGAACATGTGTAAATGTGTACTAGTATAGTGCCCGTGCGTTGCAACGGAGACATTATAAGAGAACAAAAAAAATATTCTCATACAAAATGATATATTTTAATAAAAAAAAATAGACCAATGAAAAGAATAATAATTCAATAATATCTAAAAATAATATTAAAATTTAGTTCTTAATACAAATTATAAATAAAGACAGAAAATGAGAACAATTTTTCTTTGCTTTGGCCCAAAGTCAAAAGGACCAGCAACAAGAAAGACTAAAAATAAAAAAAAAAAAGATTAAAACAATAATCACCAAATATTGCATATTATTATTACCCAGGTAAACCCTCTATAAGTATTTAACATTCACTGGACAAAATATAGATTGTCTCCATATTGAATAGAGATCTTTTAATTTCAATAGATGAAGGACAATAGCCTTGGCAAATAATCAAAGATAACAACTTGCAACGGAGTTGAAGTACCCTGAGCAACTTTTGCAGTGATAACTCCAATATCAAAACTGGCTTGTTGGTGCCTGCACAAAACTCAAGACTCTCTGTTGTGACCGGCTTAAAAACCCTCTCTACATCCTGCTCTATCACCTCTGCTAGCCTCGGACACAGCTGCGCACTGACAAACCATGAACCATCATTTTTTGGGCTCCTCAAAATGGTGAAGGAACCAGATGCAAGCCGGGCCGACCTCACCCAAGGCAATGCCATGACAGGGGAACCAAACCGAAAATCAATTCTACCTAAAATGGCAAAACTGAATTAATCAAAACAATCGGGGCTCCTAATCCGACCTCTATTGTTTCAATCCATTTACCAGCAGCTTTATGTTCTTCCATCCAATCCACCAGCTGCTCGAACCGTTCTTCGCATGATACTTCTTCTATCGCCTCCTTTGCCAAACTCACCCCATATACCAGTGACTGTTTCTTAATCTCATCTACACGTGCTTCTCTTGAAGTGTAGGAATATGACATTACCTAGGTAACATTGTATGGCTTGTCATATTTGAAGTTGGGGTTTAACATCCCTATGGATGACAGGCCAGTGATTGCCATGATCATGCAGATAATTCATTGCACTGGCTACACCTAGCTCAACTTTATATCTCTCATTCCAACCAAATGTATCCTTGTGTTCTTTTCCACCTGACAAATAATAAGTACAGCAAGTAAATAAAAATCACTTTGCCATAAAGGATGAAATTTAAATTAAAGGGAGCTACCAACTTAAAAATAATTCCTTCCCATAAAAAGATAGCTACATGTTTCAAGACATACATTATAATAAATTGAAAGGTATCAATCAAAATTTAAGACTCACCATGCATAATTTCTTCCAGACTACCTCTTGGCAAGTACCCATAGACCAAAATCAGACTGTCATTTTCAAAACAGAAAACTACCAATGATATAATGTTGTCATTTTGTAATTCTTCTAATATCTCAATTTATGAAATAAATTCTTTCATATTCTCTTCAGAAAGTTTCAAAATCTTCACGGCCAACTCTAGATTGTCCGATGAACAACCTCTATATACACCTACTGCCTCCTTTACCTATTATTCTCCCTGCAAAAATAGAAAATTTACAATTATACCTTGCATTCTGAAATGACATGATTCACATATCAAACAATTAGTTTCTTGCCAAATTAGTTGATGGATCAGTACCAAAATTATTATACTTGGCAGCTGTTGCCAAGGTTTAAAAAAAAAAGATTAGTACCAAAATTAAAGATTAAAATCCAAATATATCAATTAAGAACAATCACGGCAAACATATTCTGTTTAGAGCTCAACTGGTTCCACTCAGTATAGATTGGAATATGACAATACTGGTCTTTACATGCGAATTAGTACACAGTAACTTTCATAAACCTAACTTTTCCTTTTTTTTCCAGTATATATATATCAAAAATCAAACAAGTAAGAAATTGATAGTTTGTCAATTTCTCACTAAATCACAAGCAAGCCGCAATCAGGCAAAAATGAAAAAAAAAAAAAGGGTTAAGAAATACAGCTTCTCAATTTTGGGAACTCCAACAATAAAATTCTTGTGATAAAGCATTTCAAAGGATAAAACTAATTCCAATTGAGAATAATAGAAGATTACCTTTGGATTTGGTATGTGATACTATATCTCTCCTGAAAATAATTTTGCCATTGCTCATTGCAAGAATAGAGCAAGTAGCTGGCAATCTCTTTCCACATGCTTGGCTATAGAAGCATATGGTGAACTATTTCAAAATCAAATTGCAACTGTTAGTAAGAACATAACATTATCTATACCCTCAGAGGGGGTCAAAATCTCAATATACTTGCAGGATGAAAAATTTCATCTGTACCCTACAAAACATATTAAATTTACAAAAGTATATCTGTGAACATCTAACTACAATATACAAAACTATTCTATATGTAATTATGTTGCAGTACTCTATTTAATATGTTCAAGTTCTTAAGCAAAAAAAATAGTATGTCAGAGATTCGGGACCGAGATTGTCCAGCATCTAAGTGCCTATTGTGCTTGTTTACCAGTATACAAATAAAGAGAACAGAACAACACAAACTAAAAGACTCAAAAAGCAAATACCACACTACTGATCCTGACAACAGAACGACACAAGATATCCAGACTGTTGTCTGTGAAATAAATATTAAAAAATTGATAAATTTGTGAAAGAGTTGTGGAAGTTAAGTTAAATTATAAAACCTGGTTCTAGGTCGAACTTGTAGCTGCTCCAAGTTGTAAAACGGCGGCCACCACCTCTCTTTGTAAACTCTCTCTAAAATTCTAGCGATCGTTGTCGCTGCCTCTCAAATTTCTAGAGTTTTTCCTTCTACCGTCATCGCGTTTCTTGGTGACCTTTCTAATTTTGTTTTATTTCATGTCCGTATAGATTTGTATAGAAACAATAGAAACAAAATTGATAATTAGAAACAAAGAAGAGAAATAAGGAAGTCTCAAGGAAATCAAGGAAATCAATTTACGCAGTAATTGTCATAGAAATAAGGTGAATCGGTTGAGGAGAAATAAGGAATGAAAGAATTAGGAAACAAAATTATATCGCTAAAGAGTCTGTTTAATTTTAATTGTAACGCATCGTGTGGCGGTATGTGTGGCGAGTGTGATTTTAGTTAAATTTAGACTTCTACACATAAAATAGATGTATTTAATCAAAATAGGACATATTATATGATTGGAGGGCTGATATTAAATCTGAAAATTCATTTTTCAATCTTAGCCGTTGGCGGATCAGGACAACTACGTGCATTATATAAGAATGGAGATATATTTTATGCCTATTAATTAATACGAATAACACCTCCATTCTGTGTCCAATATGTAGGGATTTTGGATAGATTATAGTGCAACAATTTGATTCAGTTCTTCAGTTTGTTCACTATACGAAAACTAGAATCCATGTGTAAATTAAATTCTAAGATTAATATAGAGCTTACCACTAGACGCGCAGCCTCTTCTCTCCTTTCGTGTCAGATATACCCACCAACAACAGTAAATGCGCCTCCACCAGTATCCACATGAACAGGTTGACAAACTAATGCAAGTCGGTATGCTAGTACCAAAAGACAGTTGCTCTTATTTCTTTGTTTCTCTCTTACGTATGAACTAGTTCAGATGATGCACCATATTTATAAAACATATACACCAGTTCCGATGCACTTATTCAATCGCACCACTTCAAAGAAACTTATCCAGAGATACATATAGCAGATCATTAGACCCATAATATATCCAGCTCAAAATCTTAATACATATTTAATATTAATTTGGTTTAAATCATTTGGCCTTTAGACATTTCTTACACAATCTCTCTCCCTTTTGTTTGTTTTCATTTCGAATTAGAAACATTCACTACAACAAATTGGATTATCAGCGACCGGTTTCACCGGTCGCTGATGGTCAAAGCGCCAGTCGCTGATAATCAAACTGGTCGCTGATGGTAAAAACTGGTCGCTAATGTCCCGGTCGCTGAAAATATCGTCGCTGATGGTAAAAACTAGTCGCTGAAAATATCATCCCGGTCTCTGATGCTTTATCAGCAACCAAATTTTTTTTTGTCGCTGTTGTTTTTGCTAACGTCATGTAAAGACATCAGCGACCAAAAAATTGGTCGCTGATACTCAAAACCAGTCGCAGAAGGGTAATTTTTTATTTCTTTTCACCAATTAGTACAAAATGTACCAAACAAATTAATATACCCATTCTGTTCATATATTTTTCCCCAGTCCAATCGGTGCAAATCATACCAAACAATGCAGAAGAGAGACATATATAATATAAAACTTTTATCTCAGATGATAACATGACTTCTTCATAATCAACAAAAACAAAATAAATTACACAAGATCAATAATACAAATGCATATATTACATAAAATCTTACAATTCACAATACATTATTAGGTATACCAACTTGAGCAACATTTCGAACTATGTAAACAATTTCACAACTCAATTCACAATACATATATATATACCTGCCAAATTTCCTACTAGTTGCGAAAATTTAAGCTTCTTCTGAAAAAACATAAAAAAAATCAACAAAAACAAGACATTAGCAAAAATCAATTAACGAAACTAATTAAACTAATTAAACTAATTAAACCAATTAACCAAACTAATCAAACGAATTAATAAAATCAATTAATCAAAACAATTAACCTAACTAATGTTGCATGATTTTGCATTACCAATCAATTAAGCAAATAATCAAACCAATCAATCAAAAATATTAATGATATAATTAATCAAACATATAAGTTTTTTAGTATCATATAATTACATGACAGTTTTTTGTTTTTCTCTTAAATTTTAATTTGTATCAATGAAGCAATCAAATATGTCTAGACAAAAAGAACTCAAACCTGCCGAATATAAGTGCAATGGACTCCAGATTTGCCGGTTCCTCAAGGAAAAACCTTGCTTGCTATAACACCTGATTGTTCAAATTATATAAAATCAAAACTGATAACCCAATTCAAATTGTCCCTGTTATAGGACCTAATAGAAATAAATCAGATTTTTTTTGTGATTACGCCGCTATGCATCCTTCCTGAGTTGAACTCCTAGATCCAATAACTCAATTCCCCTGTAAATTTTCTGTATAGTCTCTAGATTTTTAAAATCACCTCCTACCACGACTGTCATCGATCAATAATCATAGCAAACAACACAACAACCAACTTCAAGCACAAATCACAAACAACAATAAATTAAAATAGGGGTGCTTTATAATTACCCGAGAGAGAGGCAGATCGCAAAAAGGGCACCTCAAAGCCGCTGGTACCGAGGCCTTCAAGTTTCGCTTCTCGCCGTCCTGAAAACAACAAACACACAAGAGGCACTACCAAGCACCACCATCACAAGGACAAAATTACAAATTTCATTATCAGAATTGTCACTACCATAATACAATCACATCTAAGTAGATGACAATTTTATATAACCCTTCATAATTTATCTTATCAGTCTCACAATTAATTTATCTTATCAGTCTGACCATATCAATTTGGGTAATCTAACCCCAATTTTCAAAATCTCAAAACCTATAAATAAAAAAAGCCAAACTTTTACTAATTACCCCCCAAAACGACTTGAACACTGGCAAAATCGAACTGAAGCAACGTACTAACTAAAAAATCAGCAAAGAGAATTTACTAGAAAAAATCTTCAATTCACAACAAGGGGCGAGGGTCGCGACTGCGGCTGATGGTGGGGTCGCGACTGTGGCTGACGGCGGGGTCGCGTCTGCGGCTGACGGCTCGATCGGTGCGTCTGAGGCTGACGGCGGGGTCGCGTCTGAGGCTGATGGCTGGGTCGGTGCGTCTGAGGCTAACGGCGGAGTCGGTGCGTCTGAGGCTAACGGCGGAGTCGGTGCGTCTGTTATGGCGCCGATCTGAGGCAAGATAGTGAGAGAGATGGTCTAAAGAGGGTTTAGGGCTGGGCGAAAAGGCCGGGCGAAGAAGGGTCTGACGCGCGGACGCTGGGCGAAGAGGTATTTGTTTTTCGCTAAACCTAAAAAGCGGGAGGGTATGACTCAGATAGAAGGAAATTTTGGCGCTTGATTTTTCTATTTCCACCCTTCAGCGACCGGGACAAAAATGGTCGCAGATATGTTTAGCGCCGGTCGCTGAAAAGTTGTCGCCTGATTTTTGTAATTATTTAATTTTTTTTTTTTTGAGAAAATAGGACATCTGCGACCGGCGACAGAACCGGTCGCTGATACTGGTCGCTGATGCTTAGTTTTGCTATAATGATTAATTACAAACTCCCGATATATATTATATATGTGTCCAACGCCAACGGATGTGATCTCTTATTAATTACTACACTGACAAGTCTCCATCAAAAGCTGGTCATATATTTCTCCGACTGCGAGAGTGCCAGGCATATATATATAGTTGTAATTCACCAGATAACCCTTTCCCAAATGAACCTCTCATTACATTAACATTACACCACTAGCTAAGTAGCTATAGCCAATCATTCAATCCATCTGACCATTTCTTCATCTCTCACGTACATGACAATCCAATACAAGTTCCAATTCATTCTTTCATGGAAGGTCTAGAACCGGTACACACCCACAAGAAAGAGGACACTCCGGCTACAAGTGGTACGGCAACGGCAACGAGCACGAGAACGACTGCTTGGCTATTGGTCGGAGCTTCTCTGGTGTTGTTGGGTGTTGGTGGGGCCTCACTGTTGGTCTGGTGGGCTCTTGTGTTTCATCCCTCCAACCAACAGCTATGGATGGTGCCAGTAAGCCTAGTTTTACTCGGTACGCCAATGGTTGCATGGTTGTCAATATTCACTTCGAGCGTATGCGCATGCGCATGCCAGAGGTTTGATATGATGCGGACCATGCGAGCCAGGTCTATGCAAGAACAACCGGTCACAGTGGTGCAAACAGATCAGAGAAATGACATGGGTGGTTCTTAATCCTTTTTAATTATATATAATTATATATGCATGTAAATAATTAATAGGGCATGAACTTAATTTTGAGAGAGGGAAATTGATTAACTAAGATGTAGTAAATTTTGTTAATAATTATTTTCCTCTTATATATATTCGATTCTGAAATGCTTGCAATTATATATGTAGGTTGTTAATTAATTAATTAGGCGATAGTTGACATGTACTCAAGATTAATTAGGTTGTTTATGTATGACAGATATCGATTTATGGTCCAATTTGTAATTTGTTTGGTCCTTAATTGTCAATTAGTCTTAAAATAATGGTTTTTGAATTTCTTTTTTAAGTAATTAATTGACGAATGAATATAATTAATGGACAAATAATTGCTGAATTAGCGAGGAGAAGGAGAAGGAGAAGGAGAAGGAGAAGGAGAAGGAGAAGCGCTAGCTGTGCAGCACGCGCATGCATAAGGCATAAGGCATGCATAAGGCGCATAATTTTTTTTTTTTTGATGAAGAACCCGTAGGTGTAAGGCGCATAATTAAGCCAAGGAGTCACACACACTGACGCACCAGTTCACAGTTCACAAAATAAAGATTTCTGACAAGGAATCAAATCCAATGAATCTCGATCAGGCGGTGACAAAATTTCTCTCTCTTTTGACTGACAACTGACAAGCACCATAATTTGTGACGCACACGCCTGAGAAAACAGGACATCAATCAATCCTGCGCGCTTTGATTATAAACATCACAAAATCCAACGGCGGATATAATCGTTAGGCATGTGCTCAATTAATTGCAGAGGATCCATGATTTATTTGTGTTCAATCGAGTATAGTCTGGGTGCGTATCCTCTGAGATATCTCAATATTTGCGTGACCGACGTGTCCGGTGCCTATTCGGGGGGAACGTAGGGGGACCAGTATTATTTGAGCTTTGAGATTCGTGCAAACGTATTTAAACGATTAGATATTACAAAAAGTCACCCAAAATTTGAGATATATCTCTCAGAGGATGCGAATTCGTATAATCTGACTGCATATCCTCTGAGATATCTCAATTTTTGCGTGACCCACGTGTTCGGTGCCTATTTGGGGAAAGCGTAGGGGCCACTATTATTGTACTTTGAGATTCGTGGAAAACTATTTAAACGGTTAACATTTTCCCTAAACGAAAAGTTTGAGATATCTCAGAGGATGCGAGTATAATCTTTGGCGTGACGTTTCCTTGTAATATATACCGTTTTTATTACATTTTTATTTACTATAAAATTGAATACTTTTATTTTTCATTTTTAAATAAAAATATTAAAAAAATTAAGAACATAGTGTAAAATTGAATATTTTTTTTGCTATAAAATTGAACACTTTTTATTTTCCATTTTTAGATGAAAATATTAAGATCTTAAAAAAAATTGAAAACATAGTGTAAGATTAAATATTTTTGTTTGTTATAAAATTGAACACTTTTTATTTTTCATTTTTAAATGAAAATATTAAGATCTTAAAAAAATTGAGAACATGGTGTAATATTAAATATTTTTGTTTGCTATAAAATTGAACATTTTTCGTTTCTCATTATTAAATAAAAATATTAAGATCCTAAAATAAAATTAAAATTACTGTAGCAGACCGCTCCATGGGAGGTGGTCCACTATAAAAAAGAGAGTCTGAATAATAAAAAAATACTGTAGCAGATATAGACCTCCCCACAGTAAGATATGGTCGTTATTTATAAAAAAAAATTTAAGGTTATTTTTATTAATTTTTTTGTTATTAATAAAAAAAAAACGGCAATATATACTTCTTTATGTGGGGTCCTAATTAAAAAGAGTGCACTGGTGCCTAAGATTATTATATCGTAAAATGGGAATGGGGATATATATATATATATATTATATAGAAAGGGAGTTTGACTAATATTAAATCAATTGTTCTTGAGGTTTCATGCAATTAAGTTGTTTTTTATTTTTTAAAGTTCAAAAAGTCAATTCTAACCGTTAGATGTGATCTCTATATTAAAATGTGCTTGGAGACCAAATTTTACATTTTTTTGAAATTTTTTTACTATTTGTTAAGCCACTTTGAAAATCGCTGATTCAATGATATCTTAACCAAACATTAAAACCATACAGGACTATTGGATCAATGATTTTTAATGTGGCTTAATAAATAGTAAAAAAATAAAAAAAATGTAAAATTTGGTCTCCAAGCACATATTAATATAAAGATCACATCTAACGGTTTGGATCGACTTTTTGGACTTTGAAAATAGAAAAAAAAATTTAGTTGCACAGAACTACAGCAACAATCGATTTGATATTAGCCAACGCCCCTCTCTCTCTCTCTATATATATATGGGATCGGATCACGGAATTTTTCTATAAAATGTAAATGAAAAAAGAATTAATTTTTTTTCAAATTACAAAAAAATTAGAACTAAAAAAAGATTTCAGTTACCTGACCTATAGAGTTACCTCTTTTCACAAAATGCCACACCACTCATTCCCCAAAAACAAAAATAAAAAAATAAAAGTTGGAGTAACCGAATAAAATTTTTGGTTACCCTCTTGTGACCGAAACTTTTTGTTACATCCCACATATAACAAAGAAAAACTAAAAAAAAAAAAAAACAATTGGGGTAAACCGAAAATTGTATTTAATTGGGTACCTCAATTTTTTTTTCTTATATGTTATGGGTACCTCAAATTTTTTTTTTTTCCACAAAATGCCCCACCACTCATTCCCCAAAAACAAAAATAAAAAATAAAAGTTGGGGTAACCGAATAAAATTTTTGGTTACCCTCTTATAACCGAAACTTTTTGTTACATCCCACATATAACAAAGAAAAACTAAAAAAAAAAATTGGGGTAAACCGAAAATTGTATTTGGGTACCTCAATTTTTACGACGAATCCAAACCGTTAGAAATCCTTCTACCTTATGGGTTATGCGTCTACATGTGAAAATTTTAAAGTTTCGAATTAATTTTGTATAAAGTCAAGTGATCAAAATTTGAAAGTTTATAAATTAATTTCAATACATTCATTTTTTAGACGCCTTTCGACCACTTGACTCAATACAAAATTAATATGAACACTTATCGAGGGAACATCGTGGTCATCAGCCGAAGTTGCCCACCACTGCCGACCGAGAGAAAAAGGAGGCAGGAGTAAGATCAAATAGGAGATCGAGGCGGAGAGACGAGAAGAGTTTTGGTCTAGAGGTGAGCAGAGAGGAGAGGTGCGGAGGCAGCTTGGAAGAGAGGAAGAAAGGATGGCAACGATGGGTTCTGGGGTCGGGCGGAGGTTTTTTTATCTAACCCTAAAACGCGCGCGGAGACGGAAAAAAGAAAGGGATTTGGTGGGCTATTTTTTAGGAATACCCTTCAGCGACTGGTCCAAATCGGTCACAAAGGCTTTGAGCGCCGGTGTCTAAAGGATTTTGTCGCAAAAGATTTTTTAATTTTTAATTTTTTTAATTGGTCATCAGCGACCGACGACCTAACCGGTCACTGATGACTCAAAATACTATAGTGCATATTCGATCCGTATTCGAAAATTTAGATGTGGATATCCTATATCTGAATATCCGTATAGATGAGGATACTAATATAGTATTACGTTTCAATTATCTGTATCTGAATAGTAGATATATACCATATATTTTAAGAGGAGGGATCCACTTGCACCATTTTTTGGTGACACAAAATTACACAATCTATTTTTAAAGTTTTCCAAGTCCAAACAGTCAATCCAAATTGTTCAACATGACCTCCATATTAAAATGTGCTTAATGACGAAATTTTACATTTTTTTTAAAACTTTTACTATTTATTAAGCATTTTACAAAATTATTGTTTTCAGACCATTGAATTTTTGTACCGATCTTAATAAATAGTAAAAAAATTCAAAAAAAATGTAAAATTTGATCTGCAAGCAAATTTTAATATATCCAACATGTTGAACGGTTTGGATCAACTGTTTGAACTTTAAAAATAGATGGTGTAATTTTGTGTCACCAAAAATGGTGTAAGTGGATTCCTCCTCATATTTTCATATATATTATGAAAAATTTATGTTATTCACTATTATAATTAGGTAAATATTATGAACCTTAATATTTTTTTATATCATTTTAATGAATATTTGATCTAATCTGGACCCATATTCTGTATCTGTTTGATATCCGCTCCATATCTGTATTTGAAAAATGGAAAAAGAGATATGGATATGGTTTTACCACTATTCGCTCTGTATTGTAAGGCGGTAATGCTGTTTGCTTTACGTCTATGGTAGTACAGCCTGATGATACCATATGTGTGGAAACCAACTTGATTGGTTGGTTTTTAACAAATTAAAACTATAAGTACTTAATAGGTTATTTGGCACCAACCATTTACTTTTTTTTAGTACGGAATAGTCTATTCGGCACTAAAAAGTTTCATAATTTTTCAGCATAAACTATAACACAAAACGTGAATAACATTCCAGTGCCAAATAGCCTATTCGGTACCAAAAAAAGTAAATGGTTGGTGCCATATAACCTATTCAATACTTATGGTTTTTGTATATTAGCCAACCTCTCTCTCTCTCTATATATGTGTGTGTGTGTGTGTGTGTGTGTGTGTGTGTGTATGTATGTATGTATGTATGAGGAGGGATCAAGTTTAAATCGTCAACCAGACAGCCCAGATTTACTCTCAGCTGGTGATTACTCGGGATGATGGAGGAGCCAGTATTAATTTTGCTTGGAGATTTGTGCTAAAATTTGATTTGGTCCGTCAGATCAAAACGAAAGGACCAGATTAGAAGCTCCGAAGAGAAAGACTCCGCAGAGGATACCATTTCGGAAATGGGGAATATCACATCTTTGTTTGAATTTGAATTGGGAAAAGTTAAAAGGTTCTTATCCTTTTTGTTCTCTTTAATTTTATTTTAAATGGCTATCGACTTTTTTCACTTGCATTCTATCCTTTTTCTGGTTAGTGTGTATATTTGATCTTCTGTATGCGAAGCAATTTATCTTCTTGCTTGGTTCTGTTGCAAAACGAAAAAAAAAAAGTTTAATATACAACTAACAATAACAACAACTTTAACTTTGGTTGTGAGAAAGTGCATAAGCATAAAACTAGAAATGAAGTAAACGATTTAATATATGAGGGCCCATCTTATATTATAGTGAAGTAGTGAAGTGAGAGCAAGAAATATTTAGGTTAGGCCCGGCCCAACTATTCTATTTTAAAAAGAAAAGAAAAGCGAGCACTGATGAGTGAGAAGGAATGAATGAATCTGAACCGTTAAAAAAAAAAACTTGATTGTCACGTGTCAGAATCCCTAGATTATTTTTTTTCCATACAAACATTGATTTCCGCACAAGAAAGCAATATTTTGTCTTTATTTTGACATTAATCGTCATCATGATTGCCACGTTTTCTTTAATTTGGTTTATTTTGTAGGCAGAAACCCTAGATCTTCGGAAGGACTCGAGAGTCGAGAGGCAATTCAGAAGGTGATTACGTCGTGAAACCCTACATCTATCTCTTAATTAATTAATTCGCACCTCTATCTGATTCTGATCCTCTCACAGTAATAAAAAAAAATGTTTGTCTTCTTTCTTTCTTTCTACTATCAGTACTCCTTAAGAAAACCATCTTAAATTTTAGGGGGATGAGGAGACTATCTTCCCAGAGAAGACCTGAGCCTCACGTTCAATCAATCTCAACCATTGATTGATGTTTGATTTTATATAAATTGTTTTATATAGTTCTTTGTGTAGAAGTACAGAATTAATTAGAATCCTACCCAAAAGTAAATTCAATGCATAATTCAGCTCTGGAAGTCATCACATATTTTTCATTTTTTAATCTCTGTTACTGTGCGTTCCCACACACCGCGTGCTCCTCTTTCTCCTTCTCCAATACGCTTTTTTTCCCTCCCCGCGCGGAACCGACCTACGCGAGCGGCATGTCTCCATTCTTTTTTCCTTCCCCGTAAAAAGAGAGAGCCTCCTTTCGTTTTTTTCCTTCCCTATGAGAAAGAGAGAGAGCGAGGGAACCATGCCTGGATCTTTGACAACCAGTAAACCATTCCTTAGATCTTCATCTATGTGTGTTTAATGATCAACGCACTCGCTAACAGAGCTACTTTCTACATCTGTTGTTGTTCTCATTTCATCTCTTTAGAGTCTAGGGTATCGTTAGGCTAGGGTAAGAGAGTGCATACTTAGCCTAGGGTAAGAGAGTGCTAAGGTAGTATTTATTTTCAACGAATTTCGTCCTCTTTGCCACTGTCTTCCACTTGCCGCAGCGGAGGCGCCACCACACCCTCCTCCGGCATCCTGCAAAATCTGGTAAGTTTCTTGGTTCAGTGTTGTTTTTACCATTTAAGCTTTTCCACAAACACCTTATGTGCATTACATTGTGATGAAATTGAAATCCAGAGAATGGTCATGTCCGTTATCTCAAATTGAAGCTATATTGGTTCAATTGAGGCTGAATTACTTATTAACCAATATTCTTTTTTTTTTAAACAATTACTTGTTATTTTTGGAAGTAGCCAGATCCTCTCTGGGTTGAGGTTGGAGGTTAACCCTTTTTTTATTATTTCTTACTTTGCAAATTCGCAAGTCAATTTTTCAAACACAGTTAACAAAACATAATGGTCACTTCCTTAATAAATTTAGGACAGTACCTTAACCAGTGGTATTTTTATTCTATTTTTTTTCAATACAGGAGAAAAGGCATCATCATTGTTGCAAATGTATGAAATTCACCAATCTTATTTTACTTTCCTGGTTGCGATTTTTCTAATTAGATATCAACCTGGGAGCTTGAATTTTTGCAAGTTCTATTTTGCTGCCAGTTGTTTACTGTCATCATATTTGCAACTGGTACTGTATGTACTGCACCTATGTGCAGTGTAGCATAACTGAATCTCATTCTTAGGAGGCATTTGTTTTTCCTTAATTAGATTAAAGTAAATGTAGCAACAAATCTGACTAGGAAATTAATAGGTTGAAATTGCTTAATTTTGACAACAATTTAAATTATTTTAGGTACCATTGAACATGATGCTTGGTTACTCAACTTCCTTCAATCCATGACACAGGTATACTTTAGTTTATCCAATTATTTTTCATTTTTAGTAAAGAACTGCCTAGACTGGTACAAAGTCATGTCCGAACCCAGAGAAACCAAGTATTCAAATTCTTGTTTGGTTCTTAGTGAACAAAGTTTGGTGTGGTCTCCAAAGGTGTAATCATTCTTGATATTTTGTTACCTTAATTGTCATTTTATGTATTTTTGTTCTTTTAACTTTACACAGGGTAAAGGTGAACGAGAAGATTCTGTGAAATGGTCAAATTTTTGTGGACCACACCATATTCCTTGCATTAGGTGAAGCTTTTTCTCATCTGAAAATGTCTTGTCCTGAGCTTTCTTCACAAACTATCAAAAGAGGCTATAAGATTTCAGAAGTACATTTAGTCCACGGGGCAAGAAGAGTTGTTTCCAAATGCTCAAATAGAAGGAATTAACTTAAACCTGATACTGTTAAAAAAATAGAGTTGAAATAGATAAATAAAAAGTAATCACATAATGGTATTTCCCTTCACACAACTACAACCCTCCACTGCAGTACATCATAGCTTGGTTTTACTTGCAAATATATCGAGGTGAGGGATTGACCAATATATCTTTGCAAAATTTTGGATGCACGTGTTTATTACAGCAGCTTTTTTAATTACTTTGCAGAATATAATCTAGCTGCTTTTATGTAATTGGAGAGAATTTTATGAAGTACTGCCTCTGTGCCTTTCATAAAACTTTCTAAGCTTTACATGGTCATTATTACTCCATGAACTCGGTTCCTCTGTTATGTAATGGGTAATTTTAAATTTTGATTTTTATTTTGCAGGGACTTGGCACAAAACAAACTGAGTGGCAAGATACCTCGGCTTATATATTGGAATGAAGTTTTGTAGTACATGTTAGTAGCCATTGGTTCTCAAATTTCAATTGTGTTACAATATAAGATAAAGAAGTATTAATCATTTTTTATTTTATAATTAGGGGTTTGCGCGGAGATCAATTGGAGGATTCTCTCTCTGCCAACATGTGCCAATTAACTGGGCTTTGGTACTTGTACGTTCATACTTCCCTTGACTAATCTTTACACTCAATTTCGGCATTAATGAAAAAGTTATATTACCTTTTTAGGCATTAATGTAAAGTTATATTACTTTGTTCGTTCAAATAGTCACCGCTCTTTCTGTTGGTGCCGGCCTTGTTTGTTCTGGGCCTTGTGTTCCGTGGTTCTGGCTGCGGTGTCGATTTTATGCCTTGCCAATTTTATGCGATGTCATACAGCAGCTGCCGTGCCTGTAGCTGGTCGATCTGGCGCAATTGAAACTGGTACCAAAAGAGAACTTTGTCTATATATCAATAAATTGTTCAAGAACAAAGATGGTATATCAATACAGTGCTAATATTTAGCATTACAACCCACTGTTTTGGGTTTTCTTTTTTATTTGTTGGGTTTCACTTAATTTAATTCATCTTTGTACAACTTGTAAATATTTTATGTTTTAATGAAGAAAGTGCCCTTTTTACTGGATACTGACAATAAAAATGCTAAATATGAAGACAATAATAAGAGCAAATGAAAATTTTCTTCAAACATTTTATGTTTTAATTAAGGGTTAGGACTTGAGCGTTTCAATTTGAAATTTTGTGAAATTAGTTTTGAATTAAGGGTTAGGATTAAGGGTTTGAAATTTTGTGAAATTAGTTCAATGTTATTCTCGGTTTAGGATTAAGGCTTCAATTTTTTTGTTTTTGTTCAATGTTATTCTCGAGTTCTACCAACCCAATTTCTAAAGCTAATAATTGTGTTTGGTTTCTTTTTGTTGTTCAGTAATTCTAATAGGCAGCATCATTCCTGGTATTCCTTTTGGTTGCAAGATACCTGATAAATAAATCTTCTGCTCTTTCAAGATACAAGAACATTTTGTTGGAATTTTTTTATTAGAGCCCTGAAAACTCTCAAATTAGTATTTTTAACCCTTAGATATGAGATACATCCAGCCTGGTTAAAGTTGAGGAATACCAATTTTCTTCTTTTCATCCTATATTTTTAATGCACTATTCAGGGCATCATTGCTCTTTGAAATTGGTGCTTTTATATGTACAAAATTTCTGATTAATTTTAATTTTTAATAAAATACAGGGCAAGAAGTCGAGAAAATTGTGTTGAGTCCCAGCAATTGTACCCCTACCTTGCCTGTTAACAAATCGATCTTTTTTGTGTGTATATAACTCATGCAGATATTGTACAGCCTATGTATTTGAATCATTTGTTTTATCTTTCTCAATTGCTGTTGACATATTTTACAGAAGATATTGATGGCTTCCACACCATCAATATCTTCTGTCATAAACTGATATCTTTCTCAATCAGTTTTCATTTGAATCATTTGTTTTATCCAGTAAATTACTGTGCTGATCTCATGTACACAAGTATCAATTACTGTGTCTGATCTTTTGTAGCAATTTTTTTAATGAATTATTGCCTCACTCATCTTTTGGTTAGCAAAGATAATATTTGTAATTTTCTTTAAGATATGTGCTCTTTTGTCTTTCAATGCAACGTCGGTTGTTAGCTGATCTTTCACTGGTATCTCTATCATTCCTATCTTGCATAGAGGTAAAGTGCTGGCTTTCCTTTTTCTCTGCTTTTGTTGGTTTGGTCAATGGAATTAGTGTTAAGTTTATTTTTTTCACTAAGAGCAAGTTTGCTCCTTTCTTTTATCAATTGACTCAGCATTCTGAAATCCAATTTATCCTCCGCTTCATTAAGAAACTATAAAGAAGATAAAAAAAAAAATTGTTTTATACAGCTGACCAGAAAAATTGAGTTTTTGATTTGGTTCGGCAAAATCTGGGGTAAAATGTATGGTATGGTGATGGTAAAATGTATGGTTCGGCAAAATTTGGTTTTATGGTGAACTCCTTTTGTCTTTCTTAGTGATGGGATATTGTACATATTATTTGCTAACGTCTTCTCTTTCTTAGCTATGGTTGTATCACAAAGACCTTGTCAGTATGTACTACTGTTGCTAACACCTCCAGCATGTTTGTTATGAGGACATTGATGTTGTCCTGTAAAATTATGTATGCATTGGAGGGGAAGAAGCAAGAGATCTGAGCGAGACAGTTAATTACGGTTAATATCATACGTAGTTATGTCATAGTTTTCGGTACAGAGACTGGTATGGTGAGTGATACAAAATCCAAATCTACTTGTATCCAATTAGATGATAGACATGGAGAAACAAAGTCTTATTATGTTGATCCCATAGGTACCGAGTTTCCTCCATGCCTTGAAGGTTTTCTCAATTCGCACTGGTGCTGGTACTCAACTTTGTACATGGGTGTATCTGAAAAAATAAAAAAAGTGAAATAAGAATGGTTTGGATGTTGTTTTACAATAAGATAATTAAATTTAACAAAGTAACTGTTTATAAGGTTCAAATATTACATATAAAGAAAGTAATCAAAAAAGACTTTCAATTCTCACAGCAACGCGTGGGTATTTGACTAGTATATGTGAAATAAATAAATGTTAATCGCCGGAGCATGTATATATGTGTGTGTATGGAATGGATTTCAGTACCATGGAGAAAGAGGAAGCATCTTCATCGCCCCAAAAGCAGAAGGAAAAAGAGGACTCCAATGTAAAGTTGATTGCATCTTCTATATATATATATATATATTTTTTCTTTGTTGAATTGATCCAAGAGTGAGTCTGAGTCTGAGTCTTGCTGATGATCGATCATTGCAGGACAATTTTGAACCTAATTATAAGAGGGTGAAGCTGGAGAATGATCCCTGGGCTGATTACTCTCCCCCCTCTGTTGCCATTATGGTACTGGTACTATTTCTGATGGTGATGAATGTAGCTCTGCAATGGAGTTAAATGATGAGGATAAGGAACACCATGTCTTTTCTTTCTTTCTTTTATTTATTTCACAAAACAAAACAAAACAAAACGTTGCCAGTATATAAAGCATGCTTAAAATTAAGCATCAGCAGCTAGTTATCTTTATAAAATCCATTCTCATGTACATTTTGTTCTTTTCTAATGCAGGAATGTATGAGCAAACACTTCCATTATCAACTTCAGCTTCGAGAACTTTTTAAAGAAAAACCCCTCATTCAGATCCAGGTCAATATGATAATATATTCTTTTTAGTTTTAACCTTTTTCACCTTAATCGGATCATACTTTTGTCTTAATGGTAACGATCTTAAATTTTATAACAGCCTGAGATTCATATGGTACAAGATCTAGAAGATCTAAATCCTTATATTCCCTGCATCATCGCAAAAATCCCTGAATTGAAGAAAAATGTTCCTCCTGACTATGGCGCATCTGTTGGCATAATGGTCTCTCTCTCTCTCTCTCTTCCATGCACCCCCATACTTTTATCCCTCTCTATAATTAATTAGGTGTTGTTTGATTTGTTTGCAGAGCCAAATACTTTTAGAGAGATGCCTTTTTAATGTGCATGAGTCATTCGAAGCAGCGAAATGTCTTTATGAAAATATTCCTTATGTCACGGTAGGAACTAGCATTTTCAATAAAAAAAAATTATTTCTGATGTTCCCTCCTTCAAAGAGGATTTTAGCACCTTTTTTTTTATGCAGTGGCATGATAGTGAAGACCAAATTAAGGAAAAGATTGACCTTAATGTCAAACCTTTCTCCTACTTCAGTGATTGCGACTTTTATAACGTAGCCGAGGTTTGTACCTCTTCTTCAGGGAGCTAATATTCACACAACTCTAATCAAATTTTTTTGTTGATGGGCGAGGGCGATATACCCCTACTGCTTTTATAGTTGTTTCTCAAATAACACCACCTCTCTCTTCATTAATGTGTAGATTTTGTTCAATATTATATCAAATTAAAATGAGAAAGATTTCTTGGCAGAGATTAGATTTTTTTAATTGTAAATTAGATACTTAAATTGTACGTTATATAAAATATATTTGGAATATATATATATATATGGAGGAGGGATCAAGTTACATCTTTTTTTTTGACACATTTTGACACTTACTATTTTCAAAGTCCAAATAGTCGATCCAAACCGTTCAACATGATTGATATACTAAAATGTGCTTGGAGATCAAATTTTACATTTTTTTGAATTTTTTTACTATTTATTAAGATGGTTACAAAATCGTTGTTTTCGGACCATTGAAAAACAGCGATTTTGTAACTATCTTAATAAATAGTAAAAAAACTTAAAAAAATGTAAAATTTGATCTCCAAGCACATTTTAGTATATCAATCATGTTGAACGGTTTGGATCAACTATTTGGATTTTGAAATCGCAAAATTAAACTATATAAAAAACAATGTCATGATGTGTCCAAAAAAAGGGTGTAATTGGATCCCTCCTCATATATATGAGTTATATGTATATATATATTAATGATTAAAGTTTATTTTTGTCAGTGTTCTTTTTCTTCTACTTTTAAATTAAACATTTTCATTACTTTAATATCAAAGTTTGTTAAATATCACTTTATTGGTAACTGAGCAAATTCAAAATAAGCTAGAAGAAAATGGTTTTAATTATAGGATAGCAAAGAGAATGATTCAAATATAAAAGTGATTTTTTTATATTGACAATCCAAATATTATTTTATTTGCTATTCAGACTAAGAATAGTAGAAAAGATACTTGCACCATCAGGAAATTGATTCGATACAAATTGCTTTGTAAGGAAATTGAGAAACATATATTCTTACTGTAAGAAAAAGTTCTAGCTTAAAAAGGAATCCAATATTATTAGAGAGAGAACTTCACTTATGCAGGACAAATCAGTCGCTAAATAATTAAAATTTCAGAGATGATGTTGTGTCAGTAAATAATATACCACCTCTTCTTCGATACAGATTCCATATATAAATATGTTTTAATTTTTAATAATTGACTCAATTGCCTGTCTAAAAAACAGATATTTGAAGTTCTTCTAAGGCGCAGAGAGAGGCTATTTCATCCACTGATACGCAAGGTACATCCAAATTTTAATATAGGAAATGTAGAAAGAGATGTACTTTAATTATATAAATCGCAATGAAGATGCAAATCCTAATTGGATCATCCTGTCACTAAGCCAGTACTTTGTCGAATGCAGAGTTATTATAAAGATTTCTGTAAACTTGTTGACGTGGAGAGGAAGTTAGCATATCGTGATTTTCTTAAGGTTAATTTTCTCTCCTTGCTGATATTTCTGTCCATTTGCACACACACACATATACATACACTGATACACATATATATACATACGTACATACATACTCTCAAGTTACCTTTTGGTCCGGCCAACAGTCACGCAGGCCAAGTAATTATCAATTTCATCCACAGCACGAGCGGTACTACCAAGAAATATCTCGGGCTAAAGGTCTTAGGGATGAGGTACTAACCTGTGCCATTAATTATTTTTAATAGGATTTGGTTTCTTAGGTACAGTTCTTTGACATTTTAGTAATAATGCGAAATGTAATGTGCATTTGCAGCATTACGAGAGCTGTTGCAAACAAATTGAGTTGCAGGAGGAGTTTGACAGGCATCTCCTTTATCGTCTGGAAACCAAGGTAGTTATCGTTCTTAATTGTCAATTCATCGTAACCCTCATTATATATATATAGAGAGAGAGATATTGATTAATATGATTTCAGTAGCACTTTGACCGAAGTGCTACCAACTCAAAAAATTTTATTCGAAACTCCGAACTATATAGCTCAGTAAATCGGCTATATTGAACTTGTAGAATACCAATTTTTACAATTTTTGAAATTTTTTTACTATTTTTTATGATTTATGAAAAATGCAAAAAATTGTTTACAAATAAAAAAAAATTGCCAATATTTTAGACTATTTTTTGTCATCTTTCATAAATCATAAAAAATAGTAAAAAATTCCAAAAATCGTAAAAATTGGTATTCTACAAGTTCAATATATAACCGATTTACTGAGCTACTTAATTCGAAGTTTTAAATATAAAATTTTGAAATTTGAGTTGGTAGCACTTCGACCAAAGTGCTACCGAAATCATATTCGTCAATCTCTCTCTCTCTCTCTATATATATATAATGACCGTTGTGCAGAGAATAATGATGTGTGTCTATGGTATTATTTGTAGTTATTGCAGTCTGCTGGATCTATCGAGAAGTTGATTGATGATGTTGATGTTGATGTTGTTCCAGAAATATTTAAGCAGTTGGGTACTGAACTTGTTCAGCTCTCTTTGAAGGTGGCATAGAAATAGATATCAATTAATTAATTTGTACATGCATATTTTGGTTTAGCTTAGCCTGATTGTTCAAAAATTAAATTTTGTGGTGCAGGCAAGTCTTAAAGCTCATCAGTGGTACGAGAAACATACACAATGGTACAAAACAAACTTAAAATTATTAAAGGAGAAGCACAGCAAAAGAGTATATATATCTCTGGGTTCTACTCTCTTTATGCTTCTTATTTGTAATGTTTTGAAGACTGACTGATTATGATTCAAAGGAAACTGGTGAACTTGACGATAAGCTGATTAAATTTTGCAAGAGCTACCCGTGCATCTTCGACTTCTCCTTGGAATGAACCATTTGACAGTGCCACGGTACTTGTTTCTTTTCTGATACTATTATTTTCACTTCTTTATACATACACACATGGATAACAACCATTAATGTGGCATTTCTCTTTCATCTGAATGGATGTCAAGACTCAAGAGTATGGAAAACTACATGCATGTTGTAATTCTAAAGATATAATCAATTGCAGGAGGAGCGTTTCAAGGATATAATTGATGAGATAAAAAGAATTGCAGATCATTATGTGATAGAAGCAACTCTTGTAAGTATCTTATTTGTCATTTGTTTTCATGTGCTTGCCTCTTCTTATTGAATTTAGATATCTAATATATATTAACCTTATTTGCAGCTGTATATGAAGAGCATTTATTATGAGGTACATGTTATATATTTTTTATATGAACCAATTTAATTCATTTTTTTAACTGGTAATGAAGTGATTGCTTTCTCTATAATATATATATTATGTATTTATGTATATATGTCTCTAATAGATATGTGATGACAGGGTAAGAGTGAGCCATCTTGGCCGATTGCATATCAATTGCAGGAGGAGCGTTTCAAGGATATAATTGATGAGATGAAAAAGAATTGCAGATCATTATGTGATAGAAGCAACTCTTGTAAGTATCTTATTTGTCATTTGTTTTCATGTGCTTGCCTCTTCTTATTGAATTTAGATATCTAATATATATTAACCTTATTTGCAGCTGTATATGAAGAGCATTTATTATGAGGTACATGTTATATATTTTTTATATGAACCAATTTAATTCATTTTTTTAACTGGTAATGAAGTGATTGCTTTCTCTATAATATATATATTATGTATTTATGTATATATGTCTCTAATAGATATGTGATGACAGGGTAAGAGTGAGCCATCTTGGCCGATTGCATATCAATTGCAGGAGGAGCGTTTCAAGGATATAATTGATGAGATGAAAAAGAATTGCAGATCATTATGTGATAGAAGCAACTCTTGTAAGTATCTTATTTGTCATTTGTTTTCATGTGCTTGCCTCTTCTTATTGAATTTAGATATCTAATATATATTAACCTTATTTGCAGCTGTATATGAAGAGCATTTATTATGAGGTACATGTTATATATTTTTTATATGAACCAATTTAATTCATTTTTTTAACTGGTAATGAAGTGATTGCTTTCTCTATAATATATATATTATGTATTTATGTATATATGTCTCTAATAGATATGTGATGACAGGGTAAGAGTGAGCCATCTTGGCCGATTGCATATCGTGGAGCAGACCTGTTTCCTTGGGTAGGCTGTGTTTTCACATATCTTTGGGTTTTGTTTGTTCTTATTATGATACTAAAGATAAAGTGCATCCTTTAATTTGTCCCCCATGTCAAACAGGCCTTTGGGACAAGATTTGCTCATGAGCATCCAATATATGAACATGTTTTCAGTGTAGATTATAAATTGGTATGTGTTTATCTTTTGATTATATTTCCTCCCCTCAGCCCAGCACCATGCCAGCTTAATTAATTTATTGTAGAGCGAGGTTCCAAGTTACTCTCTTGACTAATTAATTTTTTTCTCAGGTGAATTAAAGGATGATCGATGCATGGAGAAGTATGTAGAATCACATTCATATGAATTAAGAAGCTAGCTAGATCACAATCAAAGCGTGCCAGTTGATGATATTATTAGTATTTTGATGCTTTGTGGGAGTAAACTGCGCATGAATGTAAACAAATTTTCTTGTTGAATGTGGAATGTTGTGTTAATTATAGAAGACATGAGCATGATTTCCGATAAGTATGTTTATAAGAAAATTTTCAGATTCAGTTTGAGTTCCATATTCCTATAAATCCTGGAATCCCAAATCATGCTAAATTCATGAATATGTGCTCTGAAGCATCCTCTTTGAGCTGTACACATGTTTATAAACATGGCACCAAGGAAGATTTAATCAAAGAATTCAAATTACCAGACCGAATCAGGTAGGTCTATGCTCGAAATAATGCCAGTATCAGATTCAGCAACTAATACAAGGATTAGATCCACATAAATTATACGTGTTCAAAAATCAAATACTAATTTACAATGTTTCAACATATATATTAGCAATTATTACACCCAGTTTATTGTTTTGTGGAGTCAAGAGTTATGTATGGCGCTTACAGACATGTCTCAGGATTCTGCTTCACACTGGCAGGGGAACTCCAGTACTTTATTTTTATCTAGCAGAACGCAAGTTTATTGTTTTGTGCAGGCAATTGGCAGAATAAGTTTAATTTAGGCAAAGTTTTTAGGACTGGATTTAAGTCCCTTGAGGAGGCATTAGAAACAGCAAAACGTTTCTTTGATAACCTATAACCTATATGCAGCAATGACTAAAATGAGCAGCCAAGAAGAGTGGGAGGTGCATTTCATTCTTCTGATGATTATTTCTTAAAAATGACATGCAATGATCAAAGAAAAAGGACATTCGCATCTAAAATGTTGAATAGTGAAGCGGAATATGTTATTTCTTTCTTTTTAAGAAATGTGCTTGTTCTTATTCTCGAAATAGATGCTCAAATACTAAGGATGAATAATCGTCCTGTTAATATCTCATGTTTTGTGGAGACATCATTTGGTTACACTATTGGGGGAATACTGTTTGGGAGAGACAGTAATAAGATCAATATCCTACATCACTCCTTAATTACATAGATTTTGTCTAGATATTATCCTAGAAAATAAAAAAAAATAACATCATTTAGCAATTCACTATTATGTATGGTCCAGTACTTAGACAACATAAACAAGTTTTTTGGGATGAGTTACACCAGATTAGAGATGGCACTGAACCTTATTGGTTCTTATGTGGGGATTTTAATGCCATTAGGAGAAAGTCTGACAAGTCTGGATCTAGTTTTGATATTAATATCAGTAGACAATTCAACTCCTTTATTAACACACACCTCTTAGTTGATCATAAACTTCATACTAGAAAATATACTTGGTCCAAGAGGAGACATTTTCCCCTTTTAGATAGGATCTTTACTACAGTTGACTGGGATTTAGCTTACCCAGATAGATGTATATCTAACCTTAGCGGTTATACTTCTGATCACTGTCCTATAATTATGTCTACCCACCCCACTGTCCACAATCCAGCTTCATTTAAGTTTGACATTCTGTGGTTAGAACAAGAAGAATTCATTCAATCATTGCCAAAGTGGTGGCAGGAACTTCCTCTCCATCCTCCCAACATTGCTAAATCATGGAATGACAAACTTAAACATTACAGGAAAAGAATCAAGGGTTGGGCTAGGAATTTCTACGGGGCTTTAAAAAGAGAAAAACAGAATCTCCTTACTCTTCTTCAAGACTTAGAGATTATCCAGGAAGATAGGGATCTTACTCCTTTAGAACAACGACAGTGGCTCTCTCATAGGTCTAGATTGGATGACCTTTATCTACAGGAAGAGAAAAAATGCATCGCCCAGTCCAAACAAAAATGATTAGCATCTGGTGATGCTAACACCAAATTTTTTCACACCATAGTCACCCATAGATCTAAGAAAAACAGAATTAATTCCCTAGAAATAGATGACCAATTAACTTCTAACCCTGATATAATTAAAAACCACATAGTCTCTTTTTATCAAGATCTATTAGGTACTCAGGGATTTAAATTTGGAACTTTGGCACCTGATTTCTGGGACCAGGATGATAAACTTACCCAGTTTAAAGAATGGTCCCTAGAGACCCTTTTTACTGAACAGGAACTCAAATCTGCTTTGTTTGCCTCAGAATCCAATGGGACCCCTGGCCCTGATGGGTTTCCTTTTAAGTTCTATCAGTTCTTTTGGGATGTAGTCAAACCTGACCTTATGTTACTAGCTCACCGTTTCTATGAAAACACTCTTGACCTACACAAATTTAATAAATCTTGTATCTGTCTCATCCCAAAGGAGAAAAATGCCAAAGTTATTAAGAACCTGTATCGTATTACTGAAATGAAGATCAACCAAGATACCAAAGAATATGTCATTCTTCCATGTTACGATGATACTCTCCAATATCATTTAAACCGTAATGCAAATTGTGTAGATCCAATAATATTGATAAATCCTCCATTCGCATCACATTTAAAAAAGTTTGTTTTGTTAGTTGTTACTATTACAATAAAAATCCTCAAATGTTTCAAATGAAAAAAAATACAATATATCATTCAATTAATCAATTTATAAAAATCATGCAATATCAATCCTTACTAGCAATGCACCCATAGGTTCACACTTTGTCAAAAGTAGATTCTCATGTTCGTTAAATTTCATTCCGCATAATTTCATCACAAACAAACAAGTTTTAAATCTCTGTCAGTGTCCACAGAATTATGTTGGTTATTCTCTCTGTCATGCAAAAATTTCCATATATTGTTCAGCAAACATTTTTGTGGTGTATGAGTTTAGAGTAACATATTTTTGACGTATGAGTTTAGCAATGCACTCATATGAGTTTTGTTTTCCATAAAAATCCAATATGCTATTCAAAATATATGATTCTGGTCTGGCTCCGGTTGATTCTGGTATGGAATAGTCCATTCTGGCCGATTCCGGTCCGGAACGGCCAGGTTTTCCTTCGATGAGAATTTGAAGTATTGGAGAAAATATATGATATAGAGATAACTTAACCGCTAAAACATGAAATAGAGAAAGATTTTGAAGCTACGTATGATATCAAGTCTATTTTCAAATATATCATGTAAATTCATGAAAATAGTGCACATCTTATCAATCCCACTTCAAATATTTTATTTCTTTTTTGTTTTTTATTTTGTAGGCCAAATACACCATAACCAATTTGAAGTTAAAAATAGCAAATCGATTTGGATTCAAATATGGTGATCTTACCTACTGGGGCAAATATAATTTTTTCGACAATCAATCAAACGATGTTTCTTGTGAAGTCCTTTTAAAAAAAACTGAACTCGAATTATTTTCTCTTGGTTGCAAAAGCAAGTTCGTTCAAAATCCGTATCTTATTACTGAAATGAAGATCAACCAAGAGACTCTCCAATATAAAGACCAAAGAATATGTCATTTTTCTATGTTACGATGAGACTCTCCAATATCATTTAAATTGTAATGCATATTGTGTAGAACTGTAGATCCAATAGTGTTGATGAATCCTCCATTCACATCACATTTAAAAAGTTTATTTTGTTAGTTGTTACTATTACAATAACAACCCTCAAATGTTTCAAATAATAAAATACAATATATCATTCAATTAATCAATTTATAAGAACCATGCAATATCAATCCTTACTAGCAATGCACCCATAGGTTCACACTTTGTCAAAATTAGATTCTCATGTTCGTTAAATTTTATTCAGCATAATTACGTAACAAACAAACAAGTTTTAAATCTCTGTCAGTGTCCACGAAATTTTGTTGGTTATTCTCTCCGTCAGGCAAAAATTCTCATATATTGTTCAGCAATTTTTTTTATGGTGTATGTGTTTAGAGAGTAACATTTTTTTGGCGTATGAGTTTAGCAATGCACTCATATGAGTTTTGTTTTTCATGAAAATCTCATATGCTATTCAAAATGTATGATTATGGTCCGGTTTCGGTTGATTTCAGTCCGGAACAGTTGATTTCGGTCCGGAACGGCCGATTTTTCCTTCTATGAGAATTTGAAGTATTGGAGAAAATATATGATATAATGATAACTTAATAGCTAAAACATGAAATAGAAATTTTTTTTGAAGCTACGTATAATATCAAGCCTATTTTCAAATATATCATGTAAATTCATGAAAATAGTGCACATCTTATCAATCCCACTTCAAATGTTTTATTTCTTTTTTGTTTTTTATTTTGTAGGAAAATACATCATAACCGATTTGAAGTTAGAAATAGCATATCAATATGGATTCAAATATGGTGATCTTACCTACCGAGGCAAATATAATTTTTTCGACAATCAATCAAGCAATGTTTCTTGTGAAGTCCTTTTACAAAAAACTGAACTCAAATTATTTTCTCTTGGTTGCAAAAGCAATTACGTTCAAAACCCGTATCTTATTATTGAAATGAAGATCAACCAAGAGACCAAAGAATATGTCGTTTTTCTATGTTACAATGAGACTCTCTAATATCATTTAAACCGACCAAAGAATATGTCGTTCTTCCATGTTACAATGAGACTCTCTAATATCATTTAAACCGTAGTGCAGATTCTGTAGATTCAATAATGTTGATGAATCCTCCGTTCGCATCACATTTTAAAAAGTTTGTTTTGTTAGTTGTTACTATTACAATAACAACCCTCAAATGTTTCAAATGAAAAAAAAAATACAATATATCATTTAATTAATCAATTTATAAGAACCATGCAATATCTATCCTTACTAGCAATGCACCCATAGGTTCATTCTTTGTCAAAAGTAGATTCTCATGTCTGTTAAATTTCATTATGCGTAATTCCGTAACAAACAAACAAGTTTTAAATCTCTGTCAGTGTCCACGTAATTTTGTTGGTTGTTCTCTCTGTCAGGCAAAAATTCTCATATATTGTTCAGCAAACATTTTTGTTGTGTATGAGTTTAGAGTAACATTTTTTTGGCGTATGAGTTTAGCAATGCACTCATATGAGTTTTGTTTTCCATTAAAATCTCATATGCTATTCAAATCATGGGAAAAAAAATTAATTCAGTCCAACTGATTGTTTTCTTCCCCACGGAGCAACCATTTCATTATTCTTCTCTTATCGATCAAAATGAGTGTGGCGCAATCGTTATTAATGTGTTCTGATTTATTTCGTTAATGTTTTTCTCTTTTGTTGATTATCATTTTTTTTTCTAATTTTTATGAACTTTATTTAATTTTTAATATTAATTATAGTAATAAGTATTGGTGTGACTAACAAAACTATAGGATCCGGACAATTTTTTTCTTTTACAAATTGCATCATATTTTTTTACAGCATACAATTGGTGTAATTATTTGGTTTACATATTGTATTTTCTTTTAAATAGGTGAGAAATTTAAATAAAAGTACATATGTTTTGAATAAATCAAGATTTTTTCTAACTAATCATATCATACAACCAAACATTCATTTCATCACATTCTTATAGTTAATCATGTGCATACCCACGAATACGGGTTCCCGAAAATTAAACAGTGGGTTTCTAAACCTGTAAAATTCCATCTCACGTAATATCTTGACAAAACAAACATGCTCTGAGCGCGCGTGTTGTACTTATAAAAAAAAATTAATATTATTTTTAGATTTAAAAACAGGCCGTTAATAATAGAAATAAACATTTATATACAAATAGGATAATTTTTAAAATAAAAAATAGTAAAAGAATTATAAAAAATATGAAAATGTGGTCCTATTTTATAAGATTGTAAATAGATTTGGATACTTAAATAGCTAAAGTTGAAAGTGTTGAGTAATAGATTTATTGTGCGGAAGTAAATGCGTGCCTACATCATATTCATATGAGAGAGAGAGAGAGAGAGAGAGAGAGAGAGAGATGATGGAAACGTTTATTATTATTTGTGACCGCGGAATTGAGCAATAATAGAGGAAGTCGCTTTCTCACTTGCCACTTATTAGGCCCATTATACCATTACCATACATACTACACGTGGGCTATGACTCTATGTTAGTACAATTGCGTGGTTATTAGCCGCGTCTTTATCTATTCCTCTATTCCTCTTCATGTTAATGAATTATGGAATGGATGTTATTTATGATGTTATGGTATGGGCTGCCTAAAAGCTACGCGGCTCAAACGCTGAATGGAATTGAATTAATGGAATTAATGGAATGCCCTTTTTCCAGGAAGCTTCACATTAATTCCCTCTCCGACCTCCGTATCTGAATTAATAATGCATACACCGAATTGATGATACTTGAACGGTTCAAGCCTTGAAGGGAAGGGAAGGGAAGGGACCCACTAATCAGTACTATGTATTGTCGGTGAACCACCTCTATCCAGATATTTACAAAGGACCCACTAAACAGTATTCATCGGTCGGGACTCGGGCCCAGGGCCCACTTACTTATATTATATAACTGCCGTGCCGTGTGCCCGTCAGCCCGTGTCGTGTCCGTGTCGAATATTATTTTATATTATTTCGAGATATAAAAATGTTGGTCTAATATATTCTTCCGCGTAATTAATTTATGACGGTAATATGAATAGTTAGTATACAACTATACTATCTATACAATATATAAAATGTTTTATTAGTATTTATTGTTTGAATATATAGAGTAAAATTAGGGTGCTCTTAAGTTCACCGAGCCTCTTTGTGAACTTAACTCTAAAATTTATTTTATTGGATTGATTTCAAATAACAAATTCAAACCGTTGAAACTCTTACACCTTACAAGTGATGTGTCTACATACAAAAATTTAAAATTTTGAATTAATTATGTATAGAGTCAAGTGGTCAAAAGTTGTTCAAAAAATAAATACATTAAAATTAATTTATAAACCTTCTATTTTTGACCGCTTGACTTAATACTAAATTAATTCGGAAGTTTAAATTTTTTGCATGTAGATGCATCACTCATAAGGTAGAAGAGCTTCAACTGTTCGAATTAGTCATTTGAAGTCAATTCGATAGATTTTAGAATTGAGTTTACAAATAGACTTTGCTTAAGAACTACTATATATATATATATATATATATATATATATTATGAGATAGGAGTAGGTCCGATGAGCATGGGACCTACTTTTAGGTTCAATTAGCTCTAACACCGTACAATTATAATTGAGATTTGTGCGCACCGAAGCTGAAAAATATTTGCACGGATTTTAATGAGTTTGTGCGAATCTTGATGCAAATCTGATGGTCATTTTACCTAGGTCCTCTGAATTCATATATTATTATTATTATTTGACTGTTGGCACTTGGCAGTTGCCAGTTGCCAGCGTGAGAAGTTATTATGGGATTGCAACGAAAAGAGAATGACATGGACACATGGTGCACCTAGACCGAGGTCAATTTCTCAATAATTCTCCCTCTCTATCTCTATCTCTATCTCTATCTCTAAATAATTCTAAAAAATTCTCTCTCTCTCTCTTGCGTGATCAAAATCAAATAAAATCAGGTGGTAAAACAGCCACCACCCACCACCGCCTTCTCCTTCTCCTTCTTCTCTTTCCCAAATCTCCACCTCCGCCTTTTCTCTTCTCTTATTCATTATCACCTCCGTTTCTTCTCGACTAGGAGAAGGACAAGGAAAAGGAAGGGAGCGGCGGCGGCGGAGGAGACGGAGATGAGCGTAGCTGGTACCAAGACTCGGGTGGGACCCTACGAGCTCGGAAAGACTCTCGGAGAAGGCAGTTTTGCAAAGGTTAAATTCGCCAAAAATGTTCGAACTGGAGATTGCTTCGCTATCAAAATCCTCGATAAAAACCAGGTGCTCCAGCATAAGATGGTCGAAAATGTATGTCTTTTCCTTTTCCTTTTCTCTTCTCTATCCATCTCTTTTCAATTTCTTTCAATTCAATTCAATTCAATTCAATTGAGCTCTCATCCTATTTGTATAGATCAAGAGGGAGATTTCTACTATGAAGCTCATCAAGCATCCCAATGTTGTTCAGCTGCATGAGGTCTAAATCTCTCCAATTTATTTCTAAGCTAGCCGGCCCTCATATTTCTGATTTTTAATTCTCTCCAATTTCCCTTCTTTTCCAATTGAGATTTGTTACGGTGAAATAACTAACATCTCACATCTGTGTTGGATTTTCAGGTTTTGGCTAGCAAGACTAAGATATATATTGTTCTTGATTATGTTGATGGAGGGGAACTCTTTGACAAAATTGTAAGATCAAAATCCTTCACTTTATTTCTACAAGGAAATTGAGTTAAATGTTTTTTATCGGGACCAATGGAAATTTTCCCTAGTAATAACTTACTCCTTGTGAAGAATATGATAAAATATTGAAATAAAGCAGACTGTTTATGTTATGAATTGTGGTCAAAATAATTTTCACTCAATTTCATGCTATAATTCATGACATTGACATCTTAGGATTCTCATATGAGTTCATTGGTATTCTCAAGTTTTGCCATGGCAAACAGTTTGGAAACATAAATGTCTAATTTTTAAAATTACATAGGTAGAGCAAGGGAGACTCAAGGAAGATGATGCGAGAAGGTATTTCCACCAACTCATAAATGCCGTAGATTACTGTCACAGCCGAGGTGTCTACCATAGAGACTTGAAGGTTAATTTTTGTTTTTATGTTTTTTCTTTCTAAATCCTATTTTGCAATAAACTTCTCCTTCCTAAGAATTAACAAACTTAATTATAAACAATTAATGTAGCCGGAGAATCTCCTTCTAGATTCCTATGGTGTTCTTAAAGTTTCAGACTTTGGCCTAAGCGCTTTTGCACCACAAGTCCAAGTAAGCACTATCTAATCAACTTAGATAATGTTTCAACACTGTAGTGTTATCTAATTTTGTGAAACTATTTTTTTATTTTTCTAATAGAATGGAATGCTGCATACAGCATGCGGGACTCCAAATTATGTCGCTCCTGAGGTACAATTCATTCTCCATCTGTTTTTTTTTTTTTTGTTGTTGTTGTTGTAATTCTGTGACATAAAATTACTGTGCTTTTATTATTTTTCAGGTGCTTACTGGTAAAGGCTATGACGGCACAGCATCGGATATATGGTCCTGTGGTGTCATTCTGTTTGTTCTTATGGCTGGATATCTTCCCTTCGATGAAGCTAATCTTATGCATTTATACAAAAAGGTAAATTGTTTTGTGTGATAATTTCTATGACTTGTAAAGTAGAAGTATGTACCTTTCATAATATCATGTCATACGCTGTACTTATATTGCCATTTTGTTTTCTTTTCCTGTTTGAATGCAGATATTCAAAGCAAGCTATTCATTCCCTGAATGTTTTTCTTCTGGTGCAAAAAAAATGATTAAAAGAATTCTGGATCCAAATCCTATTACGGCAAGTGCTGATTATTATCATTTGTGTTGGTTCATTCTTACCTTCAAGGGGATAATGAGAAAGTAATATTGTTATTGCTTCCTTTTTATATTTTTAATAGAGAATAACAATAGAACAAATATTGGAAGATCCATGGTTCAAGAAAGATTACAGATCACCATGCTTTGATCAAGATCATGATGTGAACCTGGATGATGTTGATGCTGTTTTCAATGATTCTGAGGTATTGTAATCTTAATTGTGCATCTTAATCTTAAGATTACAATGATTATACTATTGCTCTAGTACACCAAGTTTTTGTTGGATTGCTCATATTCATTTGATCGGATGGTTATACTATTACTGCTGAGATTTTTTATAATCAAATAACAAGGATGTAAGAGTAATTTTGTTATAATCCATATTTATCTGTGAATATTTTCTTACTAATTTAAGAATTAGTTTTAAAAGAAAACCAAATTTTTTTGTTGCCATTATTTGATTGGATTGTCAAAATTAAGTACTGAAATTTAACCCAAAATGTGGTGTACTGTAGAATAACTCTTCAACTAATTTTTGTTAGAAAAAACAGAAAGGAAATAGGCTAACTGTTACATGTAAATTTTGTTGGGTATTTTAGGAACACTTGGTAACAGAGAGGAAAGAGAAGCCCCAATCATTAAATGCTTTTGCACTTATCTCAAGGTCTCAAGGCTTCAATCTCGGAAGCTTGTTTGAGAAGGAAAACATGGTATGTTTTTAATAGAGTTATTTATACCAAGTCATGGTAATTTTTTTTTTTTTTTTTTTGACTTTCTAAAAAGAATTACATGACATAACATGCAGGGTCCAACAATAAGACGGGAGACGACATTCACAAGCCAGCGCCCTGCAAATGAGATTATGTCAAGGATTGAGGAAACTGCCAAACCACTGGGCTTTAATGTTAGAAAACATAATTACAAGGTAATATAAAAAATTAAAAGATCATTGTAATGCATTTATAAATTTCAACATTTTTTGAAAGTTTGCTCTTTTCAGATGAAGTTGCAGGGTGACAAGAGTGGAAGAAAAGGCCACCTTTCGGTGGCAACAGAGGTATGTTATTGTTATGCAGCAGCATTTATTTTTTACATTTTTAATGTTAATATTAAAACAAACAATACCATTAGTACAGTATGGTTTTTTAATTGTATATTTTTTCTTCAGGTTTTTGAGGTGGCTCCTTCGCTTCACATGGTCGAGCTTCGTAAGACAGGTGGCGACACTTTGGAATTTCACAAGGTACTAAAATGTGGATGCACAAAGCTCCTATTTTGATGCAATTACTAGTCAAAGTGTTCACTGTTTCATTTTGTTTTTTATGTTCATTTTTTGCAGTTCTATAAGAGCTTCCAGACAGGCCTGAAAGACATAGTTTGGAAGGCTGAGCCAATATCCGAGAAGGAGAAGGAGAAGGAGAAGGAGAAGGAGAAGGAGAAGGAGAAGCAGAAGCAGAAAAAATAAATCCAAATTTTGTAGTATACACTAAATTATGCATTCTGGAAGTAATGAAGAAATTACATGACAGAAGAGGCAAGTGTTATTCTATTTTATTGTAAACTTAAAGAATTATCTATCTGTACATTTTTTATTTTAATTAATAATTTGCTTTGGCATATGCAGGTCGACTGAAAATACCAGTTTTGTAAATAGCAACAAAAAAATGCAGTAAATCATCATCATCATCATCAAGTTTGAGGGACTTTACTATGATATAATGAATAGTTGAATTGTCTATCCAGAGGCACTGATGGGATTAATAGAAAGCAGTGTATGCTGAAATCAATATCCTGAAATAAAAAGAGGTGATTTGAGTTGTATGGCAAAGTAAATATATATATTTGGGCCTTGTGTAAATACTTGCGGAGTGATATGAATTTGATGGATTGTCGACTTGATATTAGGCTGGATTTTGCATACATATTATCTCTCTGGGAAGCGGATACTAACATCTAGATGCATGTCCAGTCCGATAGATAGTTCCATATTTATTGTTTAACGTTTTCCATCTTTAGCAATTTTATATTTTGCTCTGATGGCTCATATATATTATTAAATCAGATTTTTATTCGATTAGATGGACACTGAAATCCCATTTATATTAGTGTGTTATGGTTGACAACTATATTATAGTACAATAACAATTTTGGATTTATTTGTAGATTTTAAAGAAAGGCTTGGAATTATTTAACAATAGTTTTTTCTGATAATATTGATAATATATTTTTTTTTTAAAATCAAACTATAAAACAAAAAGGGACTACAAATATGTTATTGGTCTTATAAATTGATCAAATATTAAATTTAATATAATTTAAATGTCATAATATGAATGAGGTAATTGTACTATGCATAGTACATATCGGTTTATATTTTCAATTTCAAAATTCAAACAGATTTAATTATATCTAAATTGTTCAATATTATCTTCTTGTGAAAATATACATGGAGATCAAAATTTACATTTTTATAATTTTTTATATTTTTTAAATGAGAAAAGGTTTCTATACCCATTGTTTTGTACCCAGATTTTACCCACACCCTATCCAACCCTATCCAACTGGGTTAACCGTCGTTAACGGTCAGTGCGTCCATTATATAAACCACCATTGCACATTTCCTATTTTGGCGATTTCATTTCCGCTAATTAAAAAATTTCCCGATTTCATCTCCTCTCGCTTCCTATTTTGGCGATTCCTTTCTTTTCTCTCCCGATTGCATTCGCGATTGCATTTCCTTGCGCCATTACATCTCGCGATTGCATTTCCTTCCGCCATTACATCTCGCAATTGAATCTCGCGATCGGAGGTTTACTGATCAGAGGTTTACTGATCGGAAGTTTACTGATCGGAGGTTTTCTTCCATTAATAATACTGATCGGAGGTTTGCTGATCTACATTTGTTAGATTTTTCTTCTACGATTTTATCCTTGCGCGATATCATCTTCTCTTTATCTCGGAGGTTTACTGATCGAAGGTTTAATCATCTACTATAATCGGAGGTTTACGGATCGGAAGGCGATATCAGTAAGTAGTTCATCGCTCACTGAATCTAAATTAATAATCTGAATTTTGTTCAATATTCTTTTCTCAATTTTTCCAGTAGTTCATCGTTCATTGTACGAAATTAGGTTTTAATTTTCATTTTTGCAGTTGCAAGTGTATCAATTGCCTTTCAAAATTAAGATCAGAGTCCAGATTTATGTTTGCAGTTGCAAGTTGTACGAAATTAGTTTTTCTTTCGTTCAGTGTTGATTTATGTTTGTTACATTATTTAGTTGCATTTGTTACAGTGTTTTCTATTGATATTTACAGTGTTTTCTATTGTTTTTAATTTTGAATCTAGATCTTGTCTTCAGACTGTGATTATTACAGCATATGTGCTATCTGTTACATGATCCACTCCGTATAAATTACAGTATTTTTCTTAGTATGTTACATTATTTGTTCAATCCTCTAAGTTACAGTCTGCATGATGCAGTCATCTGTTACAGTATTTGTTCACATCTGTTACAGTATTGTTTTATATGTGTTGCATTATTGAAGTCAGTGTTATTGCATGCAAATTTAGTGTATTCATGTTTGTTAAAGTATTTATTCATATCTGTTACAGTATTGTTATTCCTTTGTTACATTATAGGTTTGCATGTTTAACATAATTTTTTTTTTCAGCTGGTTGAGGTGATGCAAATTTATTTGTCTCCAGTTGTTATAGTATTGGATACTGATTGATGTTCAGTCTTAGTTTAATTATCTATAGCTGAGACAGTTTTTGACACTGGTTGATATTCAGTATATCTGTTACAGTTTGTTCCTACATGTGTTACATTATTTGTCTACATTTGTTACAGTATGTTGATATTGATTGATATACAGAATGAGTTAATTTGTTACAATATTTGTTACATTATTTGTCCACAGTTGTTACAGTATCTTTTACAGTATTTTGTGTACATTTTTTTGCAGTTTTATTTTCTTTGTAATATTTGTAGTTTTAATTCTAAGATTTGTCGTATTTTTTTGCAGTTTTATCATCTTGCTCGCTGCCGTGAAACTTGTGACGATCTCATTCTGACGATCGACGATCGGAAGGCGACATTCAACTAATCGGAGGTTTAATCATCGAATATAATCTGAGATCGGAAGGCGATATCAGTAAGTAGAGATCGGAGCGATTCAAGGGATCGTACGGAAACTCTTGATCTCCTTTACCGATCTGTTCATTCGATTTGGTCTATATCTTCTCCCTGCTATGGATCAAACAAGGCAGGAATGAACAACTCTTGATCTTCACATGAGGCGGCCTCGTGCTGTGGTCAAAGATAATCGAGTATACGAATGAAGAAAATCTTCACAAAAAGCTCAAAGGTAACCAGTTATACTTGTTTTTAATTTTGAATCTAGTACATTATTTGTTCAGTCCTCTAAGTTACAGTCTCCAGTTACATTATTTATTCAAGATTGTGCAGTATTTGTTCACATCTGTTACAGTATTGTTTTATATGTGTTGCATTATTTAAGTCAGTGTTCTTGCATGCAAATTTAGTGTATTCATGTTTGTTAAAGTATTTATTTATATCTGTTATAGTATTGTTTTATATGTGTTGCATTATTTAACTCAGTGCTCTTGCATGCAAATTTAGTGTATTCATGTTTGTTAAAGTATTTATTCATATCTGTTACAGTATTTTTATTCCTTTGTTACATTATATGTTTGCATGTTTAACATATAATTTTTTTTTTGTTCAGCTGGTTGAGGTCGTTCTGCAGGTGATGCAATCTGAAACACCAGTTGCTCACCCTTAGTTTTTCATTTCCCCTTACACCTCAGTAATTTTTTATTCTCTTTTTGTATTTTCATTTACATTTATTTGCTACAGTTCTAGAATTTGTTGTAGTATTGTACATTATTTGCTACAGTTATGTTAGTCATTTGTTACATTATTTCATTTCATATTTGTAGTACTGTACAGTTTTGATTTTCCTTTGTTACATTATTTGTTCATATTTATTATAGTATGTTCTCTTGTAAAATGCAGATCTTGATGCACACATACACAGAGAAACAGGTGGTGATGGCTATTCCTCAACTGCCTGGCCAACAGTTTGAGACAATCAAATGGCTATTTGTTCCTGTGTGTAAGAAGAACCACTGGGAACATTGTGTATAAGTATTAGATAAATATGTTACAATATTTATTTACATTTGTTAGATTATTTGTCTCCAGTTGTTATAGTATTGGATACTGATTGATGTTCAGTCTTAGTTTAATTGTCTACAATTGAGACAGTTTTCGACACTGGTTGATATTCAGTATATCTGTTACAGTTTGTTCTTACATTTGTTACATTATTTGTCTACATTTGTTACAGTATGTTGATACTGATTGATATACAGAATGAGTTAATTTGTTACAATATTTGTCTATATTTGTTACATTATTTGTCTATATTTGTTACAAAGTTATGTTTATAAAGTTTTTTTTTTATATTTTTGTTGTTTTATAGTTGTTATGGTAATTGTTACAGTTTACATACTTCATTGCTGTAGTATTTCTTGTTACAGTTTTGATACTTTATTGTTACAACTTTTCATAATGTTGTGTTACAGTATTTTGGAATATAGATTTTGTCGTTATTTTTGCACTTTACGCAGCTGTTTTTTACTATATTCAATTTCATTAGTTTGAATCCGTAATTTTACAGATTATTTAATTCAAAAAATGAAAAAAAATAATGAATTTTAAAAAAAATGAAAAAAAAAAATAATCAAAACTTCTAAAACGATAGAAATTTTTTAAAAAAAAAATTAAAAACTTCTAGAAGGGGGAAAGTACACAAGTGGGCAGATTCTTAAGTAAAACAAGTACAGTTAACTGTCATTAACTGTCAAAGTACAACAATTTTGAAAGTACAAAGTACACCAAGTACAAAGATGTTGCAAGTTGCAAGTTATTATTTTTTACAAAATTTATCTCATCTTTTACAGTATTTTATAATGTCTATTACAGTATTATTATCTTATTGTTACAGTATTTTTCAGCGTCAAATGACAGTTGGTTTGGGTAAAAAGTGGGTACAAATTCTTGGGTACAATTAGAAGGGTCCTTTTTAAATAGGTAAAAAAATAATCACTACTTTTGGATAGTATAGAATATTTCTTCTTCTTTCTTCAAAGTCTTTATTCCCAAACAAGTTGGAGTAGGTTAAAAATGAAACCGACCGGAATCAGCAACATAGGGATTTCTAAGGAAGTCACCCATTGCAATACTATACTGTCCAATTTGTGAGGATTTTATTTTCATAAAGATGTTATTTTTTTTATCACTAGTTTACCAAGTCTATCACGATCTTTTTTCTGACTTGGGATAGGTTGTGTAGAAATTAACACACAGAGTTATAATATAGAATTTTTAGATCAAGTAAATTTTTATATATTTTTAAAAATATTAAAAATATGCTTAAAAAAATGTAAAATTGGCATCTAAGTAAAGTTTCAGATGAGTAGTTTGGATTAATTGTTTGACTTTGGAAACGGAGATATGAATTCATAAAAATTTAAACACACTGATTTGTGTGCTATCCATAATACCGTAGCGTTACACCATCAGCGATAAATAACGCGTTACAGAGAATATGTAAGATCATTATTTTATGGCGGTGGAAAAAAAAATGGTTAAATTAAGGACGGCAATGGCAATGGCAATGGCAATGGCAATGGCATCCTAAAATTACTCCATTTTCTAATAAACCTTCCTTCCTAGATTTGCATTATTTTCCCTTCCTTCTTCCTTGCACAAATCTCTCCTATCCTCTCCTCTATCTATCGCCTATCAGCCGCCAGCCAAAAAAATTGACTACGATGTCGGCCACTGAAAATGCGATTTCCAATCTTTCAATCGACGACACCAAAGTAAGTTTTTTTTTTCTTTTTATTGTTTATTGTTATTGTTATGTTCCCCTCTTTCCGATTGATTGATTCATCGGTGCTCGGCGAGTTCTCAATTTTCTGTGCTTGAATTGAATTGGGATAATTTAATTTAGAAGAATGTTTGAAATAGCTGTTCATTTGTCCCCCAAGAAACAGTCTTGATCAACCTGTTTTATATTTATTATATAAATATAAATTGCGCTGGGTCAAGAAAATACTCAAATATTTATCTACTACTCTACTACCAATCTCGCATGCACCCTTCTCCCCTGTTGTAGGATTTGAGAGATAATCTCATGTGCATTGTTTTCTAATCCAATACTTGCTGCTGCTATGCTATTTTTTGTTTACTGTTTTATATTTCAGTTAAATCAGCATTCTGTATTTCCTTTTACAGATCAGTAAAGAAACAAACTTGGTTACAGAAGAATGTGAGAAGCAACACTATATCCCGGCTGAAGTCATGGTTAATATTTTGAAAAGGCTTCCAGGGAAATCACTCGTAAGGTTCATGTCAGTTTGCAAACCATGGCACTCCCTCAGGCTCAACTATTTCTTTCTCAACCTTCACTTGAACCATTCTCTCAACTATCCAAACATTTTAATCTTTGACCGAAATATTGTCTATTCAGTCTTCAATTACGACAATCAACTTGTTATTGACAAGCAGTTTAGTGCAAAAGTTCAGAGGCAGGAGGCTTCTTACATATCTAACACTTGCCGGGGCCTTATCATATTATACGGTTCCAAATGGGGCTATGTTCTTAACCCTTGTACCAGAAAAGTTGAAGATCTTCCCAAGGCAACTCCTGTTGGAAGAGACTATAACCATCCCAATTTAGGTCTAGGTTTCAGTGCTCACACTCTTGAATTCAAAGCGGTTCGTATTTACGAAAGCGGCAGAGGAACAAGTTGTGAAGTTTGTACCCTTGGTGAAGGAACTTGGAGACCCATTGAAAAGGAAAAGGGTGGTATTCCTTTCTCGGTTGCAGAGTGCTCACCAGCTTATGCAAATAGTGCCTTGTTTTGGATTGTTAAGGAGAAATACAACTGCATCATTCGATTTGATGTAACCACAGAAGAATTCACACTCGTCGGTGTTCCCCCTAGCCTGACCAGATCTGTTGGTGCTAAGAGCCAGTTATCCTTGAGTGTTCTTCACGGCCGCCTTTGCTTCATACATTTCTCTCTTTCTTCCCATAATAATATTAATAATCCTGTTGTCTATTTGTACATACTTGATGACAGTAGTAATGGCAGGTTTACGTGGAAGTGTGAGCATGAAATTTGGCCTGACATGCCCTACTCTGACACAATTTCTATTGTCATCTCAAATGATAAGGTGCTTCTTTTTCGACCAAATTGGGAAATTTGGTACTCTTATGATCTGAAAGAGGGTACCACTTGCCAACTGAGCACCCCTCAGGATTGCTCAGTTCTGAGATCAATTGATTCTACTCCATTGTTAGTGTCTTGTGAGGAGAGCATTGTCCCTGTCCCTAAGGTCACTCGCAGGATTTCGAAAAACAAGCTTGTGAAAGAGTGAATGCTCGATTTCTTCAGAGATTCTTATTTGTACTAGCATTTATTCTGAATAGTGACTTTAGCTTGTGAAATCACTCGTTAGGTTTTTGAGATTGAAAACAAACATATTGAGCTTTATTATACTTGTTGTCTTGTTGATAGGAAACAAAAACCAGCAACAAATAATGTCTTGTTGGTATTGTCTGTTGTTGATTGAAAAGTAAAAAAAGCTTTTAAGCTCAATACCATATGGGCCTTATTGGGCCGAATTGAGGCCTTTCAACCCTTCCTTTTAAAAGGTTTACATATTGAGTCATTATTGACTGCCCCGTCACGCACAAAAGTGTATATTTTTTCATTGCCTGTATTGTTTCCAGTATTTAGATATAAACAAAACAATACAGCATGTATATCAGGTAAAAAAAAAAAAAAAACTATAGTTAGTCTAGCAAAGTGAATCGAGATTTGCACGAGGAGGAATGGTAATGTGGGAGGCACATAGATTTGCATTGAGCTTAGATATACCTGACCTGACCTGAGCATCCAAAACTTTGTTAGGTCGTTTTACAAAAACAAAACAGAGAGCAGAAAAAGAAGAGACAAAAACGGGGTCGGGGCTGACATGACAAGCTTTAAGTTTATGCTTATCGTCTAACCACAATTTCAATGGGCCTCAGGGCCCACTACTTTTGATAGCCCGTTCAACCTGTCAATTCTTATATTAATTGTATGATTCATAATTAAACCAATAATAAGATAATGGAAAAGGACGAGGGTTTTGGTTGAGAGGATGCCATCACGAATCATGACCATAGAATGCCTTTATTAGGTGGTGTTGATGTCCAAGTTGTGCTTACACAACACCGATAATAACAACAGCCTCAGGCCGCCATCAGCTTTTTGTTAAATTTTTTTAATTTTATTTTATTTTTAGGTAATGTAGCAATTAATTAATATAATATGCAAGTGCCTGTGTTGTGTTGTGTTGTGTTGTGTGCTTTTGCTAATTGGCTCCAACGTCTTAGCTGAGCATTACTTGACAGTTTTCAACTTCTTATTAAATTCAGAAACTCGGTCTGTATGTATTGGTAGTCATATATAAATTACTAGTACGTTTTGAAAATGAAGATAATTTCGATGCAATATATATATATATATATGAGGACGAGCTGATCAAAATGTCATTATTTCAACAACCCAATTACCCAACGATAATATATAGTCAATTATTGATTGTTTATTCTGCTCGAGGCCCCTCCTTTATAATAGATGATCAACTGATGAAGGTCAATTATTTAAGGGATGAACTAACTGATTCCAAACTCAATTTCTGAAAATGCCTCTGGACTAGCCCGAGCTGCCCCCCCCCCCCCCCCCCCCCTGATTTTGTGTTTTAGTGGAAGTCGGAACGTTTCGATCGATTCTGCTCCTCTCTAGAAATTTTTTTGCCCCCCGCTGGATGTTTCATTTGTAGTTCGGGTTAAATTTAGGGTTAAAATTAAAGTAAATTTCTTCAATTATAATTAATAATTAGAATTATAGATTGAAATATCAGAAATTACAAGTCAGAGAATTGAAAAGTATAAATTAAAACATTATTTTTTGTTAAATATTTAATTAGTTAATGGATTTGAACCCGTTTAGTTATTTAAATCTGATTCGATATTTTTTTGCCCCTCTGACGAAAATCCTGAATCCGCCCCTGGTTGAGCTATGTTACTCCGATAGGGGTGGCAAAAAAGCTCGTGGCTTGATCGTTACAAGTCGCTCACTAACATTTTACTTATTACTGGATTGAGCTGTTAACGAGCTAGCTCGTCACTAGCTCAGTCTAGAATTAACAAGTTCAAACTGGGAGCTAGTTTGCTTGCCAGCTAGCGAGTAATGAAGTATTTGTGAGTTATATTTGTGTCGTTTTTTTTTTCCAAAAGAAACTTTTCCGTAATCAAAACTTAAGAAAAAAAATTAATGGGTAGGGATTTATTTTCCTGATCTCAGTTTTTTTCATGGCCAGACAATATATAGTATTAATATTAGTATAGTACCAATGCTATAGATTGTTAGATTAATTCGGATCAAATGACTCCAAATTATATACCATGGAGTAGAAACAAAGTGTTCAATGTAAATTGTTTCACATATATATTTATCAACTACACTTTTGTAAGAGTGTTTGGTAAACCTATTTGGAGGTTTTAGATTTCAAATTCATTTATCAGAAAGTAAAAAAAAAAAAAAAAAAATTCCAAACGAAATAATAATAGAGTTCAGTGCAGAAATCGGTGGTGGATAGGGAAAGGATAATTGATAATTAGCATAAACTTGTATTGAAGCTTTTGACTGGATTAATTGTTGATAGCAACAATTAATTCATCGTTATTCATAAACTCAAATCCCATCATTAGAATGGTGACATGATGATGACGAGTGGCAACTAGCAACGAGCAAATGCAAAAGTCGCGTCAAAAATGGTAAGCTGAAAAGTCAATATATATATATCCCAGAATCAGAATGGATGCGTGCAGGACTGCAACTCATTCAACAAATCTCAATGAGTTATGAGACAATGACCCCCCCCACGGCACCCCACCCGTACGTATACGTATGAATGTTATTTATTAAGTTGGGATGCAGTGCACAATTAAGCTCTGTACGTAGTCGATCTGTATCTGGGGCACCAGGACCACTCAATTTATATATATATGTTCGCACAAATATAATCTTCTATTCGATCTACAAGGGAGAGAGAGAGAGAGAGAGAGAGAGAGAGAGTAATTAATAATTTATATACCGAATAGAGATAGAGGTGTCCAATTTATTTTCCCTTGTTCACTAATTATTTTTTCCTGTCCGAGTGTCCGACTGTTTGGTGAATTTGAGAGGAATATAATCGAATGATTGATTGTGCGTGGAGAGCATAAATTGAGGCTACAGGGTAGTGTTCTAATTTGAACTTCCGACCCGTGACCCGGTCTAGTCCACCTATGACCCGGGTACCGCCCGGACCGGACTGTGCACGGGTTCGGTGGGTTCAGCGGGTTGGCCGGACCCTGGTGCTATTTTTGAAACTAAATTCGGCTGACCCGTGACCCGTCCCAGACCGGATTGAACCCAGACCCGTGAACCCCTACCCGCCCTAATTTTTCTCTCATTTTTTCTCTCAAAATTTAATATTATGAATTAAACAAATCAGGTCCTATATATCAAGTAGTGGATTAGGACTAAAATTAATCATTGCAGCTTTTACTATATAACTTTTTTATATTTTACCTTTGAAACTACAGATTGTTTGTATAATTGTATAATTTTTACTTAATGATTTGGTTAATAAATTCGTCATTAATATATCTAATATGTTAGTGGCTTGTCATTATCTGATGCAACCGTAAAGGCTAGACAACCGGAAAAATTCTATTATTAGTTTATTACAATGCAAGCATAGGTTTTCTATTAGAATATTATACAATTCTCCAAGTCATTATAAATCCTCCAACTATATTTTTTCTATTCTGAATTATCAAATGCTTGACATTATTTTTTATTTGCAAAATAATGTGTCTGGTTATATATAAAAAAATATATGTCTGCTTTACTTTCACATGCACTGTGATGGATTCTCTCAGTCAATTTCCATCCAATACTTAAAAGAAAATTTCTTGGAGTATTTATCACCTTTCTGAATATTAAGCGTAATCTTATCATACTGGTATATATAGTTAGGATATGCATTTCAAAATGCGGGATAGACCCAAAAAAAAAAAAATTGTTGGTCAACTTCTATGGAATATATAATAATGAATATTCAAAGTGCGCATTCTACAACAATCTAAGTATGCATTCAGTAATAATTATGTGTGCATTACATTAGAGGCGGAGGCAGATATGTAAGTAATGGGGTCAAAAGTATACTAAGAAAAAATGCTACAAGAATTCAAGTTGTACACAGTGTATAATAGTTTAGTTTTCTTTGAATAAATATGCAATGTTAATCATATAATATTTTTATAAAATGTATGGGGTCAATTTATGATATATATTTCTAGTATTTTATCGGAAAACATATAACAAAAATTATATGATAATAATCAATTTTTGAAAAAGTATGGGGTCAACTGACCCCATATGCTTGTTCGAAACCCAAATGAGATAAATCCTTTGTTGTAATAACAAAGGTATTAAATAGTTGGGTGGCTAGACCTCCAACCTTTACTCAATTGACCCCATATGCTCTATGTGTCTCCCCCTCTGCATTATATAATAGCTAATGATACTTTTTAGGATGATTATTTGAACAATAAGTACGGAAATTCAAAACAGAAAGTGTTTGTTTTGTAATTATCAAGTATGAAAAATAATGTTCATTTTGCAATTAAAATGTGTGACAACATTTTTAAACTAAAATAGACATATATAAATTTTATAATAATTAAATATGTTTGTTGTAATGATTTAATGTTCATTTCAAAACGGTAATGAAATTCATACAGCAAAAAAACAGAAAAAAAAAAACCCGGTCCGGACTGTCCCAACCCGTCAACCCGGTCTGCCCGGACCGCCAACCCGTGCGGACAAGGGTCCACAGGTGCACAAGGGTTGAGTTTCAAAAATTTTACCCGTCCTACCTGTGCCCGTGAACCCGCCCGGGTTTGACCCGGTCTGTCCTGGTCCGCCTGTCAGAAGAACACTACTACAGGATACTCATGTCATGTGCTGTTATTTGCAATGTGCAACACTCAAGCGGCTAGGCCTACCTCATATATATATATATATATATAGCAAAACTAGGGTGTGAGCACACCTTCAAAAGACTATCGGATTGACTTCGAACTACGAATCCAAACTGTTGAAATCCACGTACTTCGTGAGTGATGTATGTACATGTAAATTTTTTAAAGTTTCAAATTCATTTAGTACATAGTCAAGCGGTCAAAAATATGATGAAAAATGAATGCATAAAATAATTTAAAAAATAGCTTATAAAATGTTCATTATTTTGACCGCTTGACCATGTGCTAAATGAATTCGAAATTTTAAAAAATTTGCATATACATATATCACTCATGAAGTACATGAATTTCAATGGCTTGGATTCATAGTTTAAAGTCAATCCGATAGTCTTTTGGAGGTGTGCTCACCAACTCATCTTGGTGAGCACATCACACCCTAGTTTATATATATATATAGAGAGAGAGAGAGAGAGAGAAAGAGAGAGAGACATGGGCTACGATATATTGCAATGTATAGGCTCCTTTGTACATCGGACTATAAATCGTCGGATTCGAAGTCCAAATAGCCGATCCAAACCGTTAAACTTGTTCTCCATATTAATATGTATTTGGAGACCAAATTTTACATTTTTTGGAATTTTTTTACTATTTTTTTAGATTTATTAAAATCGTTGTTTTTCAGACAAATCTGGGCCATAAAAAAACAGCGATTTTCAATAAATCTAAAAAATTAGTAAAAAATTTCCAAAAAATGTAAAATTTGGTCTCCAAACACATATTAATATGGATAACAAATTGAATGGTTTGGATCGGTTGTTTGGACTTTGAATACGACGATTTATAGTGCAATGTACAAGAAAACTTATACATTGCAATGCATAATAGCTCAACTATATATATATCTCCATTCTTATGTAATGCACGTAGTTGTCCTGATCCGCCAACGGCTAAGATTAAAAGATGAATTTTCAGATTTAATATCAGCCCTCCAATCACATAATCTGTCTTTTTTTTTATTAAATACATCTATTTTATGTGTAGAAGTCTAAATTTAGTTAAAAATATACTCGCCACACATACTGCTATATAGTTCGTCACAATTAAGAATAAATCACTAGCGATATGTTTCCTTATTCCTCCTTAAATCTTTTTTTTATTCATGTAATTAAATTATTTCCTTATTTCTTCATTTTCTCTTATTCATGCATTTATATCATATCTTATGAAATAAATGGATTGATTGAACCTTCTAAAAATATTATACAGAGAATGAAAATTTTCAAAAAAATATATATATGATTTTATGAAACATGCATATAGTAGAGTGTTCATAAATATGAGAGGATATAGGAAATATTGTATTTTTTTTATTATTAGTTAAGAGGATATAGGAAATATCGATCTTCTAGCTCAGAAAAAAATACAACTTAATTAATTATTTTTTTAGCAGGTTAACTAAATTTGTTTATTATTTTAAATAAAGATTATCAACTTTTTGTCGAATTAATTTTCTCTTTAGTTATTATATGATTTGAGTAATATTCTAACAACATAATTCTTTAGCAGATTTTTTTTAAAGATTGACATTCTTTGGTTGGTTAAAAGTAAGAAAATACTCTATGCTCGCTGTTTTAATGTGTGCATTTTCATAAATATTGTTCATTTTTTTATTTTTCAATTAATATACTTTTCATATTTGTTTGTTTATTTTCATAAATGTTACACTATATCAAAGAGGATCACACTGGCAATGATACTTCAAGAACTTTTTTCATGTTATATTTGATCTATTTTTTCCATTTGTTGTTTCTTTTATTGTTATTTATTATTTAAATTTCTGTTTTTTTCGTGTGTGCTTTTTATTTTCATTTAATATTTTTTTCTTAATTTTGTGTGAATGTCAAATAAAAAGATATCTTCATATTATATTCAATTTTATAATATGTTTTCGTTGCAATGCACAGGCACAATACTAGTATATATAGTAATGCTATTATGCATTGCGAATTAAAGCGGGTGCTTTAATTCGCACTCATATCGCGATTTTCAAAGTTTAAATAGCCGATCCGAATCGTTAGATGTGTTCTCCATATTGAAATGTGCTTGGAGACCAAATTTTACATTTTTTGGAATTTTTTTACTATTTATTAAGCCACTTTGAAAATCGCTGATCCAACGGTTTCACTGTTCAATATGAGCCACCGTTGGATCAGTGATTTTCAAAGTGGCTTAATAAATAGTAAAAAAATTCCAAAAAATGTAAAATTTGGTCTCCAAGCACATTTCAATATGGAGAACACATCTAATAGTTCAGATCGGCTATTTGAACTTTAGAAATTGCGATATGAGCGCGAATTAAGCACCCGCTTTAATTCGCAATGCATAATAGCATTACTCTATATATAATAGCATTACTCTATATATATATGTTCATAGAAGCATTTGTCATATATATATATATAGAGTAGAACTAGGGTGCTCCTAAGTTCACCCGACCTCTTGTGAACTTGACTCTAAAATATATCGAATTGACTTTAAACGATGAATCCAAACTGTTGAAATCTTTCTACCTAATGATTGATGCGTCTACATGTGAAAATTTTAAAGTTTCGAATTAATTTAATATAGAATCAAGTGGTCAAAGGAGTCCAAAAAATGAATGCATTAAAATTAGTTTATAAACCTTAAACTTTTGACCACTTGACTCTATATTAAATTAATTCGAAACTTTAAAATTTTCACATGTAGACGCATCACTCATTAGGTAGAAGAGTTTCAACGGTTTGAATTCATCGTTTAAAGTCGATTCGATATATTTTAGAGTCAAGTTCACAAGAGGTTGGATGAACTTAGGAGCACCCTAGTTCTACTCTATATATATATAAAGAGAGAGAGAGAGAGAGAGAGAGTAAGGTCATGTTTTGCAAATTAAAGTAGGTGTTTTAATTTCTCATATTTCTATTTTCAAAGTTCAAATAGTCAATCTGAACCGCTCAACATGATCTCCATATTGAAATGTGCTTGGATACCAAATTTTATATTTTTTGGAATTTTTTTAGTATTTATAAAACCACTTTGAAAACCGTTGATCCAGTGATCAAGAAATTTTTACTGTTCACCCAGATTTTCAGATTTTCAAAGTGCCTTAATAAATAGTAAAAAAATTCCAAAAAATATAAAATTTGGTATCCAAGCGCATTTCAATATGAAGAACATGTTAAGAAGTTCGAATTGACTATTTAAACTTTGAAAATAAAGATATGAGCGCAAATTAAAGCACCCACTTTAATTTGCAAATCATGGTAGCCTTACTCTCTCTCTGTATAGAGAGTAGAGAGAGAGAGAGTACATAAACAAGGCCCAACGTGCCCAACAAAATTAACTTGTTCAGGAACCAACATTTTATTTATCAAAAACGAGAAACATTTTTTCAAACCAATATATATTTAAGCATGCTTCGCATCAGAAATTAAATATCCTCCATGTCCCTCAAATGCTACTTATTTTGAACAGCACAATTACTAGTATAATAATATAACAGAATAACACAGATGTAATATTTTAATGTGCTTTTGATACGCTGAAATCATATATTTTAAATAAAGATGTAATATCTCTCCCTCTAAAATTCGTAATATCATGCATATTTACCTTTCTAAAATTTAAAAACTCACAGATCTACCCAATTAATTGTCTATTTTATTAAAACTCATTCTAAATTTATAATTACCGATTTTACCTTTTATTGAAAAGTAAAAAAAAAAATTGTTTAAGATAAATGTTTGGTCTTCTAATTGGCCAGTTGTGAGAGTAAATAATTCATTTCTTACGTATGATCCACACACAAATATATTTATGAATGTCACTATGTGTGTGTGTGTGTGTCACAAGTATATAAATGACACATTCTCTCTCAAACATTTCTCTCGCACAAACTACATATTTTATTTTTTAAATAAAGAGTAAAATGGTTATTTTAAAATTTAGAACGAGTTTTAAAAAAATGCAATAAACTGTGTTAAATTTTTGGGTTTATGAATTTTAATAGAGTAAATATAGATATCACTAACTTTAGATTGAAAAAAATAGGTAATTTAAAGGTTTCTACTTTCTAGGGAGTATACATGGAATTCTTCCAAATCCACATTTTTTTTTATGAATTATCAGGTTACTGTTTACATCATCTCTTGCCAACTGTTAGCTGAATTAAAAGTAAAATATTTATTCTTTATATGGTACCGCTGAAGTATTTTTCTGATGTAATCAAATCTACCTTACTCTAAAAGTAAATATAAAAATAAAATATTAATCGGCTAACAAAGTGAAACGTATAATGTATGTTTGACTGGTAGATCTGATTTTATTAATCTCTGTAACGACCTGAATTATCCATCTTCATGTTCATGAAAACGGTAAATAGTCAAACATTTATTTTAAGTTGAAATACCAAAATATTTTCTTAAAAGAGATGAACAACACAAATAGTGAACAGCATGAGATTGAGTGTCAAAATTTTGATTGCATATCGGAACAGCTAATCAAATTCAAACCATATATATCGATCGGAACAGCTAACTTAAAACAATTAAGTCCCCAAAATTACAACAGATATAACTCCTTTCCTCCCTTTGTTTGGTTCAGCCCAAATACAGGAAGACTCGATCTATGTCATGCATAAATATATAAACATATATGCAATCATGCACCCTAATTTCATAATTACAAAACAGCACAACTTTCAAGTATGGAACTATGGATGAGATATATAGAGAGAATCAGGAAATGACACAAGCATTGGGGTTTTCTTCCATGCTCCTAACAAAGTACTGCTGATTGTTCATCAGTGGTGGTGGTGGTTGTGGTTGTGGGTGTGGGTATCCTCTGTTGTATGCATACACAAAATCATGCATCATTGGCATTTGTTGATGTGCATCCTTCTCCTTCTCCTTCTCCTTCTTCTCCTCTTTCTTTTTATCATCTTTCTTTTCTTCTTTCTTCTCCTCCTTTTTCCCATCTTTTTTTTCATCTTTCTTTCCATCCTTCTTCTCTTCCTTTGCTGGGCCCACCGCAACTATGTCCGCGTGCCAGGTCTTACGCAGCTTGCTCACCACATCAATTGGGTCCACCGTGCCGATCACCGTCATCTTTTTCTCTTTCATGTCCATTGCTATGGAATCAATTCCTGTGAGACATTAAGAGAAATAAATATTTGTACAATTGCTTTGTTTCCATTAATTGATGGAAAAAGAAAAAGAAAATTGCAAGAAGTACCATGAAGAGTAGAGACAGATTTCATGGCCTTTTGCTTATTCTTGTCGTCATTTAAATCCAATTTGACAATTATTTTCTGCAGATGAACAAACTAAACAGATTGTAAGAATTAAAGCAATTAATGTTTCATCAGAGAGAAAGCAAATGATCTTTTGCGATTATTGTAGTAGTTGGAACTTGGTTGCTGGTAAAGAGATGTGCATGATGGAACCATTGGTTGACTGTTAAGAATAAAGCCATGAACCCAACTTATATTGAGAAATTTAGAAAAAGAGGGAATTATTCCACCAATTAATATCCCTCCCAGTAACAATCTCCTTTAATTCTGAGATATAAAAGAAAAGAAGGCTACACACATATTCTTCAATCCAATTTCTGGAAGAAAAAAAAAAGAATAGAGAGAGAGTTATTAGTACAAAAGGAAAAAAGGGAAAAAAAATCTGACCTTCATGATTAGAATCGCTAAAGGAAGAGAAAATTAAGGTGGGACAAATTAAAAAGGCAGAGTAGTAGTAGTCGTAGTAGTGTGGAGATAAAATAAAAGGGAGAGAGAGAGCAAAGAGAGAGCAAAGGGTCAAAGGAAGAAAAGGATAGGTGGAGATTGGTAGAAGAGAGAAGAGAGAAATTGAGTGCGATGCAACTGTAAAACTTTTTGAGTTGTTTGTTGTACAAATGGAATGGGCCTCTGCTCTGCTCTGCTCTGTTAGGCCTTTAATTATAATTATGGGACTGCACTGCACCAAATTAAACAAGGTCAGGTGACTGGTGAGTGGTGAGGTGTGTGTGTGTGTGTTTTTTTAAAAAAAAAACTGAGTCTATATTTTAATTAACAAGTATCTCTGTATTTTGGTAAACAAGTAACTCAATAAGGAGTCGATAACTTGTAAAATTTAATTTGGGCTTGGTTAGTATCTGAATTTCATTTGGGCATCAACTATCTACACTTTTTATGTCAATTTATTTTACTATGATACATACTGGTGAGGCCGTGATCATCTTTTAAAAATTTGACACGGCACAGCACGTGGTCACACGAGTCACGTGTAATTAGGACCGTTAAGTCTTGATCAAATGATGAATCTTAAATAAACTAACTTAAATTATGAAAAAATAGTTAAATGTGAGAAACGTGACCAGTTACGTTTGGATACGGCACGCGAATAGTCACGGCACGGAAGTTACGGCGTGACTCGCATGCCGTGACCGTTCGCGTGCCGTGATCATCCCTCCACATTTTAGTCATGGCACGACAAGGCACGAGACCAAAGTCACGGCACAGCACGGCACGGCACGTTTTGTCCACTCTAGTTATACCTGGATTAATGTTGACATGGACAACACAACTCAACCCCAACCTCGATCAACTAACTAAACAAAAGAATAAGATACATTAACTTAATAATAACCTGAACTGAAGCATGAAGCATGAAGCATTGACACTTAATTTCGTTGGGGTTCAATCTGTCTTAATTTGTACTGTTCGATCATTTCCTAACTGAATTATATATATATATATATATATATATATATATATATTCTTTTGCAATCATGCACATATCGGACCAACTTAAATATGAACTTAATAGGATGGAGATTTATATTAATTTCCTAACTGAATTATATTCTTTTGTAATCACATGTCGCCTATCGGTATCGGACCAACTTAATAGAATATTCCCCCATGTGCTTTCTAATTATTATTCCTCCGAAACAACGTTTTTTTTTCTTCTCTCCGCCTCTCCGCCTCTCCGCCTCTCCGCCTCTCCGGTCCCATGGAAATTAATATAAAATGGACCGCTAGCTCATTCCCCACTCTACGTACATTTCTCATCTTCCCTTTTTTTAATTACTGCTCTTTAAATTTTAACAGCAAAATAACTTGTTATTCAAACCGTTTCATTTTTTTTAAAAAGAAAACATTCTACATTTATCTAACAATAATCAAACTTGTTATTCTCAATTAGACAGGAGTTCGTCCATTTTTGTTTTACGCTACTATTTTGATTGATCCGTCTTGCATTGTACTCAAATTATCATCTCATCAGTCATCAGTCTGATAGGATTTTTCATTTATAGAAAATATTATAAAATAATAGATAAAAAGAGAAATAATATCTCAAGGCAACATAGGAAAGGGGAAGGAAGGAAAAGTAAACAGGTTCCTGATCAGAGTCTAGGGGTGTCTGGGTACGGTACCGATCGGGTGGAAACATTTTTATACCCATACCCATTAAAATTGATCTTACCCATACCCTACTCTTACTCATTAAGAATTGACCGTACCCTACCTTTACCCGTTAATCTTATCGGGTAACGAAACGGTAGCGGGTGAATAACGGATAATACTAATATAATAATTAATTTTATTATATTTTACAAATAGAACATCAAAAACTAATTTTATTATATTTATTCTAAATAAAAGTAAAAATAATTAACATTAGTAAATAGTAAGGTTGATTTTTGCATGCTTACTTACAGCAAAAAAATTCTGGTTTAACCATAATCAAAACTGAACTAAAATTGTAAAAAAATTATAATTAACAATAATAAGATCTACGATTGAGCCTCAAAGAAAACTGTTGTGTGCAAATTCATGGAACATATTACAAATTAATCAAATTATCTAATTGAATTAGTTTGTCTAGTTTTGTTTTTAATTATTTATCATTTGTTTTTGCCTAGCTTGTCTAGATTCATGGTACAGTAATAAGATCAAAGATTGAGATCACATAATTTGACTATGGTACTGTGCTGGTATAGAAAGATTTTTTTGCAGATTTTAGTTTCTGTCTTTCCATTCCTACAATGGAGTAAAAGAGAAAGAATACAAGAATGGAAGGAAAATATATCAATTATATCCAAACTTGGAAATAAAAAGCAGTTTTAGAGGCATTGAAATGGTAATCTATATTGAATTTGAATATATATTATTTTATATTTTATATTTATCCTATAGAGTAACGGGTACGGAATAGTTATTACCCATACCCATATCCATTTGATTAACGAAAAAAATTCTTACCCATATCCTTATCCAATAAGCTAACGGAAAAAAAAAAACTTACCCATACCCGCCTTATCGAATACAATACGGGTCGGGTAAACGGCTAAAAAGGTACCATTGACACCCCTATAAGAGTCATTTGCTCCAGAATAAAAAAAAAATTAAAGGGAACCAAGTGGAGATAGTGAACCGTATATATAAAAAAGTGACGAATTTGTTTTTCCTCAAATCAGAGTGTAAAGGAGGTGAACTGCTTCTTTTCTTTTCTATTGCACCGCTTATTTCTGAAGCACAATCTTACAATCTTTTTGGTCTGATTGCTTTACCTCCTTTGTTTGATCCTTTGTGGTACAAACTTACCTTCAACAACACATTTTACAAAGTTTGAAATCCACAAACTATAATTTTATTGCACTTTTTCCTCATAAAAGACCCACTAAAGATAAAAAGATTAAAAAAAAAAACTAGAAAAAAAATTGAAGCTGAAATTTTTTCTCCAATCCATCTATACATAAAACTTTTCAAATACTCTCTCTCTCTCTCTCTCTCTCTCTTTCCCACTATTATTTTATAAGGACGTGTTCGGCCGCTCCACTAAATTTTTTTTCCCACGTAAACAGTAATTTTTAGTTCAATTCCAGTGCCCATGCTTATTCCTAATAGCCCGCCGAATAGGCTCTAATATTTTCTATAAATGAAAAATTATTCTCATTTGATCCTCTTCCCTGATTGGAGCTCTAGAAAAATGAACAGCTTAATGTTACAAATACTTCATCAATCCTCTGTAGAGATCGTAAACCAAAATATCTTAGAATTTATCAGACTTTTTTTTTTATAATAGTTTCATGGCCCGCGCATTTATAGCTGGTCTCAGGAGTGGATCTAAAGACATTCAAAAGGTGTCTAAGTCACTCCTATGATTTCAAAATTTTAGTTATGTATACTAAAGTTTAATTGAATTTAATTTTGTTTGGAACAATTTATATAGTCCAGCTCCTCTCATAAATATAACATATTTGTTTGTAGTCTAGTGGTAAGAGTTTATGCTTTGACTATGGAGAGCATGGGTTTAATTTCCATTAGCCATAATTTTTGTGCATTTTAATTTTTAGCCACCTCTATTAATATTTTCTAGTTCCGCCCCTGGCTGGTCTGCCCGTTGCGGTCATAGTAACAAATTAATAGTTCGGGTTCGGTTTGGTGGGATTAAAAATTCATAATTCGGATATAATTCGGGTATAATTCGGGAATAATTCTGTACAATAACAAACAAACAAAAAACCAGTACAAAAAAAATGATTCGTGCTCCACTAATTGGCGTGACTCGCGTTTTATTCGCGAATAAAACGTATTATACGTTTTTTTGTGTTTTATTCGGAGTTCGGTTTGGAAACGTCAAAAAAATGAATAAAATGCAAATTATTCCCGAGTACTATTCCTATGGTTGCGGTGTGTCGGCCTCCTTTAAGCATGAATTATCATCTATATATTTTTCTTTTATTTCTTCCCTTCCTAGCAACATTTAAAATGTTCCATAACCATACTCGAACAAAATCAAGAAAATTATGATTATGCATGTATTTAATATTTTAAGAAAATTAAACTCTTCATATTTTTTTTGTATAAAATTAGAGCAACTAATCATATTCTTTATCGTATTAATTTAAATAACAAACGATTATTCGTTCAATCTGCATCCATATTATATAATTATCTGTAGATATATTATTTGTATTCATAATAATCTGTCTCCTTTCGTGTTCGCATTGATTGATGTAGATATAGATGAATATAGTTTTTAGTATCGTAAAGAAATAGACATTCTAATTATCCAAATACATATTTCATTACATGCTATGCTATAAAAATGGGATAGTATCCGCAAATGTAGGTAAAAAGTGACTATCTATGAAGGTATACTGACAAAAAGGTGTATTTTTTCTAGTAGTAACGGGAGTGTATCCGTGAGAGTATACTGACAGTATCTCTTACAAGTATCTCAAGGATACTGTCGGTATACATGTCCCGTTTATCCCCTTAAAATTCCCGGGGCCTAGGTTTTAGGTAGGTAAAGTTTCCTACCAAACCGGGCCTCATTTAGGCCTTTTATATATATATTAAACTTTCTCCGTTTCTCGGTAGCATTGTTTGTGCCTTCAAATTAAATTGGACTGAAGTGCATTCTTTCACTCACATAAAATATCTTTGATCTCTGGGTATCATTTATTTGAATAACTTTTATTTATTTTATGATTAATAATTATATATTATATATTATATTTATTTTATTTTATTTTATAACTTGCAGTCTGACATCCGCAAGGAACGACTCTGCCTTGTACATAAAATTCTTACATTTGAGAAGAATAAGATAGCTAAATTCAAGAAAGGAGATAAGAGCATGTGATTTAAGTTTGGTACTTTCAAAAAATTTGTTTTGAATGTGTGTATCTTAATTAATTATTTGTGTTGTGATGTGTTGGATGGGTGGCCGTCATTTTTATTTATATCCACTATTAAATATAAATTGTCAAACCGATTCATCAAAATTAGATTTGATCAAAACTATCCAAACCGGCTATTAAATATCCGGTCCTTAATTTTTTATTTTTTTTATTTTTTTGAAAAAAGTTATAATTTTTGAATGTGTGTATCTTAATTAATTATTTGTGTTGTGACGTTGTGTTGTGACGTGTTGGATGGGTGGCCGTCATTTTTATTTATATCCACTATTAAATATAAATTGTCAAACCGATCCATCAGAACTAGATTTTATCAAAACTACCCAAACCGGCTATTAAATATCCGGTCCTTAATTTTTTTATTTTTTTTATTTTTTTGAAAAAAGTTATAATTTTTTCTATTAAGGTTTTAGGAATTTTTTATATGTTTCTTTGAAATTGGATAGAAAAATATATAATTTAGTTTATTACAAGGATTGAAACAAATAACCCGGATCAATATTTTTCAGATCGAGTTTTTTGCGGCTGTAAGAAAAAATAAAATATTTATTTGTGTTATTAGAAAAAAAAATGAAAATACTTTGAATATGAATTATTGATACCGGTTCAAAAGTCACTTCTAAGTAAATACTTCTATTTTTGAAAAAATAAAAATTTAAAAAAAGTTGCCGCAACTTTGTAATCATTACTCAAAAGTGTTGAATCTAAGTCGTTCATTGTTTTAATCTGATATAATTCTCGCATCAAAAAGTGTACATTCTCATCAAAAATCATACATAATATATAAAATAATTTAATAAAAGTTGCCGCAACTTTGTAATAATTACTCAAATAGTGTTGAATCTGAGTCGTTCATTGTTTTAATTTAATATAATACTCACATCAAAAAGTGTGCATTCTGTATCAAAAATCGTGCATAATATATAAAATTCTGACACAGTTTCAAAAATTTGTTTTATTGTTTGAAAATAGAAGAATTCAAATATTTTCTATATTTACTTAGAAGTGATTTTTGAATCAGGATCAATAACTAAGATTCAAAGTATTTTTATTTTTTTTCAATAACACACAAAGAAATATTTTATTTTATCTTATAGCCGTGAAAAACCCGATCTGAAAAATATTGATCCGGGTTATTTGTTTCAGTCCTTCTAATAAAATAAATTATATAATTTTCTATCCAAATTCAAAGAAACATATCAAAAATTTCTAAAACTTTAATAAAATAAATAAATAAATTATAACTTTTTTCAAAAAAAAAAATTAAGAACCGGCTATTTAATAGCCGGTTTGGATAGTTTTGATAAAACCTAGTTTTGATGGATAAGTTTGGCAATTTATATTTAATGGTGGATATAAATAAAAATGACGGGATGGGTGGTACATGGAAACAATTTGGTAGTATTGGATGGGTGGTGCATCGAAACAGTCAGAACGATGGATGGTAATTTTTTTTTGTTTCTATTTATATGTGTGGATGTGAATTAGGTAATATTTGAAAACAGTATATGATTAACTACTGTTGGTTGTTTTTGTATTAATATTGTTTCTATTTTGCATATATGCTGTTCTATATATCTTGTTTGAAATAAATGTTTGGTAAGGTTCAAATACGCTCTTAGTATTGTAAATGTTTGCATACACAGTTCTAAATGTGTGAGAATTGTACGTTGTCATAAGTGAGTTTTAAATATTGAAAAAAAAACACTTTTGATGGTTGACATACGGAATTTAAATGATTCAAAGTATGCTCTGTAAAGGCTCTACCGAGTTCTAGCATGATTGCTTTGTTTTTTATAAAAACTATAAAAAACAAGTTGGCAGTCCGTTCTCTACAGTATTTTATATTCTAGATGGATTGTCAACTCGTTCTGGATTATTTTTCAGAAAAATATCCCAGCGAGTTCAAAATTGTTGGGCTTTGAGATTCGTGCCAGGTTAAAAAGAGCGGTCCAGATCAAGGGGCAGTATTTTTGGGCTTTGACATTCGTGCCAAGTTAAAAAAAACGGTCCAGATCAATTAATTGTAAAAGATTTTTGCAGCGTACTGATCAAATTGGGCTTTGGGCTTTGTTGAAATTAGTTATGAGTGTTGACCATCAGATCTGCATTAAGATTCGTGCTTACTTATTAAAATCCGTGCATATATGTTTCAATTTCCGTGCATAATTTTTTTTTTAGCTGGGAACGTATTGGCAGTCCATTCTCCATAAAGAACAGATTGGCAATACGTTTTGGAGTATAAAATATAAAATACTGTAAAGAACGGACTGTCAACTCGTTTTTTATGATTTTTATAAAAAACCTACCAATTATGTTGGAACCCTAAAAATAATTTTTTTATTTATGATTTATAAAAAAAAAAAAACTCGATCTTTCTTTATAACTTACCAATCATGTTGGAACTCTAAAAATAATTTTTTTATTTATGATTTATAAAAAAAAAAAAAAACTATCTTTCTGGAATGTAGTTGTGTCAAAAGTGTCAGATGTCAAAATATGCTCTGAGATGTATAAGGTGTGTCAAAAGTGTCAGATGTCAAAAGAGGGGTTTTAATCGTATGGTCATGATTTAAACAAAATATTATGTTACCTCAAAACAAAATCAAACCAAATTCAGGCGTAACCTCAGGGGGTACGTGGTACTCTGTTAATAAATGTATCACCGACATGTTGGTCCCCTACAATTTGGTGCCGGTGGGACCGATATTCAGAGACCATCTATCTAGTACCCATATTATTTTTTCCTTTTTCCGAATCAGAAGTTGAGAACCTTCTGTGTACATTTCATTCTGAGGTAACAGAAAATTTCTTCTTAGATAGTAACCGTCCGATTATAATCCGGTACCTTCAATATTCGTCCGATTATGGCTGTGTTGATTTCTCTCCCCCTTTCCCGTTCCTCTGTCAGGTTATGATTTTTGTCGAGATCGGTTATAAGAGTTTGATTCGTGATTTTAGTTCTTGCTTGTTTCTGATTTGGGCAGGGTGATCCAGTAGTGAATTCTTGAGACCTCACACCATCTGTCGCGATCAGCCATGGAGGTGGCTCAACTGGCGAAGGAGGAGGAGGAGAAGAAAGCAAAGACCACCACTGCCAGATCCCGGCTTATTGTTCGCCTCGGTGGGTTGCTCGTTTCCCACAGCACTCTCGTCAGGTACCTATAACTTTAACTTTATTTCTTGAACATTGTTGCCTAATTTACCAATGCCATCTCAATCAGATAAAAATATTTGGGTTTAAATTTTAGTTACTTATATTTTGGGCCCTCTCATCAGCTTCATTATTTAAATTCCTAATTTTACACTTCTCTATTTCTTCGATTAAACAGCCTTTATTGCAAAACTAAAATGCAAGGGACTCAATTGGCAGACTTGAATATCACTGGAACTGGAAGGACAATGATTTGACCAGTTCATTAGGGATAACTGTGTTATCAAAAATATTCTTACTAAATGTGTTATGAAAAATATTTCAGTGTGATTTGCTGTGTAGCGGGTCTGATAGCCCTGGCTGTTCTCCCAGTATTGGCCAAGAACACCTACATCTCAGAGAATGCTCTCTTGCCAGGTTAGACAGTGTTTTTGTTACTTTAAATGGCTTCATTTCATTAATTATTATTCTGTACTATTTGACAATCAACTGGTCAAAAGAACTAGCCTTTGGTCTAGTGGTAAAGACACATGGTCTCTGATGTGGTAGGTCATGGATTCGAAACCCGGATGTTGGAAATCCTTTGTTGTAATAACATGGGTATAAATAGTTGGGTGGCTTGACCAGTTGACCTCCAACCTTTACTCAAAAAATAAAAGATAAAAACAATCAACTGGTCAATACTTGAATTCGAAGCCAGAACTAAGCCTTGACATCTTTCTAGCATTCCAGCAAACACAAACTAGGTCCCGGAAATCTACAGGAAATTGATTTCCTTGAGAATGGATTCAGATGCAATGATTGATATTGCACTGTAGATACAGGTACGAAAGACAACCAGCAAGGTTTTATACCTGAGACTTTCATTCTTAACTAATACAATTAATACGGTTGACAGGTTCTGCCAATCCTGTCCTTTCATATCAAGATGTTACAGAAGCAAACAAGTTAATTATGGATATTATAAGCGCCGCTGATGACAGAGTTGCAGCAGATTTGTATGTCTTCTAGTTTTAAAGAATTTTCATCCTTTTTTCCACAATGCTTATGGTTGTAAAAGTGTTACCTTGAAAGATATAGCATCTACTGGTAAACAATACATCAATTTTAACTTGTTGGTACTGGATTGTATTATCTAGTTGAGTACTATCCATTTCTTCATGATTCCTCTTCTTCTTTTTTTCAAATGTAGTTTGTTTCTGTTCTTTATCTGACCATTTGGTTTGTTCCTGAATAGGGAAATTCTCATCTTCTAATAGTTATTCATCATTAACTTTGCAGAGAAATACCAAAAGTGATTGCGAAATACATGGAAGCCATAGGAGCCGAAACATACCACCACAAATTCTCTCAACCCAAAAATCAGTTCCATCCTCTTCATTTCTTCTCCTCTACACCAAATCCCCCTCAGACCCAGGCCAACCTAAGCTATGGCACCAGTACTGTCGGCATAATTCGGGCACCACGTGGTGATGGCAAAGAGGCCATTGTTTTGGTCAGCCCTTACAATACACAAAATACTGGAGTGATTGATACCTCAGCATCAGCTTCGTCTCTAGGTCTTGCCTTTTCAGTTTTCTCACTACTAAGCCGTGCTACCTGGTTAGCAAAGGACATCATATGGGTTGCATCAGACTCAAAGTTTGGGGACCACACGTCAGTATCTGCATGGCTGAACGATTACCATAACCCTAACTTTTTCGGTGATGCTTCTACTAGCAGTATCTTCAAACGTGCCGGGACAATGGCTTGTGGTATTGTTGTTAAGGTGATTGAGAGAGAGAGGAGGGAGAGACATGAGGATAGAGATGTGGTCACCATGTATGCAGAGGCATCAAATGGTCAAATGCCAAACTTGGACTTGTTAAATGTTGTGCATTATTTGGCTGTACATCGGCAGGGAATTAGGGTTAGGGTTGGGATGTTTGGTGGGTTGGTTAAGTCCCATCTGGTTAAGGTTTTGGGTGAGGTGATGCAGCAGGTTGGAAGATTTGCAAGGAGTTTAAATCCTGATTGGCGGTTTGAAATGCCGAGTAGTGAATATGTTGAAGGGGCTGCCACACTTGCAAGTTCTATATACTCTCAGGTGATAACTATTTGTTTTTTGTTATTTATTAAACATTAATAGTGTAACACTAATTGCATCATTTTAATCTATTCTTGTTACTTAATCCTCAATTGACCCTGATCTTTGACTAAACATTAATGACACCCAATGTGTAAAAACAGACGAAAGCTAAAAAGAAATGTAAAAGAACAATCAAATTTGTGATAAAGCTAGTACTGCCTTGAATGTACTGGTGCAGAATCCAACTATTATAGAACTGAAATCCAAGATGACTATCCTTAGTATCATGATGGTAGATTGTAGTGCCATATGCCCCTGTTGGACACTATAGTTTTTGACATTTTATTCTTCTACATTATAAACTTTTGTTTGTCGGCATGTTCGTTGTTTACTTAAGCCTACTAAAATTTAATATTTAGTCAACCAAATTGGCATTAAATAAGCTTCTTAAACAAATCTGTACTTTCTTTTAGGCTCTGGGAGTGCCAACAGGACCACATGGTGCCTTTCGTGATTACCAAGTTGATGCCGTAACTCTGGAGCTATCTCCAAGATACTCTTTGAAGAATGAAAATACTCGCTCGGCTTTTCTCCTAAAAGGCGGCAGGTTCTATTATTGATTGAATCTTGTTTATTTCTCTTTTCACTAGAAAGAAGAAAGTTTACAATGTCCCATAGGGTTGATCAAGTATGACTCCTCAATCCACCTCTCTTTATATTTTTCATGCTTTTGTTTGTAGTAGTATAAATGTGGGCAAATTAGTGTAGAATCTGGTTTTTTGTAGTTTCAATTGCACAATTGAGGTTTTTCAAGGCTCAATTAAACTATTATTTCTTGTAGTTCAACAATAGGCTTAATATTTTAAAGTTTGATTATTTTGCGAACCAATTCGAAAATGGTTATCTGGTATAGTTCATTTAACCTCAAGAATACCATAGCAGGTGTTTGAACTTTCAATAGCCCACAATTGCTATATAAACCCTAAAAATAAATAAATAAATGTTGGAAAATTTCCTGCTAGAGAAGATGTCCTTGGGTTAAATCTTTGACTATCATTAAATAGCAGTATATATTTATTCTATTGCAGGTTGATAGAAGGCACAGTTCGATCAGTGAACAACCTCCTAGAGAAGTTTCACCAATCTTTCTTCCTCTACTTCCTAACCTCCCCAAACAAGTTTGTGTCTGTTGGTGTGTACATGATTCCCTTTGCATTTCTTGTAGCACCACTTCCCATAATAGCTGCATCCCTATTCAACCTCACCTCCAACCGCAATCCATGGAGGTGGCTTCATACCGCAAAACCCTTGCTAATAGCACACACATGGTCTGTGGTTGTTACATTATTACCAATTTATATATCTAAAACTAATGATTTACCTTCAACCCAATGCATGCTTATATGGGCTGGGGGTTCACTACTAACCCTGGTAATTTTATATACTGTTTTTGGGTCGCCATATTCTAAAATGGTAGAATGGAGGCTTCTAAAGGCAGTCATGATAGCCTCAGTTTTTATCGGGCTTTGTCTTATGTCTATAATAAATTTTGCGACCGCACAAATTGGGGCTTTGTTTGTGGTACCCATGTGCTTGTTTGCACGGCCTATCAGGGCTAAAGTGAACAGTTCTCTGATCCGGGGGATGGTTTTGACTTGCAATTTGGCCATGGCATTATTTGGTTTTCCAGTAACTGCACTTGCATTATATCAAGGTGTATGTAACGGTTTTGGTACAGTGAGTATCCTGGAGTTTTGGGATTGGATGAAGTTTTTGTGGGGGTGGAATAGTGCCACTTATCTTTACCTGCTTTTGGTACATTTACCGTGCTGGCTTTCGTTTGTGCACATAATGTTTCACCCATGCCATTGAGGGAAGAGAAATCAACTTAGGTAGTCTGGATATGTAGCGTCTCTTTGCATTTTTTAGTAATAGAATGATTTTATGTAGATTTTGTGTAATTTAATTTTTTTTTTCTGTGGCATTTTAGTTTACGTAGTTTATTTATTCTCTTTCATGTGAAATTTTAGGACCCGAAAATGTTTTGCTGCTGTAGTTTATGTTTATGATGGTTTTCTCTTTTGTGGAGGTTTTATACACTAGTCAAAATAGCAGCTATGAGAGACCTACATTATCAGTTCATGACTTCATGTAGACAACTGAAAACAAGGCCTCACTTTACCCAAAAACTTTGAATTGATTATCATAAAATTTTAAAATAGGCCATTCAATCAGTTGGGTAGATCTTTTATTCGAATAAAAGAAGGGGTCAAATCAATGCTTCTTGTGGCAACCATGGCCATGCAGCAGCAATCAATTAATTAGGTACATTATAGTATGAGTATCATCATTCATCACCATGCATATCCGATGGAAGCATTAAATAATTTTCAAAGACATTCTTGTGGCAACCAAGGTACATTGATTTTGCACTTTCCGACCAGTTACTTTCCTTTCCTTGGATTTCTTGCAGGTTGAGATAGGAGTAGGTCTGATGGGCATCGGACCTACTTTTAGGTTCAATTAGCTCTATCACCGTACGATTATTATTGAGATTTGTGTGCATGGAAATTGAAAAAGTCTGCACGGATTTTAATGAGTGGTCGTGAATCTTGATGTAGATCTGATGGTTATTTCACCCATTGAGCTAAGGTAAGTCCGAGACAGCTCTCTCAATTCTTCTTGCAGAGACAGCTCTCAGTATGTTTATAGAATCTCGCACTTTTAAAGAATTGCAGGCCGCTTGAAAATTTGTAGAGTCCGGTGCGGCATATCTTGCAGAGATGGTGCGCTCGTAAAAATAAAAGGGGTTGTTGGCTGCCTACAGTTGTCTACCTGTGCCTCGACCCTCGACCCTCGACCCTCGACCGAGGTGATTATCATTCCACTTGTGTACGGTGTACCATCATCAGGCACAACTTGAATATTAATAAATATACAAGTGTTAAATGAAACAAATAATTGTTTAAAAGAAGTAGCTTCAAATTTAAAAGAACAATAATATTTTTGTCGGAAATAAATAATCCGTGATAAGGGCAACCGATTTTTTTAGGAAGGGCAATCGGAAATAAATACTTGTTTACCATCGCTTTGCATTAGGAAGGGCAAGCGATTTTTTTAAGAATTTGATTAATTAATCGGTGATAAGCCAATCATCTAAATAATTTGAACAAATATAGCACTCAGCAAGGTGAAATGAGAATTTGAGAAAAAAAAATGTGAGACCAAATTAAGGAGCATTAATTAATTAATTAGTCTCTTAGAAAACATGCAAATTCAATAAAAAAGTTATATGAAACACAACATATATAAAATTATTCCCAAACAAATTAAGGCACCAAACATGTAATAAGTAATTAATTAATTAATTAAGAAAGTACGTATGTAAAGCAAGAACAAAATACAAGGAAGCTGAAACCATGCAGCAGCAATCAATTAATTAGGTACATTATAGTATGTGTATCATGACCTGGTGTTTTGCTTGAACTTGCCAACCCGTGATCCGGACCGGACCGCTCTTGACCCGTGCCCGACCGGACAAGACTGTGCACGGCTTTGGCACGGGTCAAGGGTAGTCCGGACTGGCAAAAATTAGAGTTTGACCTGTTGAACCTGGAACGTGAATTTGACTCGGACTGACCGGACCAGACTTTGGACCCGGACCGCCCTACCCTTGGACCCGTGCTCATGAACCCAACCTGTGATGTGACCCGTGCCCCCCCCCCCCCCCCCCCCCCCCCCCCAAAGGAAATAAAGCTGCTATTATAGTGTTATTCCAAATTCTTCCAATCTGAGCCGTTGATATTTATTGAGATTCGTATTTGTAAAAAGATTTTCATTGTGATTTGTGCATGAAAAACTTTGAATGGTTAGGATAACAACAACAAAAAATTCAAAAAAAAAATTTCCACATACCCCCACCAACAGTTTCCCTTTCAAAGTTTTTTCAAAATTCATTCTCCTCAAACAAAACCTCTTTAAATATACCCCAATCCCTAGGGGTGTAAACGGAGCTGATAATGCTAATACCGTATCCGCATCCGTTTTTCAATGAGCGGATACGGATATTATTTATTGTTACTTTTTAAATTATAAATTTATAAACATTTCAATTATTTTTAAAATTATTCATTTTATAGAAGAATTACTAACAAAAAAAAAAGTTAGAACTCCGTCTATGTTATTTTACATAGCCGGTCTCAAGTATGGAATAAAGGAGGAGGATAGTTTTTGTTTATAAATCTATTGTTTTAAAATAATTCAGTTTTAAAGATCAAATAATTCGTATTTTTTTTAAGTAATTGATTTAAAGTAACTATTTCTTTTTTAAATAGTTGATTACTTCAATCTTCATTATATATCAATATATCATTACATATCAAACATTTCAAAAATATAATTTTTTTATAAATAATTTATTTTTGGGCACTGGACTGACAACATAAATGTGATGGTCTATGAAGGAAAGAAAGCATCGAGAACAGATATCCACCATATTAATGCTCTCAGTCTAGCGTCTATGATACATTTTCGTAAAGAATGATTTAATTCGGTGTTTTTGGTTATATTATATTTTATTGGTTTAAAAAGAAAAATGAAAACATAGATGGTACAAAAAAAATCGAAAAAAAGGGAAAAAAAAAAAACAGAAAAAAAACCCTGTCCTGTTTGACCCGGACCACCCTACCCCTTACCCGGACTACCGACCCGTGCGAGCAAGGGTCCAAGAGCTTGCAAGAGTCGGATTTCAAAAAAATTATCCATCCGACCTGGACCGTGCTACCCGCTCTACCCGAGGTGTCCGTGCCCCCCATCCGGGTTGACCCAGGCCGGTCCGACCGAACCGTTAGCAAAACCGTACATGACCATGCATATCCGATGGAAGCATTAAGTAATTTTGAAAGACATTCTTGTGGCAACCAAGCTAGGTACATTAATTGATTTTGCACTTCCCCGCCAGGCGCCAGTGCTTGGAATGATTTATTGCAGAGACAGCTTCACAGCTCAGTATGTTTATGGAATCTCGCTCGCTCTTTTAAAGAATTGCAGGCCGCTTGAAAATTCTCCTGCAGCTGCATAGATATATAATATAATGCATGCGCTCGTAAAAATAAAGGGAAATTAACAGTTAAGTTGTTGGCTCTTGGCTGCAGTTGTCTACCTGTGCCTCGAGCCCTCGACCAATGTTGTAAAAGATTAATCATCACCATGTTAATGCATGTATGCGACAGTTTTGAGCTTTGTTTCCATGATTATTAATTGGACTCTTCCCTAATTTCATTTGGAGGGAGTACTCAGTACTCAGTACTGTTATGTTATACTGTATCAGCTGTATAAATATTAAATAGAGAGCGCAGCGCAAATGGAAATGATCGACTTGGCCGGCGGTTTTATTCTTCTTTATTATTTTCTTTAATTCGTCCCGACAGTTAATTAACTCATATGTTCTATATTTACGCATTCACACTCAATAAAATTAGTTGTAATTAAAGAAACTATTTTATATGATCGCCTGACGATATATTTTATAAATATTATCTAATTTATTAATTTATTAATTTTAAAAATAATTGCTATTTTTTTATGGTTCAGATTTTTTTGAAAAACAACGATTTTCAATAAATCTAAAAAAAGAGTAATTTTTTTTCAAAAAATGTAAAATATGATCTCCAAGCATATTTTAACATGGAGATCATGTTGAGCGGTTCGGATTGACTGTTTGGACTTTAAAAATGAAGAAATAAAATATGAGACATGGATAAGGTATGAGGAGATGAGGCATTGGCACCCTCCTCCTCTCTCTCTCTCTCTCTATATATATATATATATATGAGTAGAACTAGGGTGCTCCTAAGAGTACCAAGTCTCTTTGTACTCTTAACTCTAAAATCTATTGGATTAACTTAGAACGACGAATTCAAACTGTTGAAATCCTTCTATCTTACGAGTGATGCGTCTACATATAAAAATTTTAAAGTTTCGAATTAATTTAGTATAAAGTCAAGTGGTCAAAATTAGATAGTTTCTAAATTAATTTTAATGCATTCATTTTTTTGGAAGCATTTTGACCACTTGACTTTATATTAAATTAATTCAAAATTTTAAAATTTTCACACGTAGACGCATCACTCGTAAGATAGAAGGATTTCAACAGTTTGAATTCGTCGTTCTAAGTTAATCCAATAGATTTTAGAGTTAAGAGTACAAAGGGACTTGGTATTCTTAGGAGCACCCTAGTTCTACTCTATATATAGTTAGAAGTCTCAAGATATATATGATGATGGTGGGATCGAAAGTCACATATATATTGGTGATTAGAGCAAAGCTAGGGTGTGATGTGCTCACCAAGAGGGTTTGGTGAGCACACCTTCAAAAGTATATTGGATCAGATTCAAACGATGAATCCAAACCATTGAAATCCATGTACTTGATGAGTGATGCATATACATGCAAAATTTTGAAAGTTTCGAATTTATTTGCTACAAGGTCAAGCGGTCAAAGAAATATAAGTTATTTTATAAGTTGTTTTATATATTCATTTTTTTATAATTTCTTTGACCGCTTGACCTTGTAGCAAATAAATTCGAAACTTTAAAAAAATTTCATGTATATGCATCACTCATGGAGTACATGAATTTCAACGGTTGGGATTCGTCGTTTAAAGCCGATCCAATATATTTTTGGAGTTGTGCTCACCAACTCTCTTGGTGAGCACATCACACCCTAGATTTGCTCTGGTGATTATCATTACACTTATGTACCATCATCAGGCACAACTTTAATATTATAAATATACAAGTGTTAAATGAAACAAATAATTATTAAAAAGAAGTAGCTTAAAATTTACAAGAACAATAATTTTTTTGTTGGAAATAAATATTTTTTATTTATTAAAAACACAAGGTCACCTGAATTTTTATTATTATTATTTTTAAACAATTAACTTCTTGTTAAATACCACTAGTTAAGCTGGTGTTCGCGTGTACAACATATCTGTTCAACAAGATTTTTGATCTTTTCCTACCAAAGGAATGACTATTGCCGTATGTACGTAAATTAACTAAGATAGTTAATTATCTCCGAGGAATATTAATTTGCACGCGCGCTCGTAGCAACCATTATATTGAATCCGGAAATTCTTTTTTTGTAACACCCCCAAAAAATCATTTTTAAATTGACACTCTTAGCAACCATTAGCAACCATTAGCAAAATTGAAACTCTCATGGGCTGAATCCGCACACCCAAAATGGTAGGTGTGCGGACTGAGGAGGCACACCAAGAGGAACGGGGATCTAGCAGGCGGACCACAGGTGCGCGGACTGAGCTGGCGCACCCGTGGGTTCGCGGACTCAGCTCGCGCACCCACCATGTTAGCTTTTTGTGCATAACTTTAATTTGGATTTTAGATCCAAACCGTCCAATCTTTTTAGCACAATTATTAAAGAGAAACTCAGTCCATATCTTTACCCAAAGTTTTTCTTGAAGGACTTATTAAAGACCCTGTTGAACCGGTCAGAAATAATGTCACCTTTTGTCCAAATTGATTTATATCCAAATATCTTGATACATAATCTCATTCAATACCAACCTAAACCCTCTGATTGGAACCAAAATAACGTTCACGCGAATCTTAATGCAAATAAGACGATTTTAGGCCCGGTTTGGATCAAATACGACGTTCAAAACCTTTGATTGAAATCCGATTACTTTTTGGTTCCAATTAGCAATCTATCAAGTGCACATCCTCTATGATACCTCATATTTTGCATGCACGACGTGTCCGGTGCCTACTCGCTGATAGAGCTTTATGATTTGCGTGAAACATATTTGAACGGTTTAGATTTCTCTATTTTTTTTTTGAAAAAAGTGGGGATACCACCAGCTTCATTACGAAACTCAATGTTCATACAAAAGTAACAAAATACAAGATATGAAAAATAAAACTTCACAAACACCTAAAAGCCAAATAAACCATAGAACCTAAGTATAATGGAATAAAGTCTACGAATACAAACAAACATCAACATAAACTGTAACAAGCTAGTAATCAAAAAGAGCCCTATCACGGATATAGTCAGAGAGGTCCGGCCCCTCTAGACCAAGAAAAGCGTCCTCTTCTGAATCCGTATCCTGAGCCAAGGGAGGTATCAAAGAGCCTGCCTGATTCAATGAAGTAATATCCATAGGTAGAATTAAAGTAAGTTTAAAATATGAGTCATCAAGTCGGGTCTTACACCAATATGAAGTTAAAGCTATAATTGAAGAACCTACAGAACTAATGGGAGGGACAGGTACTTGCTGAAAGCAAATTTTGTTTCTGGTAAGCCAAACCAACCATAAAGTAGCAGCTCTAATTAATTCTACAAGTAAGGAGTCTTTTAAAGGTATCCAATAATCAAAAAGCCATAGATCCGCAATAGTGGTACAATTGTAGTCGAAGTTATTATGGTGTCCTATCCATGACCAAAGGGTAGAAATATAAGGGCATGTAACAAAAAGATGATCTACTGTCTCGGGTGCACCACAGAATGGACAATCTACATTACCTTGCCAACCATGTTTAACTAGATTACATTTGGTAAGGATTTTATTTTGTCGAAGTAACCAAACAAAAATCTTAATCTTTAAAGGAATTTTGGCATGCCATAAAGTAGAATATGTTGTATTGGGAATACCCCTGTTGGACAACCATAAATAGAGAGAATGTACAGTAAATAAACCCGAAGGAGTCCATCGCCATAAAATTTTATCGGAGGAGGTAGGATCAGGAAAAGTAGAGTTGTAGGAGCAAGAGTTAATTAATTGTTGCCATTCAATAAATAGAATGCCTGTAAGTTGTCTATCAAACTGAATATTTAGAATAGAGTTGGAGAAAGCATCGGAAACTAGAAGTTGTGGATTAGAGACAATTCTAAATAGATTAGGGTAAACACAGTATAATGCATAATCACCAAGCCATCTATCTAACCAAAAAAATGTAGAGTTACCATTACCAATCATCCTATTGATACCCAACTCATTAATTTGTAAAAAGGATAAAACTCCAGACCATAACGAAGAAACTTGAGGAATGTGTAAACCAGCTAAGCCATACTTAATAACTAAAATGGTCTTCCATTTACCAGTGACAGTGGGGTCTTTGAAACGGTACCACCACTTAACCAACAAGGCAATATTCATATATTGCAAGTCTAAGATACCTAAACCACCCTGATCTTTTGGTAAACAAATAGTGGACCAATTAAGAAGATGGTATTTTTTTCTAGTAGGGGACCCTGAACCAGACCAAAGAAATTTCCTTCGAATTCTATCAAGTTGGTTACGAACCTTGACAGGCATTTTATAGAGGGACAACCAATAAAGAGGGATTGAAGAAAGGACTGAATTAAGTAAAGTGACCCGACCACCTAATGTAAGCAAAGAACCCTTCCAAGTTTGTAATCGTTTGGTAAATTTATCAACTAAAGGAGACCAATCAGTAATCTGTAATCGCTTCCAATGAAGAGGAACACCTAAGTAAGTAATAGGGAGAGAGGCCAACTTACAGCCCAATTGATTAGCTAAAGAAACAGCACGGGTATGTGAGATATTTAGAGCAACTAGTTCACTTTTGTCAAAATTAATTTTAAGACCAGAAGCAATTTCAAAACCTAATAAGAGATACTTAAGATATTCTAATTGAACGGAATCCGCTTCTAAGAATAGTAGGGTGTCATCAGCAAAGTGAAGATTCAATACTTTAGTATTATTATTAATAAAGGAGCCTAAACCAGAAATAAATCCAGCATTTTGTGCCCTGCTAAGAATTTTATTTAAAGCATCAGCTACAATATCAAATAAAAGAGGAGAAAGAGGATCACCTTGTCGAAGACCCTGCTTACATGAGAAATAATGTCCTTGCTCCCCATTAAACACGCAAAATATGAGATATCACAGAGATGTGAATTCCGATCTATCTGTTACACTTCCATTTGACCGATCAGCGGACGACCCGCTGTTCCTTTCTTTCTCACTCCATCCTAATTATTCTATGAATCCATAGGCATGCCTGCTAGATCCGTGCACCTGAATCCGCGCATCAGTTGGTGCCTCTGCTCAGTCTACGTGCATGGATTGAGTCTGCGAGAATGTCAAGTTTGATAAAACTTGGTCCCGGTGCTATTCATTTAAAACTGATTTTTCAGGGCGCTAGAAAAAAAAAATCGGTATTGAATCTGTTTATTCGTCCTTTTCTTTGAATAAAAAGAAGTTTTGTAGCATTCTCTCCGGTATAATTATAGATGAAGACATTCATTATCTAGAAACTTTTTTAATCTTGAGATGGATTAAGAAAGAATTAACTAAGATTATAAGTTAATACACTTTTATTATATAGTTATAATTTTCAAGACATGGTATAGTGATCATATAGAACTATAGAAGTCGCATTTGTATCATTATTAAAATTTAAATTTGACAACTCAAAATATCAATTTATAGTACTTGAAAATTTGTGAGCTAATGTGAAAATTCTTATCTCTATTTGTCAATTCTATTTTTTTTTTCTTTTAGCCGTAATACATTGATTGGAATAAAAAAATATTAAATATCTAAGTCAAATAGTGTATCAGATCTGTACGTATGAGATGACCACATCTAATCATTTATATTTTATTTACTTGAGATCATGATAAACAAATTTTATTTCTAACTAATGGTGCAATGAACTCTCCTCTTTGTTCACTCCTCTCCATTAATTCTCAATTAAGTTATTTAATTAATCTTTCAATTGATATACTGTTGGATATTGCGACGTTATTGTCCATTACTTCTATGTTTGTGCCTAAGAAGCAACAACTCATATTATTTTGGTTGTAATTCCATGAGTCCAAAGAGACAAAAATATGCTTAAAATTGTATTTGTGCAATAAATTTATATATTTTTTTAACTTTTTAATATTTTTTAGATATGTAAAAAATCACTAGTTTAATTGGATGGTCTAGAATATTTTAGATCAAGTAATTATCTACGTGTCTATCTAAAAAAAAGTAAAAAAATAATTTATATGGAGATCTTGTTGAACGGTTTATTTGTACTTTGAGAATAGAGATATTAGTTTATAATACAGTCCAAAATTATGCATAGTTCCATAGCCTCACTATGTTTAGTTATATATTTTTCTAAACCATAAATTAATGAAGTTGTATTTCTAAGGTAATTTTTCATCATGTGAATTACTAATGAACATATTAACTAAAATTAATAATAAAGAAGTCATTTATGTATTATAAAAATATAATATGAATAAGTTAATTTTCATCATGTGAATTACTAGTCGGATCGGTGGGTCAATTGATATTTTAAAATAATTACAATTTATTAATTTATAATCCAAAGCCCAAAATGTTATTACAATTGATATTTTAAAATACCGGAAGTTTACGGGTCGACGCCCGGTCCGATTCTAATAACATTAATTATTACTATTGGTTGTAGTTAGCATAATTTAGGGATTGAAATTCTTGCCCAATTTCTGATTGTTAATCACCAAAAAGAGATCAATAAGAATTTTATACTAAATAACATGCATCCTATTGTTTTAGGTTTATTACATTTTTTGCGCAATAAATTAAAGCCGCTGTTATCTTCATTTGAGCAAACTGCAAAAGCTTTGACATTAGTTTTTTTAGTATTTTTTTATTCGTATTTTATTGAGAGATTTTTCATTACATTTCCGATGACATATGTGCTATTCAATCCCTAAATTAAGCTAACTACTACTAATAGTAATTAATAAATAGAAGATAATATATAGAGATGAACATCTATCTTTTGCGTTTTTTATTTATTCTTTTCTTCAAATGAAAAACAATAACTAAATTTGATAGGTGACCTGAAATATTCTAACTGCTGCTACTGGTCCTACATGAGTCATACAAATTAATGTCCCATAAACAATTCATTTCTGTGCCTTCACAATTCAGAAACCAGTTCATAGCAATCATCACTAAATTAATATGCTTAATTAATTAATTAATTATCTTCTGGTCAAATGGATCACTTCATTAATCATTCAATTGTAACTAATATGGGCCGGATCGTACTAATTTATTGGAATAAATTTAACTTTTTAAATGGACATTCTAACCTATATTTTTGCTTTTGATGTCACTCCATTAATCATTAATTTTCTAACCATGTCAGACAAAATGGATTTCTAAAAATAGCTCAATATTAGTTAATGATTAATTATTGGTCCGGAAAAATTAAGTCGCTCAGACTTTTTTTCAGTATACGATTCACCTTTTTTTCTCCAAAATGAACAAATTATGTAAAACAAAAAAGAAAAAAAATAAAGAAAGAGCAAATCGTGTATTACAAGAGAGATTGGGGATGTCAATGACACCTTTTCACTTTTTTTATCCAATTCGTATCATATTCGATAAGACTGGTATAAGTAATATTATTTTTTTATTTAGCTTATCAAGTATGAGTAATTATTTTTCGTTAACATAACAGGTAAGAATACAGTAAGACTATTCCTTATCTGTTATTCTATACGTAAGATTTATTCAATGGCACACTTTTATATCCTACACATGACCCGTACCGTATATATTCAATAAGATGAGCTATAGAGTAAGGTTATTTTTGTTTAGCTTAGCGGAGACGGGTAAAGGTAAAAAGTTTCATTAACTTAACATGAGGATATGAAAATACTTCCACTTACCTGTTTCGTACTGATTGACACCCCTACGAGAGAGACAAAAATACCATAGAATATAATTAGCATATTCCTTTTATATTAATCAATTAGCTATCTATATGTCCAATAAGAATATTTTGTAAAAAGTTATAAACCTTTCATATTGGGAATAGAAAGGCGTACCGAGAAAAACAATTACGAAGCTATGAATGAGAAATAGATCATTTTTGTTGAACTCTGTTAACATATCATGTGTCACTTTCTGTTTCTCTACTATTTTATTTTACTTGCGATTGATTTTTTTAGTTTTTGAATAGTAAGTCAAAAACGCTTAAAAGTTTAAAAGGCTCCATATTTATATTTATTTAGATGCCGTTAGAGACAACATGCGATACATTATTCTAGAAATAAAAAAAAAAGTCCGATTTATTACAAATAAAAAAAACTATGATAATCAGATTTTTTTTTTTTTTTTTTTTTTTTTGTCCTCCTCACCTAACTTGATGTTTAAGCCAGAAAGCAACAATTATACATGGCAAATTAAATTAAATCAATTAGATATCGATATGGGATAGCAGAATACAATGAATAATCCAAAATGAATACAAGTAGGACGATACTGATGTTTGTCAGCAGTTGTAAAATTAGTAATAATAAATCATATAATTAATTAGTACGTTCAGCTTAATTAATTATTAATATATAATTAGTACCAATATTTCTCTTTCACGCTTTCATCAGCCCACTCATTAAACTGAAGGATATGATATGATATGATATGATTGTCGATCGATCGGTTGAAGGAAGCATTGATGAGTGTGTTTTTTGACCGCACTAATTAACTAGGTACGCGCGTATAGTTCCTGATATCCATCAATTAGTATTTAGTACGCATATATGCACTCATAATCATAGTACGTCATATATATATATATATATATATATATATAAACCCAACAACAGGAGCCCTGGGCACCCCGGCAGCAACATCGATCACAAGTAAACGGTCAAAAATGAGCGCTCACACACAACTACACAAGTAACCTACATCTAGCTACCTGATCAAGCTACAGGCTACAGCTAGCTTACCCATACCAGCAATACATGCACATTAATTTACACACACTAGCTAGCTAAACCTGGTGACTGGTGAGGAAGAAGATCTAGAAGCAATAGCAATAGTAATAGCAATAGCAATAGCAATACCATGGTGAGGAAGAAGAGAAGCACTACCTCCAATTCCATCTTCTCCCTTGGCTGCGGCTGCGGCGGCTCAAAATCTGTCTCCGTTTCCGATTCCTCTGACATCAAATCCCCTACACTACTTACAACCACTATCACTACCTCCGCCAAAAACCTCTCCTCCACCAACACTACCTTAACTCCTACTATCACCTCTGCCTCTACCTCCTCTCCATGGGACGACGACGATGATATTGATGCCCACAAGTTTGACAGTTCTTCAAGCACCCCAAGTTTCTCCGGCCTCCTGCGCCAGCTGAACGAGCTCGAGAACACCGTCATGTCCTGGCCGCACAACCAATGTACAGAAGAAAAAGAAAAAGAAAAAGAAACTCATGAAACAAACAAGGCCATGAAGGGGCACATGCAGAAGCACAAGCACAAGCACAAGCACAAGCGGAGCATGAGCGAGGGTGGAATGCGAGTGTTAGAAGAGAGCGTGGTGGTTGTGAAGGAGTCTGACGATCCGCTCAGCGACTTCAGACGGTCGATGCTGCAAATGATAGTGGAGAAGGAAATTGTAGATAAAGAGGAGCTTTGTGAGCTGCTCAGACAGTTTCTGGCGCTCAATTCGCCTCAAAATCATCATGTCATCCTACAGGCGTTTGCTGAGATTTGGGAGGAGATTTTTGCAGAGCACCACACCTTGCCAGAATTTTCTGTTCATCATCATCCTCGTAGCCACCGGTATCCTTCTCCTCTGCGCAATTCTAAGAGAACTTAATTCGATCGGTGAATCAATTAATGTGGAATAAATAAATAATAAGTATTATATTATATTTGTTGTTTTTATTTATTAGTGTTTCTTATGAATCGTATACATGCATGTGAATCTATTAAATTTGTTTGGTAAGATGTTTTAATTTAATTTCCTCCATGGTTCGTGGAATTCGTGAATTAGTTGAGTAACGTAATAATATAGGATGTAGCTAGATTAATTAGCGTTCAGGAGAATTAACCAAATTAAAAGGAAAAAAGAAAAAGAAAAGAAAGATGGCGTGTAGGTAGGTGCATGGTTGAAAAAGTTGGGAGGCTCGTGATAAGAAAGAGAGTGTACGTTGGTTAGCTGATAAATAAATAAAATTAAATGAAAGCGGTGTAGGCAGAAATGGCAAAAATCATGGATGCATGCATATGTCACCCGTGAGACACGGGAAGCTAGCTATAGTGATTAGTGATTAGTGATTAGTGATTAGTGAGGGAGCGCATAACAATTAACAAACAGCTAAATCGATGGATCGATCGATGGAACAGCGGCCGTTCTTTTTTCAGTTAGTTATATATAAATGCATTGATGGGGTTATTAATAATGCTGCGCGCATGGAACAAGAAATTAATTAATTAATTAAATGGTTATACCAACTAATTTGTACGTTTTCTTAATTAATTAAGACGAACGATCGATCAATTAATTATTAGTGAGCTAGCTAGCTAGCCATAAAATTCAAATATGGAACTAGATGATCATATATATACGTACCCGGCCCTGCAGTCTGCAGAAGAGTGAATTAAGAAGACTAGAAGCTAACGAGCGGTAATTAGGTGCTTAATTAATTAATTGCATGCTAGGTAAGGTCACATATATATATATATATAATAATTGATTAATTGTAGTCTGAGACCTGAGTTGGGGATCAGGATCACGACAAGTGGAAGAGGGAGAGGGAGAAACTGAGGGGCCGCATTGTCTAATAATTGCACGCTAGCTTGCTAGTTTTGTGTCCCAGGTCCAGTGTACGTACGGTTAGTAAATACATGAGCTGTAAGCTTGCTCCTCCTGTGAAAGGGTCAAGTGCTTGAGATTGATTTTGTCTGGTAGCTTTGTAACTGGCCACTTCATTTCATTTTGGACCTACTCATGAACTAGCTAGCTTTTAGCTTTAGCAAAGAGGAACAATGTATTATTATTATTGTTATTATTGTGACTTTTGACTTGTGAGTGAGGAGATTGGAGATATCTGGAGACTGGAGGTGTCAAGTGACATGAACAGTTACAGCAATTCCTATCCTAGCTGCAATTTTGTCATTTCCGGTAGCTGCTCAATTTTAGCCCACTGGACTTAGGACCACCATACACACATATAATGTATAGTAACTATCGGCCCGTTAATTACTGCACGTTATATAGAATTTTGGGCCTTTGGCAGAGTGGCCGATTGTACAGCTAGCCATGGACTGGATCGGAATCCTCTGGTCCCATTATATTTGGGGACCTCTCTGGTCCCAGTTAATACGGACCGTCCGATCAAAATCATGTGGTCCCCATTATATTCGCTCCCAAAACTAAAAAAAAAAAAAAAAAATGCTGCCCGCTCTCTCTTGATTTGCCCGTATAGTCTTCTCTCTCGCGCACGGCACCATTCGATTGAGACCAAATCCATTGTCGAAGGAATGAAAAGCTAGGGTTTGCGGATCGGAATCCTCTGAAGTCGAGCTAAGGTTGCGTTGCTCTCCACGAAGTCGAGCTAGGTTGAAAATCGAAGTCGAACAGTAGTCGAGCTAGGGTTTCCTGCGTTGCTCTCCTCTTCGCTTCCCTGTCGAACAGTGGAGCAATTGATCTTCTTCTTCACCGGCTTCATCGGAGGAAACAGAGGTGATAATTCATTCATACAAGCTTCTCATTTTTGCTGTGGCTTTCTATTCTATCTAGTTAATTGGGAAAAGACCGGCTATTAATTTCATATATATGATCACTTGGTTTATTGAATAAAATTACTGGGATGGTTAGTTTATTCATTGATTAATACATTCAATTCAAATTAACATGCATCACACATTAATATTTATCTTATTTTTCAGCACGAGCTTCTGCTATAATTAAACATACCACAATATGAATAGATGAATATATATTAATTAGTTCCTTCTCCCTATGATCTATCCTTAATTAACAAAAATAATAATAATAATAATAAGATTTTACATACATCTGGCTTCAACCAACGAAAACCACCCATTCTTATCAAATTAACTTTGGTACCAGTAAGAGGGGCCTGGTGAACCAGTGAACACCATGCCGGTACCAGTAGCACATGATACACTGAACCAGAGTCAGAGTTGACTTATACACTGAACCAGTAGCACATGATACACTGTACCAGTAGCACATTGATTTCTTAGCATTGACTTATACTAGCCTGGTGAACCAGTAAACCAAATATTCTCTTGAATTTAGAAAATCCAAAGAAAAAAAAAGTCACCTAGTCAGAGTTGGCGTGCTGCTTACATATCCATTCACAGGTTTGAGATGTTTGTGTTGTGTCATTGTGGGTGTGCTGCTGTTATTAGAATTTCAACTAGTCAGAGTAATCCCGACAGAAGGTACTACGTATGCAAGCATTGGAAGGTACAACTAGTTCCAATGGTCTACGGTTATTTTATTTTATTTTTTAAAGTATTTTCTGTCTATTAATTACTATAATTTTGTCTCTAGCAGCCAAAAACTTCAGATGGATGCGGGTTTTTTGAATGGATTGATCCACGGACAAAAGAGGGTAGCAGCGGCCGGGTGGAATCAGAAGGAAACTTCGTCGAACAAACCGTTGATAAAAAACATAGCAGCTCGAACGAAATTGTCCAAGATATCGCAAGAATTAAACATGACATGAATTGTATTAAGTCGACGCATAATGTAACAAACTTTTTGTTGTTATTAATTGTAGTATTGTTAGTTGTAATTCTCATTGTACTTATTGTAATAAGCTTCAGGCTTTTTGCTCTGTAATTCATTTTAAAATAGATTTTACCTGTTAGTTGTAATTCTGGTATGTATGCTTGATATGTATGCTTCATATGTATTTCTTTTATGACAGACATTTCTTAAAGGAATGATCTGAAAAGCACTTCAATTTCCATATTATTTTTACTAGGAAGTTTATCCCTTCTTGCTCCAGATTTGCTTACCAGTGAGGCAGTGGGCATAAAGTTTATAGTCCTTGTTAAAGAAAAAAGGAAAAAAATTGTGGTCAGATCAGATAACTTAATGGGAATGACTAGTTGATCCTATAGTAAGGTCTACTTGAAACCTCAGTAGCCTTAGTTTTGCAAGTGGACATTCACAAGGCAGTCTGCACAAAATGGGGATAGCTAAATTAAGCTAAAAGAAGAAGAAAAATGAATCCATGGATAATCACGAAGGCACCCCTCAAACATACCTAATTTCTCTAATTTTTTCGAACATGATCATAATGAGTTAAATCAATAAAAACTAAATTACAATACACTATAAGCTTCAATTATATCCTTCACACTACTCATAACACGTTTTTTTTTTTTTTTTATCTTTGCATTTGTATTCCTTCAATTATATCCTTTCTATTCTAGCATTTGTATTCCAGCATCTGTATTTGATCTTTGCACTGTACCGATGTTCACAAAAATTCACAAAAATATGACAGTCTGTATTCTAGCATTTGTATTCTATGCTTATGCTTCTACTCTTGGGTAATCCTCAAATTGCTGTAAAAAAAAATTTATTTAGACATTTCGATAGTTTCATACTTGCTTTTGTTGAAAAATTTAAACTTTATTTAAATAATGCACTTACTGTAGGTCTTCAAGGTTTCCATAGCAGCCAAAATTTTCCTCCGATGCATCTTGCGATAAATTATTGCTCGGCCTATAATTACAACATAAAGATTGGCAAAGAGATCGTATAAAATAAATTGAAATGTTTCTACAATAACTGACCTTAATGAATCTTGACTATTTGGGAGACTTTGTCTTTTGTCTTTCTTCGTTCTTGCTAATTTCTCAATCCAAGGACGATTTCGTTTCGAACGCCTATCGCCACCATTCTTCTTCTTTAATTGAAGTGAATCTTCGGATGTTGGATTGACCTCACCACTTGGATTGCCAAATTTCTCTTCATATCTCTCTCGGACTGCAAGCAATTCATTGCGCAAAAATTGCGTTTGTTCTTCACTTTGGGCCGCTTTATCACGTGTTGATGCTAATATGCGAACCAAATCAGCACTACGGTTTCTAACATCCAACATAGCATCTTCAATCACCCTTCTTCCCTCTACATCCACAACGGTATCATCCTTTGCCACTTTAGACCAACGGTTGAGAACGTACCTCGGTGGTAAAACCTTAATGTCCTCTCGATCCAACACCTTTAGTGCATGCCAACACAAAATACCTTCCCTCTCAAACTTCTTACAAGAACATGAAACCGTTTGATCATCCCGATTCCAAGCAACTTGTCTATTCTTGGGTTGGATCTCACTATCAATATCACACATACCAACCGTGAATGTGTTACCCTCTAGGCCTACTATGTGAGCCGATCCGACTAACTCGTACTCCGCTTGAAATAACTCGAACACTTTGGGTGTATAGAACTTTCCGGCTTCACGAAGAATAGGAAAATTCAACTTGATCCTTGGTAACTTGCTTCTCATTTCATAATCAGACTTGATCTCTTTCTCACGGTTTCCATCAAGAACCCTATCAAAGTGCTCCAAAAATCTATAGATGTCCAACTTGCAACTTAAATAGCTCTTCAAAGTTGAATTAATGCTCTCACTAGCTTGTGTGCTACGGATCCCTAAAGTGTAAGCATCCTTCATGAAACAATATGCCCACTTTTTTCGGCTTGGGTATATAAATTTCAGCCACGACTTGTCTTCCAACTTTTCCATGAGATCATTGAATTCTTTCTCGAACTCGTTCTCCTCCTCGTATCTAAACATACAAGAATTATATCATATAAGAATAAAATCATTTCGTTAAATGCATAAAAACTTCAAAGCAAATAAGTACCTAAACATACAAGCCGAAAATTCTCCCGTTATGTTCATTCCATCCTTGTTGTAGCGCGACAAATGTTTTACACAATTCTGCCCAATATGCCACACGCATAAACCATGTCTTGTATCCGGCATTATTTTCTCTAAAGCAACTCCCATTGCAATATCTTGATCAGTAAATATGGTAATGGGCTTTTTGCCACTATGCGCCTCAAGAAACTTTGTAAACACCCATTCAAAAGATCCTTTAGTTTGATCACACATAAGAGCCGCACCGAAAATCACAATCTCCCTAAAATGATTAAAGCCGACAAAAACACCAAACGCCCACTTTTCATTGTTGGTGCCAAATGTAGTATCAAAAACAACTACATCTCCAAATCGGGCGTAAGACGCAATCATCTTTGCATCCGTCCAAACAACATTAGCAATTTCTTGTTCTTCAGTTGTATCCTCAAAATGTTTGAAAGATGGATTTTCCAAAGCACGTCTTGCAAAATACTTCGTCATAGCAACAGCTGCCCCGTATTTCATTGCTTCCTTTCGCTGATCTCTCAAGCAATTCCTATGGTCTACCTCTGTGTAACCAATGCCTCTAATTCCACCGACTTGTCTACTATGTAGCTCATGTGCCGCTTTTGGCCAAATTCCTGAACGATCGGCTAGTTCAATGTCAACGCGCGCTACTTCAGGCACTTTGCGTTGGCTCGGTATTAGGTAACAAGCTTCGGGCTTTTGGAGAGGATGGTTGTGTTTGGAAACAAATCCAACTACTTTGTATTTTTGGGAGCTTCTTTCAAATTTTAGATTCAAGCGAACTTGACAATTTGTTCGCGTCTCTGCTCTAGGATCTTTAGTTAGATGATCTCTTTTATCTTTTCCTCGTTTACCTTCGCAATTGCAGAACAAAACTTTCGAGGTAATCACATTATCTATTTCACTCTTATGTCCTTTACCTTTTCTTACTCCAAAACCCTTTCTTCCACCATAGTAATTCCAAAACGACCATGCTTCATCTATTGTTTTGAATTCCATATCCAACTGAGGTGCAATATCATCTTCTTGAAAGCTCATATCCTACATAAACAAAGATCATCATTTTATAATCTCAATCATTGTCTATAGTCACACTATCTATTTGTACTTTTATAGTCTCGATCATCCTTCAGTTTAATAGTTATACCCACAAAAACTATAACACGGATGACTTTTTCATCTTAATTTTAACCTAAATCAATTTGAATATGTTATAATACTTAATGGAGAAATTAAAATAAATAATACTCAGTTGAGACATTTTTTAGCCTCCCATATATAAATAATACTCAATGGAGAAATTAAAATAAAACTAAGATGACTTTTGTAGCCAAACTAAGACATTTTGTACACACACTGTGGCACTGGCACAAATGAAGGAAAAATGATCAAAGAAAGAAACAACAAGAGTAGTCAGAAATGAAAGGAAAGGAACAGGAGAGGATATATAGCAGTCAGCCAGAATTAAGAGGAGATAGAGAAAACAAAGAGGATCTCTCTCACCGGCTTCATCAGAGGAGAATCGGGGCAATTTGAAAAGAGAGCAGCAATTTTTTACTGCTGCTGCATCTCATTTGAAAATTATGGCTTCCTCAAATTGCTTCTACTGCCAAAAATTATGCTTCTTTGACCACCTCTTCAGCCTTCCAATCGGAGCAATTTTTCTCACGAAATGGAAGATTGGCAAAGCTCGGAAGAACGGGATGTCTGGGTGAGATTATCTTGTCTACACTTAAAAAGTTTCTAAGAAACGAGGTAATATACTGGGGCAGATTGGCGGGATTGCACGAAATGGAAGAATCGGGGCAGATTGGCGGGATTGCAGCGTTTTTTTTTTTTTTTTTAGTTTTGGGAGCGAATATAATGGGGACCACATGATTTTGATCGGACGGTCCGTATTAACTGGGACCAGAGAGGTCCCAAATAAAATGAGACCAGAGGATTCCGATCCGCCATGGACTGGCCAGGTGCGTCATGCGTGTGCGTCCCCCTCAACAGTTGTAGTCTCACTCTAGTCTCGGAACCGTATCCTCTGCTGCACTTTTATTTCACAGCATCCTGCTGCACTTTCAGACGGCTTGGATTTAATCTCAGCCGGTGAGTGCTCGGATGATGGAGGGGGCAGTATTATTTTTGCTTTAAAATTCGTGCCAAAATCTTATTTTATCTGTCCGATCAAAAACGAACGGACCAAATTAAAAGTGCAGCAAAAGATGCGGTTCACTCACTCTCACTCTCACACCGGCGCCACTGCCTTTGAGCCTTTCCCTTTTTTACCTTTACTGTCTAGGAAAATTTCTTGTATGCCCATCTAAACTTTTAAAATAGCCAATTTCCCCATCATACCATCATAATATTCTATATCCCCATAAAAAATAGCTTTCTTGTATGACCATTGTACCCTTTAAAAATTTTAAATGGTGATGTCCCTTCAAATTTTAACATGATTGAAAAAGGGCTTTCTTCCTCTGACACACTTCATCTTCCTCTAATGTATCTAGAACAATGCTGATCCATCACACAATACACGAAATTGGTTTTCAACTGTTCTCCGTATTTCTTTCTATTCAATTTATTCTAATTACACACTTAGAAATACCAACATCTAACAGCAGCTTCAATACCCCCCCCCCCCCCCCCCCCCCCCCCCCCACCCATGCGAAACATGTTGTCCCACTGACTCATCAGAAGGGACATCTCCATTTATTATTTAAAGGGTACAATGGTCAATTCAAAATTTTAAATAATTAAATAAAAATAAAAATAAATAGAAGGGGATAGAAGAAATAAAGTTGATATTTGATGAAAAAAATGGATATTCTGGTGATATGATGGGAAAATTGGCTATTTCAAAAGTTTAGATGGGCATACATGAAATTTCTCCTACTATCTAAGTATCTATTCCCATTCCAGTAGAATGATTAAAGAATAATAGATAGATAGATAGCGTTTCCCTCCCTCCGGCTCTATCCCTCCAAGTCGAAGTCGAACCATGGGCATGGGCATGGGCGGCAGCGTCACAACTCTCCACCCATCTTCTCTCGCTCACTCTCACCACTCATTTTGTCCCGCTCTATCGCCCTCCAGGACTAGGCCTACCTCCAGGAGTATTATTCTTTCTATCCCTCGCTCTCGCTCTCGCTCTGGCTTTTCTTCCTTGAGCCTTGCTCTAGCCAGATCCGCTCCCGACACCCAGGGCACAGGTGCACCGGCCACGGCGGAGGACGAGCCGTTTTCCATTCTCACTGCTTTAAGTAGCCAGTACAACGACAGCATAATGGTCATCGATACTCCCACTGCCAGATTTCTCCTACTTGACTCCACCCGTACGTCTAATTCACCCCTACCTCTCTACATCTCTTGACTCTTCTCTTCTCTTCTCTTCTCTATCATATTTTCATATTCATATCAACAATACATCTAGTCTAACATCTGCATTCATTCTCTCAAATAAAACTCACTCCTGGATCATGCACATTATGCATCTCTTTTCAATTCTCTCAGGCATTTCACCAAACACTAAACTAATCATATTTATCCAACTTAATTCCTAACCTGCTGGTATGCATGGTATATTGGATTGGTATACCACACTACTTTAATTTCAATCAACAGGCAATGTTCACAGCATGATTAACAAGGATCGAGTATGGACCGGCTCCTATTGGGTAACCTTAATTCTCCTCATTCTTAATAGTTAATTAATACTACATATTTAATTTTTTCCTTAATTCACAATCAATTCTAAAAGTACTTTATTTTTCTTGCATCATTGATAGGATGAGTTTGCATCCCTTCCTGCTATTATTCCACATGGCCCCATTGCTATGTTAGGCTTGGTAACTAACTCTTCTAATCTCTATGTTATTTTCTAAATTAAATCAAATATATCACAAGTTTTAACTTTTAACATAGTTTCAACTCATTTCTGACAGGGAGCCGGGACTGCTGCTCACTCAATACTTGAATATTATCCTTCATTTCACATCATTGGTTGGGAGCTCGATGAGTTGGCAAGTCAATACTCACAATTATACTATCAATTAATTTCATGGAACTGTGCTCACGATATGATTTCTTATCCTGCTTCTGCTATTGTTCTTACTTGTAGCTGATTAATGTGGCCAGAAAATATTTTAATTTATCAAAATTGGAGGAAAAAAATGAGCATGGTGGTTATCTATCTGTTTGCATTGGAGATGCACTCTCTCCTGATGCTACAGTTGAAGGAGGCTTTGCTGGTAAACTTTATAAGATTGTTTTGTTGATAGTAAATGGTTCACAATATTTAAATTCATTTGTTATTTTATTTTACTTTTGTAGACCAATACTTATACACTTCCTTCAAAAACTGTTAACTTTGCTCGTAGGAATTATTGTGGATTTGTTTGCTGATGGGAAGATCTTACCAGAATTGCTTGAGGTAATGACTGACATATTTAACATGATAATTAATTTACGGTGAAATTATGATAATATATATAAAACTTGTTTTTGGTTATACAGGAGGAAACATGGGTTGGACTAGCAAAGAAGCTAATGCCAAACGGTAGAATTATGGTGAATTGCAGTGGAAGAGACGATTATCAATATTACAGGGATAACAAAATAGCACCTCCAAAGTATAAACGCTCTTGGACAGAAAACTCTGCTATAAAGGCTATTTCACGTGCTCTTCCTGGAGAGGTACATTAAGTAGATAAAACCAATAAATAGAATAATTAAGAACACAATTTTCTAAAATGCAACCTCAACAAATTTTGAATCTAAGCTCATATAATGTGTACGTAGGTATGTTGGAAGCTTGTAGAAGAAGAAGTGTGTGAGAATTATTTTGCACTAACAGGCCCACTTCCTGACTTGGATGCTTGGTCGACATTAGTTCCAGCAAAATTGAGTACAAAAGTAAAGCTATGGCAATGTGTATGAATATATAGTCTTTATGCTGGTTAATTTCATCTTATTGGTTGATTCACATACCGACTTCTAACGTATTTCGTCTGTCTTGGTACATATCTCTTTACATGGAGAAATATTACACATTACGGTTTTGGTTCATACATACATGGTGGTATTTTGGGCCAATTTTTGGTTTGTAAATCTCAAATTACTGATGTCAGATAGATATTGTTGCTTCTGAAACAGCTGGAATTCTGTCATACTAAATTTTGTAAGCTACTACCGCGACGGCGTTGAAAGAAGCAATAAATAGATTGTCTTCAAATGTAAGGAACTTGTAGAAGAATGCTTGAATTCAGGGTTTCATTTTTGTTTCCTTCTGGTGTCTAAATTAATGACAACTATATATGTCAAAGAATGTTTGGGGCTCTAAATTAAAGATATTGATCTTGGTTTAATTGAGCTCAGCCCTGGTGACTGAGAGTGCTGAGCTGAGCATCCTTAGAAGTAAGTAATTAATTATGTTCAAATTATAATGACAAAGGGAATAATTGATTAAGGGGATTACAATTGGAACATGTTGTATCTATTATAAGAAAACGGCAGTCTATCTAGTGGGTATGGTTTGGTTTGGTTTGGTTTGCTCCACTCCATATCTATATATGTATATTGGCAGAATTCTGCATATTTAGAACTTAGAAGACATGCTGCTCTGTCAACGCCTTTTTGCATCCTATTATATTAAATTAATTAGTGAATCGTCTTTAGACTTTGGACTTGACAGTTGGTCTTCGTGGCAGTGCAGTGCTACAATGATACCGACAACATCTGCATGCATCACTCATTTCTTCTCATTTTTGTAACTCCACCTACACTGAAAAAAACCGTACCGTCACCAAGTAAATTTTTTGATGTGTTTATGTGTCATGTCGTATTGTAATTAAAATATATAAAAAGATGATAACGTTGTGTTCAAATGCACCATGACTAAATGTGACTTGCGTGAGCATTTAATCATAATTGAAGTTAATTTATTTGAGATTTATAGTTTGATCAACATCTAACGGTCTTAATTACACGTAACTCGCGTGATCACGTATTATGTCATGACTAAATTTTTCACGTGACGTAATGTGCCATGTTAAAATTTTAAAATATAATCACAGTATGCAAATATTCACAGCACGTAAATTAACGAACATATTGTGTTGTTCCGTACAGTAATCGTGCTCTTATAACGAACATATTCCAATGGTCCATCCATCTATAGATATTGTCGCGTTCAGCTGAGGGGGGGTTTCACGAGAATCCCAACAGCATGCCAAAACTCACTCCAAATTTATCCCTTCAACCCTCCAATTTTTATCATATTTTTTTTATTACTTATTGAACACAATCTTCAGAACCAATAAATTGTTTCATCTCGAAAACGTTGACTCTTAACTCTTTAAGTGGTCTGATAACATAATATTAACTTGTGCACAACACAAAACAGAAAAAGACGTGTTTTTATTACAACTTTCAATTTAGTTCTTTTGTTAACATACACATTGTTTTACTATGTTTTAACCCTTGTTAAGAATAAAATTCTTTAATAAGAATGGAAAGTTTTGCACATCTATTAATAATAAGAAGAATAAAAAAAATTACAATAATAACAAGAATAAAAAATTACAATAACTATAATACTAATAATGATAATCAAATATTATAGTTATGATAATTATAAGTAAAGACTAGTAATACAATAAAATATTGATAAACATTATTCACAATCATAATACATGATGATGATTATGAAAATAATATAATAATAACAACAATCGCATAACTCTCCTTAATTATCACTTATACACCTTATGTTTTTTTTTTATGTTTGACTCCATAATTATTTTAAAAATGATATATACGTATTAGAATTGCACAAAGGTTTAAATAGCGTTTATCGCGTCATAGCGTCATGGCTGAAAAAACAGCGCTATGCCCAAATAGCGCTTCTATAGAGCGAAATAACGTCATAGTTTTTATAGTCTGAAAACGCTACAGCAGCGCTACAGCGCCACTATAGCACGCTATTTAGAATCTTGGAATCGCATCATAAATTTGCACAGCAGATGATATATAGCAAGGACAGAAGCAAAAGTGAAAAACGATTGAGGGGCTTAAGCAGAAAAATGGAATGTCTAAAACCCTGAGTGAGACTGAGAAAAATCAAAATCAAAATCCACGCAGTTTGAGTTTTGAGTCAAATATTGATTGAGATCAGATCCATCGATTCGATTCGATTATCGTCGAAATGCTCGCCGGCCCGGCGACGACCGCCGGCTCCTCCGCCATATCGTCTTCCGAGCACCGGCAGTTCGACACCCCTTCACCCCTGGTCGTCTATCTCAACTGCATAGAGGATAACTCCATCGAGCAAGAAAGCCTGTCTGGCGTCGCTACGGTCGAGCATGTCCCTCTTTCTCTCCTTTCCGATGGGAGGATCGAATCCGCCTCCGTCGTTCTTCTCCACTCTCTAACATTTCTCCCTCGAGCCGTGCAACGCCGCCTCCGGCCATGGCAGCTCGTTCTCTGTCTTGGTTCCACTGACAGGGCTGTCGACTCTGCTCTGGCCTCAGATCTAGGGTTACGACTTGTCCACGTGGATGCCAACCGGGCTGAGGAGGTAGCAGATACAGTTATGGCGCTGATTCTTGGCTTGTTGAGGAAAACGCATCTTCTCTCCAGGTATTCTTCCTCTTCTTCAGCTGCGTCAGGCTGGCTTGGTTCCATCCAGCCACTCTGTCGAGGGATGAGGAGGTGTAGAGGCCTTGTCATGGGGATTATCGGCCGCTCTGCTTCCGCTAGGTGTCTTGCTACTAGGAGCCTTGCTTTTAGGATGAGTGTGCTTTACTTTGATCCAGGATATGAGGTAATTCATATGACTCATCTAGGACTGTCCACTTTCATGGTAAGTAAGGCTTTAGCATAAATGGACTGATGTATGATTGTTCTTTTTGGTATTTTTGTCATTGGTATATTTCTATGAATACGGTAATACATTTTGATGCACCTGCTCCTATTTTGGATGTACTGGAATGGTTTTTACCTGGTATAATATGAAACTGATATACATATTTCACAAAAAAGAACACTGGTATGGCTAGTTAGGTTTTGGGGCAACAATTTTCCTAGGGACACTATTGTCAGTGTCGTGATGGAAAATGTTTAGTATAATTTTGAGATGAAGCTCCTTCTGTGAACTTCTTATATATTGGAATTGATATTTTGTGAAGGGAAAAGGAAAAGTGAGCAGGCCTACAATTGTATTTCCTTCTGCGGCTAGAAGAATGGACACTTTAAATGATTTATTGGCAGCCAGTGATCTGGTCTCTCTCCATTGTACACTTTCCAATGATACAATGCATATACTTAATGCCGAATGCTTGCAGCATATAAAGCCTGGTACTCTCACAATTCATAGATTTGCTAATTTCATATTTAACAAAAGCTGTGTATATATATCTCTCCCTAATTATGCTTATTTGTAACATTTATAGGGGCATTCATAGTAAATACAGGTAGCTGTCAGCTTATAGATGACTGCGCACTGAAGCAACTCCTAATTGATGGAAGCTTAGCTGGCTGTGCGTTGGATGGCGTTGAAGGCCCACAGTGGATGGAGGCATGGGTACGAGAACTAAGTAATTTTACAGGCAGTCAATTATTAGTTAGAAAAAAGCACATGAACATATGTTGGGGTAATAGCTTGGCACATCTCTTTTGATGAACTTATTTAGGTAAGAGAAATGCCGAATGTGCTGATCCTGCCGCGTAGTGCTGATTACAGCGAAGAGGTGTGGATGGAGATAAGAGAGAAGGCAATTAGCATTGTGCAATCTTATTTATTAGATGGAGTCATGCCTAGCAATGCAGTATCAGAAGAAGACGAAGAGGAGGAAGAAGAAGAAGAATTAGATGAAGCAGTTTTTGAGGTTGAGAATGAGCCTCTTCAACTTGATAAGAGAATGAAGGAAGATCCACCATTTGTATTATCCAAGCCTAGCGACCAACAGCTGCAGACTGATGATAGTCAGCTCAGCTCAGAGTATGATAAGCAGAGGGGCATCTCTCACTTGAAGGAATCTCACAGTGTCCCCTCAGTGTCCCGATCTGAAGGACGCCGTAGTGGGTCTCGCAAGAAGGGTATGTTATTATTTACTATGCAACTCGATAATAATATACTGAAATTTCATGTGATTGGTACAGATCTGTCCCTTGTGAAACAGATAAAAGTATCACTTTACCTCTTTTATTTGAATATAGAAGAGGTGCTCTTTCTCAAAGTATACATTATGTTTTAATAGGATTTTTTTTGTATTTGAATATGCACATTTCCTTGATTTTCATGTGTATTTTTTCAATCAATTTGGCTTATTGTATGATGTTACTTAGGTAAGAAGAGGCCGGCACGTCGTAGATCAAAACAGAAGATGGATGAATCATCTGCCCGAGAAACGGATGATGTCAGTGGCCGGGATCAGGTTCTTAGCTCCAGCTCTCGGTTTGCTTCACCAGAGGATTTGAAAAGTAAGAGCAAGTCTTCTGCAGTTGAATCCACAATGGAAGTCACTTCTTCAGAAAAGGAGGTGAATAAAAACTCTAGTCTTGACCTTCTGAAGGATGGTTCTGTAATTTCACTACGTGCTAGGGACCGGCCAGGATTTCATGTGGCGCGCCAACGTTTGCCAGGTGGGGGTTGGTTCCTTGATGTTTTGTCCAATGTCACTAAGCGCGACCCAGCTGCTCAGTTCTTGGTTACTTTCAGAAGCAAGGTTAGTACTTTTAATTCATTTTTGGGTTCATTTCATAGATTTATTTCCCAACTGCTACTAATATTTTCCGTTGTTGTTTTTTTTTTTCAACCAGGATGCCATCGGATTGCGTTCTTTTGCTTCTGGAGGGAAACTATTGCAGGTAAGAAACCCTTTTTTTTAATCTTAGAATTACTTGGGGAATTGCAGAGTTGCTGTTTGGTATTATGCAGGGGTTGCTAAATACAAATTTTGATTTTGTATTGTGCCCCCCCCAAAAATGTTATTTATTTTTATGAGATCCGTTCTTCTCACCTTCCATGAACATGTCCTGGGCATCAAGTGCTCTCTCTCTCTCATTTTGATCTTTCTAGATGCTCGTATGCCATCATAGTATTTATGCATATTATTATGTAGGGCATAATGTCATTGTTTAATTTAATGAAGCAAAATGCAAATGATACTTATATTATTGAAATTTTTGCATGCACACAGATAAATAGAAAAATGGAGTTTGTGTTTGCAAGTCATAGCTTTGATGTATGGGAGAGCTGGATGCTAGAAGGTTCTTCTTTGGAAGAGTGCAGGCTTGTTAATTGCAGAAATCCTTTGGTCAGTACTCACTAAATTCCCTTTTTTTATCTTCTTCTTCTTCTTAGATTTATACACAGCATGTTATACAAACTTGAATTCGTATAACAATCTATTTTGATTCTGATTGTAGGCTGTGTTGGATATATGTGTTGATATTCTTGCAGTAGTGAGTGAAGAAGACGGCGTTATTCGTTGGGTTGATTGATCCAAATTTTTCATTAGATATTTCAAATGCTTGGGTTCTCTTCTACGTACACATTTCCTGGTAACAACGTAAAATTTTGGAATATTTGTAGTTTAGTTCAGCTTTATTCGTATTACGTTTTACCGGCTTTCTTTCTTCTGATTTAATTTGTTGGCTGGCATTGTAATTTATTTGGATTCCACAAGGTTGATCTTAGTAATGACATATTTAGATTTAGAATGGTAACTGCCAAATGTAGAAATCTGTGTTAACTTATTGTGGATTTGTTGGATCATTGTCTGAGAAGAGAGCGCGTGTCTCTGACATTACTATTACTTTTCTGGCTGAACAGTTTTTCCATATGTAACAACACTTATTGGCATATGTCACATTTCACTTAATATTTTTTTAACTTGTATACCTATAAACATGTGTTCTGGTTATATTTCCTCCTCTATCTGTCAGCAACTACCTCCAAATAATGCTTTCATATTTTATTTATCCAAGTTTTCTTTAAAAGGGTAAGGTTACACGTTTGAAGATGTCATAGTTCTTAACAATACAATCTTATGTTTTCTCCCTACTTTATTGTCTCCCTAGTGAAATTTCATAATTTTCTACGGGATTCGAATTTATTTTCATAATTTAAGATTCGTGCATGTTAGATTAGCACGAATATTGAAATGATGTGCACAAATCTTAATGCGATGCGCACGGATTGAATGGTAGAGGAATCATTCAGATTCAAATAATTTGAGTCTGATTAGATTTATATATTTTTAATAAAGGGTAAAATAGATATTTTATAAATTTATAATGAGTTTTAATATAAAAGACAATAAAATAGATAAATTTGTGAGTTTTTGAAGTTTAGAGAGGGAAATATGTAATTTCAAACTTTAGATGGAGAAATACGTAATTTTGAAGTTTTTAAGGGGTATACATGAAATTTTTCCTAAAATTTGCATATATAAATCTGAATAAAAATCCTCATATGCGGCTGCATACCATATATGTGGTATGCGGTGGCCTTTCGCATACCGAATGAGGATCGAATTTCAAAACACCGCATTCAACTGAATATAATCATCGTAATTGACTTGTATCATCAAAAAAAGATAATTTATCACATGGTCTTCCATACGTCTAATCTATGTTGCATGGATACGGGTATCATTGTATAGCATGGATATAGTTATCGATACGGCGATACGATACTATATATATGAAGTATAGGGTAACATAACATCTAATTAACAAGAAAAAAGAAGAAGAAAGAAATACAAGTAAAAAAAAAACACCATATATTATTGTGCAATTTACATGTTTTTCTTGTCGAGCTCTTCCTTCCAAAGAACTGGCCAGTTTTTCTCAATTTGTTCAAATCCAAAAAAAGAGCCCTCTTTGTCAGGATCCCAGCTGGTAGAGAGCGTACCATAGGCCATCGCCAGAGCTCCAGAGCCAAAGGTAACAAGTAGGATGAAGAATGGCAACCATGGTGGTGGCTCATACATGTTTGCTTTGGTGAGCTTATCAAGCACATAAATCAGAGTCGTTCCCGACCCGATGGGTACCCCAACCGAGATAGATATGCGCTGCAACATCCTGTCAAATACCTTTTCAGGTATCTCATCGCTGTCTTCATCACTTTTACCAGGTGTGGTGTTTTCTTTTGGTTCTTCTTCTTCTTGTAATTTGCTTTTGAGTTGAGAGACGGAAACAGAAAGTGGGGCGCCTCCTGATTTTTTCCTTTTAGCATGCAATTGCAATTGGAATTGTTTGGTTCTTAATTTTGGTTTATTGATTATGGAAGGGATTAAAGGTGATGATGAGTTTGGTTGAAAGCATAATAGTTGAGAGATGAGAGTTTCCATGGCTTAATTAATTAATTGGTGGAAAGCAATTGTCCTGAGTCCTGAGTGAGCACCTCCTTATCCTCAACTGAACACTACAGCTCACAGGCTACAGGAGTACAGGGAGATATTTGCAATGGTGGGTGGGTCCCATTAACAATCGACGCATCAGATATCTGCCTCCCAACTCCCAAGTCGGACAAACTTTTCTTTTTGGAGGTATTTCTTGGATACCCTCTATAAATTTTAGGGGTAAAATTGTATTCATAATTTTTTTTTTTTCTTTCGGATATCAGATGGGGATCGGATCGGATATTTATTGCATAACATATTTTTTCATAATATATATTAAAATATATAGTGTATATCTACTACTTGGATACGGATAATTGAAATATAAAATCATATTAGTATTCTTATCTATACGGATATTCGGATATTGGATATCCACATCTAATTTTTTTTTTAATACAGATTTTGATACGTCCCGTCCAGGGGGGAGCGGGTCGTACTTCTGGACTTCTCACTTATGGGCTCGTCCCGCTTCGGAGCAGCGGGCCGAGATTGGATGGTGGTGTGCTATGCTAATAATGACAGGGGTTGTGATTTAAAATCCATAGGTATTTTCATTAATCAGGACACACTAATTACACATAGTTTCGTACAAGTACATATATCATTTATACCAGTACATAAAATATTACAATTGAACCCCATTACAAAAGTTGACAAGAAAATCAGAAAATAAAAGCAGGATCAAAAGTTTTTGCGCTCAGATCAGTAGATATGTATTGAGCCTGCATGATTTTCTATGCTCATGCTCAGATTGATAGATTGTGAGCCTGCATACTTTCTTGTTGTTAGCACAAAATAGTGCTATTGTAATCAATACGAGACAGGGGTATCCAGGGGAGCCTTCTTGCTTAGATAAGGTTTGTGCCTGAATTATTTAAAGAAAAGACAATGAAGGAGGTAGGAAGAAGGAAGAAGAAGAAGAAGAAAAGGAGGAGGAAGAGAAAATGGTCATTATGAACGCACCATCTTCATCATCAACCATAAACATACCTTATTCATATATAGTTATATTAGATGCTACGGCGGACGAAGCAAATTTACAGCACCCTCAGTCGAACTCGGATAGTCGAGACGGGTCGAAGAGCATTGACTAGATCCGTTGGACGGAAGCACTTGCTCGAACGAAGTAAGACAGAGCATTGAACAGCAATATAATCATCCGCTCGAAAGAAACGAATCGAGATAGGCCGAGTAGACAAGGGGGGCAGGTGGCAGGCGGAGAAGCGAAGCGGACGAACGACTCTCAAAACTTCATCTTCAAAATCTCCTCAGTACTGTGTCTCTAATTTCTGAGGATTTGATCGCGAGGGCTGAGAGGCTGAGGTGTAAGTTTTTCTAAAGCGAAACTTACGAAGCTTGATTTTTCTGATTTGCTTGATAATGACGGGGGTTGTGAGAGGTACTTAACTCTAACATATCATAAAGTGTGAAAAAACCAACCCATAATAAATGAGGCTTAGCGCCTTAAATAGGCTCAGCCTTCCGTACGAGCTGTGATGACACCGTATTTATTGTCGGTGGAGACAATAGCGGTGACTGTAAGTTAGGGCCGAACTGGGCCTTTCCAGGCCGATGCCAGACTAGGCCTTGTTCAGGTATATCTACTTTCGGGCCTTGTCAGGTTGATTTGAACCGAACTCCTGCTTATCTCATCCAGTCCCGGTGCGGGGCCCAGCTTGAGCTGGCTTCGGCCCTGTACGATACATAATATTTTAGGGATAATCTTCGGCTCGGGACTTTCTCTTCGGCTTCGGCCTGGCCCGAGTTAGGAGTCCGAGGCTTAGCCTTATTCTTAATCCCAAGCCTGTTCTTATTATGGGCCTTTGATACATGATCCTATCAGATTTGATATTACCCATACCGTTTTCACCTCTAATCTATAATTCATAATATCATATTTACTCTTCTAAATTTCAAAAATTCACTAATTTACCTATTTTAAGGTCTTTTATATTAAAACTAATTTTAAATTTATGAAGTATCTATTTTATCTTTCATTAAAAAAAATCTATAAACTAGTAGCATGTCTCAAAAAAATATTGGTCTTCTAATTGGACAGTTTCCAGAGGCAAATGTGTCTCTACTTTTGGCGCTTACACAATCATATCTAAATTGCATTGTGTAAGTGTTAGAGAAATGACCAATTTGCCTCGGAAACCGTCCAATTAGAAGACTGATATTTTTCTAAAACATGTTGCATTTTTTTAATTTATTTAATGAGGGGTAAAATGGTTACTTCTTAAATTTAAAATTAGTAAATTTGTGAGTTTTTTTAGTTGAGAATGATGTATATGATGTTATTAATTTTATAGGGGATACGTAATTTCCAAGTTTTTAGGGGTATAAATAAAATTGCCGCTTTCTTTTTAATTCTTTTCTAGTTTTCTGGGAATACACTGAAAAACAAAAGTTTAAAAATGTGTGTTTTCCTGTTCATTCCGTTTGCAGTCAGAGAATGCCAGAGGCAAATGTAGAAACATGGTAATTTTAATTGCTGCATTATGGTCCATATGGAAATGTAGAAACATGGTAATTTTCCAAGAAAGAAAAACCCCTGTGAACACAATTGTGGACTGGATCATCCATGAGGCAACACTCTGCGTGGGGAAAGGGAGAAGCAAGGGTAAAGATGATATACTGGGTTATGGTACCAGTACTGGTACTAGGGTTGCTCGAAATAGACTCAGGGCATAATGGTCAATAGTTCAATTTAGTCGTCAGGTTATAAAGGCCTATGTTGTAAACCGATGTAACTGAACCTTTTCATTACTGAAATCTAATCCTGGCAGCCTCTGCCAGTCGCCTCTGTAGAAGGGGAAAGTAATATATTATATATATTTCATTTGTCTATATATTTCCGGGATACACATAACAATAACACTCCTCCAAAAATTAAATTGAAATGTTTTCCCTTGTTTAAATTAACTAGACTAAAGCGGGCAGTGAGGGAGCTAGCTAGCAGCTGGTTTAATTTAGTTATGCTACAGCAGCAGCAATGCAAAATTACGTACACCTAGTTTCATCCCCTTCTTGTGTGAACAAGAACAACCATATATCTTCCCAAAATTATTAGCTTCAGATCAAAATTGAATGACAACTTAATAACTGTAAGATCCCTCAGATCGATGGCGAACAATTAATGGTCACCGGCCGTTCAACCAAAAATTCATTCCACCCTTTCACGTACCCCCATGGGCCATGGCCATCATCCTTCGAAGAGGTAATTTAATTACAAAACAACATTTATTAATTAATTACTTCATATATTGCTAGTTTGCTACTGCAGTCTGCATGTAGATTGTAGGATTGGCAAGGGGCCGGTATGATGAAAAGTCGCGTATACAAAGTGGACATTGTTGGGACTGGCGGTGAATGGTGATGGCGCAAATTAAATTAAAACACTACTGTCAATATATATATATCAACCGGAGCTGCCGTCTTGGCAGCAGCTGCTGGTGCAAACGTTGCAAAGGTGCTATATACTTGCTACGTACCTAGCTGTCATTAATAATTCATTACCATTCATTCATTTCAATTCGGTTTTAATTAATTATATTAGCTACCTAGGCCTAATTGTTTCAAATAAATAAATCAATATATATATATATACGGTACCTAACCTAGTTAGGTTAGCAAGGTAGCCGATCCAGTTCTTCTGCTTGCGGTAGCGATGACGTCTTGGAAACTTTAATTTGGGGGTCAATTTATTATATACACTTAGCACCTCGATCGATCACGTACCTACCTCTACCTCTACCTCTACCTCTACCACTACCTACCTAACTAATTTCACATTAATTTTACCTTCATTAATTTGCCCCTCAAATAACTAACTAATTTTCTTGTTGGGGATTGGGTAAGGGTGTAAACGGAGCGGATAATGCTAATACCATATCCGCATCTGTTTTTCAACAAGCGGATACTAATACGGATACGGATAGTAAACGGATATCAAAATTGAAAACCATATTCGTCTTAAACGGATACGGATATGGAACGGATAATCCACGGATACGGATTCGAATACGAATATGGAGTGGATAATTGTCGGATATTGAGTAATTGTACTAAATTTCATAATTTTAAATTACCTAATTTGATTACCTAAATTTACAAAAAATTAATAAACTTTTTAAGTTTGCACAATGATGATTATGCATGACTAATTGCTTATTGGTTCAGAGAACCAATCTATTATCCTAATAGATTATATGATTTTTCTACCAAGATGCTTGGACTTAAACGAATATATATGTTGTTTTGGGAATTTTGCAAGGGTAAAATGAATTAAAAGCTGCTGAAAAATTAAATTTCGGATCCGGATATATACGGATATCCGATCCATTTATATTCTCATGGAATTATCCGTATCCGTATCCGCATTATTTTTCCATATTCTAAAATTATCCGTATCCGTATCCGCAAGTATCCGTATCCATTTAATCTGGATATGGATAATAAGCGGATTCGGAGCGGATTATCCGCGGATAATCCGTATCCGTTTACACCCCTAGGAGGGGGGACTACGTACGTACTTAATTGTTTCATCCAAAGAGGAGGAGGAGGACGTACATCTTTAGCAAGTAAATGTACCAAATTAAGTACTGTCCATGCAGGTGCAAATCTGAGCTTAAAATAATATATTGGCCAACAATTTAGCTTTCTTAATTAATACCTCTGATCCATTTTGTGAAAATTTCACTTAATTTGGTATCAAATAGACAGCTTTCTAATTAAAATTGAGGAAAGTATATATATATATATATATATGCTGGCTTTATTTATTTTTGGATACACTTTATATATATATAGGTGATGACAATGGCTAAAGCAGCACAAAGGTGTGGCATGAAGCGAGCACTTGTCGTTCATTCGAAGGGATTGGACGAGATAAGTCCTCTGGGTATATATGCTAATTAAGCAATTATATATAATATTGATTTCCTTCTAAATTTTTCTGTTTCAAAAAAAAATATTATTTTATATTATTTTTCATAAATGGTGGTTATTTAACTTCAAATTAATTATATTACCTTGATGTTACTCCTAAAAAGATAGAGAAGTTGTACTATGACCCGCGTAAGCATGCTATTAGGCGTAGGAATTAAATCAATGGCACAAATGTAATTTTGATAGAATCAGTTACAAGTTGCCTCATTCTGTTATTTCTCTCCTTGTATTACATTGCTATATATATATATAGCGCGCGCATCTCTGTAACAATACATGGTTAATGAAATTACGATTCATCCAGATAGAATTTCTTCTTCTCCTCTCTCTCTCTCTCTCTCTTATCAAATCTGATTCCTCTCACATGCATCATTCTATTTCTATATATAACAATTAATTAATAAGAAACAAGTAAGTAAATAAAAAAGGTGGATTAATATTAAAATTTAGAATGAATGAATGAATGAATGAATTGCATGTGATCGAATTAGTTGATTTTGGCATTCCTCGGTGCAAGATTGAGTGCCTGAGGCTGAGAAGAGGAGGTGCCTAGATCAGTAAATGCAAATTAACATTCTCCGAGATGTGCTTTCTGGTGAAAAGGGGGCCGTACATGCATATATGCATAATGCGTGCATCTTTTTAATTAATTTATTGACACACATATATGATATATACACATGAACACTAGTGCCAGTGAACCAGTCCAGTCTTATATATGTACTACGTATGCATGTAGATTCTGAATGGTGGGGCAGCGCCAGCTTGTTGCATGCCAGTGGGAAGGCTAGGTGAGCAGCTTAATTAGGAGATGGAGTCAGTCATGTTAGCAAGACACACTCAACGCTCCATCTGCCAACCCCATCAATACATGATTGAACTCATGGATTATGTATGCAGGGACGGATTTACATTCACCTGTACGGCTGCTAAGCCACCCTATGATTTTAAAATTATAATTATATATATTGAAATTTAATTGAAAGTCATTATTTTTAAAAACTTTATATAGTCTAACTCTCCTTATAAAATATCACATGTTTACTTGTAGTCACTAGGTTAGAGCTTATTTTATGGTTATGGAGAACTTGGGTTCAATTCCCACTAATAACATATTTTTGCTTTTTAATTTTAGTACCCTCTATTGTGATTTTCTAATTCTGCCCCTGTATGTATGTATGTATACGACTTTACATAGACATATATATCCATGCATGCACCCACCTCTAGATCTTCTCCCTAGCTCTCATTCATAATCATTAATTAATTCTTTCTTTGGCTAATTAATTATATATATTCATTCTATTGCAAAAGATATATCTTACGAATTAGTTCATATATAATTAATTTAATTATTTGTCATGCAATTAATTATTGCAGGGCATCCAGGAATTAATGACCCACTGTCAGACTTAATTTGACTGTCTCGGTCGCCACTTAATTAATTAGACATTTTCATGTGCATGGCTGGGAAATTAAACAAATTATCTATATCTATCTACTACAAGGAATTTATTGACTATTCTAATTGATTGTACGTCAATCGAAAACATTGTAAGATTTCTGGGTTTCTTTCTCTTTTTTAAAGGATTTAATTAGATTCCAACTGATCTTTGCATAGTCAAATAATTATGCTCTTCCAATAATCTCCGAATTTTTATTTTCTTTTCTTTTTGAAAGTAATTAGAAATACGTACATAAAATTTGAAGTTTCGTTTTATATTATTTTCCTTTTCTTTTCTTTCAATCCTCAGGAACTAACTGCATGCACTTTCTTAAGAAAAATTCTTGTCTCTGAATTATTATAAAAATAAAATAAAATTGGGTCATGTGATTGGTAAGATATATATTTGCCCCTGGATCAAGCTAGCTTCCAAATGTTCATTAAATTAATATACATTATGCATGGATTACAAAAAGACTTGTACTACCATTTTCTTATATATAAATTAACACATAATTAAAACTGGAAATTTCTGCGACAAATATACAGAAAAAAAACTTTGAACAGCTGTCTCCTAATAAGGACATATATCAATCAAACGAAAAAAAACACACACACACACACACACACACACAAAAAACGGATAAGGAAAAAAAAAATAGATCTTTGACTAGTCAATTAATTTAGGGCCACTGAAGATCCAGCCCAAGCGCCACCAGCAGTAGGCAGTAGCAAGTAGCAAGTAGCAACTATTACTATCTACTTTTTTTGTGCTATTTTGAATTGTCTTCATATATTTTTTTAGATTATGAATGAAATTGAAATTGAAATTGGGATTGGTGTTGGTGTTGGTGTTGGTTTTGGTTTTGGTTTTGTCTTTTGGACTTGTTGCCCTTCCCCCGACGGTCCCACAGCAACGACCAGCATCCCATGAACTTCAATGTTCTCATTTCATTCTCTCTGCAACTGCAACATATATATATATATATAACATATATAAGATCGATATATAACTTAAGTGATCATATATATTCTCAATTAATTAATTAATTTAGATTTTTTTTTTTTGGAATAGGTAGCAAGTAGTAATTAGTAGGTAATGGAATCCAATATACATGCATGTACAAGTACAACTAATTATATATAACTTCAAGTCAAAGCAAAGACAATGGAAGCAAATTAAGATAAAACGGTGGCGTGGCCTCCAAAGAAGAAACTGACTCACGATTTAATTATTATTATTATTAATGTATGGTAGACAAACAAATTTAATGTTTTCTTGAAATTACGAACGAACAAGGCTACTATCTAGTACGTTAATTACTCTATATCTAGATTTAATTAATTATCTCCTCGATCTGACGCAATTTTCAATATATAATAAATAGTACTTAATTGTCACAGTAAAATATATAAATAACCTCCAAATTCCAAATTCCTTAATTCCCAAGCATCGATCTTAGCTAGCCTAACAATTAATTATTTTAGTTAATATATTTATTTCTGAACCAAGAATTTAAACAAAAAAAATTGCAATTGCATGACGATGATGATATATATATGCTATATATATATATATAGCAACAATTTATAGACAGAGAGAGAGAGAGAGAGAGACTCGGGCGCGTACCTCTTAGTAGTGTAATCGATAGAAGTTGTGGGAGGCATCGATAATATTTTAGTAGTACATGTCTTGGGTGTTGTTAAACTCCGTGTTAATATTGAAGTGGGCGTGTAGAAATTGAGGAGGACACCATCGCTGCTACAACGAAGGCTTTTCCCGCTATTCGATCTCCTTCGCTCTGCCTTATTGATCCCTTTATGCAAATTCTTCTGATCTTTCTCTAATTCCTCCTCCTTCTCCTTCTCCTTCTCCTTCTCCTTCTCCTTCTGACCTGATGATGATTTTTTGTCGATAATATCGGTTAGAGAGAGCTCGTAGTCTGATTCCGGCATGTCGTGCAATAGACTCAACATCTCCTCTCTGCTCTTCGCTATTTCTTTCGCTCTGCCTCTGTCTGATGATATAATTTGTGCTGTAGTTTCCATTTTCTTCACAGGATGATGTTTGAGAGTGCTCTCTGGATTTGCTTGGACCAACATAATATCTAGCTACTAGTAAGAGATGAGATTATATTAGGGAATTGAATTGTTGAGTGAGTCATAATATATATATATATAATATTAATTTTGCTTTGGTATTGGGTAGTTGAGAGCTTTTGTACTTTTGTTGGTGAATAGTCAGTCAGTCAGTCTATGATAAGAAATCCATCGGTGGAAATTAAGGACAAGATTGATTACTTGTTTGCTTCTCTAAAACTTAATTCCTTCCTTTGTAAATAAAGGTAGATTCCAATTAATGTTTAATTTGTACATACATACATACATACATACATACATACATATATAGAGATTGGCTAAACTCAAAACATTTGATCCTAGCCTCAGGAACAAACAATTCGGTTCTCCAATTTTCAAAGTCCAAATGGTCGATCCAAACTGATAGGTATTCAATCCATATTAAAATGTTCTTGGAGACTAAATTTTATAGTTTTTGAATTTTTTTTACTATTTATTAAGATGGTTCAAAAATCATTATTTTTCAATAGTGCAGAATTTTAATAAAAACACGTCATTCACTCAAAAATTGAGATATCACAGAGGATACGCGTCCCGTGAAAACATGGATGAAAATAAGTATACTCCATCTAGAAGACTAAGACTAGAGTTGTCTTTCTTCTCCTAGTCAACAAGCTAGGATATTTTGTGGTTGGTAGACATGCAGTTCTATGAGTCTTTGTAATTAATTATGAATAATTCATATCAATTTATAAAATTTTGTAAAAAAAAAAATCCATAACAATAAATTATTTCAGCTGAATATTAATTCAGCTATGCACCTTTAATTTTATCAAAAGAGGAAAAAATAATAATAACTTGGAGTTTGATTTCTTTAGGTGCACAACGATATATATATAAATGGCTACTGCCACAAAGCAGCCCTTTAATCCAGGAACCTTAAGTCTTCGGTTTTAAAAAGCAAAGGAAAAGAAAAGGATAGTTGGTGACTTGGTCCAAAATAATTTGTTAATTTATTTTTGGTTGAATTAATTTGTGATCTGTGTTAAACTTAAAGTGTATGACCTGACCTCTCGCTGAAAAGTGGTCCTCATCAGGGTCAACATAGCCAACATTATTATTATTATTATTTTATTGACATTTTTGCGACTGTTTTAATTAATTAATTGTCTAAAAATTATTCCAGCAGCACCCGTACGTTCATCTTCAAATATATAAAAGGAAAAAAAAGAACAACATTGAATAGGTCTCAATGTCGTTCAACTTCAATCAGATATTAATTAAAACGATCGATTTCTTGATGGACCCCACCGTTTGATTAAAATCAGACAAGTTGGCATGTCCAGGTCCAGGACCAGGAGGAGCCTCAGCCTCTTGGTTCCAATTAATTGGTACATATATACGATATATAAAACATAATATAAATTATAGGAGGGTTACAATGCATTCAAAATTCTATGTTCTCATTTGAACCCAATCATTTATCTCCTTTATCTTTATTTTCAAAATCCGAATAGTCGATCCGAACTGCTCAACATGAACTTTATAATAATATATGCCTGGAGACCAAATTTTATATTTTTTTGAATTTTTTTACTATTTTTAAGATAGATACAAAATCATTGTTTTAAGGAGATTCTAGACCAACTGATAAAGTGATTTTGTACCTATCTTAAAAAATAGTAAAAAAATTCTAAACAAATATAAAATTTGGTTTCCAAGCATATTTTATTATGAAGGTCATGTTGATCGGTTCTGATCGACTGTTCGGACTTTGAAAATGAAGATAAATAATTGTGTGCAAATGGGAGCATAGAATTTTGGGTGCATTGGAACCCTCCTCTATAAATTAAAACATCAGCATAAATTTTTCTAAGAAAAAAGAAGATGACACATACCTTTTACTTAGCCATGGAAAATATAAATTAAAACATTGTTTTTTATTTAGTAGCTAATTAGTTAATGGGTTTAAATCCAATTAGCTATTTAAATCTAATTAGCATCAACGATAATTCTGCAAAAGTATATTATATCACCAGAGGGAAATTTTATTAGAACCTTGCAAGTTGCAAGCAACTTGCTCTCCTTAAGGTTCCAAGCAGAATGTGTTTAACATATAATTAATATATCAAAAGATTTTGTCGGAAAGGGATTGAGTATAAAATGATTATTGACCAATAGATGAAATTAATTTACATCCTAATCAACAACTGGCTTCTCCAAATAATCTATTGTTTAAGATATAATGAGCATTCAAAACATAATCAGATGAAGGAAGAATTTCATGTATTCCCCTCAAAAACCTCGAAATTACGTATGTATTCTCCCCTCTAAAATTCTAAAATTCGTAATATCATATTTATCCATCTAAATTTCAAAAATCATAAATCGATCTAATTTATTGTCTTTTCCATTAAAACTCGTTTAAAAATAATTTTTGTAACTTGAGAAATAGAGGTGCTTAAAAGATAACCATGTGCCAAGGATCAACCAATACAACTAGGACTGTCCAAAAAGCTCGTAGCTCATGGCTCGCTCGTGACTCACATCTGGCTCGATCGGTAACAGCTCGTTCGATAGTGGATCGAACTGTTAACGAGCTGGTTCGCTAACAGCTCGGGCCAAAATTAACGAGCTGAGCTAAGACCTTAGCTCGCTCGCCAGCTCACGAGCTAGCTCGGCTAGGCATCATTTTGTGAATTTGTATGAATTTGTGTGTATTTTATACTGTTAAGCTTGGTCCAGCTCGGTTCAGCTCGGTCCAGTTCGGTCCAAAAAGGTTTGTAAAATTTATTTTCTTCTTAAAACAAAGTCCAACCAAACCCAGTGAGCCAGCTCGTTGCTCGTGAGCTGGCTCGCGAGCGAGCTCGTCACGAGTTTGAGGTGAGATTTTAGCTCGCGAGCTGTTAACGAGCTGGCTCGCTAACAGCTCGGTCCAGACTTAACGAGCTGCGCTAAGGCCCAGCTCGGCCCGAGCCAGCTCATTTACAGCCCTAAATACAACATCCAATAAACAATTTTATGCAAAAAGTTCCTTCTAAAACTCTGTAACTTTTATTAGCATTATTATACTATTTCTTTATGATCACATAGTCCAAGATAAAGTAAGCGTACAAAATATAATAAGACTCTTTTCGGTATATTCCTTGCTAAACTGGTATTATAATAATCAGCGATTTGTACCGTCGCGTCGAGTTTAAAAGACTGCATTTCGGTATTCATCATGATAATTGGCATTTAGTGCAACTGGTTGATCGCACCAGCACAAAAATGTACTGCTGTAAACAATTCCAGTTCCAGAATAACAAATATAACACTGACTCGTTGGAAAACCAAGAAATACTAATTAAAGTTTCCCCATGTAGCACTGTAGCAGCACTATTTTGTATTCATACATTATAAAAAAAAAAAGATACACCAATAAAAACAAATTGGTTCGTTAATTGCAAACACAAGAAGCACAGGTCAAGTATTGCTACTAATTGAATTGATTTAATACTGATTATAATGAGATGTGGTTACTGCCCAAGGCATATATTAAGTTCAATACAACTGACACGCTATTACTTCTGTTGATACTTGATAGGGATAGCTAAATTAAACATCTGTGGAATATTTGGTTTTGCTATGGGTAGAATATGCTGAATAAAATACCACATAAACCTGTAGGATCCAACCTAATACTATAATATCTTTTTAATGGCCAGATTGCTAATCACAATTATTGATAAACTTTTCTTGACAACCATAAGATATCCTTGAAATTTGAATCCAACCATAACAATAAAACCAAAAGATAAATGTTCGTGTAGTGTTTGTTTGGAGTTCCTTATAGTTTAAGCACTACCAAATGTCTCAGTACTTTTATATACACTTCCATATATTATTTTCTATCTCCTACCCATCTTAAATGACACGTCTTGAGGAAGATAGATTGTATTTTGGATCTACTTATATACAGAAGGAATGAAAACAATAACAAAGTTGGCAGTTCTCTTTATCCATATATATATAGATATAACCTTAAACTCACTGCAATACACCCCCTCAAGAAATCCTTTTTGTAGTCTGCCCCTTGTTAGCTAGGATCTCCACTTTTTTTAAGCTTCTCATAAGGTTTTTTCGATACCTGCATGCACCAATCAATTGAGTCAAAGGAAACTATATCAAAGTCAAGATGACAAGAGACTATACAAATACAATGACCAAAGTCATACTGAATTAAGGTACCTTTTGAGTCAAGGGAGAGCTTTGACCAGAAAGAGAAGGAGAATTCCTTGAAGGGGAACTTGGAAGAGACTTCTTTAGAGTAGATGTTCTACTTGGCATAGAATGTTGTTGCTGTAAGTAGGATGATGCCATAGGAGAATGTAAAATGTTACTATTAGTAGTATTGTTGTTATAATTGTCATTATTATTGTTAGTAATAGTGTGATTAGGAGAGAAAGGAGAAGCTGATGGAGATTTGCGAATGAGTTGGGAAAGGGGTGTGGTCCCTGCAGATCTTGCTGCTAATATCTTTGGCGGCAACATATTTATATGAATCCTATATCAAATGTATCAAAATATAGATGCATTAGTTTGGTTAATTCACTCAGTGCAAAAAGTAGAGCAGCAAAAATTATATAATTTGCTTACTTGTTGTGCACGTCAACATACTCGTCAGTCTCATCTAATATCTCCTCCTTCAAAATAGAATAATCAAAAAGCATTGTTATTGTTTCCCAATCCTCACATCCAATAGAATTTAAATCATATTTTGCAAAAGCACCCAGAATTACTTCATTTGTAGAACTATTATTAGAATTACTTCATTTGTCCAAAAAACATCAAGTTTGCTCAACTACACATGAAAACAATCAATCCTGTCCTCGCCAAATTTATTAAGTGACAAGGGTTTCATTGTTCAAAATTTTCCTCTATTTGGGCAGAGAAATTCTAATAAACAAGTAGAAATGAACTCTAATGAAAGGAATACACATGTAATGTTAGATTTCTATGTGGTTTCAAGCAGCAGCACTTTATTCACTCAATCTATGACTTGGTGACATGATCGACCTACTTTACATAACACCAAGTTTGATAAGTTTTGGCAATCATGAGACATTTTAGGTCCTATTTGCAAAATGAAGAAAATCAGGGGGCTCTTTGCTAAAAAAACAACAAAGTTCGAAACAAATAAATATAAAAACCTGTAATAGCTCTTCCATGACATCTTCCATGGTTATGATACCAACAACCTCCTCGTCCAAATTGTAGCTTGGAAGCGCATCAGTATTGCTTATGTCTAGAATATTTTTGCTCTGACGAGCCCCCCTTCTCATTTGCTGCTGACGTGTTGATGTTGAATCCCCTCCATTAATATTACTCCTACTGCTGCCAAGAGAACTATTTCCAGGGTTTATCATACCATTACTCCTGCTGCCAAGAGAACTATTTTCAGTGGGACCCACAGCCACTTTATTGCGTTTAACGACTACAGCCATATGGCTGTGGCCTTTCTGAAACTCATTTAGAATGTCATAGAGGGGGAGATCATCATATACCCTGAATAAATTTCGTTATTAGTCCAGTACAGAAAAATATGGTAGCAACTACCAACTTACATCTAACAGTACATAATACCAATCGAAAAAAACTTGAAGTACCGTGGAATTGTCCTAATGGTGACATTTCTGATAGGGATCTCATCCTCCGTTCGGCAAGTGATCAAATTTTTTACCTTCAATATTATTGCAATCTTAGTACATAGTCACTGATTCACTATATAGCTAAATTTTAAACATCAAGCAGATCTATACAATATGTCCTTAGTCTCCTTGAATTTAACATATTAAGATCTATACAATATTAGGATATTTTATCATAACTGAAAAATAAGTGAAAATTTTACCAAGATAAGCCCAATTATATTTGTTGGGCTGCCAGAATAGATAGGCACACGACTGTGTCCCTTTCTCATTATCAAACCCATGGTTTCCCTAGCAAAAGAATAAACAAAAAAAATAAAAACTTAACAATCACCATACTGTTTCATTAGAAACAAATTGATCTTGAAAGAGCACATACATGTCTAGCTTAGCATTTATATCAAGGGAAAATGTCTCCACAATAGGTGTCATTGAATCTTTGGCTATCTTTTGGGTCAAATCCAAAGCTCCTGAAATTATAGTAGTTTCATCATGGGTCAATTCTCCACCCTTCCCAGCCTAAAAAGTTCCAGAAAAAACAAAAAGACAGCAGCTTAATGTTTGATATTTTTTCTCTTTTCTCCTTCACAGAATCACAGTGTACAATTATGACCCAATTTTACCAACATACATCTTTAAGAAGAACATATGTGGAGACATTTATTATGAAACTTGAAATCAATGGCCAAAAATTTGATATACATGTAACAGGAAATTAGAAAAGGATACCATTTTCCTCATGTTATGAAAATAAAATCTCACTGGCAAGTTGTCAATTAGGAAATTTTATGCCTCAAATATTATGATGGAGAAGTTTAAACATAAGAAGAATTGGATTGTACAATTTGTCTGGTCTTGGTGAGAAGAGATAGAAACAAACCTCATTTCCATGCATATCAACAAGAGTCTTTAGCTCAGATCTTCTCATAAGCATAACATGGTCTTTACCCAAAATCAAATCCAGTAACTGGGCAATAATGAAAATGAATTTAAGTAAGAAGAGTACAAAATTGAAGAGCCTAAAGAAGAAAGGTTTTTGAATACTAAATTAGAATATGAAGCACTGTATAATTTAAGTAATTGTGAGCTTATTTTGTTTTCTATTTTGAATTGATTTTTCATTTTTGCAATTTATTTTACAAAGTAGTCAACAAAAATAGTATGGCAGGGACAAGTTTACCTAATATATCCACAAAAGATTAATTAAAGTAAAAAAGTGATCCCCATAGAAAATAGAATTGGAAAGGTGATTATTGAAAAATTGTACCTTACTGATAGGATAAGCAATTGGAAAAATGATAATGACGAGAACACGGACGAATGGTGCCATCTTTGCTCCGACCCTGAGGCCATAGCGGGTACATACGGCTTGAGGAATAATCTGATGGAGCAAGGAAGGAATAGTATTAATTAATTAATGAGAAATAAAACTAAGAGATAGATAGATAGATAGATAGATAGATAGATAGATAGATAAGGGGGATTGAAGTGAAATGAGTAGGTAGTTGTACGTACCTCACCAAATATGAGAATAAGTGTGACAGAGATAAGAATTGCGCCCCATGCTGGCACAAGCTTATCAAGGAAAATAGGAAGAGCCTGAAATGAAATGAGGATGGATTTATTGAAGTTAAGAGTTGCAGTAAGTAAGTAGGTAGCACAAGTAAGTAATGGAATGGAATGGAATGGAATGGAAATACCTCCATGGCGAGTGCGTTGCCGATGAGGAGGGTGCAGAGAAGCAGGTGATGGTTCTTAACCACGGGCAAAATCCTAGCTGCAATTAATTGAAAGAGAATTAATAGAATTAGAGGTGGAACTGATTGATTGATTGATTGATTAAGTTGGATTAAGTTGGATTAAGTTGGAATTGGGAATGAATGAATGAGGAACCAAGGTAGTAGGTACCTGCGTTTCTCTGGTCGTGAGGTTTTCCAGCTTTGAGGAGAACTTCAAGGTCGACGATGCTGAGGGACATGAGGCCCAGGGTGAGACCGGACATGATTCCAGCGAACACTACCAGAAAACAGCATATCAGCATATACAGCCAGAATATAGGCACGCAGCATGCGTACTCCGCCATTTCTTCTTCTTCTTCTTCTTCTTCGCACTTATTCTTCTTAAGCCAAGCGGCGGGCGACGGTGGTGGGCTGGCGGCGACGACGACGAAGAAGAGAAAATTAAGAGGGTATGGTATTCCACTATTCCTAGGAATGAATCCGAATCCTCAATCCTCCCTCTACTATTATTAATAATAATATTATTTATTTATGTGACTTAAGTTTGGTAAGGAACTTTATTCTACTCTATTCCTATTAATCTTTGTGTCATGTGTCATGTGTGTGTGAGACTGAGTGATTCATTTCTCACTCACACGGTTCTTTCCCGACCTGCGTTGGTTATTCATGTCGACCGTCGACTGTCGCTCTTTTATTATTAATTGTTCATGTCGACCGCAACGCAAGTGCCAGCTTAGCTTATTTCTGCAACTTCTAGCGTTACTAGGTCATTCTGTTCTGGACAAATAATATTTTATTATTTACTCATTCTGTACTTGTTTTATAAATGTTATGTTGATTTAATTAGCCCTTCCTTTTTTTGTTTTTCCCCGGGTGATAGCATAAGCATAAGCATAGCATCGTGACTAATAAGGGCAATTCTAGGGCATATCATATCATTCATTCATTCTTTCTTTGTTTTAGTTGTTGATTCGAAAGAATATGATACGTGCTATCTGGAGTGGATAGCCCGTATGCTGGGAGTGAACTGATTGGGTTGAATTTCTCCTTATCTCGGGGGATAAGTCGAGATGGCGATGAAGGCTGGGTCTCTCCTTATCTCGCTGGATGAGAGAGATGATGTTGCTGTTGGCTTGCTGCGGGATGCAATCCAACCTAATGAAGGAATCGGGATGAGGGTGTGAGATATTTTACTCTTCCCTATCGATATCTCTCATAGTGTATGCTTGGTTGATAGAAAATTCGATCCCTTTTTCCATAAATCTGAGGCCTTTTATACCCAGATCTCTAACCGTCTTTCCATGGTTCTATCGGAGAACGTGATAACGGTTATGAGATCGTGTGCGGGGTTATGGAGATCGTGTGGCAGTTATCCCGCGCATGTTGGTATGCTGTTATACCGAACTCTACTATGGACTTCGGCATGTGTTTTAGTTGGGCTTTCTTTTTCATATTCTGGGCTGGCCTGCTAAATGCAAGGTCCGAATCCCAGATGTTCTTAAGTCTAGATGTAATTTAGGGCCTATTTATCATGGCCCTATCATTAGCCCCCGAAGTCGGAATGCATCGTGTCAATGCTTTCGACTTGAGTATGTCGAGGATACGGCTTGATATATATAAGAAAATCGACATAAAATAAATAACTAAACAAATTAGTTGTTCAGACGATATTTATCTAATGCGACCACGACATATGAATAGATGGACGTATAAGTTAGTCAGTCATTGAGTTAGTAAAATGATGATGCGACATGATAAAGTGCCCCCCCCCCCCCCCCCCCCCACCCTCTTTTTCTTTTTTCTTTTTTTTTTCTTTTTTTTTTCTTTGTTTTTCTTTTTTATGTCGAGTATGCACGAAATCAATAGAGTTCTAATGAGTAAGTTAGTAAGCATAAAATAACACAACATATTAATGAAGCAAAACAATTGTAAAAAGTCATATAACAGAAAGCTATTACAAGGATCATACTAATACCTAAACTAAAAGAACTACCTAAAGTAATAGAAGGCTGGACCCCGAGATGCGTAGTATAGTAATTGTCATGTCTCCTAAATTGATTCATTTTTTGTAATAGAATATGACCGAATCATGTCCATGTCATGACAGTCAGTCATGTCGTAATATGAGAAATGGACATAATTCAGTCATGTCCTATTACAAGAAATGGACATGACTATTGGATGGTGCATCTAGAACAAGAATGAGGAAATCGAAGACGAAAACAGTACTAGCAGTGGGGATAGGTCAGTGGGCAAGGTAATCCCGGCATACCCTTTTATGGTTCTGATTCAGATTCAGATGAAAGGGAATATCAGGTGCGAAATGAGATTTTTACAGAATCCCAAGATATCATACCAAGGCTTACCTCTTCTTCTGAGCCATCTAATGACCTCTTCAAACAATTTGTTTTTGGTTATGACGATGATGGAGAAGACAACGTCAATATTATCTTACCCGACATTGATGATAGTGCCCACCATCACAGAAGGGAATCTTGTTTGTATGTGGTCCTTCCCTCTTGTGGTCTTCAATTGCCTCTCACCAAGTTTGAGCGGTCACTGCTCCGGCTATTAAATCTCGCTCCTTGCCAGCTGACACCTCCCACATGGTGTCACATTACCAGTTTCCAACAGTTGTTTGTGCAAATTCCGACATTGAACAAATGGAAACCTACTTTGCCGGTATTTTGTGAGTTTTACTCCCTCTACTTTACCTCTAGCGAGCATCTCGCTCTCTGGCAGAAGACCAGTAAGGTGCCGGAATGGGAGAGTCTTTTCCATATAGAGAACAACTCCCGCATTAAGAAAGTGAATGATTGAAAACTGCGTTGGGTTTATGTCGAGCGTCCGTATGAGGTCGATTCCTTGGAGAGAATCAGATCCAAATGGCGCCCTTTGAAGAAAGGTCCCTTGTTAGCCGTTCAATGGGCTAGGGTTAGGGATCTCGTTAGACCTAGGAAAGGAAATCCATCTGACGATAAAATCATAAGGACGATCAAGAAATTAGTCCTAAGTTAGTAACTTTATATATTATTCCCGCTTCATATATTTTCTTTATATTTCAACGAGTGCAATTGATGTCGATTACAGTAACAATATACTTATTTTTAACCATTATTGTGTTTGTAGGGAAAGGAAAATTTGAGTTGGCGCACGACACTACCAACATCCTCCCCTTTGCCATCACGCACTGCAAAAAACAAAAGAAGAAGACTCTTGGTGCGACATCTTCCGCCTCTGAGAAAGCTCCGGAAGGAGCAGCAGCTTCAGACCCACCGCTGTTGCGGGTAAAGGGAAAGGGAAAGGGAAAGGAGCGGAGGCCAGTGGATCGTCCAAAAGAAAATCATCTTCAGAGCCCAAGGAGAATTCGAGGGCTAAGAAGCCAAAGGTTCCCGGAACCCAATCTCAGACAGAAGCAGAGGAGAAGAAGAAGAAAAGGTTGAAGAAGACGCGAGATCTCTTGTTAGAGGATCCTCAATCTACTGCTCCTCTACCGTCATCTGAAGAGAATATCGGAGCCGAATTCGTGTCATTGCCTTCATCTCTTGCGGGATCAAAAGAATTTTCCTCTCCACCTCACCCCTCCGTGTTGGCCCTTACACAAGGAGCCGAAGCTTCCTCTTCTCAAATTGGCAATATTATCCTCTTAGACGAGGAGGAGTTGGCAGAGCAAATTAAATTTGTCAATCCTGAGAGGGATGTCGGTGTGATCTGGAAAGGCGAGTTTCCTAGAGGTGATCCCGACGGTTTCATGGCCCATATTCCCGGAAATAAATCTGCTGCGATCCTCTTTGGAATCGCAGGGTTCTGTTTTTCCAAATCTAACCATTCATTCTTTAAAATGCACAAATCCCAAAGACAGTTGATTTTTAAACACGAATCCCAGAACAAATGAATGGTTGGATTTGGAAAAGCAGGACCCTGCGATTCCAAAGAATCGCAGCAGATTCACTTCCCATATTCCCAAGTTCGGGATGATGCAGAAGGGAGAGGGATCTGCATCAGATCGCGCCGAATATGCTTGCGAAGTTTACCGGGCCACTGCTACCCCCCATCAAAAAGCAAGTCTGGTGAATGACCCTAATGGCGTTTTGAATAATGTGATGAGCGCCTTGCACGACATAGGAGTCATTGTAGGTCATTTGAAAGATGTCTATGCTAGCGGAGAGTCGAGGGTTAACTTTGCCAATGTCAATCCCGCGCGCCACCCAGAAGGCTGTGCTAGAAAGAAACTATTTCTACAAGCAAGCGTTGAGGTATAAAAAGAAGTGGGAGATGGTAGAGACGGAGGTATCGTCTTTGAAGACGCAAGTTGCCCCCATGAGGAAGCTTGAGGAAGTTAACAAGCTCACCATTGCGGCTACTAAGAAAAAACTTGAGGTTGCTGGGAATGAAATATCAGTTAAGGATGCCGCATTGGCCGTCAAGGATGCGGCTCTGGCTGCCAAAGATGCTGCTTTGGCCGCTAAGGACGCCGAGATTGCGCAACTCCTTAAGGAAAGAACCTCAAACTTCCTTGGAAGTTGGTCTTTCAGGTGCGCAGCTTCGCAGACGTCAGTGCAATTGCTGAGATACTCAATTTATGAACAATTGAAAGATCTCGGCAAGTCCTTCCCTTTCCTCCCTGAGCATATTGGGTATGCTTCCGTTCCTGAGGAGGAGGCTGGCGTCATGGCCCTTACAGGGTATTCGTGGGATCCCGAACGGGATGTCTTATTGGATGCTGAGGGAAAAGCGGTAGTGTTTGAAAGGTTGCAGTTGGCAACTAAAAAAAATACAGGGCTTCCCCATGTATGGACTAATGTCTCTGGCTGGCCTGAGGATATACCACTGCCTCCTCCTGAAGAAGAAGAAGAAGAAGAAGAAGAAGAAGAAGAAGAAGAAGAAGAAGAAGAAGAAGAAGGAGAAGAGGAAGTTGCTGATGGTGGGGAGGAAGGGACACGGGATCAGAAAGATCCCGCGCCAACTCCTGATGTCGTTCCCCCTGCCGGGGGAGTTCCGTCTCCTTCCTAAGGTACATTTTGTATTCTGAAAATAACAAGAAATATAGGATGGTGTTCTAACCACTTGTTTGCTCATGATGTTGACAGAAAATTCATCAGCGGGATGTGACAAGGTCAGGATGAAGTCATGCTGCGTACTTCTACTCTATATTTTTATGGTTGTGCTGTAATTGTCCTATTATCCTCGGGATGTGAGGATTAAAAACAATGTTGTATATTGGTATCCCCCATGTTGTGGGGGGTTTAACAGGAATTCGTATTGTATGATTGTGACTAGTTACATTATTTTTAACATGTTTGGATATTTTTGTTATATGAACAACTTTGATCTTTTTTGGTGAAAATTATGCATTTGTTCAGTCTAACTTGATCTTGATATCGTCAGTTAATTGGGAACTATATCCCATGATGCCTGTCGACATGGTTTGTTTTATCGCCTTGTTGGCACTGCCTTGTCACTGTCGTGACGTGAGGACTTGATCGTTGCCCTTCGGGCTTTCGATGCGTTGTGTTGTCACTTTCGTGACATAATGAGCAGTTGATATAAAGGCCTTTGGCCTTCGCATAATGTCATTAATGCGACATGAATTTTTAATCGTGGCCAAGTAGGTTTTTAGTCTTGAATGATGTCGTTGTCACGACATAAGTCATTATACTGTGCCGTATCGGCTTTCGATTTGCTTGTAAATGTTGTGGAGATGCATATCATTCGTTGCTACACAAGCTTTCGTTCATTATCTCCTTATAATAACAAAAATTCCTTAACAAATAATATATTAAACAGGCGAGTTTGTATTGACCTCGCGACATTACATAATAACTACTAAAAGGAAACTTAAGTTACAAAACATAGTTTAAACATAAAATTTGCGTAAATGACACGCGTTCCACGGCCTTGGCAAGATCATGCCATCACGATTTTCGAGCTCGTAAGCTCCCTTTCCTCTTATTACTGTGACACGAAAGGGGCCATCCCAATTCGGCTCGAGCTTGCCAACATGCTTGCCAGTAGCTTCCACCTTTCGAAGAACCAAATCGCTTGCCCGGAAATCGCTTGGCGCGACATGTTTGTCGAACGCTCGTTTCACCCTTCTTTGATACTCCATTACGCGAACCCGCGCCTTGTCTCGTAGCTCCGTGACAAGTTCTAGGTCCATATTTCTTTCTTCGGCATTAGTCTCATGGGAGTAGGCCGACATCCTTAGTGGCGATTCTATGAGTTCCATAGGTGTAACGGCCTCCATGCCATAGACCAGGGAGTAAGGGATTTGTTTGTTGCTTCTCGTGGTGTGGTGCGGTATGCCCACAAAATTTCGTCGAGCATGTCGGGCCAATTCTTCCTGTTTTCCTGAACTTTCCTTTTCAGTCCTTCTAATATTGTCCTATTCATTACTTCTGCCAAGCCGTTGCTAGCGGGATAACTGACTGAGGTGAAGTTGTTCCTTATTTCCAAACGTTCAAGAAAAGTAATAGTGGTAACGGCATTGAATTGGGTCCCATTGTCAGATATGAGCGCATGCGGGATCCCAAATCGGCATATGTTATTGCGCCAGATGAACTTTTCGACTGCTTCTGCTGTGATTTTTGACAATGGTTCGGCCTCCACCCATTTCGTGAAGTATTCAACGGCGACAATGATCCAACAGCGCTGATGGACTATTTTGGGAAATGGGCCGACAATGTCGATCCCCTATAAGTCGAAGGGCCAAGCTCCGGATATCGAGATCTGGTTGTACGGCAGAATGTTATTAAGTTTGCTATAGAACTGACACTTCTCACATTTCTGACAAGATCGGCAGCATTCTGTTACATTGTTGGCCAATAAAATCCTGCCTGTAGAATGCGCTTGGCGAGTGTCTTGGCGCCTTGATGGCTACCGCACACTCTGTCATGAACTTCATGTAGCATTCGGCTGGCGACTTCCTCCCGTATACATCTTAGCCATGGACGGAGATATCCTCTTTTGTACAAATGTTGATCAAAGATAGAGTACAATGGGGCTATCTTTTTGATGCGCCATGCCTCCAGCTGGTCAGTTGGCAATATACCGGTGGTAAGATAATTCAACATGGGTGCAAGCCAAGTATCTTCACTATCTTCTATGGCGAATGTCTCCGCAATGGAATTCACTATACTTGATTCAAGAATATCCATCACGGTTATTGGTTGTTCCTTGTTGAGATTTCCTGCTGCGCCAAGTTTGGATAAGGCATCGGCTTGGCTATTTTTATTGTGGGATACATGCTGGATTTCCACCTTATTAAATTGACCTTTCAGTAGTTGAATGTGCTCGTGATATTTCTTCAACTTGTCATCCATCACGCGGCATTCGGCATTGAATTGTCTGACTACCAATTCTGAATCGCTAGGTAAGGATACTTCTTGCGCACCTAATCTCTTGGCCAATTTTAATCCCGTGATTATGGCCTCATATTCGGCGGTATTGTTGGTGACAGGAAATTGGAAATGGAGAGCATAGTTAAGGGTTTCTCCTTGGGGTCGTGTCAGAGATAACCCGGCTCCCACGCCTTGTAATGAGGAGGCACCATCGACGTACAAAGTCCATTTTCCTTCAGTTTCAATAGGGATGCCTGAGTATTCTGCTATGAAATCGGTGAATATTTGAGATTTCTGAGCGCTTTGTGGGTGGAAGGTTATGTCGAACTCCGATATCTCAAGGGCCCATGATAATAATCGTCCTAAGGAGTCAAAATTTGCGAAGGCCTTCTTTAAGGGTACTCCGGTATATACCTTGATGGGATGAGACTGAAAGTAAGGTCTGAGTTTACGTGTGGCCATAATCAAGGCATAGGCCGCTTTCTCGATATGTGTATATCGTGTTTCGGCATCATGTAGCACATGGGACACAAAGTATATCAGTTTTTGACCCTGTCCTTCTTCTTTGACCAGGGCCGCACTGACGGCATGTCCAGTCGTTGCTAGATATATGACAAGAGTATCCCCTACCGTCGGTTTGCTGAGACAAGGGGGATTCGCAAGATACTCCTTAATTTTTCCGAACGCCATCTCGCATTCATTTGTCCATTCAAAATGTGCTGATTTACGCATTGCTTTGAAAAAGGGAAAACATACGTCTCCTGAACGTGCTATTAACCTGTTTAGTGCGGCAAGCCGCCCAGTAAGAGATTGTAATTCTTTCAAGTTCTTTGGGGGCTTCATGTCCAATATCGCTTGTGATTTGGAGGGATGGATTTCTATTCCTCGCATGGACACCATGAACCCTAGAAATTTTCCTCCAGTTAGTCCAAAAAAACTCTTCTAAGGGTTCAACTTCATGTCGGCCTTATTTAGGGTTGCAAATGTTTCTTTCAGGTCTTCGACATGTCCTTTAGCCGTCATGCTCTTTACTAGTAAGTCGTCGACATAAGCTTCGACATTCCTGCCGATCTGTTCTTGGAAGACCTTGTTGACCATCTGCTGGAATGTTGCTCCCGCATTCTTCAGTCCGAAGAGCATCATGCGGCAGCAGTATAATCCTGAGTGAGTAGTGAAAGCTGTCTTTTCTTCATCATCCGGGAACATCCTAATTTGGTTGTATCCTGAGAAAGCATCCATAAAGCTGAGAAATGCATGTCCTGAGGTGGAATCGACTAACTGATCGATTTTCGGTAGCGGGAAGGGGTCCATCGGACATGCTTTGTTAAGATCCGTGTAGTCAATACACATTTGCCAGTCTCCATTAGACTTCTTAACCAGGACGGGATTTGTCATCCATTCTGGACATTCGACATGCCGTATAAATCCTGCCGCGAGCAACTTTGTTACTTCTTTAGTCACTGCCTGTTGCCTTTCTTCCCCCATATTCCTCTTCTTTTGTCTGACAGGCTTGGCTCCTAGTTTGACATGGAGCTTATGTTCTGCTAAGGTTCATGGTATGCCCAGCATGTCGGTTGCTGTCCAGGCGAACACGGACTGGTGTTCTCATAAGAAATCGATCAATTCGTCCCTTGCCTGTCCTTGGATGGCTTTTCTGACATTCAGACTTTTTCCTTCTCCTATGTCGATCTAGTTCCGTAGTCTCTAAGTCTGGTGGCCCCACAGTGGTTGATACGTGCTATCTGGAGTGGATAGCCCGTATGCTGGGAGTGAACTGGTTGGGTTGAATCTCTCCTTATCTCGCTAGATGAGGGGAGATGATGTTGCTGTTGGCTTGCTGAGGGATGCAATCCAATCTAATGAAGGAATCGGAATGAGGGTGTGAGATATTCTACTCTTCCCTATCGATATCTCTCGTAGTGTATGCTTGGTTGATAGAAAATTCGATCTCTTTTTCCAGAAATCTGAGGTCTTTTATACCCAGATCTCTAACCGTTTTTCCATGGTTCTATCGGAGAACGTGGGAACGGTTATGAGATCGTGTGCGGTTATGGAGATCGTGTGGCGGTTATCCCGCACATGTCGGTATGCTGTTATACCGAACTCTACTGTGGACTTCGGCCTGTGTTTTAGTTGGGCTTTCTTTTTCATATTTTGAGCTGGCCTGCTAAATGCAAGATCCGAATCCCAAATGTTCTTAAGCCTAGATGTAATTTAGAACCTATTTATCATGGCCCTATCAGAATGAATCTTCATTATATATATTATTCTTTCCGGGACCGGGACGGTGGCCTTCTTAATTAGTTCTTACTTAGTTGTTACTGTGGACTGTGGAGGACTTGGGAATTGGGATCTTATTAATTAATTAATTAATTGATTATTCCCTCACAATTCTTCATGTTTCCTCCCAATTACTTAATTCATTAAATCACTTCTCTTTTATTCAATCAGACTTTAGCGTATGCATCTTTATCTTGTATTTATTATAAATAACAACATTTCAACAAATTAATTAGTGCTCTTTGTTTTTTTTTATTGAGTAATTAAGAAAAAAAGATATATATATCACAGTTGCTTGTTGATATAGTTGAGGCAACTCAATTAATTAACTAGTGACATGTGGGCAAGTTAATTATGAACTAGAGCAACTTCTTTTAACAATAATTAACTCGAAATAAATAATATTTAACAAACTGATCGAACCTTCTGTTTAATTAGGTCGTGACATATGAAATTAAGTGTCAAGTCAAGCCCCTTTCGTTTTCTTATAAAATAAATCTCATATTAATTAATTATCTACCTATCCCCACTTAGGTAAATAAAACCATCGATGACTGTGCACACATTTTTCTTTAGGCCACAATTTAATTAGGTCACTCATCCCGTAATTAATCAGCTAGCTAGCTAGGAGCATATATAGTAACAATTACAACAATCCACATATTATTCTGTTTTTCAAACTTTTTTCCAGTTATTCACGATCGAATTTTACAAATTTTTCCAATTTACGAATTAATCGTGATTTTTAATTGCTCTTTTGTGGGACTAAGATATTTGATCCTGACTCATTGTATAATTTCAAATTATTTCTGAATTATAACTGAATTATCTTCGAATCACGAAAAACTCCGCCCAATTTTTCTCGAATCATTAAATTGTCACTATAGATAGGCGAACAAATTTACACCGTTACACTTAATTAGCTACTATGAACTTCTGTAATTGATTTTGATCAATTTTTTAAAAATAGATAGAAAATTACTTGATTTAAATATTTACACCATATGAAAACAGTGATTTACAAGATTATCTAAAACAACCAATTAAGTGCTGTCTTGAAGTTTAATTGTTAATTGTAACTTTTATGTCATGGGTTTTATTTTTATTTTCTTCATTTTTTGGGATCATAAACCTAATATATATATATATTCTGTTTGAGGTACACACTAAACTATAATTTAGTGGGGGGACAGCAGCGCATTAAAGTTCATCTCCCTATATCTATATGTATGAATTTAAATCCGCTCAAATTCGA